>OY720276.1:16822964-17494786 GCA_963082995.1 Noctua comes | reverse complement strand
CAGTCTTAATATATTGTATAGTAATTTGGGGCGGGGCCACAAAAATCAAATTCCTTGAACTGGAAAGAGCGCAAAGATCTCTCTTGAAAGTAATGTATTCTAAACCATTTAGATTCCCAACTGAAAACCTCTACACATTAAGTGACCTTCTCACAGTCCGAAAATTATATGTACTCTACGTTGCATTAAAAGTACATAAAACCCTCCCATATGATTCGGGTCACATCACAAAACGAAGAAAATATCTTGTTGCACCAGAAATCTCGGTTAAAACCTCATACGCGAAAAAGCAGTTCGCCAGACAATCCTCTTCTATCTACAACAAATTAAATAAAATTTTGAACATTTACCCAAAAACTTTTCAAGACTGCAAGAAATTGTTAATGGACTGGACGACCGACACGCAGCGCAGCAGCCAATCGCTCAACCACTGCGTCAACCGTGCTGTCACGAGAGATTTTGGATGGTGTTTTCTATGTTTGGTTAGGAGTGTATGGATAGTGCGCTGAAGTTTTTTAATATCAGTCTTTGACCATCGTATAATTCCGAAAGAGTATGTGAGAATGGGTATTGCAAAGGTGTTGATGGCTTTAATTGTATTTCTTGAATTAAGGTTGCTTTTTAAGATTAGGTTGAGGCGGTGTGAGAATTTTTTGAGTAGTTCTTGTTTTGACATCTTTTGTTGTATTTGTCTGGACTGTTTGAAACCTAGGTATTTGTATGTACTCTGTTCATCTATTGGCTCGATTGATGCTCCTGATAGAAGTGTATAACTATTATTTTGGATTTTTCCTTTTACAATGGACAATATTTTACATTTATCTACTCCGAATGACATACAAATATCATTAGAAAATTGTTGTGTGGCATCAGCTAGTTGATAAAGTGCTTTTTTGTCAGCTGCATATAACTTTATGTCATCCATGTACATAAGGTGTGTTAACGTATATTGTGTGTTATTGCTTTCCAGCGAGAATCCCGCGCCTGTTTGGTCTAACAAGTGTGAGAGTGGATTGAGTGCCATGCAAAACCACAGAGGACTTAGAGCATCTCCTTGAAAAATTCCACGTCTTATACAGATTGGTTCAGTAGCTACAGTTGAAGAGGAGGAATTGATTTTAAGAACAGTTTGCCAATTCTGCATGGAAGTTTCTAAAAATTGTTTAAGTGTAGGGTGAATTTTATATAGATTTAATACGTGTAGCAACCAGCTGTGCGGGACTGAATCAAAGGCCTTTTGATAATCTATAAACATTGTGTGAATATCCTTTCTGCTCTTCACAGCGCTATTCATAGTAATTGCGTCAATAGTTAGTTGCTCCTTACACCCTTGGCTATTCTTACGACAACCCTTTTGCTGTTCTGCTAGAATGTTATTTTTAGTTAAATGCTCATATACTATTTCGCTTACGCAGGCTGTTAGAATTTTGTACAAAGTTTGTAGGCAAGTGATTGGCCGGTATTTCGCTGGGTTTTTGGTGTCATTCGTGTCTTTAGGAATCATGTAAGTTACTCCGTGTGTTATGTATTGAGGAAGTAAATGAGGCGATTGAATGAATGTATTTAAATGGTTATATAGGAAAGGGTGTATGCTCGAAAATTTCTTATACCAGTAGTTGTGGATGTTGTCAGTGCCAGGCGATTTCCAGTTGTGTGTGCGTTTGATGACGTCTATAAATGTGTCTATTGGTATAAACTCAAATTCCATTTCTGGAATTTCTGGTGTAGCTTCTTTAACCCAGTCTGCGTGGTTATTATGGTGGACTGGATTTTCCCAAATGTTAGCCCAAAATTCTCGTAGTACTTCGGATGTAGGTGTCTCTAGGCTTTGGTTAGTGGTGTCTTTGTTATTAGATGTAAGGTTCCTATAAAATATTTTTTCATTGTTGATAAATCTTGTGTTTTGGACTTTGCGATTCGTGCATGTTATGTACCTTTTAAGTCTACTCGATGCAGCGCTTAATTTTTGTTTTAAAGTGTCCGTTTGCTCTTAGATTTTCAATCTTCTTTTCTAATCTAATTTGCCATTTTGGTTTTCTGTGAATATATGGGCGGCGCTCATTTTGGGTAGGGTCTGATATTTTGGCCCCGTTGCAAGTAGCTGCCGTCCATGCTGCACAGTAAATTATGGTCTGCAATTTGGTGAATTCGGTGTCGGCATTTACATACTTAGGAAGAATGACATTATTTATGTAAGAAACAATAGCAGCAAACTTTCGAGATGTTTTCTGCTTGGGAATGTATGGTCTATTAGTTGGATGTGTGCAATCAAAGTTTATTTGAGCTTGATGAAATGTGGATTCAATTTCTGGGTTGGTTTCTGGAGCAGTATCAAAATTAGTTTGCGTTGGTCCAAAATGACCAACATCTATATTTTGCAAGAAATTTTCGTCGTCTATATTTACGGTAGTCTGAGATACGATGTTAGTGTCTGTGCTATTGTTTAAGATTATATTTGTCGTAAGACTATTAATTGGTATATAAGAGTTTATATTTGTAGCAGGTTGTTCTGAGTCGTCTTGAGTTTGTGTGTCCCAGTGATCACGATTTATGTCTTCAATATTTTGTATGTTAGTGTTACTATTCCTGAGTTCAGAAGCTATCTGGTTTTTAATTTCTTTTAATCTGTTATCATGTATGTATTTGTTATTTATAATCGCTCTTACTTGATCAGACAATCTTTGCTCTGTTATATGCGCTAATTCTGGATATGTGTTTATGAATTCCTCGTGTAACTTTTTTCTATAGGCTGTTTTATTTGTTTCTAACTGTGTGGCAGTGAAGTATATTCTAATTAGTGTTTCATTGTATTCTTTCGTCCATCTCATGCGTTGGCCGGATTGTGTACAAGGTTGTGTAGAGTGGTGCTGTATTTGAGTGTGTATCATTTGTAGTTCGGCTCTGACTTCCTCATAAATCTGACCTATTGTGTCTTGTGGTAATAATTTCTTCTGTACTATGGCTCTACGCTGGTCACCTATTCTTTGTCGGCTGACTTGCATAGCCGGGTATTTTTCTAAGAACTTAGTGTGAAGCGGTGGTAAGTATGCATTTTTGTCTGTTTCTATATTAGTGAGGTGAAGATAGGTGCGTAGGATGAATTTATTCATTTCAGTGCTCCATTTCCTACGACTTGTTGCAGCTTTAGCGGAGGGTACAGTATCGTCGACAAAATTTGTCTCCTGTACAACATCCGCTGACTGTTTACTTATTGATGAGGAAGAAGGTGTCGGTGTGACACGAAAAGATTGTGATAATGAAGGAATTGATGGAAAAAGAGATGAAGGCGATGACGAAGATGGTTGTGAAGTTTCATCATCTATCTGAGGCAGCTTTGCCTGAAGTTGTTTTTTTGTTTTAGATCTAGTATTCATGTTAATCCCACGAGTAGCTAGGGACTTAAAAGGTCGACCACAGCAGAGCCCTGCGTTCACTGTGGCAAGAGTGAATAAAACTGGAGGTCCCCTATTATCCAGAGTTGGCACACTAGCGACTAATCTCTCCCCTAGCCATGCAGCCCTCGGCATGTGCGACCTTGGCTTGGATTGTATCTCTCTTAGTCTGGCCCCTCACCCTAGACCTGTCTCGGCAAAGTAAACCCTACCGGCACAGACCAATCGCTCAACCACTGCGTCAACCGTGCTGTCACGAGAGATGTAGTAGTAAATAGGTACACACCAGTAGCGAAGGGTCAATTTTTATAAGAGGTAAGCCGGAGTACATGTCTTTAATATGATTATATTTTATCTATAGAATGCTGACTGTGCCATTTTTCAAAGGGCAGCCGGTAGGAATCGAGTTGTATGGAACCTTCGCCACTGGTACACACATACACGAGTTATGTGTAACAACGTGCAAGTCTATTGCCATCAACCTGGCCCAAATCCAACTCCGGGCCGGAACTGAAAATTCTTTATGGGAAAACCCATTACCACTTTGCCCGACCTGGCAATCGAAACCGAGAACTCGAATCATGTTCACCAGTAGCCCTTGCGACTACTACACCAACAAGGCAGAGTAACAATTCAGACAGTGTTTTAACATTTATTTTGTTCTACATTTTTTGTGTAGTAAGCAACGACTTATTGTCGGGCCTACGCTGTCCCCCCATACTTAAGTACAAATGCTGTATCCATAATACTGTAACACCAAATGATTTGAAAAGAGTAACCATGGAGTTTCTTGCCGGTTCTTCTCCATAGGAAACGACCAACCCGAACCGTGCACCTTTTTGTCGACGTTTTATAAGTGCCCATCTAGGCCTATGTGAAATAAAATATTTTGATTTTGATTTTGATTTTGAACACTTGTTTCTAGTTCAAATCAAATCAACTCGTTTATTGCTATATCCATAATGTATACTTACAGGTGGTAAATTAAAAAAAAAAAGAAACAATTATGGACCCTGTCTGGCACAGCACATTTTTTAAACAAGTAGGGAGAGGAAGAGCGCTTTATTACTTTTCCTTGTTGTTAAGTTTGAATTATGTTATATCCTATTAAGTATTTTATATTTTCATTCCTTTATTTATTCTATTAATATTTTACATGCAAGTCTATCTATTTATTTCTTATTCATTTAATTATATTTAAAATTATTTATTTGTATACTCGCTTTAATGTTAACTTTAACAGCCACAGCCAGAGAGATTGAATTGGTGGACAATCACTAGAACAAAGAGAATTTATATGTTTTGTTTTCTTTTATACGCCCTTTATTTTCCTTTAAACCCGGAAAAGTACAAGACTATGTATATAAAGTTCTATTTGCCTTATAATTACGGCTCTTGAAATAGCTTGGCAAGTACTCAAAGATGTCTGAAGTGGCTTTTCGTGGTCGGACCACTTTAGATAATGATTTTCGTGGACACGTGTCTTCCTGTACGAAAGCTTTTGATCCGCAGTTCATTTTGGTTGATATTTTAAAGGAAAATTCGGTGAATTCAGATAAGGCTTAGTATAATAGATAAAGATTCAGGTTAAATTTAAAACTCACGGACTGACGGGCTCCGGCCTAACTTTATCAGAAAAGAAAAAACAATGAAAAAAATTTAGTTCTACACAAATTCAATGCAAAAAATAATTAAAACCAAGCAGCCCGCGAGATATATTAAGGTCAATTCCCTCTCATTTATAGGAGGCTTGGGTCCCAACAGTGGACACATTATGATTATGCTTTATGTAAACAATTATCCTTCAATAGATTTATCTTGATATTAAATCTAGAGCCTTACACAGCCTAATAACATATTCTTAAAAGAAGGTATTATCAAAAGAGCGAAAACTCTGCTGAGCATGGACAAAGTTACAGCCTATTAGCAATTATGGGAAAAAAATAACATAATAACAATTAAAAACGATTAAATAAACTATAAGACACCTTTCAAACAAAAAAAGTCTTAATCAAAATCGGTTCATTATAACTTATAACACCCCTCTTTTTTGGTCGGGGTTTAAAAACAACTAAACTAAACCACCAACAAACTAAAAAAACTGTTTTGGATTCATAAAAGCCACCGAAAAGCCAATCCTGTTAAAAATTGTTTTAGAAATACAAAACAAATGCCACTTGTCTAAGTCTAACAGACTTTTAGGATTTTGTTTTCAAATACAAATGTATGAATATACAAGGTGGAGACGACAATACGACAATATTGGCCAAGGTTTTTGAAGTAGCGAGTTGGCAACATGTGTTTAACGTTTGTACCGATGCGGGATTCGTTAACCTGTTGGTGGTAGCCTATTATCTACACTATGTAGAAGATGCTAAAAATGAAAAATAACGTCCTGTGAATAAACTGCATACAAAATTCAATCGAAAATATCCAGTAATTTTCGATTGAATTTTTGTATGCAGACTGGGAACGTCATGAGTTACATACAGTTTAATTTATTGTCGCATTGTCGTCTCCACCCTGTACATCTCGCCCCCCTTGACCTAAGTAAGAACCTACACAACCCCCACATAAGCCCCTAAATCTCGGCAATACAGTGGAATCTCCACATAACTCAGTATTCATGGCCTACGCGGCTACGCTAAGATAGGCCGTCTGCGTGACACGGGTGCTATCGTCTGGCGAGTAAAAAGGGTTAGTTCCACACATATTGTGTAGTTTTATTTATGTAAGTACTGTTTTTAGGAATAGGGTTTTATTAGTTGAATATATATATGGAGTGGAGGCTTGGAACAAGCTTTTATTTTATTTAAAAAGGGTTACAAAGTAGTTATATTAATTAGAAGAGATTATAATAATTTGGATGTGTAACTTTGTTTTTAATAATAGAGGGCGGAAAGGACCCCGACGCAAAAACGGTTACTACGTATTCGGTAGGTACATCATTCTGAGCCCCCCACGTAGACATTTTCCGTACATTTTGTTCTATACATTTTTACCGTGTAGGTTACCGTTTGTTGATAACAGCTGTTTTTTTTAAATAAACGATGAAAAAATGAACTGAATACGTGATAACCGTTTTCGCGTCGGTCTCCCATTCCACCCCGTATAATTCTGAATCCGATGCATACATTTTTGTAATAGTTTATTGTAAGGTAAGTCTTGTACTCTATTGTAACAACTACCTACAAATTTGGCTTAACCTTTTACACAATTTACACCACGAAAACGCAGGTATTGTATGTAAAACTTGTGATTTTCGTCGGTAACCTCCATACAATTCGACCCTACAAATTAAAATACCATCCCACCGGTACACAGCCAGATTTAAATCAAAGCTTACGGTTAAGTGTAGCAACTAGATGTCGACACAACACAAATTAATGGCCTTACAGAATGATATGTTTTAGAAGTTTCATCGGGAAACGACGAACGCACAAACTAACTTGAATGACGAACCTCTGCGGGAATGCTTGACAGAGGCAATACCAATCTATAATGTAATAAATATCCAAAAAAATGCTTCAATTTTTTCGAAATAACCTCTCATTGCAATATTGAATTCATTGCATAGTTGCTCCACATAGCACAATATTGTGTGGTGGTACCTATACCTAGCAATATGACATCGCATAACAACTTGAAGTTATCGTGACGTTATGTTTAGCCAATAATTCTCGGAATTTATTAATTTATGTTGCAAGTGTAATTAAGTCATTAACCATCGGGTGACGTAGTGTTCAGACATGATCCGATTCATATTAAAACAGCACACCTTGTGATGGAGTTTGATTTTCGTTGTGATCAGGTACATTAATGGATGATGGAACCTCTAAGTTGTGGCGTGCTATCTCACACAGATTCGACCACTGACACTACGGTTAAGGGAGGGGACTGCCTCTCAAATTAGTTCCGAATAGTTCTGCTTTTAGTCGAATTTAGGCTACATGGAGAGGGTTTAAGTCATCTGTGGAGTACCATTTTGGGGCCTAGGTATTTAGACTGGTATTAAACTGGAATATTTGACCTTCCCGACTGAGGGCTGAATTTAGAAGCATTTATGTAGGCGTACCTACTTAAGCAGGGAGAGCCAACACAATTTGAGCAATATTCATTTAGAAGTAAAATTAGATAGCCTAGAGTTTCTCGAAATCTCGATAGAGAGAAGAAAGAAAAAGTATTTATTAGACTCACACAGGATATAACAAAAAAAAAAAGGTTGAATTAACAATAAAACAAAAATTATATAAAAAGTAAACATAAGAAAAAGATAAAACAAATGAAATTGGTCCTGTACGAGGCCAAAAGGCGTATCTCAGCATGGTGCTGCAACATTAAAAAAAGGCACAGCGCTGGTATTCTGATAGGGCCCAAAATGATACCACGGTTAGATACAAATATAAATTTAGATAGCTAGTTTTATTTGGCGCAATTGTAAAAGTTGAGAAATCTAAGCTAAATAAATTGCGAGTTCGAATTCTGAATCATAATGTACTTCTGAGCAAAAGCCAGGAAATGATTATGGCCAAGTTTTTTATTTACTACTAAAAATCTGTTCTGCCCCCTATTCCTTGACGTCAGGGCGCAACCGCGGCAGTCCTGAGACTCCGTAATTAAGTTGCCCTCTAATTACCGAGGTGGTGGCTTAATGAGGCCCCAAGCTACAACCCACACACGACCAGAAAAACTTACGCTGAATAGATTACAAGTAAATTTCTTGTTGTTTTGTTGGGAATGGCGAGGATAACATGTCAGTTTACTACATAATTTACGAGCCTTATAAAATCTGTGTTATTTAGTTGACTCCCTTGATGGTATAGTAGATGTAAGCGGTGCAGATGAGCGTGAGGTAATGGCTTCGATTCTAATGCCGGTTTAAGACGTGTTATTGGTTTTATCCATCAGGTATTTCTATACAACAACCCATAGTCTGGATTCGTGCCCAGTAAAATGTAGAGGTACTATACAATGAAAAAAACGCAAGTTTATGAATATTATTCTCTTCACATTTGCAGTGGTGCATACTGTGTATGGTACATAATTATGTATAGCAAACGCCAAACCTATAAGTTGAATACATTCCGATAAATTGTATGTGCAAACGCCAGCACATCAAGCTACCTGAAACTGTCAAATTTTCCCAATCAACCTTGAACCTAATCCCTTAGCGATAAAGTTAAAAATCTATTAAAGAAATTTCACAGATTGTAAAAGCTTGAAGTGCTGGCGTCTGTACTATAGAGTTCACTAATTGTCTATCACTTTTCACCCTTATGCCCTAGTTGATAAGCTTCAAAAGTGGTCGTCCGTCAGAGAACTCGCTAGTACCTACTACCTACTTACAAAGTCAAGTTTAGCTGTTCCTGTTGAGAGACATAGAATTGATTCCAGTTACCCATCCGAAAGGTAGTTTCTTAAGGATAAGAATGGACAAAAAACTCCAAGGGCACTCTTTTATAATACCACCTTGAAAATGCTCGTATACTGTTGAGCTTCTCCTTTGCAAAAAACTTATGACTTATTTAAAAGTTTCCAACACACGTGCACTATACACTTCACATAAGTCTAGCATCATCTCCACGTGCAGGTATCATACATTACCACAGCCCCACTCTGTTGCATTACAATCTAAGCGCACATTACACAGATTAAACAACTTTAATGCGTTGAAACGACGTGCTGTCTGCTGAAGCTGAAAGCTGCACTACATTATTTTAGTCTGTATTGTATAAAGCAAGTATATGTGGCCTGTGATTAATATGTAGCTTAGGGTTAATGCTTTTACTGATAGAGATGACAACTGGGAGTTGTTCACTGTGCAAGCTCACTCATTGTTTCGACCCATCTATTTCATAATTCTGAATTATCTAAGTGTCGTTACGGGTGGTTAGACGCCCTGTCTTAGCGTATCGTATTCGTATGGTTAGATATATAGTCGCTCCATGTAAAATACTGGTGTCAGCTGTAGCCGGTTAGATTGGAAGGCTACCCCAACAGTTGGAAAAAGGCTAGGCAGATGATGGCTATGATGATGATAATTGTATTGTATTGTATAGTATAACGGGCTGGTATCCGCAATTCTACGTCCAAAGCGCGTATTTTGCGCGCAGATGATGATAATATCGGTAAGCCGGTTATTAAGTAAAAATCGGTCCATCAAAAGTACAGTGAAACATTAGTATTGGCTATAGTATTAAACCCTCATAAACGTACTATACATACAGTACACCATTACTTCAAGGAGTGCTGTGCCATCGACTGACAAACCTTTTTAAATATGCCCCAGCACTAAACCCTCCGCCTTTTAACATATGAACTAAGCCTCTTCATCATCTTCTCATAACATAACATAACATTAGGCAGAGGTGTACCTAATAGTACACACACATTTCACCAATTATGTTTAAGTCCCATGTAATAGGGGGCGAGCATATTGCCATCCACCAGGCACAAATCCAGACTCCGTGGCTGATACTGAGAATTTCCTGATGGAAAAAACTCAATAACTTTTTGCTCGACCCAGGAATCGAACCCAGGACCTCATGCTCAGCAGTCGCGCTTGCGACCACTACACCAACAAGGCAGTCCTCTTCTCATGATGCACTTAAACACTGGCAAATAATTGGTGAAGGATCCCCGAGGCACATTTCATGATCAGCCTACGAAGCTTCCATAATCGTTGTGGGAGCAGTGTCGATGAAGCGCCTGCCTGGTTTCTATAAATTAACCTAGCTATAATTTACAACCTATGATTTCGCCTTATATCAGAACACTAACGAACATTACCCTGCCTATTTACGCGAAGCATTCCCGAGGCAGGCGTCAATAGACGTCAGGACCACGCTTCGTATAAATCGAGCTACAAATTAACATAGTCGGAGTGTGGTTGATAACTTTAATTGATTTATAACCAGTTTACAGCTCGCGTCGGAAATGGGTGTTGAGATTAATGCTGTTAGATAGTAGTAACATCCTTAGGGGAATGCCAGAGGAAACTGGCGTATTGTGTGTAGCTCAGTATGAGCTGGAGTTACGTTAGCTCCAGTTAGATATACCAATGACCTTAAAAAAACCAGCCAAGTGCGATTCAGACTCGCGCATGAAGGGTTCCGAACCATCGTAGTAGGGGAGCCCCCTTTATTTTTTTTATTATTTTGGCAACAGAAATACACATTATGTGAAAATTTCAAGTGTCTACTTATTACGTATTTTGAGACACAGCCCGCTGACAGACAGACGGACGGACGGACAGCGGGTCCCGTTGGTTATCCTCCGGGTACGGAACCCTAAAAACTGGCTGGGTAAGTATGGATGCAGAAGGTAAAGAAGAGTGTATTGTGGAGCAGATTGGGAAAACCCTATCTAGTCAAGCAGTGGACTATAAGTTGACAGAAGTAACGTTGTGCTGAAAGTAAATCTATCAGCCGCCTAGGACTGCGGGACTGTTCGAAAGAGATACCGTGGCCCTGGAACACAAAGGGCAAAGAAGGAACATGGATGGGTTATAGTCAGTGGAAGTCTGACACTCCTTTCCACGACGCAGGCAGGGAATTCCACTCCTAGGTACAATTTCAAAGCATATTCTGTGTCCACTATTCAATATAAGTTGGTGGCAGTATTGTGGTTCAAATAATGGATCTATCTCATTATTTTACTTGTCTGTCATTTAGAATTCTGAGCAACGAACAAAGGAGGAATTGTTTTGAAATCGGCTTTTATGTGACGTGAAACCTCGGAAAAAACAAGTTTTTCAGCGGCTTCAGCCGACTTAGCTAGGGAAAAGTATTTTTCTTCTTTGAATGGCTTTGTTTTCGCACCTCGGGACTTTAGATAAGAAAATTCAAGAGACTGAAACGACTTTTTTTTTCTTATCACACTATTAGTGAATACAGACTACTTTTCTGTCTGCATGATTAAAAAACTGAGGCTTTGGCACGAGCGCGCGGTGTTAATGTAACGTAAATACGTCGATTTTTGAATCGCAAATAAAATTATCCTATGGCATTTTAACTAAATTGTTTGTTTGTAACAAGTACAATGAGTATCATTCATAGATATGAATAAATTATTAAAATATTATTTGTGAAACGTTGTTTACTCCGCGTACTCGTACTAGGGCTTCTGAACTATTTTGAAAAGGCACGCATAAATTGTAAACCACTATAATCCTATACTTTTCATTAGAAAACTTAATTTTAAACTATTAGTTGTTTCAGTTTTACTCGCATTCTAGTAAAGTTACCCAATAACTTAATTCAAGATAACATCAGTTCAATGTGCTAGATTGTACCCAAACGCGTTCAGCCTTTTACATTGTCTTTGTTGTTTGTTTTTAAATTGTCTATGGTAATTGCAAAAAAAGCAAAATCGCATGGTTAGTTACGACTATGACCACGCGCCAAAATAACCATGTAGCACTGTAAACATAGTACCTCTCCAGAGCTTGATAACATTACCATAAGCCACCTACATCTCTCATAAGATATTATCACAGTTATGTATGACCAATAAATTATCATAATGTGTCAATACTATCGCGTTGTCATCTTGGACATGAGTTATATAATTGACACTACATATCAAATACCAATTGACTGATATTCGGTTATCACAATGTCATAATATCATTACCATAATTGTATACATGATTAATGTACATAACGAGTAATTGAGTACTAGGTAATAGAGATTAAACAGACATATGTTTTGGGAAGATTGCCGCGCCACTTCTTCCCACCAAAAGCGGTGAACGGAAGTTGTTTTGGAAACTGTCTTTGGTAATTTTTGACGTTCAAAAAGTATTGATTCTTATCCTTAGGGTACAAGCAGAAGGTGATCGATTGACGTCAACTATCTTCTAAAAATGACATCACCTGGTACATTTTATACGAGGAATACAAATAGTGCCAAGTATATTATACTAGCTGTTGTTCGCGCCTTCACCTTCGTCCTCGTAAAATTATTTTAAAAATATAACTTCCGTATTTGAATCGGATTTGTTAACAATATTTAGGGTTTTAATTTTTTTGGCACGGAAGTCTGATCCTTTTTCTAAAATAAAAGTGACACTATAGTTACTCCATAGAACATCAGCTATTGGCCAGTAAAAATAGGTAGGCATTTCGGAGATTACAAAACACACAGACAGACAAAAAGTTAAAAAAGGTTTTTTGTTATAAGTACACTAAAAAGCTGGTATTTTGGAATTACAAACAGACTTTTCAATTGTATTTATTTGTTTATATGAACTCTGTCGAAGTCAATCGTCCGTGGTCTGAGGGTATAGACAAACTGCCTATCTATCAGAGATAACAATGACGGAAAAGTCGAAAAATGTCTTGGATTGACATAAGCTAACGAACACCGTATCCTGTTGAAATTCATTGTAGAATCGATAAACGAAACATTTTGAAACCAATAATCAGTAGTCTACGGCCTTTTGTTGCTTCTTTATTCAAATCAAATTCATGATTTATTTTGAATTGTGAAAAGTCTTAAAACTAAACAACAACAGTACGTTCCAGAAATCCGGATCCACAAAACATTTAGTCCCTTCATTACTATCTAAACCCAGAAACTCGCCATTTCACGGCTTAAGGAAGTGAACATTGCCACCGAAACTAATTGTTAGCCCCGCCCTCGCTCGGTTTGTACGACAAACTTAATTTCCAACTATTCGACGTGTTAATCCTTCGCGGGGAGTTTCACTGTTAACGTCGAGGTTTTGGCACGTCGCAAATTATTGGGATAACTTACTTCCGGATGTATTTGGGAATATGGTTTTATGAGATCTGTCTATATTGTCTGACTTTATCTAGCTACTAATGTTTCTTAGATATTACTGGTTCAAATAAGAAAGATATGGTAGTATTGTTATTGTCACTTAGGCCCGACTTTGATAGCTTCCGTCTCTTCTCTGCTTTCTTTTAGTTTAGCAGTTGTACGACAGCGACAAGATTAACTTAGTCAAAATCTACTGAGTATCGTTTATAAATCTCGGCCTTGTTGTTAAATGAGAGGTTGTGAGAAGTTTCTTTTTTTTGAGAAAGTTTTAGTCATTCATGAGAAATGGTCACTGAAATCACGAAAAGTATTGATTAGTTTCATACTCCACTCAAAGCAAATATATTTTCCTTTACGGTGGTCAATAAAACAATAAATATTCTTGGTTTTCACTGAAACTTGAAAATTTAAACCGCTCTAACAAATTCTCGACTTCTTTCATACTCAAAGTTTGATTTACTAACACCATTATTTATGTGTATTAATAAACGTCTAATAGCGAAACTTTCCACCACCAACTACAATAAATATCACCACCGATGCTCGATAGATTAAGTTGTCACAGTCGGCATGAATTAGTGGTGTGCCGCGACGCCGACGCATCGATCGACGCTTGATATAGCATCGACATTATTTGTGCATAGTGGCGGGCTGGTCACATCACTAGTAGTTTTAGTGGTAACTGCTAACTGCTTTGGGATAGACAACATTGAAACCTCGTTAGTAATTATCAGTTAAGTGAGGGATCACTCAAAGTGGAGCGGACAAAGCGTGGACGCGCGGACACGGATGGAGACAGACACTCCAGTAAAGGTTCAGTTTGATCAGACCTTAAGTTATCAATGAATGGCACTCATCGCGATGCCATGAGTCCATGATGTATTTTAGTGCGGTATTTCTTTCTCCAAACCTTTTAAAAGTTTATTTAAAAAAATTTTTTTTTAAGTATTTATTGATTAATTAGCCTCTAATATAATAAGAGGCTAATTCTTTTAGAGGCAAACTAACAAATCAAAAAAAAAAAAAAAGTATTCATTAAAAATAATTGCCTCTAATATAATTAGGAAGACATAATTATATTAGCCTGCTCTGTCCCATTCCTGAAGGCCTCCCTCCACTCTTTCCATTCCTCGCGAACCGGCGCGTCCTCCTACCAGCCGTGTAACTGTGTCCTGTGCCTAATTAGTATTTTCTGAGAAAAACGCAAAATCTCAACTGTTAATAATTCTAAAACAAACTAATGCCGCAGTCAAAAAGTATCAGTGTCAACGATCAGTATAGCCATTCAAGCGAGGGCATTCGCAAATATTGGTGTGCTTACGTTTGATAGGGTCCCAGGTGACACGACCGGTATCTTAGGGTCCTTAGGTCAGTGGGTCGCACTTACCTGCAAAGAAAAAGGAACATTTAAATATTGGGTGAATGTCAGGGGTCTTAAATGTCTCTGCGTAAATCGAGGCAAATATTTTTGGTACGTGACCTTATAGCCTAAGTTTTAAAGTGTGTTTTTGAGTAAGAATCATTTCTTTAGCGAAAAGGTGACTCAGGTACGGTATCTGAAGGTTAATTCCCTTATTTTTAAGGACGTGATTCGCTTCTTAATCTCTGTCTAATACCATAACATCACGCCTGTTATACCCGAAGGGTTAGGCAGAGGTGTACCTAATAGTACACCCACATTTCGCCAGTTATGTTTAAGTCCCATGTAATAGGTGGCGAGCCTATTGCCATGACTTATGTACTTACCGGACTATAATATTATTAAGTGTCTTCACTTTAATTTCTGTTTTGTTCTGTTGACATTATTATTTTAATTTATGTAATTTGCACGCCGTAAGGTAAGGTAGACTGTAGCCGATCTCATAAATTTATAAAAAGGCTGGGTTCTGTGTAACAGTAGATTACCGCTGCCATTAGCTTTTAAACGTTTTTATTATGGGTATTGCCATACAGTTGAACATTGTGCATTTTAAAGATGAATTGGGTCTACTACAGGTGGTAGACTCTGAACCCAAGTCAGCCGTAACAAAGACAATCTCTACAGATGAGGGTTATGGCCTACATTCCATCTTGCGCTGCATGCCCTGACACCTGCGCACTTGACGATCTTATGACTACATCAGCGAGCGGAGTTTGCAAAGCTGAATTTTGGGCCAAATGTATTTAAAGGATTTTTGCCATCGACACGCTAAGAAGGTGGAGTTTTATAAGTTAATAGATGTGATAAGCTTATTTAGCAATATGTTACATTACTACTGGCTTAATACACATTTCTCTTACAGTAAACGATTTCTGTAATTCTCAACCTGTTCCCAACATTACTCTCAATTTCTAAATCACCCTCAAAATCTGGAGGTCCCAGGTAAAATAAAACTATCTGGATTCAAAACACGGATCCCAATCGTTGAATATTACAGTCAGTACCACGGGATAACATTTTAGGACCGTTTCGAATAGGTCTTGAGGCTCTAAAGAGCTTTTGAGATAATTGGACAAGATACTTTTGTAGGGAACAAGAATTTTAAAACAGATTTTGAAGGTAATTTTAGTTTTGGTTCATGTTTCGCATACTGATTTATATTAAGAAATATAAGCTAAGTTTCCGTGCCTTTTAGTGGATGCAAATAGTAGAGAGTTGACTTCGTATCATGCTAATGTAATTTATGAAAAATGCATAATATTCTAAAGTATCTCCAAAATAAAAATGTTTATTTAGCTCAATTTTCAAAGCATTACGGATACGAATTGAAGGGCGCCAAATGAATTGACGTCATTTAATTTGAATCGTTAGTTATTTCCATAATTTTAGTTGACGTTTCAATTCGAGGGTTTCTTAAGCGATTTTCTCCTACAGATAGCAATTTTGTTATGTTAAAAAGTCATACTATTATGAAATAGGTCTTCTCTCAAAATTGCACTCGGTATTTCATGAGAAAATTGAATTATTTATGCTCGTGCTATACCTATATTTTTCATCAACTAATATAATTATTCAAACAAAGGCTATCTCGTGCCGTGACACTGAACTATAAGCCGCTGTAAACCGTAGACAACGTGTTTATGTCACGTGCGACCTTCTCGTAAAACAGGACAACGTAATGTCACGCAGTTCAGATGAGTCTACATATTCTGTATTAGTGATCCGTACGCAAAATACGTGCTTTGGACGTGGAGTTGCGGACCCCAGCCCGTTATACAATACAATAGTAATTAGATTGACAACATCTATTTTAGAAGTGCGAAGTATGACCCTTTTTTGAAACTAGACGTGTTTGGCAAGGAGACCAGGACCGTGAAGTCGCAGTCGCAAGAAACAGTTGAATGAGGGACGCATAGGACAGATAAACTTGGCAGAAGGAACTTATAACCAGCAATGGGTGATTCTAGTCTGATGATGATGAGATATGTTTGAAAACCAGAAGGCCAAACACTGAGTTTAATAACGCTCAAAGTGTAGCCACAATCCTATCTCAGCGACATGTCAGAAATGTGTGTAAATCACAGGAATTTGTCATAATTTGGGATTGAACTGCGGACGTTCTTAAAAAAAAAAAAAAAAAATTATTTCGGACAAGCAACATCCATAGAGGGTTAGTAAAATAAAACTTATAAACTATGTTAATTACAACTTATTTCGATACAAGCTTGTTGTTAGAGAGGCATCTACGAACAATAGCCCCAATAATCGGGAAGTCGAACCTCACTGCTATAGTCTTCAGGATGGAGTTGGAGCTGGCCCGTACTCTGCAGAGTAACGACGCAGACTTCTTCCTAACGATCGCTTGAAACCGCCGTCGACGCGTGCCTGCGCGAACATACCAGATGCACTGCAGAAACGGGACAGCCCGATCAACATCCTGAATCCATTATTATACTGGACCCGTAGGGCGCTGATGATCCGCTGAGTATAAAGAAGCATGGAAATTGCCCCTCTGTTAGCTTAAGCAAAGTGAAATTCTACCTATGACACAACGATGATAGAAGTCAATAATGTGTTGGATTGAAAACCTTATGTACATCCTGTTCGAAGTCCTCTTCGTTGAGTCGCAACTGATGGAAAACTACACAAACACAACATCACGCTTGTAATCCCTACGGGTGAGGCAGAGGTGCACCTAATAGTACACCCACATTTCGCCAGTTACGTTTTTAAGTTCCATGTAATAGGGGACGAGCCTATTGCCATTAAACGGCACAAATCCAAACTCCGTAGCTGCTACTGATAAATTCCGGATTGAAAAACCCAATAACAATTTGCCCGACTCGGGAATTGAACCCAGGACCTCATGCTCAGCAGTCGCGATTGCGACCAGTAGAACAACGAAGCAGTCCCGTGATGGAAAACTAAAACCAGAATTAGCGATATTTGAATTTATAGCACCATTTGCGCCATGTTCGAACCAAAATCAAATCTAACTAGAGCATAGACAAATTGAGTTGGGAACGAGGCTTACCAACAAGATTTTGGGGACTAGCTGAATTAGACAAATTGTCTTTGATAAACACCGGCGGGACTTGGTCTGCAAATAATTTAGAATTAAATAGTCTCTCTAGCTGTATATATATATATTATGGACGAAACATGGATGCTTAAAGACACCATAATGACGATAAGCAAAGGGGTGTAGACTTTGCCCAACTACAGGGTGTAAACAAACCCTTCACATAGCCGTCAACCAAGCATTCTGTACATCAAACTAAGTAACTTTACGCAAAAATTATTGCTGGGAATCGACATTTTTTTTTGGGATGAAAAATCACGTTTTACGGTAGAACCCGATGGAAAGCACTCAAAGCATTGTGCTGGTGGATGGATTTAATAGTACGGGGGTCGTGGAAGTGTGTAAAGCAAAGATCTTACATTAAAAACCATGTATTTAAAAAAAACTTGTGAAAAAGTTGGAACTTTGACCGCCAATATCTCCGTAACTAGAAGGTATGGTCTTTAACAAAAAAATGATCGCAAAGACGGGGAGAACAAGTGCCTTTCGGTTATGTTAAGGGTCTATTTACACCCTTTATATTGAGGTTAGTTTCCAGTCTAACCGGATGAAGCTCATCTGACTTCCATAACACAATAACTGGGTATTACGAGACCCCTATACACTGTCTAAAATCTGATCGCTTTCATTATTCTAAAACATACCTCGTTTAACTTTGATGATCAATACGGACCAGACTAAACTGTAACTCAAATAAACTAAGTCTAGGATACATTAGCGTCGATAGATGAAGTAGCATTGGTTACAAGTTCGGACACTAACTTACAACAACTTAGCTGACACGGATCGATGGACACCTCATTAGTCAAATCTGTCCGAGTTGGATGCAACGGCTATATCTAAAGCACCAAGTACTTTCGTACGAACTACACATACATTTTAGATAGGTACTGAGTAACAATCTTCTCAGAATAGATATGTAGCGGACATCATTAAGTTGCCAAAAAGAACGCTAGCGCCCTCTACGACGCCAATGAAGAATAAAAAAAATTGCATCGCGATATCATGGTTATCCGCGAGTTAAGCGTGTAGAAAAGATTCCAAAAACCTGTCGGGCAGTAACCCACCAGACACAACAGCCGCCTGGTCGGATGATCCTCCCTTTTCTATGGAGTATCCTTAAACCCCCAAAGACACAGCCTGATGAATTTTATGTCGTTCCAAAATCTTGTTAACCAATTTTAATTCGTTTTTGAACAAAAATGTCAAAGTTCCATGTAAGGGGAGGGGGCGAGTCTATCGCCATCAATCGGACACAAATCCAGATTTCGTGACTACTACTGAGAAATTCCTGGTTGCCCAACCTGGGAATCGAACCCGGAACCTCGTGCTCCACAGTCACGCTTTCAACCGCTAGACCAACGAGGTAGTCTGTGGAAGTAACTAACCTAATAACGCCCAAACCCCGGAAGCGATCTTGATGTTTGAGAGGTAGCCAGGGACCACAAGATACGCACCAGCTACTATTCTTCAAAGTTCCTAAAAATCGAGATCAAGAGCAGTCCCATTAAGTAATAAAAAATAAAAAAAGGACATACGTAAACTAAGGTAAAACACCCGCTATTTTTGTTACGGCCAATAATACAAGCAAATAAAGCCGCAGGCAACAGCTAGCTTTATATAAAATTACTGTTCCTTTCCGGGGCCACTCCCCGTGTAAAGAAAAACGTAGTTTTAATAAAAAAATAAACTCTAACCAAACTGGAGCATGCTGCAAAAAACGAAAGACTTCGCTAAAGTACTCTCGAATTAATAAGACTATTTCGCAAGCGTTGCAGAGACTGAGTACTCCAACGAAATATTTATTTTAATAGCACCAACAAGTTGTACTAAAGAAAAACATCGTTTAAGTCTCTGTACTTAGTTTCTGAGGCCCTAGATAAGTAGCAATTGGACATGCAACGTTGCAGCAGCACTAACATCAGCTTCTGGTAGCTGCTAACTTCAATCTATATATTTTTTACTTGCATGCGCCCGCGACTTCGTAAGAATAAAAAAGATAATTTCCTGTGATAAAATATAGCCTATATTTTTAGTTAAGCATCTAGCAGAAGAGCGGTGAAAACTACTTTCAAATCCATGCAGTAGTTTTTGCGTGATGCGCGTACAAACGTACAGACAGAAAGACACAGACAACAATTCTAAAAACTGTTGTTTTGGCTTCTATTGCTCTAATAAAGACCCCCCCCCCCCATTTTTTTTTTTCTTTATTTTCAATGTACAGACATCGGCCTGTTACAATTTTATTATATTTATAGATTATTATCCATCCTGGACAATCCTGGTTGTCTCGGCGCTTTCCTGGTGGTCGCCACTGATGATTCTGAGTTTCAGAAGTTGCTGTGGTTTGGGAATAATGAGGCAGACTTGTCCCGCAAAAAAAAAACAATTATAATCCATAAAATACATAATACCTACATAAAATTAGCATTTATGACTTTTCCGTCATCGTTAGACAATTCTCAAACGCGTCCTCGCGGTCGGCCTTTTCGCTGATAGTTCCTAAGTTACTTCGACTGGATATGCTGGTTTTAATTTGCCATAACACAGTAACCAGCGATATGTCCCAATATTTTGACGGAAATAGCAGCCGTAGTTTATATGATTAGAGC
This sequence comes from Noctua comes, assembly GCA_963082995.1. Lineage (NCBI taxonomy): Eukaryota > Metazoa > Arthropoda > Insecta > Lepidoptera > Noctuidae > Noctua > Noctua comes. The sequence continues at coordinate 17,474,494 of OY720276.1, read as the reverse complement.
ATCATTGGTAGCCTTGCTCCACTCACGGAGAAGAATAGGCTTCCTACTATTTTTATTCTGTTTCGTTTAGCTGTAAGTATTCTAAGGTTCTAAACTGACGTGGTCACTAACACTATCATTAACACTTGAAACGGGATATCGCCCAATCAAAATTAATAGTAAACATGGTAAATATTCCGTTTGATATTGTAAGTATCTGTCTGACAACATGCTAAACCTAGTACCTACCTAAGTACCTACATTTTCTAGAGAAAATAAACAAAACTACCCTATATTCTGCGCCGTCTCAAAAATCTATCTGCCCAGTACAGTACTGCAAAATATTCTCGCCCTATATTTTAGTGTCTGTAGTAGATTTGCATCCAGAACAAACTGCCTCTTACCCGAACACCTTGCTTCCACAATATGGTAATACGCAGAGCAGGAATATTCAGCGAGCAGTAGCCTAACAAATTGAGACACATGGCCATTGCCGGCTTTGTTGTGTATTTGTGGGTAAAAGAATTAGATGCTTGTGTTGGCAGGGGAGTTAATGGGGTGTTTGGGGTTGTTGACTTTTAGTGCATTGTTTGGGCTCTTAAGTAGATGTTCGTTTTTTGGTAAGAGTATTTTCGATGGTCGTTTTTGTCAGTATGGGGAGAAGCTTTTGGCTTATTACCTTAAAATGGGAATATTACTTGTAGTCTAAGAAATTTAGATATTATACCTACGATAGGTTTAGGCATCGGAGTACATTTATTCTCTGATATTTCTTATTATGGTCTCTCTATTGTAAGTATCTTAAAACTCTTTGCTTACAGTACATTTAAGTGGTCTTAGACAAAGCTCAGGAAAGATTTTAACCACTTTTTTCAGGTCCAATTGAAAACCAGCGTCGGGCACTAGTTCCCCGGGTACATTTTGCTTAAGTGGGCCTTTTTGGCGCAGCCGTGAGGCACACAGTGTTACATTTTTGTTTAGATTTAAGTTTCTTTTCTTTTTTATATTGTTTTTGTAAATACTGCCACACCACATAAAAACCACAAATTTTTAACCCCTTTCTCAAAACTTGAATCTCCAACAAAATAAGCGAAAGTTGCACTAAGAGCATAAAGTCCAGCATTGGAGTGGACGTCGCCATCTTTTATTCATAAGTCGACTAAGCCCGCTCCTTACACGCGACCCGGGCAGATTTGAGTGGCCCCGGGGAAGTGATCACATTGATAGTCCCACAAACGCAGGATTAAGTATTTACTAAAGATTTGAAATTCAACCGGGATTAGGTAGCTGATGTGTTTACTTGAGAGGTTAGAGTACGTGTGCAAAGTTTTTATAGTGCCTGCATTTTTATTTGGGATTCTGGTGCTTTTTTTTAGCTTTGAGAGTGTTCTTTAAATAAGGAAAATGTTGTGTATGAATGTAGATGGCTATACGAGTAGGGGAAGACCAAAGAAACGATGGACGGACTGTGTGAAGGATGATATGACTAGAAACGAGGTGACTGCTGAGATGACGAGTAATAGGGAACTATGCGAAGAAGACATAGTTGCCATCGGGGGAAAATCTGGATGAGGCCCACAGGAACGTGGTGATTGGCACGAGAAAAGAGAAGCCTATACCCAGCAGTGGGTGAATTCACGCTGTGGATGATGATGATGGAAGAAGAAGACATGCTGCTGGGAAAAGGGCAGGGGAATAATGATGAGAGTGCTCTTTAAATAGTTACCAAGTTTTGTTGAAGTAATTATATATGGGCTGCATCTAATTTACTTTTTCACCTGACATAAATTGTAAAAATAAGAATCAATAAGTATCTATCAAACACAAGCTTAATAAAACAGCTATACGATCACGATCACATCATCATCTGCCTAGTCTTTTCCCAACTATGTTAGGGTCGGTTTCTAACAGGATGCATACCAGTATTTTACATGAGCAACTGTCTATCTGACCTCCACAACCTAGTAACTGGGTATTATGATATATATGATACCCCTTGGTAAGACTTTTAGGCTCAGTACAGTCACGATTACGAATATGTTTTTACACTTACAAAATTCTAAACAAATATTTTAGTGGAACACGATTGCAACTTTGAGATGAGGCCTATTTCCAAAATTGTATAATCGTAACAACGTACAATTTCAACTAATACGGTAGAGACAACCACTTTCAAAAGTTGCTACGTATAGACATATTAGTATTCGTTACTGCTTCGTTGGTTGAGTGGTCGCAAGCGCGACTGCTGAGCATGAGGTAGTGGGTTCAATTCCCGGGTCGGGCAAAGTGTCTTTGAGTTTTTCCATCAGGAATTTTCTCAGTAGCAGCTACGGAGTCTGGACCTGTGCTCGATTAATGGCTCGCCCCCTATTACATGGGACTTAAAAATAATGGCGAAATATGGGTATGGTACCTACTACAATTAGGTACACCTCTGCATAACCATTCCGGGATTGCAAGCGTGATGTTATGTTATATTATTCGTGACTGTATCTATAATAATGGTGAGACAGCCCACCCAATAAATCACTCTACTAATTATTCGAGCATGGTGTTCTGGCTTGCACCATAATGCGCAGTGCGACGCTAAATATCGATCCCATGAATAATAAGTGATCCTTATTGCACTCAGACACGCAACAACACTTCACTAAAAACTAAAATAGGACACTGCAGTTTTTTCTTGGCTAAAGGCTTCTATTTCGTGGTATGGGCCAAGTTTTTCAAATTTATTCTTGCAGTTCTTTATGGATATCTGGGACAGTAAATAATAGGCTTGCAATAGGTACTGCATCGTAATCGTCGAATCCGACTCGGCTGGGCAGCGTTCGGGAAGTTGCGTGGTATCTTGTTCTATTGTTGTCGTGGTCGCGCGGTCAGTGCGGACGTGTTTTGTTATTTTTTACCTAATTTTTGGTGAATTAATGTATGCAATATTGACGCTTGATGTGTATTGACAATAAGTGCAAAAAGTACTAAAGTGGTGTGAACAGATTTAGTGAATACTTTTCGCGAGCGCGACATCGCTCTGTCTGGAGACGCCGAGGTACACCCCTCCTCACCTCGGGGGAAAGAGACGGGCTGTGAAAAACAAATAATTCATCTCTGTCGCACCGCGAAGTGACAGTTACTAGATTTGAATTTTGGATTTCTTGGAAACCATTAAGCCAATCAATAAGAATGCCAAATCGTTGCGGTGCTTGTGGTTCAGCAATAACAGAATCCAATAATTACATGAAGTGCTCCAATGGCAAATGCAAAAAAAAGTATGACTTAGCGTGTCTAGAAATTAATATAAACGCGTTTAAGTCGTATACGATGTCTTATAAGAAGAAGTGGGTGTGCCCAGAATGTATTTCATCAAAACCTAAAATAGGGAACACTGAAACTCCAGTTCGAATAAATACACCGGACTTTAAGATCAGCACCAATACACCAATGAATAACGTGAACGTTCAGCGCGGGAGCCGGGCTAATTCGTCACCTATAATCATGGATAATGATTCTTTATTACTCGAGGAACTATGAGAGTTTAGGTCAGATATGGTGGCTCGCATGGACAGTCAGGCAAAAGCGATAACACTGTTGTTGAATCAGTTTTCTCAGACGAAAACAGACTTGGACAACATAGTTCAGATCATGAGGGTACTTGAAGAAAAAGTGGATGCAAAGCTGTCTCAGGATAGGCAAACCCGAAATACTATCATACCTGAGGTACCTGGCAACCTTCCATCTCCTTCTACTTCTACTACTGCATCTAATTTTGCAGAAGTTACAGGTCAGCCAAATGGTTCTTCTAAGAGTACCTACGCTAAAAAGGTAAACAAAGCTGGGGCCACAAAGTCTGCGGTATTAGTGAAAAACACTTCGGGCACTATTAACATACTAGCGGCGGATGAGGTAAAGAAGGTAGAGATTGAAGAAAATGAATCGGGGTGGACGACTGTACGTAATAAGAAATCTAACAGACAACCCAAAGATGTGAAAGTGGGTACGAATAAGGAGTTGAAGGCCATCCAAGCTACCGAACGGAAAAAACACCTGCACGTATGGCGATTACATCCGGAAACCACCCTGGAAGCCGTAGCTGATCATGTGAAAAGTATATGTGGCCCTGATGCAGTTTTAAAGGTAGATAAAATCAAGCACAAAACGGAGCGAGATTACTCGTCGTTTGTGATTGGAGTGTCTGAACACTGTTTTGCTAAATTAAATCAAGCGGAGTTCTGGCCGATGAACGCAGAATTTAATGAGTGGATTTGGTTTCGCAAGTCATCAAAAAGCACGCCAAATTAATAGTATCGATATATACTATCAAAACGTACGCGGTCTTCGCACAAAGCTAGACGAGTTCAGAAATAACATTGACTCCTTGAATTTTGACGTATATGCTATCACGGAGTCTGGTTGCAATGATTCCATTGAAGATCTCGAAATTATCCCTCCTGAGTATCAAATACTGCGTTGTGATCGAGCGGATGGTCGAAAACAGGGAGGCGCATTTTTAGTGGCCACACAGCGGTTTGAGCTGCGGCAAGTACAAGTTACGGACGTATCCATAAACAGCTGCGTTTTTGAATTGGTTTGTGCGACGGTACACTTAAATAACAGATTTTTGTTTTTGTGTTCGGTAATTTATATTCCGCCCGGTAGTTCAGAGAATGACTACATGATTTTGTTTAGTATAATAGAAAGACTGTGCGCTAGATATAAGAAAATTGTTGTGATAGGTGATTTTAATTTACATTCGTGTCCTTTGAATGTGACTAATTATTATGAATGTTTCGTGTCATTTTGCGAATTCACTCAAAGTAATAATGTATCCAATTGTTTAGATAGGCAGCTGGATTTGGTCTTAAGTTCTGGTTTTTACGGTGAGGTGTCGGTAGTAGCGGTGGACGAGCCGCTCGTGCCGGTCGACGCGTATCACCCGCCGCTCGCGGTCCGCGTGCCGCCCGCGAACGCCGCTGACCCCGCCGCCGCCGACCCCGCTGCTTCCCCCGCTTGCGCGACCGGTTCATGTGCACGCAATATTAGACCGCAGTGGAACTTTCACAAAGCGGATTATATTATTTTACGGTACTCTTAATAACATTTTGGATGACTGTGTTCCCAGGAAAAAACCTAAGCCAAAGTCGCGGTACATTTATCCGGAATGGTACACGAGCGAAATAATAAAAGACTTAAGAACTAAAGCTAGACTTCACAAGAAATTTAAAACAACTAAACTTAGTAGGGATTATGAAGAATATTCTAAATGCAGAGCGTTAATAAAAAAATCTATAGAAACTGCTCACAAACTGCACCAACATAAAATCCAGTGTCAGTTTGCTAAAGATCCTAAGTCGTTCTGGCAATACATACGATCAAAGAAAAGTGCGGTAACCAAGAAAAGTATTATAAAAGATGGTGAGCATTTATCGGATGACGAGTGTGCTAAACAGTTCGCGAATTTTTTTGAATCGATTTACAGCGATCAACCGCCGCGGTTAGACGCTCAAGCGGCGGCGGCGGCGGGAGCGGCGAGCAGTGCGCGGGTGCAACTTGACGCACTTAGTCTGGAGGACGTCAGATGTGCGCTCCAGCGTCTGAAACCGAAGCATTCAGCGGGCCCGGACGGTATACCGGCATTTCTTTTTAGAGATTGTGGTAGGGTGCTCGCAGAACCGCTACTTTTTATTTTTAATATGTGTCTTCAGTCGAGGACGTTCCCCACTCAATGGAAGATCACACGGGTCATTCCTGTACCAAAAGGTAAGGCGGGATCGGACATAACTGGTTATAGGCCGGTGGCCGTGCTGTCGACGCCGGCCAAGGTGTTTGAGTCTGCTATACAGCGATGCATGCAGGAGCAGGTGCGCGGACAACTGGCTGACGTGCAGCACGGGTTCCGACCGGCGCGTAGCACTGCAACCAATCTGCTGAACTTTATGGCGCAGGTGGTGCCGGCGGTAGATGCTGGTGGGCAGGTGGATGCTGCTTATTTTGATTTTAAAAAAGCTTTCGACACCGTCGACAATGACATCTTACTAACAAAGCTCGCAGAAGTCGGCTGCACACCACATCTTTTGCACTTCTTTGCCAGCTATATGCAAGATAGACAGCAGTATGTCGATTATAATGGGTGTGAATCCGACCCATATTACACCTGGTCCGGGGTGAGCCAAGGCAGCAATTTAGGGCCTCTCGAATTCATCATAATGATAAACGATTTGCCGGAAGTTGTCAAACATGGCTCTTGTTTATTGTTTGCAGACGACCTTAAATTGCTGCTCGAGGTTAATAGTAAATCCGATTGCGAACGATTGCAGGAGGATATAGATAGGGTAGTGGAATGGAGTCAGGATAACAAGCTTTTCTTCAACGTGTTAAAGTGCTCGGTGATGAGTTTTACCCGCGCGCGTGCCCCTCTAGTACACGAGTACGTAGTGGGTGCCTCACCTATGCAACGTGTCTCTGAAGTGCGGGATTTGGGGGTTATTGTCACTCCTGAACTGTCGTTTCGCGATCATATTACGAGGGTCTGTAAAAGAGCGTTTAGAAACTTGGGATTTGTACTGAGGCAGACACGGCACTTCACTAACATCGCTTCAGTCAGGGTCCTGTATGACGCACTAGTCAGGAGTCATCTGGAACATAGTGCTGTCATATGGGCTCCACATGAGGCCAAGTACTTGGTGATGCTAGAACGCGTACAGAACATGTTCACGCGCCACTTGTACAAAAAGCTATATGGGGTATATCCGTTCTACCCGTTGATGTACCCCACTCTCTTTGTGCTCGGTATGGTCGGGTACAACCAACTGGGGGTGCGAAGGGATTTCACGCTAGTTTCCTATTTGGTTAGGTTACTTCGTGGCATTGAGCATAACCCAGGAGTGCTGCAGCGCCTGAGTTTATGTGTACCAGACCGCTATGTGTGGAGGCGGCGCCGCCCGCCGCTGCTGGCCGTGCCGGTTGCGAGGACCAACCTTCTTGCTAAAACACCAGTTACCCGCGCAATTCGGGTTATTAACGATCTTCATTGCAAGATCGATGTATTTACTTGCTATTTGAGTGAATTCGCAAAATTACTGTTGTTTATTTTATGTTACAGTGTTGATTAAAGTGCCTACTTTAATCAACACTGTAGTTACGTTGTGTTTGCAGTTGCACTGCTCTGTTATAGTTTTATAATTTAAATATTGTTTTTGTAGTTAGGGAATTTAGTATATAAGCTATGATTGTAACATTATTAAATAAGTTAATTTTAACACCGCGCTATCGCATTAGGGATTCACCTGTAATGGTAGTGTAAGGGAGATTTTAATAATAAATAAATAAATAAATAAATAAATAATCTTCTCGTCCAACTTACCGCAGTGTCTCAAGACGAAAGTCTATGACCAGTGTGTGTTGCCAGTGATTACATACGGGACCGAAACGTGGTCGCTCACAATGGGCCTCATCAGAAGGCTTAAAGTCACCCAAAGGGCAATGGAGAGGGCTATGCTCGGTGTTTCCTTGCGTGATCAAATCAGAAATGAGGAGATCCGCAAGAGAACCAAGGTTACCGACGTAGCCCGAAGAATAGCCAAACTTAAGTGGCAGTGGGCAGGGCACATTGCTCGCAGAACGGATGGTCGATGGGGCCGAAAAGTTCTGGAGTGGCGGCCGCGAACCGGAAGACGCTGCGTTGGAAGGCCTCCCACTAGGTGGACCGATGACCTTGTAAAGGTTGCAGGGATCCGCTGGATGCGAGACGCACGGGACCGGTCAATGTGGCGACGCTTGGGGGAGGCCTATGTCCAGCAGTGGACGTCTTTCGGCTGAAATGATGATGATGATGATGATGAGGTACTGCATGGTAATATCCGGGTCAATGAAAAGCGTAGGATAATTATTTATCTTTTGCACTCCTTGGCAAAGGCCACCCTCTTCTTCTTCCACTCCTCACGAACCCGTGCGTCCTCCTTCCAGTTCTGACGGAACCTGTCCAGTTCGTCCTACCATCTCCTACGTGGTATGCCGCGATCACATTTATTGAGATACCATTAGCTCATTAACTGTTCGAAGAGGTCGGTTGGCAATGCCATCCAGACAATATACCTCTACTGTAGTTACTAATAGCCAAATCAGCAGAAGCTGAAGGCTGTACAGTCACGAGCACCAATATGTATACACTTTCCTAAATTTAAAAGCAATTTTCGCAAGAAATAACGATTGTAGCTTGGAGATAGGATCTTTTTCATAAAAATATGAGTTCTAGAATACTACTTTCGTAACAACATGAAATTTTAACCAGAACAGTAGCAGAAAAACACTTTTAAAAGTTGTTAAGTGTTTACATATTGGTGCTTGTGACTGTACACCTTTGCCTTACGAGTTCTAAATGTATTAAAAAAAACAGAAAGTCCACAAGACAGTCTGAACAACGAATGTCTTTAATAAGTGTAAGTGAAAGGATGGAGCTTCGTTGTTGGGAATAATAAACTTGATTGATTAAAAACATTGTCTATGGACAGAAAAAAAACAAGATATGGCAACTTGAGAGAAAAAGGAACTTGTCCAGCAATGCATAAAACTTCTTTACAATATCAACATAATAACAAACAATAACATTAATAGTCAGGTAACTTAACATTTAAAAAGTTACCCACACCATCTTTTCAAAGTCAATTTAACACCCACCTCCACATTATGCGAGGCGTCTACAGATTAAACTCACTAAAAGTCGCGTCCAGCACTTACTAAGTTCAGTCCCGGACTGTATGTCCCGGACCCCGGACTCCGGGACTCGGTTATCTTAAGTGAAACTTTTAATTGCTTGCGAGCCGTGAACATAAAGACGTCGGATATAATCCTTTTTAAAAGAAAAAGAAAAGGTTCAAGAGAGATTAGCGAGGAATTTATTATTTCACGTTTTATTTTGGAAAGATACAATCTTTTACTTAGTTTGCGTAAATATTAATCCTTAGACACACATTAATCATTAATTCATTACACAAATTATTCATAACAAATGACCGAGCTCATTTTATATTTATGTAGGAAATAGTCGATTGTAGCTTCCTAAGCTCTAATCAAATAGTTCGGGAAATAGGTTGCATGTGCTACGCTGACCATTGATCAGCTCAAGGGATTGCCAATATCTTCTTAATAAAAAACAGGCAAGGCGCAGCCTCGACTGCTATATCTAGATTTCTAGAAGAATGAAATGCACTGGAGTTTTTCTAATATAAGAAGCTTCCCTTAAAGGGGTTATAAGGGCTGTAAGTTTATAGAAGTTCTACATTTTTGCGGGGTGGATATTCCATAGGGTTTGTTTATCATAAAATCGAAATCACTTCACAGTTACCATACTTTCCGTACAAAAACACAGCGATGTTACTTTACGGTAACAAAAAAACCGGCCGAGTGCGAAACGGACTCGTTCCGTACCATCGTAGTACCCCGAGCCCCATTTAATTTATTTTTATTATTTGTTGTTATAACAGCAACTTAAATACACATTCTGTGAATATTTCAACTGTCTGCCTATTACGGATCATGAGATACAGCCCGCCGACAGACGAACGGACAGCGGAGAGTTAGTAATAGGGTCCCGTTGGTTACCCTTCGGGTACGGAACCCTAAAAAGTAAGGTAGCAAGTTCCTATCCGACCTCTTTGACAAGAAGCTTCACTACTAAGTACTAACTATAATTAAATCATGGTGCGGTCTCCGCACTTGATTATAATAGCTACGTAATGGCTCTTTTTAATAATGCAGTGCGCGCCCCCTTGCGACGTGGTCGTTCATTACATTAAACATGAGTGGTCATCCCCTGGTAGTGGACATGGAAACATAGGATAGATGTAATAGGGACGTACACTAGCTTTACTGCTGTGTATTGTGCTTACTGTTGTGTGTTTTGTGCATTTGTTTTGTTAAAGGCGTTACATTTTTTAGGCACGCTTTTTACAGGGATACTAGTGATTAGAAAAGTGGCAATTTTGGCTTACAATCCGCTTCTTATTTCTACAACGAATTTCAATTGGGATTAACACTTTCAGTATTTATTTAAATCCAATTCAATATGAAATAAAAAAAAAGAACACATAATATAAATACAAGAAACGGTGGGAAGAAATTTGGCTGACTTGTGGCTGCGTCAAAGTAGCCCATTTTAGCAAACTACCAGACACCTAAACTGCCAGACGCCTAGTGCCTAACGCTTTTTGGCTTTTCCATCATCATTGTCGCCGATAAATTGGCCTATTGTATAGATAGGCCTTCTTGTCGTAACGTTTCTAGTTCTTGAAAAATAGAAAAATCTTTCGTAGATTTCTATTGTTTTACACCATTACACTACGAAATTGTAGTCAACGAGTACAACATGGACTGTCGCCAATCACTTTCCTAAAACCCAGATACGATATAAAATGATTTAAAAAATACTAGACCACTGGTCACTACATACGAGGGCACGCCAGTACCTCGAAACAAAAAAAAAACTATTTCCATACAATCCCAAAAATTCTCTCGAAAAAATAAATCGTTTAACAAAAATCCATTTTCGTTCACTACCCCGTCTATCCCGCCTCATACTGGACATGACTGCAGTAGACATACGTAGTATTAACACGGCTACAGTATTTCAACCAGAAACAAATCGTTGAAAGTTTTTTGGTGTGTCAAAAGTGTTTACAAGAATTCTAAGCAAGCTTCAGGTAACAGGTTATTCGTGAGTAAGTCGTGGCTGTCGCATCAAATCAAGACAAGTCTTTTTTTTGTGTAGTTCAACATCTGGCCGGGGGAGCGTGACGAACTGCGCAAGTACTCCAGCACCCCGGCCAAAGGTAGAATAAGAACACGGTTTAGTTTTAGTCTGTAGGAGTCTGACCCCTTCACCCAGCCCAGGGCGGAGGACATCCATGACTATTCGCTCAATTAAAAAGAAAGTGTGCCGTGCAGTGGCGAAGGTTCCATACAACCCGATTCCTACCGGCTTCCCTTTGAAAAATGGCACAGTCAGTATTCTATAGCCAATAATATTCCATACAGTAAAGATATGTACTCCGGCTTACCTCTTACAAAAATTGACCCTTCGCTACTGGTGCCGTGCAACTTATCGACAACGGTAGCACTTGCATTTGATTTCACAAAAAGGGCCGAGTTGGTTTACTGGTTATCTTTATACCATGCCGAGTACCGTGCGTGATTTGCGAGAACTATTCATTACGGCGTGACGGTGCGTCCGCCGGGTACCCGCGTCAACGGGACGCCGCGGCAGTGAGGCCGCACCTTTATTGAAAATAGTGGTCGTGAAAGATTTGGGGATTGAGGCGGGTCTAAACTGATTGATTTGGAAATCTGTGGGGTGACTTATGTTCACAAGTTTTGGTGAATGTTATGATAAATTGTGGGTGTTTATGAGCAGACAAATCGGTCTACCGTCTTTCTTGTTCGTTTCACCCACCCGCAATAACTTCAGTTTATCCGTGATCATGGTGCTTGCAACAGCGCCGAAATATCGGGAACTCATATAAAACAGTAAACATGGTAAATATCCCGTTAGTATTAATAGTAATGTTAGTGACCATGATAGTTTAAAATCTTACATTGAAGACTTGTTGATTATTATTTTCGAGGGGACATAAATTATATCGTATTACCTAGCAACTGGGTTATGGAGATCAGATCGCAGTCGCTCCATATAAAATACTGGTGTTCAGCTGCATCTGGTTAGACAGAAAGACGACCCATCATACATAGTTGGGAATATGAAAGGCCTATCTATCGATTACTTCGTTACAGAAGTAGAGTTGTAATAACTAAAGGACCCGGGCAATTTTTATCTTTTTAAACTCTGTCCCACACTTTGAATTTCTCCTGTATCGTGAGTGCGTTCACATACATTTAAACTCAGATACACAAACAGCCAGACCCGTAACAACTATCTGTAGGCCATACAAATATATATTCCGTGCGGAGATCGCACCCGAGACACACAACGCAACAGTTAATCGCTCAGCCACTGCGCCAACCGTGCCGTCAAACGCCATTTATAACAACCAAACAATGAAATCAGACTTCTTACGGAGATGTCTTGAGTTCTATCCCGACCAGCACCCCAATTGGCACACTTTTCGAAGTTTAAATAATTCGTCTGTTTTACGATGTAAATATTCATTACGTATGAATATTACTGAATAATGTCAATGTGAATAGCATTGGAATTGTTCACAAAGTATTTAACTATTGAAATTTAACTTTTTCCACGAGTTTTTCCACTAAGTGAGCAGTCCAAGCCTACATTAGACCGAGTTTAACAAAAATAAACTTGTTTGTGTTTTCCTCATTGCCTTAGAAAAGATACTGTTTTTCAATTTGCAAAGTTAAGTTTGTTGCAATCTCAACTAGGCAGCTAAAGTTTCCTCGGTAAACGTTTGAAGGAGCGGCGGGAATCTCAACAAAACTTTGCTTTCCGTCGATAATTGAATAAACTAGGCTGATAAATAAAAGGTACGACGGATAGATTGACTTTATTGATCAAGTCTAACAGTGTACAGAGTATTTCAAAAGTGTTAGATAAAAATATACACAAATGAATAAAAAATCGTAATCGTAATTTATTTATTTTAAAAAATAAAGGAATATTTCCTTTGAGTAAAATTTCTATCTCCAGTATTTAGAGTACTTTCATCCAGGTGGCGTTGAAAAACATCCTGTATATATTTAGATAAACTATATATTTTAGAACAATAGTTACAAAATCACAAGGACAAGAGGGAAGGGAACCGAAGTATGTCAAGAAAAATACTTGTGAACTCACGAGAAAAACACCTAAAAGAAAAGACAGTGTGAAAGCAATCTTCATTGAAGTACACAAGGAAATATGATCTGGCTGCAGGAAGGCCATTCCAAGTTGCGCCAAGTTTTTCCATCTGCCCTCGTCTGTGTAAGTTTCTGTTTGAGGACATGGCTAGAGCTTTTGCCACTCTTGGTAGTTTTTAGGACTTAATGAAACTAGAAGGGGTTTTTGAAGAACATTGTAAATGTACTTGCGTACTACATATTTTGTATAATATCGCGACTGAGCAAATCGAAGGTGTAAAGAATTTTTTTTATATATTATAATAGAAAGTGCTGAATATGACTAAGCAAATATCTTTTGAAAATATGAAATTGAAAATGAAATTTGGATCCAACGCCGCCATCTTGTTTGTTCGATACAATTACACAAATGTTCGACGACAACGACAACCGCTCAAGTACCAAAAGAGTGTGTCATTTTATACTTTTTTTTTCAGTTAGCCCGTATTGTCCCACACCTGGGCAAAGGCCCAATCCTTCCACTTCTTCTTGCTCTTTCGCGAGGAAGCCATCCAAGGCATCCCGCCATTTTCTCCTCGGTCTGCCGTGACCCCATCTAGCTGTCTCGTTCCAGTCTTGCGATATTTGGGTCCACAGCTTTCTACTTTATTTGTGTAACAAATTCACACTTTTCCCTCAGCACACTTAACCTCAAAAATCAGATGTAGTACCAACAGCCCCTATACTTGTTTCTCTTTTGTCCCACCCTTCATGAATATTCCTCCTCTCTAATTACACCATACAGAACGTAAACAACCAGAATGAACCACTTCCAAGTCCCAAACTAATTACCTGCTTGAAGCAATACCGTGATGATTGTGAGGGTCGTACGAAGGTTGAACTTCCCTGATAAATGTACGGAAGGCAGGGGTGCCAGAACTCTTAATTACGGGGTATATTACAATCCTGTTGTACAGTCAGTGGCGGAAGTAGGATAATGGTTACTTTGATAACCATTACGGTGTCTGAAGAGATTTTATTCATTTTATTTTTCTTTCTATTTATATTATTTTAACTAATTATTACAATATATGAATAATTTGACTACAGAGAAATATTCATATTAGCTTTCCACAATGATAAACAGACGACATAATCAGCTTAAACATTTCCACTTCCAGGACCCAGGCTTCCTCTTTACGAGACGCAGTGGGCCATGATCCATCGCAACGGCTCAGTGCAGATTAAAACTATTTTCCATGCAAAATAACACGCAAAAGGAACAGACATACATTTACACTTGTAATATTAGTAAACTAGTAATTGCGACAAAAGTTAATAAGCAAAAAGCAAACAAAATTCCTCAATAACGATCGAATTGTGTCCGCGACTGTATGTCAGACGGATAGCCTCACGCTGCAACACGACCGCAGAGAGAATTAATTAAAAAAGAAACTGCGAAATTGTTTCCTTTTTGTTCTTGTTTGAGTGGGGACTTTGAAGATAAAAAATGTGAGCCCTTACAACGTTTTCAATCACAATTTTCAATTTGACGTGTAAGAGCCTCAAGATCCTTATATTATTTGTTGTTAATGCTTAGACTGTTAAGTAATACAGTTGTTTGATTTCGAGGAATTCATGTACATTTGAAAAGAGTGTCCATGGACTTTCTTGCTCATTCTTCTCCATGAGATCTACGATTTTCGAATGGACAACTATAGTCAATATACAGTTATTATGCCTGTGGCTGGACAGTAGGTACTTACTCGTAGCTTATTTTTACCCGACTGCGGCGAAGCCCAAAAGAGGGTTATTGACTATGCAAAAGTGCTTGCACGGCTATTTGAAATAAATGAGATTTTTGAGTTGAATTATAATTTTTAGGACTAACAAAAATATTGTTGACTATGCTCGGTTTCACTAACACAAAGTTGTACCGAAATGAATGCCTAAATTAAAGCACACTATTAAATTTTATTTGCAGAGAGATGGCCGATAGAGATAGACATTCCAACTGTGCTTAATCCTTCGAGGATTATAGCCGTGATGTATGGTGATAGTGAAATTAAGATGGTGCAATTATTCCTGAAAGAAATAAAAACCCGTAACCCAAAGCGGACCTCAGAAACTCCTACAAAATAGAACTATTTTTAAGTAACCCCAGCCCAAAAAACCGTCACTACCAAGCCTATTTGACAGGCTGATTTTTACCCTATTACCCTACCTGATCCGTAGCAGCACGGTACATCCATTCCATTGAGACGAAGGTCGATTCACACATCACGAAACCTTGACAGGGACAGGGCGTATCTCTGACGGTAATTTATGTAGTCGTAATTTACCTACGAACGGGGTGACGGAGGTATTTTAGAGATGTCTTTTAGAGATTCGCGGTGTGTGGATCGACCTCAGATAGAGGGTAGCAGAGATTTTGGTCATATTGTGGCTGAGATTTCGTAGTGAGTGAAGTTTTGGAATTGGAGTTTTGGGATAAATCTAAAACGTAGGGATAATTCTATTAGTAGGTGCAAGTTTTAATCTATGATTCCTTAACTATCTTTCTGGAGCGTTATCAACTGGTTCTTTGGTTTTAATTCCGAGCTTTTTTATCTTAATATTTAAAAAAAAAAAATATTTTAGAATAAGAAAGTCCCTTAAATGTATAGTTGTCTTATTCAAATGAATAAAAGTGGCTTTAAAATAATACAGGGATATTTTGGCGCTTGCATGACATTAACAGAGAATATTTTATTGGAACACAAACACGATGGCGGGGCTACTTCCAATCTTAGCCAAGCGCCAAAAGGTCCTGGTACAATATATTCAGCGTAAAATTAAATATACATCATTTTTCTACTTTTTTTCCAGAAAATAGTAGCTAACTCTGCAGCCGCACCGCCAGTTACATACAGACTAATCCCCAAGCTGCATGGTGTGTGATCACCTGCTTATTAGGTGCTTGATCCCCGTACGAGCAGGAGTTAACGCACTCAACGCTTCACAACCGTGCTTGTCTTTGCCACAGTGCAATAAGATAAAGAAGGCTCACCTAAAATTTAAAAGATCCTAAAGTAATGGTGAATGTTCTTCTACTTAATTAAGCAAAGAAATGCTAAGTTCTGCATCTCCCTGTTCAGCGATGGTCTACGCCTAAGTTTTGTTTCAATTAACTGATCTGATGACATCTTATTCCCTTAGAAAGAGAAAAGTAATTCAATGTTGTGTTGGTCAATTTTCAGAAGGCCTTGGCCTCTTTATAGTGGGTAGGTGGAGGATGGCTCCATCTAAAACTCATGCTCACATTTATTATTATCCCACCATTATTGACAGACTGACAAAAATGTGTGTTCTTACTATACACGCCTAACTACCCCTATATTGTGTCAACCATTCTAAAAATATTAGTTCGTAGCAACAGACCACGTGTAGTAAACAAATCCACTTTTCCTTTTACCGTAAACACTATTTCCACATGAGGATTTCTTATCTCACCACATTCTAACCCTTCTGTATCCCACTTCTTAGTATCCGTGTTAACCCTCTCTCTGCGTCTAGCTTGAACGGGGAAACTAATAACCGCCTGCGGGCCGTTTACCGCGAATATCCACCGTATCCGCGGGATTCTGCTCGTAAACAGATAATCACTGGGTTGCCATATTGGGAGCAAAGACTTTGTATATGTGAGATAAATGTTAGGTAAGGTTCTTGTCGGATATTGACGAAACAGTAATGCATAATCAGTACCTATATAATATTCCCTTCACTGGGATAAGCCTCGTCTCTGTGAAAAGGAGTGGTCTGTAATCCACAACGTGAAAAAAGAAAAAATAGATAAAGTATTGTATTTGATTCGCACCGGGCAAAAAAAAAAAAATCATATTCATATTCATTTATTTTGCATTCCATATTGTAAAAGAAACCAACCAAAATAATAATTGAGCTTCTAGTTTGATCTGTGGAAAGATGAGCACCCATTACATACCGAGTTTTCTCAGTGCTTTGGAAAGCACGTTAAGCCGTTGGTCCCGGCTGTCATTTGTAGGTCTTTGACAGTCGTTACAGGTAGTCAGTGGCCCGAAAGTCTGACAACCAGTCTTACCAAAGGGTATCGTATTACCTAGTATTAACTGGGTTGTGTACGTCAGATAGGCAGTCGGTCCATGTAAAATACTGATATTCAGCTGCATTCGGTAAGACTGGAAGCCTGGGAAAAGGCTGGGCAGATGATGGTCCTGCACGAGAGCAAAAGGAACTCAGTGCGGCTTGGTAGATGCCCTGTTTGGACAGCAGTGGTAGTGAAAAAAATTACACAAATCACCGCGCCTGGCTGGATTTGAACAGTCTAGTCTGGGCCCACCACTTGCGTGAATTAAAAAAACATAACGTCACGCCTGTAATCCCCGAAGGGTGGGGCAGAGATATACTCTGTAGTAGGTACTCACATTGTGACAGTTATCTTTAAGACCCATGTAATAAGGTGCGAGCCATTTGTCATCAACCAGGCAGGAAGCCTGACTTCTACTGAGACATAATTTATTAATCAAATATTTGAAAATATTACTTCAACTGTACAAGGATTATCATACAGATACCGGTCATATCGCGAAATATAACTCCATTATATCATTCATGTCGCTTGATACAAACCGACGTGGATGCGAACGTAATTTAATTTCACATCGTAAGCGCCATTTACTGCGTACAGAGGGAGAGCTAAACGGATTGCTGTTGTGAAACTTGGTTATTTACACCCTTTTCAGCTTCAAGAGTTGGTGAAAAGAGATGTTTTCTACATTATTATTTAAAGATTTTGTTGTCAGAAATCCTATTAATGACTTCAGTAAATTACAATTGGAGTTAGTAAATAGACCCTTAAAACAATGTAGCTGTTGTTGTTGCTATTCTATGCTATGTGTTTGTGTTAAGCACGAGGTTGTGGATTCAAATCCTGCCAATTACAAATGTGATTTTTTAGGTTTATCTTGGACATTACCTACAGACATCGGTGATGGAGGACATCGTGAGAAAACCTGGACAAATGACCCCCCCCCCCGCTCTGGGCGGAGCGGAAGGGAGTGTCAGACTTCTTCTGACTAAAACCCATCCATGTTCCTTCTTTGCCCTTTGTGTTCCAGGGCCACGGTATCTCTTTCGAACAGTCCCGCAGCCCTGGCAGGCATCGGACCATGCGGACCCCTACATGGTTGCTGACATCTCTTTGAGGCGCGCGTGGAACATGAACGAGCCGTCGACACGGCCTGCCGTCAGAAGGCGTCCGGACGGCGAGCTAGCCCATTACTCGCCGTCCACAGTCCCGCGTAACAATAGGTCTTAAACTATGAAATTGCCGTTTTTTTCTCACATTTTGTTACGTTTGTAACTTTGACGTATTTTTTCCTACTTTTATTTTTATTGGATTCATTGTTTAATTACGTACCTTTTAGGGCTTAAAACCGTATAGTAGTAACATCTTACCTCATAGGGTAGTGTGTCAAAACACCTATTTCAATGTGCCGTCGGTTTCACTACTTCTAGTAGGTATATATAAGTCTGAAAGCGCCAACCCGTCTCGAGCGTGGTGATCAATGCTCGTGCCTTCTCTGTATGAGAAGAGGCCTTTCCCCAGCAGTGGGACAGTAATAGGCCGGTGTTATTATATCTATTGATGCCTACGCACAAAATTACTTCAACAATCGTAAAATGAGACTATATTTTTACACCCAAAATGTGTCAATAATATCTTCACTTGTCTAACATCTAATTTTATATATTATTTACATCTGACATGGATCGTTTTATTTCTATCCATCTATTTTTGTAGATCCCAGAATTTGATGTCGTCAACCAATTTGGGTGGAATATTGGAAGCATTGGAGCAAACATTCGAGCCAGGCTTACTTCAGTGCTTCTTCACGCTTGTGTTGTGTATAAAGGATAGACAGATATGGTAAGTCACTTGTAGTATTGCAATACCTTTAGCTGCATATTGGTGATGCAGATAAAGGTGGCAATCAGTAGTAATGACGCAATCTGATAACAAGTCTAGCAGTCAATTTCAGATTTCAGTAATGCTAGGCGACACTTAGACAAAAAAAAACCGACTATACATAATTCTATACATAATTATAAAGCCTATTTTAAGCGCACTAATGGATTTTCAAAGTGAATGCGGAATTTTAGACTAAGTCTCATTATTGAAATATTACTAGTGTCTGTTCAATTTCAGGTTAAAAATAAATATGTACTGCACGTGTAACAAAAGGAATCAAGAAGCTGGCACGAGAGATATCGACGTGACCGCTTGTTATCTACTGAAAGCGAGAACGATAGGGTTGAAATTCAAAACGAAATTCAAAAGTTTGCTAAATATGAAAGCTAGAATAAGCATTTTGAATAAATGCTTATTCTAGCTTTCATATTTAGCAAACTGGTTAGTTTTATTTGAGTCACAAGCATCACCTGCCTAGGGTTTTCCCAACTTTATTGGGGTCGTCCTTCAGTCTACCCGAATGCAGCTGAATACCAGTATTTTATATGGAGTGACTTGACTGCCTGTCTGACTGACTTCCACAACCCAGTCAGTGGGTAACACGACATCCCTTGGCGAAACTGGTAGTCAGATTTTCAAGCCTCTGACTATCGTTACCGTGTGTACCTGTAAAGATCTACAGCCGAGACTAAATGCTTAATGTGTTTTCCGAGGCACGACAGGGACTTGTAATGGACGGTCATCCACCCACGGACCAACCTCGCTAAACAATGTTTGACCTTCAAAATCGACCCGTAAGGCTGTTACAATTAAGTCCTTGTGTGCACACAGCCTCTGCTGCGAATCTTCTGATTAATTCCCAGTCTTTTCCAGGAGAATCTGATAAGCTTTATAAGGTAAAAGAACAACGCAATGATGTATCATTTGTGTACGTCATAAATATGTATGAACCACAGGCTCTAAGTTCAAGAGCCAAAAGCTCCTTACAACCCTAGACTCAGCACCGCCATTGAAACGTCGCCAAGTATAGATTTTAATATTTTTTCGCCGCCATCTCTTTCTACGAGAATATTAGAATTTTTCCATGCATACACAATGGACTTTTGATAGATTTTTATTTGATCTTCTCTTGGTTTTCGATTTTGGTGCCGATATTCGTGTCGCGGCTGTGAGGGGAAATTACGCTCTATTCTATTATGGCAAAGTATAATAATTTATGATGTGGGTGCCATGGCTTTCTGCATACCTGGGTACTTAGACTTTAGTTTAGTTTAAAATCTATGTGTTTCACAGAAAGGTCTGGTGCGTAATACACGCAACCATGCAAAAGGAATATATGTGCATACTGCAAGCAGGCGGCGCGCGGCGTTCTCTAGTAGTCGCCGACCCCCATGGGAAAAATACATGGTATAAATCTATGTGTCGCGGATGGGTTGCCGAATCAGCTGTTTTACAAAACCGTTGTTGTTTTATGAAAAGTAGCGCAATGGCAATCCAGCTGAACATTTAGCTATTTTACATAACGGAGCTTTTGTAAAACGACTAACGGTTTTGTAAAACAGCTAATTAAACAATCCATCTGCTTCATTATATTATGCACTACAATATGAACGGCATTTAATGAGATTTATACAACAAAAATAATCAACTTCACATGTCTATTTACACAACCAACCAACCACAACAACAGCAACCTCAGTTAGCTAGTTTTGAAGATTAAAACCTTATCCTTAATCTTTTCACGTGGAAAAGGACCTACTTTTCCTTCCATTAAGAAAAATAAACTAAAAGCGTGAGCATGTGGTGTTGCCATACATTATTCGCGACACGTTATTCGTATTCGTCACTGGGAGGCGTTAATACGTTTCATGTCAACTCTGCTTGGGATTCTGTTCAGCCGCAGTAAGGCGTAAGTAATCAACCACATAGGTGCCTATAGGTTGATTTTATTAGAGGGAGGTATGAGCTCTTAATAATGTTTAGGTGTATTATCCAGTTTCAGTTGTTGCTACAGTAATGCTGTGATGAACCTCTTCGCAGCCTATTCTAAAGGTGTTAGATTTAGAATACTAATCTAGTGCATCAGAAGACCTTCATCAAGTACCTTATAACGCGGCACTCATCGCCTAACCCTTCACTTACATACCTAAATAATGTACTCGCACATAACCCTGAACTGCGGAACCCGGAACAACAACAACAACTAGTGCTAATCTGTTCAACAGTTTAACATTTAGAGACTCGAGTACTTCAATATTAGGGTACGGCCGTGTAAATAGACAAACTACAAGCCGTTGGTTAAATTATAATACATTGGACATGTGAATATCTGTGTGTGTGTCACTTGTTCTAGTGAGTGAGGACAGGGTAAGGAGACCTGTGGATGGGTATAAGAGTAGAGGAAGACCAAAGAAGCGATGGATGGACTGTGTAAAGAATGATATGGCGAGAAAAGAGGTGTCTGATGAGACGACGAGTAAGAGAAGTTTGGAAGAAAAAGACATGCTGCGCCGACCCCAAGTAAATTGGGATATGGTCAGGAGAATGATGATGGTGAGAAAGACCCATTTGAGGGCCTAGTCAAAGTAACATTTTGTCAACGTGTGGTTAAAAATGTATTCGGTTGAGATAATTAAGCTACTGATAACCTTATGTCAATACTGCTGAAAATAGTTGTTGAAATACGAAACGGTTTGATAGCAATTGCCACTTGTTGCTCTCAAAAATGATGATGCCCAGGACTACCTGTGTGCACCCTGGGTCTAATAAAGTCTTAATTTTTTCAAAAGAAGAGAAACAGAATGATGTCAATATTTCATGGAAAGAACAAGGTTTTTTATCATCTTTGGGCTTAAAAATTAACGTTGTGTGGTTCCGAAAGAACGTGTTGACTATCCTCAAAAAACTACATTAGTTTTCTACTTAACTTTCAACACCGCCCACATACTTCCTTATAATTTATTATACTTATATTTTCCCTTAAACTACGTTCCCGGAAACAAGAATAACTTGCATTAATCTGAACAGCTAAGCGAGACTAGCGTAAGTACAAACATTCCCTATCCCTCATTATAAGTCCTTGATAACAGCCTCGCGCGATGCGTCTAGCGTCAAGCGACACATGTGCGTGTAACTTGTTTACTTTGTGGCGACGCAAGTCGCGTCGCAGTGACTCGTGTCATGCTCTAACAACTTATTTCATTAATTGTTATCTTTGCAGTAGTTGTCCTAAGAGGCGCTGAGCTTGTATCTACAGGTTGTGGGCAACGGGTGAAGGAGACACATTACAGTGACGTGTAAGGGCGTCGCGAGCACTGTTTTCTTTACTTATTCATGGAAAAACAGGAATTTTTCTCCTCTAAAGCAACAGTTTTGTTACTTTCTTATATTTTGCAGAGCTTATCTTGTATTTTCTAGGAATATTAAGATAAACATGTTTATGAAAATTTTCGTAGAACATATTTATTGTGTGTTCCTTAGCTTTTTAAAGACACCTACTCTTTTTACATGAACACATGTGATAAGGTATGTTCTGAGTATACAGCGTGTATTAGAAACGTGTTATCATATTTAAGGACGTGTCCTAATATCGTAGAGGGTTGTTCATGCGACCAACATTATGGTCGCAAAAAAACAATCAACATTCCTACACACAACTTTAATAGAGTACTCACTACCACTACTCGCCCCATAGGATCCCTTATTATTTTTTCAAGATTATGTTTTCTTTCCTATGGAGGAACTTGACAGTTTGATGGGTTTTATCTCAGCCTGAAATGTGATTATATTACCACTAACTTACACGCTGTTTACTTCTGAGCGTTCAAAGTGTGTCCACACCCTAACATACCGTTGCCAAGTTTTGCTGTCAAGTCGTGAGTTATTAGCACCACTAACTTGGACAGCAACTTGGATTGAAATATAGCTGCGCCAAGCATCTATTGATTACAACATATTGCTCAAACTATGAGTTGCAGTAAGCACTTTGGCACTTGACAAATAGAACTGCAGCACTTGTGCCTTATCCTTACAAATTATTAAACGGAAAGTCTGTCTGTCTGTCTGTCCGTTAGTGCGATTATAATTTGCGAACCACTTGTTTAATTTACGTGTTTGTTTTATTCATAGTTAGTTGCTTATGTTCTCCACTTAGATTCGACTACTTAAGTACTTACTTGCTGCTTAAGAGGTTTGTTACAATTTTGGAGTTCAATAAAATAATTCAGTGACTGCCTCGTTAGTCTAGTGGTCGCAATCGCGGCTGCTGATCATGATGTCCTAAGTTCGATTCCCTGGTCGAGCAAATTGTTATTGGGTTTTTCCATCAGGAATTTTCAGTAGCAGCCACGGAGTCTGTAATTGTGCCCGGTCGATGGCAATGGGCTCGTCCCTTACATGGGATTTTATAAAAGGATATATAGAAAAAACATGGCAAAATGTGGTTGCACTAGATATACCTCTGCTTAACCCTTCGGGGATTACAAGCGTGATGTTATGTTAATAAAGTATTTATATTCTATCTATCTACTTGTAAATTTTGTATATAGGCGGGGAAGGAATCACAGCTAGATTATAAAATAACTAATAGCTAACTATAACAACTAACAGCTAGCTTTAAAAAAAACTAATATATTCTATCCCGAACGATATTGTGTCACTTCCCACGAGCCAGGTTTTCTTGGAAGTATTTTAATAAAACGTTGAGCTTCTCTGAGCGAAAATTGACAACATTGCGCAATATTGTTAATGGAATGTTGACAGGTTGTGGAATTCGATATTTAGAAGTTGTGACCCTACCTTTGCTTCTATTAGTAGTGTGCTGTGCACTGCACTGTTCATATCAATTTCACGTAATGGGGTGAAAGTGATTGGTCGATAACAATGGAGAGATCAAAAATACACTTAAACGTTATTTTAAATACGTTTATTGTTAGCAACCTAAGAGTGGCTTCACCAATTAATTTGAACGCGATCTGCACGTCTAACCAGCGTTCAAGACGAAACTGTCAATATTCCATAGCCTATCTATGTATCATGTTCCTCCCTAACTATTCACTAAAGACGTGATTGCTCTATGGGTACTCTAGCATCTAGTAGCCAGAGCTGTGCAGGATATTAACACATTAGATTAATAACTTGTTTAAACATCCGACAAACTAAATGCTACGCAGACGAGCAGACATAATATTGAAGGCGAATTTAACTTAGATGAAAGGGTAGAGAATGAATAGCTGCATACCAGAATACAAAAGTATCAGTTACTTGTACTGTTATGAATTCTGTGGTACGGTACGTGGTCAAAATCAGAACTAATGCCGCCAATATGTTTTTTCAATGTATTTCACAAAACAGTTTTACAGAAGTTAAAAGATCTTGGCAGCACCGTACAATAGATCAACGACAAAATCTTAGATGCCGTTTCAATGAATGAAAATACATAGATTAAGAGTGGATCTAAAATGGGACTGCGCAGGCCATGTTGGACAAAGTTGTGGGCTCGCAATTCGCAAGACTGGAGTCCTGAGACAGCTAGACGGGGTCGCGGCAGACCGAGGAGAAGACGGCGGGACGCCTTGGCTGGCTTTCTCGTTAGTTGGAGAGGAGAGGTGGAACATCGAGACAAGTGGCAGAAATGGAAACCTTTGCCCAGGAGTGGGACAGTTCGGGCAAACAAAAAAAAAACAAAAGTATACCGCTGACTGTACACACTGCGGCCGGCGAGAACTCTGTCAAGCAATCAACTCGTTTTTAGTTCCTGCTCGTTCTCTTTTGTTGGCTATAGGACAGGTGGCTTACTTTCATATGACAAACATTCACAAAGAAACCGATATGGAAGCAAAATATAAACATTGGGGTGACGACATTTTGTCTCGCAGTGGATATTGGATATAACCGTGAATGTGGAGTTGAGTAAGAGTATTCTGCTCAAGATGAGCTTGACAGTTTTGGGAATCTGTCAGTGTTGCTTTCTCTTTTCAATTGTAGAGAGGGAATTTCCCAGAACTTTCAATCATTTTAAGCAAATCTTCATCATCTGCCAGCCTTTTCCCAACTATGTTGGGGTCGGCTTCCAGTCTAACCGGATGCAGCTGAATACCAGTATTTTACAGTAAATCCTACGAGCAAATTACTAAAAATCCTATACAGGCCATTTACTAACATCGATATATAAACCCATACATTATTCCCATAGGGGTAAGCAGAAACGACTGAACGCCACCTGCCAGGCTCCTTGCATACTCCTCCTCCAAGGCAATGGAACCTCTTATTTTTCATAATAAACGAGTCACTTACCTGGAACAAAAGAAAAAAAATCGTTAGGACAAGAACATACAGGTTTCATCAAACTTAATTGTGTTAATAATACGGCGTGCTAGAAAAATCAATCATCACCTTTTAGTTTGAAGTTCATTTTTATTCTCTTTCTTATCTTCATACAAACACAAACTAACTCCTCTTTCCCCTTGGAGTAAGGCCGAACGCCATCAGCTACGGTCCTTACATAATCCTTTTGGTCCATTCACTTCCATGCTCCATCAAATCAGCATCTAATTCATAGCGTTTATGCAACCACCATTTTTGCAGCGGTATTTGCTTATCATGCGTTGGTAAATGATGCTCGAAAGTTAAATCATTTTGTCCAAAAGCTTACGCACTTTGGAAAGCAGATCTCAGAACTATCCACCCTTCTTTTTTATCCTATCTCTTACCTAATCGTTGGTCTTCTCAGAATCACAAATTCCTTCAGGTTTCCACGCAAAACCCTTCGAATGCGGACCATGTCCTCCCCTATGTTACACAATTACGAGAGGGACCGCTATTTACATATATTACGGAGGGAATTTACACTGACATTATCTCGGAACCCATCTTGCCTGCTTAGTCAGTTAATAGTTACTGTTTGAGGAGTTCGCGCCAGCATTTAGAAGGAAGTATTTTGAGTGTGGGACAAGAGTGACCTTATTTTACTGTTATTTACTAGAGGATATCAGTACATGAAAGACAGTTTGTTATATTTATTACTAAATTATGCCCGCGTGGAGTTCGCTTATTGTCGCACGTAATCGTATTACCGGGATAAAAAGTATTCTACGGGTTAATCCAGTTTACAAACAATCTGTGTGCCAAATTTCATCCAAATCCGTTCAGTAGTTTTTGCAAAGAGTAACAAACATCCATCCGTCGATCCTCACAAACTTTCGCATTTAAAAATATTAGTAGGAAGTAGGATGATGGGCTGAACTGAGTTTTTTACAAGGAGTGACTGCCTGCCTGACATCTACCAGCCCCATAACCCAGTTACTGTTTCACAAGTCTGTCAGGCTTCTTAGGTACTATACTTATAACGACTTTCAAAGATGAAGAAGGGTTGCACCTGTTGCCCTAAAACTCCTATTAACTTAAACAACGTAATCTAAAAAAAATACATGCCCGCAAATTGCGCCATTAAAAAATATTGAACAGTTTCAATAAGCGTCTAGCGTACGTTAGAGTGCTCGTCATTGTTAATAGTTGTAATTATTAAATTTGTTAATTATGTTACAGTTTAGGAACCGTGTGTGGTTCTTAGTTATGTTGTCACCCGGATCCTAGTGTCTGCAAGAAGTACAATGACAAGCTTCTTGGTAAGTGACGTTTTTCTTTCTTCCTCTTAGTGTATCGATGGCAATCTAAATTGTATCGGCCCATTTGACGACGAGTTTGGCACTTTCAGACGCTCCATCGCGCATCAGCTCCTGTTAAATGTTTGTACCTGTCACTCGCTCAATGCTCAGAATCGGACTACATACGACGCGATTCTAAGCTATGCGGTCTTCTAAAGGGGTGATCGTTCGGTACATGCGGCCTATAACAGCCTTTTTTATCGCATCTGAACATTTGGTCTTTTACCTAATATTTATAAACATGTAAATTTAAATTAAGAAGGACTACCTCCATGGAGAAGAAAATCTGGGTGATTTCTCTTACACTTTTCTTAATCTAAAAAGTGATTTAGAAAAGAGTTAGGTGCCTTCCACAGTTCATAGTTTCACGGATATCAAAATTCTACGGATTCCACATCTCATCTTTCAAAATATAAATAATTAGCGGTTCGTCCTGGCTTCCCACGGGTGGATATTTTTTTGCGATATTAAATATATCCAATGTTACTCAGGGATAATGTAGCATTCTAATGGTGAAAGAATTTTTTAAATCGGTTCAGTAGTTTTTGAGTTTATTCGTTACAAACATACAAAAATTCAAATCTTACCTCTTCATAATATTTTAAGTGTAGACATGTTCTAAAGTCCACCACAATACTGGACAGGCTGCTGCTATCCATTACCCAGATTAATACCTTCAAAACCAGCAAGAAGTAACTCTTATTTTAATACCATAAGCCGTTTCGTAAAATCCTTCTCTTAAACAAAACTTTTGTGAACAATAGATTCGCTACCGCTTTTAAACCACTTGTACCTCCTGGCCACAACCTACAAGCTCAAGCGACACGCGTCTTGCGACTGTGGAGGAAATAAATGAAAGAAGTAGCTTACAGTACTTTCACAGTTATTAACAAGCTTTTATTAGCTATCTAAAAATGTAAAAAAATTTTAGAATTTAAATGCGACCCACTTCCCCGTATCCGATTGAGCTGAAATTTTGCATACGTGTTAAGTTTGGATGACAATACATGCTAACAAAAACTTGCGAAGGCAACAAGGAGCCTTGTCTCACCTGAGGTTGTGGACCAAGCGTTTACGGCCTCGGTAATTTTCTGTCGCCCCGCGTGTCGCTTGTGCGTGTGGGTCGTGGCCAAGCGGTTAGACCGCGTATACACCGCTTCTCTACCGCGTAGGTACCGCAACCATGGGGCAATCACTTTTAATCCTCACCGGTAGATTATTCCCTGCTCCGCGTGGCAATGTCGACACAATTATCTTGTAATATTGCTCAAGGTTATGTGTTGAGCTTGTCTGAGCTTTGTTGAGCTGCTAGAATAATATGGGCATTATTGTTGAGTGTGTGAGAATTTGGTGGAGTTCATAATTTGATTAATGGGTTTCTGAGGTATCTGAGCTTGGATCTATTTTTTAACACATTTTTTTTACACAATGTTGGATTCTGTCATAATTCAGGTAAAATTCCCAAGATTTCGAAAGCTTTTAAAGTTGTAGCTAATTCTTCTTCTTAGCGTGTCGGTTGCAAATTTTCATTAAATATATTAGGCCCAAAAGTCAGCTATACGAGCTCCGCTTGCTGATGCAGTCATTAGATCGTCAAGTGCGCAGTCAGGGCATACAGCGCAAGTTGTAAGGTGGGCCATTGTCTGTGGAGACACGCCACAGACACACTTGAGATCTGAGCCGTCCATGAACCTCCATCTGAGAGATTGTCTTTGTTACGGCTGACTTGGGTTCGGAGTCTATTTAGAGACTTGCATATTTAGAGAATTGCAGCAAATTTACGGCTATTGTCGTATTTGAAGACGAAAATTCGCCTTCCAATCTCTCAAGCTTTTGCCTTTGGACGTGGCTGACATGAGATTAGGACAAAATTTGAACGTTTTTAATTACGAGAATTGACCTTTAGATCACAAACTTAACCTATTGAAATGGCTATAGCTCGGGCACGCCGCAATCGCGGCGGTAAAACCCCTCTTTGAGGAGTGGCTGGATAGGCGTCACGGCGTCCTGACCTACCGCGTGACGCAGGTCCTCACCGGACACGCAAGTTTCGGGAGGTACCTGTGTCATATGGGGAAGGAGGAAACGCCTGGGTGTCACCACTGCGAGGACCGCCCGGAGGACACGGTGGAGCATACGGTGCAGGACTGCTCCGCTTGGGCAGAGCACCGCCGTGTCCTCACGGCGGCGATAGGCGGAGCCCTCTCGCGCCCGGCATTGGTCGAGGCCATGCTGCGGGGCGAGACGGAGTGGGAAGCGGTCGCCTCCTTCTGCGAAGCAGTCATGCTCGCGAAGGAGGAGGCGGGCCGCGTGAGGGAGAGGACAGCGTCCTCCCTCCACACCAGCCGCAGTGGTAGACGCCCACGGCGCCGGACGTCGGCAGACGATCTCCGGCCACCGTAGGCGCGGGCATGCGGGCGGCGAGTAATGGGCGACTCGCTGTCCGACCATGGACCATGCCCGGGTCGACGGCGCGTTGTGTTCCACGCGCGCCTCAAAGAGTGTCAGCATAATGACGGGGCCCCCCTCTAGAGGGCCAAAGCCTGCCGGGGTCGCGGGACTCATAGAATTACCGTGACCCTGGAACATAAAGGGCTACTGAAGGACACCGTGGATTTTAGTCAGTACAAGTCTGACAATCCCTCCCGCTCTGCCCTGGGTGGGAGGACTCATTTGATGATTTTACCACGTTAAAAAAAAAAAAAAAAAAAATGGCTATAGCTTTCAAACCGTTTCATATTTCTTCACTTGTCAACAGGATTGACAAAAGCATTTTGCCAATCCAATACATTTTCATCGTCGTTATCGCTCATACAAGCTCGTGGAGGTGAAGCTCATCGGAAGCTCGAGGCTAAATAATAACAGCCGCTCGGATCAATCTTCAGGTTAAACCGCGCTTGCCTAGGTTGGTCTGTGAATGGGTGACCACCCATTACATACGGAGTTTCCTCCGTGCCTGGGCAAGCACGTTACGCCGTTGGTCCCGGCTGTCATTTGTTTTTAATATCTTTGACAGTTGTTACAGGTTGTCAGTGGCCCGAAAGTCTGACAACCATTGTTACCAAGGGGTATCAGATTACCCAGTACTAACTGGGTTGTGGAGGTCAGATAGGTAGTCGCTCCATGTAAAATACTGGTATTCAGCTGCATTCGGTGTACAATCTTACGTTTTGATTAGCACTTTTAAATATTTTAGTTTCTAATGTCGCGATAGATGGCGTTGTTCTTTTAGCACTCTCCGCTGAATCGCGGTGTTAAGATTTTCCGCGATAACATGACCTCTTCGTGTATAGCAAAATAAATTGTTTTCGTTCAAGTAAACATTGGCTTTTTATTCATTCGGTTAGACTGGAAGCCGACCCCAACACATAGTTGGTCAAAGGCTGGGCAGATGATGTTATCGCTCATAGAATGTCTCTTTGTCCCCCCAGGCGTTCAGAAACAACTAGGGTGTTATTTACATTTACAATGTACAAGCACCACAATTAATTACATCCACATTAAACCCGTTAGTTACCCAGAGTTGTATTGTCCTAACGCGCTTCGTCCTGAATCCTGACAGTGTGCTGTAATTAGATCACAGATGACACAGGACGAGCTTGGAGTAATTTATACGACAGTTTCTGTCATCGGTTATATTTGTACATAGTTGTATCTCGTACATACATAAACTCTTGCCTTGTTCATTGAATTGGCAGCTATAATTATACCAAATTAATTAGCTAATAATACACAAAGTGGGATTCAAACAACGTTAAACCTGAAATCACGAGCTGCCCCATAATTTTTTTTATCGAGGTACGTTCGTATAGCTCGATAAAATGTAGGGACCACGCGATTTTTGCTCGCTATTTCAGTGTTAAGTCTTGTAGCCAAATATTTCAATTATATCTTGTATTTATGAGCCGAATAATAAATTATAACGACGTTTGTATTCATGAGGTCCCGACTTCGATTCCCGTCGGGCTAACTGTTATTGGGTTTGTCACACTGGCGAAATGAGGGTGTACTATTAGGTACGCCTCGCTTCGGGGTTGACAGGCGCAATCTTATGATGATGATGATGACGTATCTTTAGAAATTTTTCAATAACTGGGCAGTTGTCGTTTAAAATAAAATTCAAAAAACTTAAAATTCCATTACAGAATTCACCTCTAATGAAGCAATATAATAGGACATCGTTAAAAAAAACTCCGTTCTTTAAAATTTCAAGTACAAACAAAAGCTATTCTATTAGTACGTAACTACGTCTAGGTACATACCCATTCACGAGAATCCTTGGAAAAGTTTCATAAGGTTCTGCCCCACTGTGCGAAAGTTTATCAGAATTATTCAGAACGTGTTTACACTGTTATAGGCTTTGGACCTCTATAACGGCAAATGCTGCTAATGCTATTACCTTTTCGTTTATGGTACACACGGCGACACAGCAAGCTATACATTTCCAGTATAACATGGCCTCGCTTTGTCTAGAATTCCCGTGCAATGACAGATCCGCATAAACTTGTTTTGTATAGTTTGTTTGATCGTCGTGCGTACAGTGAATTTCAGTACCTAGATAATTTCCTTTCCATCTAATATTATAACTTACAAAGTTACTACCAGTCTTACCAAGAGGGGCAAGAGGTATCGTCCCGTGATTCGGTTGTGGAGGTCAGATAGGCGGCCACTCCATGTAGTGGCGGTACTTTCATACACACCTACAAGCTTGGCTTGAGCCTATATTACAGGGTGGAAGGTACACCGGTTATCACGTATTCAGTACATCATTTGCATCATCTGGAAACTTTCGTCGGTTAATTTTATAAAAACCGGTTTTTCCTACAATACTGCATTACCTACACGGTCAAAATGTATGGGACAGCTGTTTTTTTTTTAACCTTTTCACCGCCAACGTACCTACACAGAACGAGAACCTTCGCCAACGCCAAGCTATAATTCTATAACGAAGTATACAGTAAACAGTAGTGATGAGGGTATCGTCATATCGATGAATGAGATTTACACGCTTTAAATACAGTACTTTTATGTTTGATAGGTAGTTAAAAATTAAGAGTTTATGATGAAGTCGTGGCGCTGGTGGCACGGAAATCTGAAACTTCTATTGAAGTCCGTGGCGGTGAAAAGGTTAAATTACCCTTGAAAATGTGGGGGGTTTCAGAATGATGTACAGAATACATGGTAA
The DNA here is from genome assembly GCA_963082995.1 of Noctua comes. NCBI lineage: Eukaryota > Metazoa > Arthropoda > Insecta > Lepidoptera > Noctuidae > Noctua > Noctua comes. Next base: position 17,442,900 of record OY720276.1, on the reverse strand, counting down.
TTGTTTTAGCGCCGGTGTCCCTTCACCCTGTGTACTAATCTGCATGATGTTAAAGTTTCTGAACAGTCTGCTTGCCTTATAGGGAGGCATGCCACTGACTCCATGTAAATACTGTTTCGCTGCATCCAGTTAGACTGGAAGCTGACCTCAAAATAGTTGGGAAAAGGCTAGGTAGATGATGACCGCAAAGTAAGCTTTTCTATTTGTCCTTTACTTTTTAAAAGGCAGCTGGGCAAACTATAAACCCTAACTATTCCAACTTTGGTGGAATTTGATACAGAAGTAGTTTGGTATCGGGGAATATTGGCTACCTTACATGCCGGAAAATTAAAAACTTTTCACGGGGCTGAGTTAGGGTACGCAGGTTCAGGGCGGTGGAGGAGGCGCCATATCGACCTGGTGCCAGCCGGCCATAGATCAGGGAGTCTATCGTCGTCGCATTGCACGGCCCTTATGAGTTGTGGTGGTGGAAATAACATAGATATTATAGCCAGCGATCAAATTGTTGTATTATAATTTGTACGTTACACCTACAAATACCTAAGTATATAAAGTAACATATTATGCTGGTTGAATTTCCAAGCGAGTGTGAATCCTTATTAGCGACACTATCGAATGGCGTAATAATACAGTATGTGTTTATTTCCAAAATCAACGTGTTGAATGCCTGGCTTTGAGTATCCTTAGTTATTCCTCATAGTTTCGGATTTGGCCTTCCCCGCCCACTTGGAAAATTCATCCTGTATACTGTAAATATAGTATACAACAGAAGTGTGTCTATAGAATGTACTCGTATATAACATCGCACGAAACGCCTCGTCACGACATTAACATTGTTACGACGATCGTCGGACATAACTTTGTCAGGACTTCATGTTAACGATAAACTAGTTTCTTACAATAGTTTCTGACCTTCATCAATGCGTAGGTTATGTCCTTTGGTAAAGAACAAAGCTAATGCCTCCGTTTACAGTAACACAAGCTAAATGGATGCATTTATATTATTGCACGATGTATTTCCAAATCTCGGCGCTGGGTGGAAATCCAACGTTGAGCTTTTATTTAGGCTTTACATTAAGGTGTACTCTAATGTTGTATCAATTCGTGAATAATAACCTTCTACTCATTGGTAATTGGTGGCTGGCTCTACCATAGGTAGCTCTGGAGAAAATCGATAAGATGTCGTTCATGACAAGGTACATACAGTTAAATAAAAATGGGGCATTGTAGCAAAAAAAATTGTGACCCCCTTTACTCTGCTTCAACGCCTCCCAAGAATAATTTAACGCCACAAAATGCGTAGAAAATTCTCATCAACAACAATTACCCTTCAAAGATAAGGATATCTTGTCACCATCTCCATTATTAATCCGTCTCGGGAAACGAAATATTATTCTCCCCTCTTAAAAATTCAACCCCTTAATTTTATATTCCCTAAGAAAAACGAGACAACAACGGAATTACCGGCACTTGAGCCTAACCGACATAATTCATGTGAAAACCGAGAAAAGAAAAGGGTTAGTAAATTAATTTAATCTGAGTTTAAGCACGCACAGGTAGACAGGATTTGGCAGCATATATATTATTAATCTGTCCCTTTAGGGAGTAAGGCAGAAATGATAAACGAAGTTGGTCCTACGCCTCGTTGGTCCCGATATCAAAAATTCGCGAGCAATAAATATTTATGAGAACCGGTACTGGAACGTGTTGTTTTACGCATTGGCCACGACTTACACGCACAAGCGACTAGCATAAGGACATATAATGCTTTTTTATCTCTGTAGTACATTCTTGTGGAATTATATCGACGTGGGTGAAAGCGTGGGCTAAAGTTAGTCTTTTATAAATCTAATAAAAAACATACGTATCAAAATATTCCTAGAAAATACAAAATGAGCTCTGAAAAATAAACACAGATTAACACGGTGGTGGCTATACCGGAAAAATAGCTGTTGTGTGTTGTGTTGCTGCAGCAGTGTCTTATTGTTAGTTATACCTCAGACTTTGCCTGACTGTCAATTCACATTGATCTCTCCATGCAATAACGGTGTCACTGACAAGTCTGTCAAAACTAAAATGATCTTTGTTTTCGTAAAATCAGATTGCTTTTTGTTAAAGGTGTGTAATTGTGATACGACCGTAATCACGTGAAGGAAACAAATAAAGCGCGTGTGTATCGCTTAATGCAAGCCGCATCGCTCGAGGGCGAGAACGAGGCTTTATTTTCAACGAACACACCCTTTGTAAGCATCTCATTCAATTGTTTTTTGCCTTTTAAATAGGATATTATCTGTTGGCGCGTCATTCTGACCCCGTTTGGAAAACTCACGTTTTTTCGCTTTAAGTGAAAAGGGGAATATAATGAGGGCTGAAAATGCCAACATTTTGAAATGTTATGGGGTATTTTCATGTTTACGTTTATATACTTAATGATTTCGATGCTGATCCCAGCTTTTTATTATGGAAATTTTATATTGGCAGAAATATTTTGGGATTCCGTTTTGTCATCAATTATAATGGGGCAAAGTCTAAAAAAAGATTAAAATGTAGGCGAATATGAGTCGTATTTAGATGCAGCGAAGAGCCACTTAACATTGAACTAAGTAGACTATACCAAAACCTTGGCACAGAACCACAACCCTTATCTTCTTTGATTCACCAGCAAACAAATCCACTCTGGTCTGGTCCCCCCGATAACATCAAGTGTTTGCATCGTAAACTTGTATTATAAAGTCTAGTTTACAAGTTACAAGCATATCACTTACACGCACTTGCATCAGCGTTGACGGTGCGTGGGCACTAATACATCCACGAACAGCTGGCGTATCGGATGTCTCAGTAGAGATTGTGTTGTTAGAAAATGAACAAAAGAAGAGTGTTATTGCACTATGGAGATTACAAGTGCTTTATATTTTCCTATTTAGTCGGAAATACATTTAACTAATATAAACAAATAGTTGGTTGACATACATGAAAAAAAAAGATGCTGACCGAATTCATAACCCTCTCATTTTTGAAGTCGGTTAATAATCACACCTGTTTTCGCCGAAAGTATAAACAGAAGTGCACCCATATATCGATAAATCCAATGTCTCTTAGGGAAAGAGCCTAATGCCATCAAACGGAGCATGAAATCAGGCACCGGCTGCTACCAGGAACGAACTCAGGACCTCAGTAGCACCATCACGTGTGCGGAGTTTCAGTAGCAAATTTACTTAAACCTTTATAAATACGAGTACGATGTTGGTCAATTAATTTGACTATCAGTTTCATAGAGGATGAACATGCATTTTACCACCACTAATGATATGTAATTTCCAAAGATTAATTTAAAAACCGGCCAAGTGGACTCGCGCACCGAGGGTTCCGTATAAACTTGCAGGTATTTTATGCTGTCAGACATTGCTTCTTGCCAAATTTCAGGATTCTAGGTCAACAGAAATTACCCTATAGGATTTGATTGCCGTGTGAAATCGGAAAATATACGGCATAAACGGTCAAATCTTTTGATCGCGTTGATTTACAAGCTGATTTTTTCACTGCTTAAAGAGTAGCAAGTTTGAGTATATAATGATATTAATTTCAGCTTGATACCTCCACGCGTGCCTGAGAAAAAGGGTCTTGACGGACAGACGGACAATATAGTGATCCTATAAGAGTCCTATAAGAGACAGTTTTTACCGACTGAGGTACGGAAACCTATAAATAAGATCCGTAACGAGTTAAATAAAAGTGACCTGTGAATTTACCTTCTTCTTGTATAAAACACTGGTATCTACTTCAGTATCTGACACCCAAATCGAATGCACTCAAATTAAAATATAACAAACATGAAAGATACAGCCAGCCTGTTTGCAAAACACAGCCGTGTCCTTTTTCAAATAACAGTAGCAATTCTACACTCAAATTGGACGCACACACACAGACATCCCCTTCAATTATCTGTATTCCGTTTCCGGGGTGACAATACGTAAAAAAATACATTAATGTAGAAAATGTTGCCAGTCATTTCCAGTATATATTTTCAATACTTCCTCTCTGTTACAAAGTTTTCATTTGTTTGAGATGTTTTTTTTCATGAGAATATTTTTCTCTTTTGTAATATCTAAACTTTTTGTTAGAGCGATTGTTATCATTATTGTTGTATGAAGACAGTAACCCATATTATGTTTTGATATTGAGCAGGAAGTTTTTCTAGTCACTTTTTCTCAGTTTATTATGTTGGGGTCGGTTAGATACTGAATATCAACACAATTTACTTTACCTACCTACTTTGTCTATAAATTACAAGTTTTTTTTTTTAGACTTTGCCCCACACTATGAATTTCTTCCTGTATCGTGGGTGCGTTTACGAACATTTAAGCTCACATACACAAACAGCCAGACCCGGAACAACTACCTGTAGGCCATTTAAATATTTGTTCTGTGTGGGAATCGAACCCGCGACGAAAAGCGCAGCAGTCAATTGCTCAGCCACTGCGCCAATCGTGCCGTCGAATATCAATACAATTTACTTTACCTATAATTTACATGTACTTTCTAAGTTCATCTTAGACATCTCCAACAGAAAATTTATAAAAAAAATAAAAAAAAAATCTCCTCAAATATTTAATTGAGTGTCTTTCAAAGAAGAGTACCCATTCAGTAAACACCTACAATTTAGGTTTTAATTTGCAACTTATCCATGTACTCAATTCTGCTGTTAACCTGACACATTCCCTCCCACTCCCAAAGCCCACAGGGCCAATGAGGGATCCCTCTTAGAATCGTCTAGACTACTTAATTATAGTTTCAAATTAGGTGTCCTTAAATATCTCCCTACTATTAATTTACGAGTTCCAGAATCTTGTACCACTGAATATATAATGTATAAAACAATCTTATGTATTGTTCTTGTTCGTTTTATGTAACTCCGTTTGTGTACTAATGTACGCAAATAATTCTTTCCGTGTACCTACAATAAAGTGTAAGACAGTGAGCAGGGCCTGTTTCACGAAGTCCGAATAGCCACTACTCACCAAATAAATTCAGAAATGGAACAGAATTTGTATCAAACTAGCTTATGCCCGCGGCTTCGCCCGCGTGGAATTAGGGAATTGCCCACGGGATCTTACTTCTGGAATAATAAGTAATCTATGTATCTATCTATAATACATACATAGATTTACATGTACTTGCTTATAACTTGAAATTATTATTACAAAGTTATATCAATTAAATTAGATACGTGAAATATACCTACATACCTTGATACCTTGGTTTGAGATTGGACATAGGATTTACTGGATTTTATCTGAAGAGTATGTAAACAAATTTTCAAGTCAATCGACCCCGAGAGTAAAAAGTTTCACAGAAAATTCAACACCCCATTTCACCCTCTAAGGGGTAGGAGTTTCGAAAAACTGATACTAACTCTTCACAAAGAATACACCCTCCAATTTTCATATCTCTAGAACCAGCGGTTTGGGCCGTGCGTTGATGTATCAGTCAGCCAGTAAGAACATTGAATTTTAAATTGGGGATGATTTTGGAAAAACTGTGATACATGTATCTCATCATTTTAGCTGAAGTATATGTAGACACATTTTCAAGTCAATCGACCCCGAGAGAGTTTCACAGAAAATTCAACAACCCATTTCACGCTATTAGGGGTGGAATTTCAAAAAATCCTTTTTAGTGGATACCTACTCTCCACAAAGAGTACATTCTCCAAATGTCATGTCTCTAGAACCAGCGGTTTGGGCTGTGCGTTGATGTATCAGTCAGCCAGTCAGGACATTGAATTTTAAATTGGGGATGATTTTGGAAAAACTGTGATACACGTATCTCATCATTTTAACTGAAGTATATGTAGACACATTTTCAGGTCAATCGACCCCGAGAGAGTTTCACAGAAAATTCAACACCCCATTTCACCCTCTTAGGGGTGGAATTTCAAAAACCCTTTCTTAGTGGATACCTACTCTCCACAAAGAGTACATTCTCCAAATTTCATGTCTCTAGAACCAGCGGTTTGGGCTGTGCGTTGATGTATCAGTCAGCCAGTCAGGACATTGAATTTTAAATTGGGGGATGATTTTGGAAAAACAGTGATACACATATCTCATCGTTTTAACTGAAGTATATGTAGACATAATTTCAAGTCAATCGACTCAGAGAATAAAAAGTTTCATAGAAAATTCAACACCCCATTTCACCCTCTTAGGGGTGGAATTTCGAAAAACCCTTTCTTAGTGGATACTTACTCTTCACAAAGAGTACATTGTCCAAATTTCATGTCTCTAGGACCAGTGGTTTGGGCTGTGCGTTGATATATAAGTCAGTCAGTCAGTCAGGACTTTGAATTTTATATGTATAGATTACCTGCCAAGTAAATTAACGGGCAATTAATCGTAGATGGTGAAACAGACCCTCAATCTATCAATTTAGTAAGATAAGCTAAGATCACAAATAAAAAATTAAAAAAAAAGATCACAAAAAAGATGGATGGCTGGTCTAAAATTATTTTTTGAAATTAAATTGATAACTATAACTACGAGGATCCTTCAAGTGAAGAACATTACCAAGGTCTGTGCCAAACCTGAACTGGGTTAGTTTTGCTTAATTTACGATAATCACCCTTGTGATATTATCCACCATACAAGAGCCTGAAACTCCTGAAGAGTAAGGCAGAAGCGTACCCAATTAGTAGTACATCCAGATTTCGCCACTCCATGCTAGGCCGCATCATCCTCCACATCAGGCGAGTTGCGCTCAAACGCAAGCCTATCTAGTATTTTAAAAAGAATTAAGGGGCGAGCCTAGAGCCATCAAACAGGCACAAATCCAGATTCCCTGGTTAAAATTATTATTTTAAATAAGACATTTTGTGTGATTATATTTTTAAAGTTAATATTAAAGTAGCTGGCTTTTGGCCACGACTTCGCGTGCATACAGGTAAAAAAATATTGATGATTTGATGTAAAAGTATTCTAACTGGAGTAATTGTACGCCTTTAATGGACATCCCGTGCTAGGGCCTCCCCTAGCACGAGCGAGCGTTGTAAACGTAACATCTACAGGATGCATTGTTAAAATTATGAAAATATTGTATGTGAAACGGCTATTTTGAATTTAAGAAATCGACGTATTTACGTTATGATTACACCGCGCGCGCGTGCTAGGGCCTCTACTCAGAGTTACTTTCGAATGTATAATATTAGAATGATGATGATGATATCTTTCTCCTAGAAAAGCGGTAACTGTGGAGTTGTTTACACACATATTAATCTCTCCTCTCATCCATTTTATAACACGAAAATAAACAAAGCTATTTTAGCTAACAACTTCAATTTATTTACTAAAGTTATTTTGTTGATTTACGTATTTTGACGTGCTCGTAATATTATTTTATTGTTTCAGAATCCACAATCATAAAACCAAGCCAAAGTAAGTTTATTATGATAACATAATATTAATTTTATTAGATAATTTGTATGATAATGCTGATGCTGTAAATACTATGTTTATTTCATAATAATAGGTTTAACATAATAAAACTTCTCTGAGAGCATGACGCAGATACCGTTGGCTCCCTGTGATGATACCTTGCACCCCTCTTTCGAAGAATAAAAGGGGAAAAGGGCCAGGTAATACAGGCCACTGACTGTACTCAAAAAAATTGTCATTTAGTTTTTTTTAAATAACCACCCACTAATTATCGTTAGATCATTTTATAACAGCGTAGAAGGTATGTTCGTATGTGTGATATCAGTCATCATAAAATGAAAATAGTATAACCATGCCTTCATCAAGTCACTTGGGACTTGAAAATAAATTGCACACTGAATTAGGTCACAATTTCATGAGTCTGTATACATATCAATCAATAATGCAAATGGGCTGTTCCCAATGTATTCCATTTACGCGATCCCAATTAATTTGTCTAAATTGGTTTATATACACCAGCAATTATGCTTTACACAATTAAATACTAAAATAGAGACGGGTGATAATTAGTTCTCATGTAACATAAGAACATAACATCACGCTAGTATTTCCTGGACGGGTTAGACAGAGGTGTTCGCCAGTGTTTATGTAATTAATACTTACTTACATATTACACAGGCTAGAGTACCATGGGATAAGAGAGGACGCCAATAGTTAGTACTGAGTGGAATAAGACTGTCAGTTATAATTATGAAATATCTATTAAGTTTTCTACACATTTTCAGATCGTCTGATAAGGTTTTCATGAAACGATAAGTGTTATTTATTAATCACTTACTAACTTAATGTTATCTCTCAGGTAGTAGATACATAAGGTACCTATAAATAGAATTAGGTCACGACTATAGAACAATACTATACAGGGCGAGTCTTAAAAGCTCGCCTCAATTTAATGGAGGAAGACGTCTTCGACGAACTCAAATAAATTAATCATATTATAACGCGATTCCGAGAGGGAGAATAATATTCGTTGTGAAAGGTTCGAAAATTCAATGAATTTAATTTTAAAACATGTACGTGTTGCATCTGGTACATAGGACCCTGGTTAGGCACTCAGGACGTACTAAGTGACATGCACCGTGGCAAACAATTGTGGGTGCTAGGTGCAGACTGGAATACGGGTAAATGAGAGAAATAGCTCCTTTAACTTGTACACAGTTTATTGTTACAGAGACAATTACATAACACAACTGTACTAACTAAATACTAATGACTGAACTTAAAAGGAAACACAGAGCAGTCCCTAGGCCACAGTGTCGCGACCACGCCCGAACGATCACTGTCGACCCATGGGCCTACGGTCTGTCTCGGAAACCATACCTCTAGAGTCCGCACAACGCCAAACAAAGGCGCTTGTATTCAATTATAAGTGCACACTCATCAAGATCCGACATACGTATCTTTGTGTTGTACAGTTTACCTACGGCGACTTTCGTATTCGCACTTCTGCATTCAGGCTATCAGTACTATCATGTGATAGTGGCATTTTTCTGAACACATCGGAGAAAAGAAGAGTGGAGAACATTGAACGCGCTTGCATCGCGTTAATCACGATACAGAATCGTAGTAATGTACGCGAAAGTCAATTGCCAGCGATAGCATCGCGACTGTATCGCGACCTTCTTGCGCTTGAATCGCTGCAATAAGTTTCGGGCCACTGACTACCTGTAACGACTGTCTAAGATTTACAAATGAAAGCCGGGACACGCGGCTTAACGTGCTATCCGAAGCACGGAGGACTCTCGATGTGTAAAAAGTCACCCATCCTCATACCGACCTCGGCAAGCGAACAGCAAAATGCAGTTGTTATTATTTTACCACGAGACCCTCCGATTCACGAACTGTATGTATAGGAAGCCAGTTTCAATGCCTGCATTCAACTTGTCGATGGCTGAAGCATTTGCCACTCAAGGACATCTATAGGTTACTATACCGTATGCCTACATCCACGTGTGCGGTTGTTCATGCTCAACCACGCACTAATTGGGCCCGGTTCAATGGGTTCCCGTGAATGTCTTGCGAGCTCTCAGTACTGCAGAGGTTATTGTTTAGAAGCCCCATTGTTATCAAGACCAGGAGACATCCTTGAATAAGTTTGTAAAGATTAACACTTGATATGAGAGGTGAAATATATGAAGCTTGTGTGTAGAAGAAGGTACTGGCATGTATATGCGTTGTAGGCACACGTGAAAAAGCCTCTTGGCAGAATTTCAGTCGCGGCGATCAATCTCAACGAAGATTAGCCTACGATAGAGAAATTAACGAAGAGTTGTGAAACGAGGGTAGAAACTGAACGTAAAGTCTTGGATCCCGAAGTACTGGTACCTATTACTTTAAACGTTTTATACTCCTTCGTGTACCCGTTTATCTTTCAAGAAAATTCAGACCTGTTTCCGACGTAATAGAGAAAGTTAACCTACTTAAAATTCTTTCAAAGTAAACCTAAAACATCAAGTAAATTTGGAACAGTAAAGACCACGCTTAAGTCGAGATCTACAAACGTCAATTAGCATAACCATGATTTGGCCTAGACATATTCCCGTATCTGTCTTGTAAATGGAGTTTGACAGTGACAGGAGTAACGCTTGTCAAAAGTACCAACGGCTAAGTTAAGTTTGTAGATATTGACCTAAGACTATAGCCCAAGTACGAAAGGTCATAACTATAAAATGTTTGGAAGGCGAAGCGACCGATGGAAATAGATAACAACGGAATAACAATGGCGAAGTTTTAGAGGTTAACGCGGTCTGACAGTTGCCATATTTCATTACAATAACCGTTAAAATAGAGTTTCGCTCGTGAAAATTTTACTCAAGGTTACTTGAGGTCACATTGTGTTCGTCGTTTATTTTAAGGACTGTGGGCATGCTTTGAAAACGTCTTTCTATATTTTCTATTTCTTTGTTTTTGTGGCGGTATCTAATTTGGAACCAGTATTTTTATTTGACGCATGTATAGAATAGTAATAATTAAAACCATGCCCCTAAGTTAATTTAATCCCTTCGAATTACTTTTTCATGAAAAACTAAGTTAAGCCAAATTTGTTAAGGTCGCGAATCATATTTTAATCAACATACAACCTGACACTGACCTGCAAATTGAAAAAAACGTAAGAACTGTGAATTTGAATTTCGCGGGCTACACTAGTGCTTCCCTCTTAAATAAAAACACCATAAAATTCTAATACTACTAACAGCCAGTACCTATAAAAAATTCTACAAGTACGTCAGTTGTGGTCGCGGGACTTATAGAATTACCGTGACCCTGGAACATAAAGGGCTATTGAAGGACACCGTGGATTTTAGTCAGTACAAGTCTGACAGTCCCTTCCGCTCTGCCCTGGGTGGGAGGACTCATTTGATGATTTTGCCACGATAAAAAAAAAAAGGACATCAGTTGTATTAAACATTATTATTTTCCTTTCAGATATATTCTGCTTTACCTAGATGAGCAGTACCACGACCTGAATTTCTCCTTGCAAGGGGAGTCCTAAGCCCTAAAAACAAACGAATCGTTTTGCAGGGTTACATAAAACTTTCCTATTAGCGAGGCTTTACAAATAAATAAAAAAATAAATAAAAGGAGTTGCAATTATTAATGTAACCCAGTCAAGCTATATGTTGAAATTATGTATTTCTCTTATTTTTGTGTGCAATAAATAATTAAGAATTAAGTTTTGGAAACAGCCTCTTTTTTTTAAATCTGAGTTTAAGTATTTCCGTCTGAGTGGTCAACCATGTTGCCTCGATTTTATTAAGTAGGTACTATCGCGCTTACTGACGGTCGACCACTTTCAACCTTATTAGTCAGCGCATAAGGGTGAAAACTGAACTACGTGGGACGTAAACTGTATCAACAGCGAACCAGTATTTTTTAAATCCCTGTAGTGTTAGTAATTACAACTTTTATAGAATTTAAACAAAGTTTGTCAAAAACTAATTAATAATTGTGTGCAGAACAGGTCGCGATCAAAAGCAGGTTTACCAATTTATAATAAAATTTTCATGTAGCAATTACTGCAATGAACGCTAAAACGTTTTTAGTATGAATTTGAGCTGAACAAAGCTACTTAGATTGTTTTAAAATATAGGTACATACAATACAATACAATTATGTAATTGCCCGGAAAGATTGCCCGTTGATGCATTGCCTGTCAGACCTACATGTATGTTTTACTAACATGGTTTTAAAAGTTCATGTTTACAAACAATTTTTAAGGATGTAAAATGATATCTGAAAAAAAATTATTATTATGTTATATTAAAAGTGTAAGTAAATTTAGACACGGGTTTTAGGAAATTGGGTCCAAGAAAGATATCATTTTATAATACTTTGTAAAAAATAAATTGATTTATTTGGGTAAACTGTAAAGTCAGGGGAAAAGGTTGCTTGTCAAATTGAATATTTACTTAAATTGGCAGTTTATTCGTCGTATCAAATAACTGTTCTGCGTAGGGTATCTATTTATCTAGGGTCATCTGCTAAACAATTAATTTCCCTCGCCGTACATTCGCTAAGCTTGAAGCGATTATTTTAAGCTTTATGTGTGTGTGTAACCTACATAAAAGTTACTAAAAACCTTTTTAACAGGTAATAAACGAAAATTATGAGAACTATTATTCATGAACGCAAAATGGCGTTTGACAGTAGTCATTATTCAAATAATGAACCTGAAAAGTATAATAAATTCACCGTATAAAAATAAAAGATAAATTCTTTTATGAAATAAAGCAATATTTTAAATTAATTGCTAAAGTTAATTAATAAAGAAATATTGCTTTTGTTGCCCACTCTTACTTAATTGTGTTTCCTAAAGTAACATTGTAAAAGAAAAAATATTGGCAGTGCCTATAATAAAGGGAATTAAAATTCTTTGCGAGCTAATACGGTCTATTCCTCAGATTACGTAGCAGATTTAATGGCGAAACGATGTTTTTTTAATGTTTACGATACGATAACGCTACGACATGGACAAAATTTGAATAAAAACAAGGACAAGCACTTATTTTGTATTTTCGCGCATTAATTCTCTCTTGCAGTATTTATAAATCACTACAATATAAATCCTTTCACAATTAGTTTACGCCTGGTCATTAGGTTACCTGAGGAAAGTGTCAAAAACTATGTTTTTTCGACATGACATCATCATCAGGTCAACCTTTATAAAGCCGCGTTGACACTGCCCGAGTATGCTCGGATCGAGTGGACTTGGACGCAGTAGGTGAAAAAAAATGGCGGATACCAAAAACAAACAAACGTCTTGTACCAAAGAAAAACAGTAAGAGCGGGAAACAGCTAGATTTGTAAAACTACGAAGCAGAAGAGATTCTCTGGAACGTAAGGTTAAAGGAATACAATAAGAAAAACGCCAGGAACGCGGCTGTGCAGCGTCTGATAAGCATAATACAAGTTTTGATTTTAATATCACTGTCGACGATGTAAATAAAAAAATCAACAACGTTTGGAGCACCAATATCCAGGAGAAAGCAAAAATTTAAAATTCTATAAAATAATGAGTGTGATAACAAAATTAAGAAAGTAGATACCTAGATTTTTTTAAAGTTTAATCGAATTATTTTATCCTGTTTCATTTACTAAGGCTGGAATAAAGAGAGGTACTTACTTAGGTTATTTACATATTATAAACATTTTGATCGTCGGCTCTAAATGCCATCAAAATTAGCCATTACAATGCCTCTACATTATAGGGCTTTCGAAAAAATAATTAAAAGTACCGTTTCAGTACCAGCCAGGGCGATAATTTATCCGGGTCACTGGTGCCGGTTAAAACGCGGATGAGGATAAAAATGAACGAGAATTAATCCCCTCGCGAAAATTGGGGGTGTCGAGAAAAATCGACAAAACTCGACGAATGGATACATTGTCAGTCTGATTGTTTTTCCAAGTAATTTATGGAATTTAATTAAAGAAAAAGTTACTTGGCCATTGGAAATGGTAAAGGGAAAGGATTCGGCCTCTTTTCGTTTTTTTTTTTTAAATTAAATTAAATGAATACGGAATACCCTACTTTCTATAATTATGCTATGGTCAGAAATGTATTATCATGATGTACTTACCATTTAAATTCGACGATACTTTATCTATACTGGAACTTTACTTACCTGAAAAAATAAAGCAAATCATTAATACAAGAAAGCACATACATAACAAACAACACACACATAAATTACACACACACATTACACATATGGTTACATTTAAGTTTTATGCAAAAGCTACTTGAAGTTGTGTTTTTCTAATACGGCATTCTAGAACATAACATCACGCCTGTAATTCCCAAAAGGCTAGGCAGTGGAGCACCCCTATTTATGTAGATCTCGCTCCACATATCGCCACTTATGTTCAAGTGCCGTTGACCGCGACGCTCTATGGGTTTGTATCACCTTTTGATTTTAATTACAATTAAATAAACATGGCTCGAAAGTGACTCGAAAGGCTGACCAGCTTTAGTGGGACTGGGCAGGACAAGTCTGTCACCGAACGAGCTGTGGGCCCGTCAAGCTCAGGACTGGTGCCCTGAAACAGTGACGGCTCGCGGTCGTGGCAAACCACGAAGGAGATCAGGCGCGGTCCCAGCCTAAGACCTTGGGGGGGGTCACACAGGGCCGTAGCCAGGAATTTGGATGGGACGGTTACCCCGGATAGATTTTTGTTAAAGTAATGGGTTAAACTAGTAGGAACACCTTTTGAAAACCGAAATTATATCAACCATCTCTGCATTTACCTATACAAAACGATCATGGGCGCCTACAGGTTTATTTCCGGGAGGATGCATCTTCAGCTTATAGGTACTTAGACGCAAGAGCGAGCGCAGAGAGCTCGAAAATTTTTGCACTCTTCCTCAGAATTAGGTTCTTTTTGTTCATTCACACTGGAATGAGAATAGGGACTGTCAAGTTTTCCAGAATAGAAAAAGTATAGGATAAATTGGCGAGCGAAGCGAGCGAGGAAATTTTAGCAATCCGCCCTAGGATGGGTTGATTTCTTTATAGTTGTTGTTCTTTTTGTTCAGTCATACAGAGATGAGAATAAAAGTAACTCAAAAGGGCAGGATGCATTAGCGAGCGAATCGAGCTCGAAAATTTTTGCATTCTGCCTCGGAAGTTTCGGTTCGTTTCTCTTGTTGAACGATTAAGCAGGAAGTTAATAATTTATATCCGTAAAAAACAATTTTAAGAAGGTTTGTCAATTTCGCGTGTATGACTTTATGACTTTGGGGGTGGTCATGACCCCTGTGACCCCCCCCCCTGGGACCGCGCATGAAGGAGATGAGGGGACGAACTGGATGTCATCCTTGAGAATTGGAATCGTACCGTTGGAAGGAATAGAGGGGGGCCTTTGCATTTTTTTTTAAATTTTAAAATATGGGCCAGCTATAATAATAATAAAAAACCATTTAAAAATTGTAATTTGTTTGTATAGGAATAAATAAAGGATAAAAACCATTTAAAAATTCTTCCGTATTTCTTAATCCAAGGTTCACCAAAACTTGCAACCCCCTTATAACACTGGTGCCTCGTAACAATAACCCCATCTTAATGAAACAAACGAAACTCGCCAAAAGGGAGTGTTTTCAATGAAAAACAGAAGTTTATGAAGTTGTGCAAATATTTCACAAGTTTAAATGAACTGCCTGTGAAGGGTTCTAAATGACGGCGGTATTTCGCGCCAACAGCTATGGGAGACTGGGTCATAGAGTTTTGGGTTTGTTTTTAACATTTTTCACTGGAGACTCGAGTTTTGGGGCGAATTCCAATAATTTCAGATAAGTTTTTGGAACACCATTACACTGATATCTAGGATAACAGTCCGATTGTCAGTTTTGCTCAATTAAGTTCACCTTGTAAAGGAAAGTTCTAATCCATTACTTCCTGCGTTCAAAAAATCGTTTGTTCAACAACCTATTGCATTGCATTGCCATTGTACTTTAGTATGTTACGCAACTACCTACTACTACATAATTATTCTATACTCTGAGTAAAATGTTAGAGTTTTGTCCTCATTTCAGCCACAATAAAAGATTATGAAAAGACCTAAAAAGTGTAAATTCAAAAATATATATAATCCTAAGAAAACATTGTGCCTACTAGCCTACACACCCACCAAAATATTTCTTGTAAACAAAATAACCTGCCCTGAACCTCCACTTAATTTTGGCGGTTTTCATACACCACACAAAAGGCTGGGTTCAGTACATAAAGCACATTAATTTGCCCCATCATTAAATGCTGAATTCTATTCATTAGGGTTCACAGAAAGAAGCCGCCTTTTGCAGCCTTACGTTACGAGACGCTTCAGCAAGGACAAGTGGGCATAATACACCGCTTTATGCGCCTGAAGATGGTGTGAGTTGGGAGAGTAAGCGGGGAGATTTTTTAAGATGAATACTAGTATAGTAATATTACAGTTAAGTGTAGATGGCAATCTTAATTGATTCCCCCCAGAAATTGAATACGAGTTCCTTTAATACTTAAAACAAAGACGTAAGTTAACAGGTTTTAGTTTTAATTAACACTACGTCAGTTTATTTGTATACTAGCAGTGCCCGCGGCTTCGCTCAGGTGAGCGCGTATTCTTTTGGCATTATTAGGGAACATAAAGAGAAGAAGTCGTAGTATCTATTATATATAGCATATATTTCTAACATCCTCTACAAAATAATCAATTTTAATATTATAAATGCGAAAGTAACTCTGTTTATTACGTTTTCATGACTAAACGGCTGATTGAATCGTAATGAAAGGCAAGGAGGTAGATTATATCCTGGAGGAGGATATAGGTTATCGTTTTTTCCTCACACACATACATCAAAACTTCCACGCGGACGAAGTCGCGGGCAACAGCTAGTCATACATATTCTAAGATTTTACCGATTCATTCGTTATTGATTACTAAGATTTATAGGCATGTATTTAATCGAGTATACAGTTTCATAATTAAATTAAATTTAACTAGATATTCTATCTAAGAAGCGAGACATGGTACTGTATTTTGTGATTTCCTTTAGAAAAATATAACGGTTTTTTTATACATATTTCAACTAGTTAACTGCTGGGCCCATGATTTCCGATCTCCTTTAGTCGCAGCATTAAGTCAAAGGAACCTGTACGAAGTTAGTAACGGCACTACAGCAACATAGTGCAAAATGTACTACAGCGCCATTTCTGCCACAAATGCAAAAATAACATCAAATTGTCACGACACTAAAGTTATCCGCGACTTAAGAGCATTTATAAAAAAACCCAACAACATCTGTTGGGTTATAGCCCTACACACACAACACGTCGGAGGATTCACCCTTTTCTCTGGTGGATGAAGACCTTTTCGCCCTGGTCTTCATACTGCTATTCTGTACATTCACCATCATTAAATTTACAAAATCTGTCAACCGTCCCGGGTTAGATACAGAAATTGTTGAGTGGGTACACGTCGCGGACATTTGCAAAACCTGTAGTAAATAGAAACTGCAGTTTCTTTTAAACAATTTCTATATGTGAATATAGAAATGGAATTTGTTATTTACTGAAAAAAATAAAATGAAGAATTTTTTTTTTTTGGATTTTTTCATTTTTTTCATTGTTTTTTTTCTTCATTTTTTGTAGTGGAAATGCTTGTTTCACAACAAGCATTTCCACTATAACTTACGCCCACCAAGCAAGGGTTGTACTCACGGCGGCATTGTGGGGTTTACTTCCCAGCAATAATGTTCGAGAGCCTTCGATTAAGAGCCCCGCAGATACAATACATTTTATATTTACAACCCCACTTTATGATTGAGACCCCGGACTGAATTATTTTAACGTTAAAAGACGTAAATTCTGAATTGGACGATCAAATTCGTGATGCGAAGGGACTAGTCGAGCCATACTAATGAGATCGTGATCGATTTGTTTAAGGGCTTATACAGGGTAGTAAGGACATCGACGCGCAGACGGTTGCCGCGTGTTCACTACATCATTGCAAACCCCACATGAAAATTTTTCATCGGTATTTATTTTTAATCAGCTGTTCTATATATTTTGACTGTTTAGATCGGTATACTGTTTTTGTTGGAAACAGCAAATTTTTATTTAAATTCCTTTTTTTTTTTGGCCTCGTACAGGACCCGTTTAGTTTAAGTGTGTCTTATTTTTTATTTTTTTAGTTGTTTTCTTCATATTTAATTTTGTTTTATTGTCTTGTCCTGTGCGGGGTCAAATAAATACTTTTTCTTTTCTTTCTTTCTAAATGAGCGTCACCCTTTTCGTGGCTTTTCTTCGTCAATCTGATTGAGTTCCTTCGAGAGCATAAACATTTTATATTTAACCATAATTTATGGCAGCTACGCATTTTGGATAATTTGCATTCAAGATTTGGGTATTTTGTGAACGGGGGTAGAATTTTAATTGTATCCTTATCGTGGAATTCACATAAAATCTGTGTATTTATTCCAGAGTATTTAACTGCTAGTTGTTTTTATATTTTATTTCTGCAGGAAACCAATCGGATTTATGTCTGTCTTTAAGAACACTCCAGAGGCCCTGTCACGAAAAAAAACCTTAAGTACTTAAAATTCGAACGAATTTTAAATAAAACTTAACATTGTTTTGTTTTTTTTTTGTGACTAGCACAATTCAGCTGCTCGAAGTTGAAAAAAAGTTGCTCGTGAAAAAATGTTTTTACGTTTTATCTGGGTAACTATACAATTTTAAGACGCTCTTCTTTTTGTCTATCTTGTGGTAAGTGCCTAACCTGGTGTCAGAGTTTTTATCTGACTTGCCTTTACATGCTGTTTTAATTTAATTCAACGCAGAAATATGCTCCGGAATACCCAGAATATTAGTTTTCAAGCATTACCGGCCCTATAATAGTATATCCAGAGATATGAATGAACTCTAGAAAGCATAAACATTATGTGCAGAACGAGAATTTTCAATTCTACTCGTAAAATCATTCAAATGTATCTACATTCGGTCAATGTGGCGGCACTTGGGGGGGGCCTATGTCCAGTAGTGGACGTCTTTCGGCTGAAATGATGATGATGATGATGTATCTACATTTACTCCGCTTCTTCGTGTGAGGCCCACAGATGCTAGAAAAACGTTTTTATCTGAAAATAAGACCATCTTTAAATTCAGAAAGCCAGTTTGTAATCAAACCGATTTTCAAAGGATCATTCCCATTTTATAGTCTGTCACATAAAGATTAAGTCGAATCGTCGGAGCAACAGGTTGACCTTAAGTTTTGCTCACATCCCGTTTTATGAGACCAGCACAGGAAGCAGGTGTTTCCTACGAAATAAATGGTTTTCAGTGGGTGCTTTGTGTTGAGAGAAAGTTTGTCGTTTCCTTTATAAAATGCCAGCTACAATTAATTTTGAATAAACATATTATAGTCGTTCTATTTATGAGAATCGAAACAACACACAAAAGACACACGGCGGGACGACACAGTTAGGAAACTTGGATGTTAAGCAGATTTACAGAAAGAAAGTATACACTTATTTGCTAAAAACATGACGCATAAGTATTGATAGAACCACTGTAATTTAACTGAACTGACTCTCCTAAGTCTTAGCAAGATTCTGGCAGCTACCACATCCACAAATATAGCATCAAACTAGCCTCAAGGTAGCGTATTATCCTCTAAAATAAATATTCAAAGCACCTGCCAGCGTGCCTACCTCTACATAAACAAAGGTATGAAGTTGCGACGAAGCGCTTGAAATTCTGTCGAGAAGCGATGCGCAGTCCTTCACTCCGCTAAATACTTGTCTGTCGACACCGATATAGTGATGGGAAGGGTCGATGTATCGATGTTTTTGTAACTAGGATAGAATTACTTGAACGGTTCTGGTAGTCTGGAAGCCGACCCTAACATAGTTAGGAAAAGGCTAGGCAGATGATGATGTAAGAAAGTTACAAGTTGACGAGTATTGTGTTAGAACAAAATATGAGATAGAGCAATGAAATAAGTAAGTATACAGATGTGTGTACGTAAGGGATAGGTTCAATTTTAAAACTCATACCAATATTGTAAATTAAGCCGTTGTTTCCGGCTATCATTTGTAGATCTTTGAAAGTCGTTCGTTACAGGTAGTAGTGACCCGAAAGTCTGACAACCAGTCTTAACAAGGGGTATCGTATTACCCAGTACTAACTGGGTTGTGGAGGTCAGATAGGCAGGCGCTCCATGTATGCTGGTAATCAGCTGCATCCGGTTAGACTAGAAGCCAACCCCAACATAGTTGGGAAAATGCTAGGCAGGTGATGATTGACAGTGACCTGGGATAAGACTTAGGATACTTCTTATCCCGGTAGTACGTTCCCGTGGGATAATTTACAATACCCACGCGAGCAAAAGCTAGTATCAGACAAAGAAAAGGTTTAAATCAGTAAATAATAGGTTCCATTTAAAAAGAGTTAGTAACTGATATATCGTAGTTTTCTTTAAATACGTAAAAACTTTCGAACCCATACATTATTCGTAAGTGCAGCAGTTTAAATGGCGACGACTCCCAACGCCAAAAGTTTTGCTATAAATCGACGCGCCTTGCATGCATTGATTTTCGATTAAATCGGCATCGTATGAAGATAAGTACGGGTAGTGGGCGTTAGTTTATCATCTTTTCCATCGACCTAACGTATTTTTTAAATGATAGCCGTGGTGGTGTCGTGTCGATGACAATTCAAATTGAGTCTGCCCAAAATTTGCAAACAACATGACAGGCAGGACACGATATCAAGTGTGTCATCGTTTGTGGTTCACACATTTACACTCCAGGGCAGAGTCATTCATAAATCTCCCCTTGAACAGGTTATCTTTGCTTCGGCCAACCTGTGTCATATTCATATTCATATCTTTATTTAAAGTCTTCCAGGTCAGCCATGGCAACTCATGTCCAGGTAAGAGATTTTCGGCAAGTGGCACAAATGGATAGTGAGGGACACACACACTTAAAAACTGTTACGGGTTTTCAGCCTTTGCGGCACGAAGATGTTATTATGTAAAGGGTGTCTAGCGTCGGAAACCATTTCGACTCTTTCACTAGAGCTTGCCACCGCTCTGCGAACTTCTGGTGGCGCTATAGAGCATCTGTACCGGGGTCGGTTTGAGGCAACCAGTGATGATCGCCGCACGTTTTATTCCAAACAAATTAAACGATATGATCATCCGTTTGAAGTATTTGGACCTATTTGTGGTTTCATCATCTGACTAGTCTTTTCTCAAACAAGTATATTGGGTAGGCCTGGACGTCGTCTGCATTATCGCTATCCATTTTCCCATCACTGCAACTTGCTGACAGGCTGGATCGCACGCAAAAGTTGTTTTAAAACAAAACGGGCTCCCAGCACAGTGTGCCAACTATTGATCCCTCGGGGCTTTGTGTTTAATTTTATTTGTATCAATATTACACTGATGGTAGTTACTAAATGTTGGCAGTTAATTGTATTTGTTTTCATTAGCAAGTTGTGTTTTCAAGTAATTTTGGTGTCACGAAATGATATTTGAGAATGAAAAACTGGTATTCAGCTGCATCTATTTATATTAAAAGCCGCCCTTAACAAAGTTGAGAAAAGGCTGGGCAGATGATGACAGAGGGATACATCACAATTTCATGTAGTAATATTGATTCAAACATTGAAGTCTTTGACGGCTATATTGGACGCTGCCAACTTTCAGAATGCAGTCTCTAAATCTGTGAATGAATCACACACACTATCAAACTACACAGACTAACAAACTATTGAAAGCTTTAGTTACGTTCCACAGAATAACGAACCCGTATCTACGTGTAAAACATTCCCACATACGGAACCAAGATAATCTACTCTAGGCCGTTAGTTCCATCGACCGAAATCCGGACAGAGCTGTCGACAGATCCCCTAATCTATCACTTGGGTGTTGAAAGCTACCTCAGTTGAAACTACGAAGATTCCGGCGATCCATTAGTGCTAGACAATAGACTAACATTTGTCTAAACCTTTAACTACGAGGTTGTGCTGGTAAGTACAAATTAAGTACCCAGTGGTTTATATAAATGTTAATGTAGTGTAGGTATTTGAAATAAAAACGGACTTTCTTTAGAAGACTTCAGTGAAATTATCGTTTTGAGGGCTTTATGAAGGGGCAAACGGGTACACAGGTTTTCGGTACCATGCTATGTCAATTATAATAAACATTTTTTTTTTTTTTTTTTTTAATTTCTCTTCCACAAAGGCACCTTAAAAATATAAGACACTACATCGGATAAATCCTTTGTGGGAGACTGGTATCTGCACTAGGAAAAACCTGTCACACAGATTACCAGCCCCCCCCCCCAAAAACAGTGTTTGAGTTATTTATCTTAAGTTAATGTTTTTAATTAAATGTATTGACTTTCTATCTTCGTTATATCTGTTAGAATGTCACTTTTTTTAGATCCTTATTATGGAATGAATAAGTACATACGTTTAGTACACCTCAGTTCTACAAAAGTCGGATGGACCTAGCATGTTACATTGTGATGGTTCTGACCAAAAAGTAACAATTTGGCAATTGTCAACAAGTCGGTCATTTACTCGTAAAGTTAAAGGTAAGATAAATCAATGTACTTCATAGAATTTCGATCAGTTTAAATTGAAAACAGAAGCATGAAACTAACGCAGGTTAATCAAAGCCCGAAAGCTTTCACAAATCGATTCCCGAACTATTGGAACGATCTAGCCGAACTGACGAGCCAGTCAATTCGTCTGATCTGTAAACCGCGGCCCTCTAGCGGAATCTCAGGTCAAATCTATAAAGATTCCCCACAGTCCATTAGTATTGCAGGTCGCTATGAAGATAGACGCAGAAAGTCTACTACACATTTGTGAACTATACCCAGCAACACCCAAAGCTTAGACTTTGTCAAAGATTTTTTATTTCCGGTATGTCGAAAGTGGTTAGCTATTTTGTGACCATTAAAGGTCCTAGACACAGAGATATTCTTTACCGATAACGATGTTGGAAAAGTCAAAAATATATTGGATTGACATTAGCTACCGAAAAGATCATGTCAATTCGTGGTGGTAGTTTCATACAAGCCTACAACCTTAGCCTGCTTTTATAACCTACTACTCTTCATGATGTTCGGGTTTCTGAACAGCCTGCTCTGCTTGCCTCATGGGCCGTATTGCTGGCCCCTAGGCACGCCACCTGTGTGTTGTTAATCCTGATAAAAGTCTTTGTAGAAATACAAAACGCTTTAAAAACGATTACAAACTGAACCAACCTTGATAACGATGCCCATCCTGGGCATCATCATTTTGTGCATTAACGTAGGCGACTACTTGAGAATTAATCAAAAGGTCTTTGATCAAAGTGTGATAACAGATTGCTAAAACTATGAAATCATAAAAGTTGTCTAAAATCAGTTTTTTTTACTTCTGCCTCCATTTTTCGTGTGTGACGCACGCTCTCCGGACGTGTCCCCGGCGACGGCCGGACATATCCCGGTCACCGGACAGTCATCCGTCCAGTTGTATTATCAGTTATCTGGAATTGGGATCAGCTCAACTCCGGCGTTTCACAGCGATGTCTCAATTTCCACATGGATTTCGTTTATTTCCGTGCATTTTGGATCAAGCTTTGAATGTTTTATCTTTTATTCTCAGTTTCACACTCATAGAATTAAAGGCTTTGGGTTTTAACATAACGTAACATCACGCCTGTAATCTCCGAACGGTTAGGCAGACAAGTTCCTCAGTAGCTACGCTCACGTTGCGCAGAATATGTTTCAGTCCCTTACAAACGGGAGCGAGCCAATATCATCAACCGCGCTGCTTCTGAGAAATTCTGCTTTATTCAAGTGATTAGCCCTAATGTCTCACATCTAGGCAAATGGCTTCCTCCATTTCTTCCATCTTTTACGATTCTGCGTTTCTTCTCCTGGTCATTTCGCCATCTTCTTCGTGGACTGCTGCGGCCCCGGGTAACTGTTTCAGGGCACCAAATCTGTGTTTGTTAGTTTCCCAGCTCGTTTGGCATAGTCTTTGTTAACAGAATCACAATTCTCCTACCTCCTTGTGAATGAGATTCATTAAAATATAATTTACATACACAGTGAATGCGTAGGAAGGCAATTTAACCCCACTTAAAATTTTGATAGGATTTATAATTGAAATAAGTTTGGAGCACGGGACTATTCTCATACATATTCACGTTAATATCCTTGTTTTTCTCTATGCACGGAACAGTTCTGCGGTAGAAAAGTCACACCTAAATGATATTCTTAAAAAAAATTACGTCGTTGGATATTCCACGCTCACCTTAGAGCTGAAAGCTAGAAATCTAATAGCGCGCTCTTTTTAGTGGCACAAGTGTTCGTGGAAACGGGTATGAATATCATAAACCGAGAACATAGTTAAACCACCAACTATACTACTAGTCTTACTAACAAAAGTCAAAGTCAACCCCGCTTAAAAGATTCAAATCGTCCCCATATTCATAAGAATTCAATTCGAATCTGCCAGCAGCATGGCATACGTTGCCAGACACGATAACAGGCCCGGCAGAAGGCCAGACTATCTGGCATTACGATCATTGGGTCGCGGACCCGTGCGGATTCCACCGATCACGGACGATGTTCCGGTATCAAGGATATTAGAGGATTGGTACGGAATGGTTCGGACGATTCCGTGACGGATGCAGGGTTTGTTTAGTATTTTGTGGAATGAGGTTACAAAAAAATATAAATATGGAGTTTTGATTTTTAGGAGTAAAGGGGAAGATTATAATTTTTCGTCATGATATGGCTCGACAGTTATTAGTGAGTATATAATAATAGTCATCATCATCAGCCTAGAGCAGTCCACTGTTGGACATAGAACAAGTTAAAGTTAGTGGCGATTACCTTCTTTCTTTTTTATGTTTTCGTTAGTGAATAACCTGGAGTCAGAGTTTTTATGCCGCCCATGGGCCTCTGACTTGGCTTTACATGCATTTAAATATCTTTCAAGCATGCTGGTTTCCTCACGATGTTTTCCTTCACCGAAGCAAGTGATAATTTATACAATACGCACATGAATTCGAAAAATCACAGGTGCATGCCTTGGGTTCGAACTCGAGACCTATGACTTGGTAGCCGACGGTCACACCACTAGGCTTTCACTGCTTATCTTTTAACTTAAAGTGGGCCTTACAGTTTATAGAAATAAAACTGTTTAGAGGCTTGTATAAAGAAACTCTTTAAATAAGTTTTATACCAACATTTTTCTATTTACATTAAAAAAGCACTATGTCAAAAGGTTCCCAAAGCGGTCGTTTTAGAATAATACACTCACGGTCCAAGGCCGCCACACAATCAATATTGGGTCCCCGTAATATACCCAATGTTATAATTAGGCAGATTGATATAAGAATAGGCGACCCTCTTCTCTTGATGAGCATACTACAGGGAGGTCCCTTTAGAACCTTGTATCACGCAGAAAAAATGGATAACCCTTTTGAAATTATAATTGGGCAATAATATTTCGGGTGAACTTTATCCAACTACGGCAAAACCAAATGATATTTATTTATAAACTGACTCGGTTACTGTAGTTCTCATAACTCATCATAATATAACTGACTGCCCCGTTGGTCTAGTAATCGCAAGCGCAACTGCTGAGCAGGGCTCCTCGGTTCGATTCCCAAGTTGAGCATACTGTTATTATGTTTTTTTTCCAAAATTACTCAATGACAGTCCGAAATTTGGGAGTGTTATGAACTCGGCTGATACCCATAGCTCGCACGCTTTATGTGGAACTCACACCTAACTAACAGCGGCTATAGAAAACTCTTCTGCCCGCCCTATCAGAGGAACACAGGCGTACTATATGATGTCATGCCTGCCTGCCTGTAATCCCCGAAGGGTTAGGCAGAGGTGTACCCACATTTCGCCAGTTATGTTTAAGTCCCTTGTAATAGGGGGCGAGTCCCGGGCGCAATTCCAGACTCCGTTGCTGCTACTGAGAAATTCCTGATGGAAAAAAACCCAATAACACTTTGCCCGACCCGGGAATCGAACCCAAAACCTCGTGCTCAGCAGTCGCTATTACAACCACTAGACCAACCTTGCAGAAGGAATATTATGGGCTAATTATGCTTAAAAGGATAAATATTAGCTGACATGGCTCATGGGATGTAAATCTGCAGTAACCTAGGGCGAAGTTATCAAAACAAATTGACACAAGCTCAAAATTAAACCCTCATGCTCAGCAGTTGCGCTTGTGATTACTAGACCAACGAGGCAGTCAGTTATATTATGATGAGTTATGAGAACTACAGTAATAGGTCACCAAACATTGTCGTTCCAGTTCTGTTACGACGCGTTCTTTCACAAACATTGTTATCCTCTTCCCTCCAACTCCAAGCACACGCTCGTTTCATACGAACTCTTCGGGAAACGAGGCTCAACTGATTGGAATAGTTGAGAACTGGACCGCGCATAGCGCTGACTTTCAGAGCTACATAGTTCAGGGCAATATTCCGTGGAGTATTCCCAGGTATGGGTGTTATGACGATGTATGTGTAACTGGGTGTATTGTTAGGAATTTACAAGATATGAAAATGTGTTTCAGCTGATCCCTATATTACATGGAACTTCCCACTAATATTATAAATGCGAAAGTTTGTGAGGATGTATGGATGTCTGGATGTTTGTTACTCTTTCACGCAAAAACTAGTGAAACCTGAGTTCCTATTTGGATGAAATTTGGCAATCAGATAGTTTATAACCTGGATTAACACATAGGATACGTTTTATCCCGGTACGATCCCGTGATCCCGTGGGACAATAACCGAACACCACGCGGGCGAAGACGCGGACATAAGCTAGTAAATCATAACTGGTGAAATGTGGGTGTACTATTAAGTACACCTCTGCCTAACCCTTTTTTTTTTTTTTTAACGTGGTAAAATCATCAAATGAGTCCTCCCACCCAGGGCAGAGCGGGAGGGACTGTCAGACTTGTACTGACTAAAATCCACGGTGTCCTTCAGTAGCCCTTTATGTTCCAGGGTCACGGTAATTCTATGAGTCCCGCGACCCCGGCAGGCTTTGGCCCTCTAGAGGGGGGCCCCGTCATTATGCTGACACTCTTTGAGGCGCGCGTGGAACACAACGCGCCGTCGACCCGGGCATGGTCCATGGTCGGACAGCGAGTCGCCCATTACTCGCCGCCCGCATGCCCGCGCCTACGGTGGCCGGAGATCGTCTGCCGACGTCCGGCGCCGTGGGCGTCTACCACTGCGGCTGGTGTGGAGAGAGGACGCTGTCCTCTCCCTCACGCGGCCCGCCTCCTCCTTCGCGAGCATGACTGCTTCGCAGAAGGAGGCGACCGCTTCCCACTCCGTCTCGCCCCGCAGCATGGCCTCGACCAATGCCGGGCGCGAGAGGGCTCCGCCTATCGCCGCCGTGAGGACACGGCGGTGCTCTGCCCAAGCGGGGCAGTCCTGCACCGTATGCTCCACCGTGTCCTCCGGGCGGTCCTCGCAGTGGTGACACCCAGGCGTTTCCTCCTTCCCCATATGACACAGGTACCTCCCGAAACTTCCGTGTCCGGTGAGGACCTGCGTCACGCGGTAGGTCAAGACGCCGTGACGCCTATCCAGCCACTCCTCAAAGAGGGGTCTTACCGCCGCGATTGCGGCGTGCCCGTCTGCCTAACCCTTCGAGGATTACAGGCGTGATGTTGTGCGTTAAAGCTGTTGCACGTGTTGCCTTCACAACTTTTCTTGTATTCTACTTCGTTTGTAGAAGTTTTCTGTTTAGTGTCGAGTTTGTAGTTCCGGTAATTTCTTGATTAAAGCAACTTTTTGTTGTTTTACTTCGGAACTACAAATAGAAGAATATTTTACTTCCATAACTTATTATTGAATCTTTTGATAAAGGTTCGCAGATAGGACAATGAAACGAGTTAGAAAAGAAATAAGTGCTCGTACTTAATGGAACTCTATCAAAAATATAATTATTTTGTTATTTTGAGGGAGACTGGTGTTAATCTCCAGTTTGGGAACCAAAATCACCATGCAAAACGCCATTATTTTCTCCTTCTTATCTACGAGGTTTGCGATGTCCAGATGACATAGTATAGATAGGTACTAGTGGAAATTAACAAGGTGATGAGGATTCTGAACTTCAAAGTAACTTATAAAGATTTCTGTTTCATCATAGAAAATCCCGTACTTCAGTGCGCCTCTTAACATAGCATAGCCTCTAACATTTTCCACTGTGTATGGAACACAGTGCCATTCTAATCACACTACCATTATCCAATGTCCAGCTATAAGTTTTAAATGATCTTCCATTACATTACACACAGAATTTACCACAAAATCTCCTTGAAGATTGTTCTTAATGTACTTTCTAGTAAGTAAATAACCGACAACCAAACAAAGTTACACAACAAACAGCTGGTGGCGTCGGCAGACAGTCACGTTAAGACCCGCGTGCCATCGCTGCCGGCTGGGAGGAACGTTGGGGAAAGCACGTGAGCTTAAGCTATATTAGAGGAAATTTTCTTATAGGTGTTGCCATATCGATATTTGCCTACATTTTGGTAGGTTGCACGACATAGACTGTCGTAACGTAATCAGTCTACCTGTACAAGGCGTAAACGAAACCTTCACGAAGCCGCTAACCAAGCATTCTGTATATTAAATTAAGTAACTCTCCGGAGAAAATATTTCTGGGAAACGACCTCTTTTTGGGGCTAATAATCACGTTTTACGGTAGAACGTTTTAAAGTAGATTAGTAAAACAATACCTACTAATTAAAAAAGAGCATCAACAAATTCCGACCATTCACTCCTACAGTGTGCAATTCAATTTTATTTCCAACAACTATTTATTTATTTAAACTTCATGTACAATAGTGGTACATAGGCGGACTTAATGCCACAAGGTATTCTCTACCAGTCAACCTTTGGGTCTAATAAGAAAACATTGTGATAGGGTACAAAATAAATACATAAAAATAACTTCTTGCTTTCGCACTACCAACAACTACCTACCTACCTAACTATTCAAACAAGAACTTATTCCACCTGTTTGTTTCGTTACAATAAACACTAGATGGCGCGCATGTGACAAAGACTAGAGTAGCGAGATATCTGTTTAGTCGACTGTACTAGGATAGTTGTACTGAACAAGTGCGTTCTATATATGTTTTGATATTTATCAAGAACGTCTCGTCGTTGATCTAGTCGTTGCAAACGCTACTTCTGCACTATCCTAGATTCGATTACCGAGTCGGACAAAGTGTTATTGACTTTTTTCAGCAGGAATTTTTCATCAGCAACACGGAATTTGAATTAGTACCCGGATGATGGCAATATGCTTGCCCCCTATTACATGGAACGTAAATATAAGCAAAATGAGGGTGTACTATAGGGTACACCTCTGCCTAACTCTTCACGGATTAATAGGCAAAAAGAAAATATACCATTGTTGGGGTTAAACAATAATGCTGATGTCTTAATTTTGGGTTAAGACCAACATCAAAAGACATCAGAATTATTGTACAGAGTAACTACGTTAGACTAAGAAGTCTACATCCCAGTGACGTTGAACTCTAAACCCCTAAGGAACTACAGACTACAGCTTACCTGTCTTCTATATCAATACGTTTTTCCTACAACATTCTTTCAATCCGCTGCAAGCAAACAAGTACAGTCGACGTACAATATTTGCTGACAGTCTCGACGAGCACGGCACGCATCCGGTGTTTCGCAAGATATCGGCTGTTCAAAGCGTGTTGTGTCGAAGTGTACCTGAGTTTGTATACCTGTGCCTGCAAGCACGGGAAGTACACTCGAGAACGGCGTTGCAAACGTTTATCAATAAAACGAAAATAGTGTCGATTCCATTGGATAGCATTTGAATGAATATTTTGCTGCCGTCTTTTATTTGGAAATGGATTAAGAAAGAGTTGAAAGAATTTTGTGACTATCAGCATTTAGCAGTTTAGTAGTACTTTGTAAATTAGAATTTTCATACTATTGTATATACACTAAGACCAACTTCTTATATAAATCATGATCTTTTATACATATATCATATCTAAAAACTGCCTAGGAAGAAACCTTATCTTTTGACAGGTAAACATAAATATGAAGGTAGAATCCATTTCTCACACACCCGCCGGCATTTTGAAGAATAAAGATTTTGTGTCTCCAAGGTGCAAAACTTCGCTGACGACATATTACCTCAAGTAAAAAGGTCTAGAATATCTAGCCCTAGGGTATATCCCATTACTTTTCAACCCTTATGTATAAAGTATCGTCGTTTATTGGGTTTATAGCATGATATGAAATAAGTTTTTAGAACTTACACATATTTCGTAAAATCTATGGAATAAGGGCAGAATCTCAAAACGGGTCTTCTAAAGGCTACTTGCACCATACCATTATAAATGCGAAACTAACTTTGTTCGTTTGTTTGTTTGTTTGTTACCTTTTACTTTTACCACGCTTAAACCATTGAACCGATCATCCTGAAATTTTCGATATACGTTGTTGGTTTGAGTTGTGGTTACGTTGTGGGTACGTTGTGGTTTAAGTCCGTTTCTGTACACAGGTGTACAGAAACGGACTTAAACCTTTCATCTCGAAAAAAAGTACTGTTCCCAAAGAAAACCACAATAATGTTCTTGTGATATTAGATGGCGCCACGTGTCTTTCGAACCATGATTGAATTATACTATTACAATCAGAGCACAACCCGAATTGATTGTCAAATTTTAAATTAACGCGAGCGAAGCCGCGGGCAAAAGCTAGTTCTAAATAACTGTAACCTATCACCTTGATTCGCCTTTTTTGGTTTTATTTCAGTAGGTAAAAATTATTTTTTTATTTACATCTCAGAAGATGTAAAGAAAATACTAAAGAAAATACTTTTCTTTAGTAATTTTTTTTGGCAACAGGACTAAATATATATAAATGGACTGCCAGTACTGAAATTAGCTTTCAAATGAATCAATTAAAGTTTACCTACTGAAATAAAACCAAAAAAGGCGATTCAAGGTGATAGGTTCCAGTTACTTGCCCATTCTTCCCCGCACGAAACTACCCTTGTGCACAGGTTATAGAATCAATTATATTTCCTTTGTAGAAAAGTTTGAAGTTCAAAACTGCCTTTTCATTAAAAGGCACTTTTGAGCGTTAAACTTTAGTTGAAGTAAATGATCTGTCTTTTTTTGACAATTTATCGTTTCTGATGGGTACAAAACCGGGCCTTCTACCCATTCTAACACACCTAAAATCATTTACAATACAATACAATAAACGTTTATTTAAGATAACCAGGAACCAATTTGTTAGAAGTATAATAAAATTTAAGAGCCATTTCACGTTTTCGCGCAAACATCTAAGACTTTAGTCGCCTAACTTACCATCTTAGGTAACACTCTGGCATTGTTGAATACATTTAAAAAAAAGATTAGTCTTTCGTATTGAGACTTCATTAAACACATTTACATAAACTTGTTTTTTCACTATGTAGTGATTAATCTCCCACAACTAGTTTACTAAAAAATCAGCGCAGAGTCAATTTCAGACTCCTATATCTATCATTAATATCTATAAATTTCACTGAAAAAAATACATAAAGTATCAGACATATAATTTTGTCGACACATAATTTAATAGAATATCATTAATTAATAACATTAATTAGTAAAAAAGCAAAGTCTTAGGTCAATTTTTGCGTTTTATATCGCTACTTTATCGCAATTTTTTGGTTTGAAAAAGCGTAATTACATTAAAAAAATCATGTCAAAATAAACTATGTTCTTTTACTAAACTAATTCCAAAGTTTTATTAAAATCAATTCATTTAATCAGACATAATATAATTTTTAATAGCACTCTAAATTACAATAAATTACGATGCATAAACGGGCACCGATTAGTACGGCATGAGCGCCCATCGACGAAGGACCTGTGTCAATTTTCCCCACGTCCCGATTTTCGAGCGCATCTATCTTGAACGCATTTTTATACTACGACTACAAGATTTTGATCCTCTTTGTATTTTTATTCATAAGGTATGAAGTTCGTTTATTATTTTGTATATTCGTTTATCAGTAAAGTATTATTTTAGTAGTTTGTAGAATCATTATTATATTTCTGTTTTATTAGTTTTAGCTATGGGGTGTAAGGGTTGTGTATACCATTGTGTCTAAAAATGGAAAAATACAAATTCTGCAGCCTTAAAGAAAGCAACAGAAGCCACGTAGTATTTTTATTTGCAATTCATATACAGTTATCGATCACTTAGGCGGAAGCGCCAGGGTAGCCCGCGAAATTCAAATCTTGTAATGGGTGGCGTTACCCGCCTTACCCCATTTAATGACTATTTCGTGAAAAAGTTAATCAATGGGATTAAATGAGTTTAGAGGGATAGGGGGGGGGGGTTTAGGGGGGGGTTTGGGGGATTGATGATTTAATGATTAAAACTCTGTAAAGCCATATTTGTTACGATCGCGAATCATATTTTGTCCAACATACAGCCTGACACTCACATGCAAATTCTCTTTCCTTAAGTATATATCGACATGGACTATATAACCGTAATTACAATCTTAAGGATTTGAATACACATATTATTATTTGAGAATAATATGTAATTGTTTCCCTGTTTGTGTTATTTCTATTATATACTTCACATAACATATATTTGTGTTTTTTTTATTAGTCGAGAATGTTTCAACAGATTAATAGACTAAACAAATAAATTTTCTTTTTGTATGAATCTCAAACCAAGGTGCATTACGATTTTAACGGCTCGAGATTGTTTAGTCCGTCTCGACATCGTGGATAGCTACGCACACATGCATAATGCTGCGGTCTTTTACCTAAACTCGAGCGTTAAAATTTTGTAAAATGGCTCTTAACTAGTGTTAGTCATTTAATAAATAATAAACCTTTCTTCATTCATCTAGATTGTATTAGGATTTACTAATTTGATTTGACCTTTTGAGGTCTTCCGAGGAATACAATCGTCCATCAAGCATTGTTGCTTCAACTTCGGAACGATTCGGCCAAGTTCGGCTCACTTCGGGTTCACTCGGAGCGGAAAATTAATTTCTCTTTAGACATTGAATTGACCGCGATTCTGGAAATGATAGCTTCAAGGTTGAGTTTAAATTGTGGGGCTGGGGGTAACTGAGGTAGTTAAATGGTTATGTTTTGTTTTGATATGTTTACTCAGGTATGGCAACATACTGGTTTATACGAAGCATGAATTTAATCAAAAAGTCATGTAGAAATATTCAGTTTAAAGTAGATTCATAGTTCTGAAAAATAAATTAAGTACTTAATTACCAACTAACTACAAACTATGAAACTACCTTTAATAATAAATACTACTAAATTAAATATTTACAGAAATAAAGACTATATTAAGACTAAAACTATACTTAAATTACTACATACCTACTTATATTTTGTCCTAATTTATTATTCTTTGATTGTATATGAGCCATTTGTGTCTCTCTATTCTCTGCAGGGCGAAGGCCTAGTTCCACTTTGAGATAAGGGATAAAAAAACACAAACTACACGGTTAAAACTTAGAAGCCTACAATTGTATCCTTCTTCGTTCAATTATATTGTTCTTCGTCGTCGTATTGTTTATTGTTCTTCGTCGTCGTATTGTTTATTGTTCTTCGTCGTCGTATTGTTTATTGTTTTTCGTTCACGAAAAACCAGATATAAGTACATACTGTACATACATTATTATAAAAACAAAATCACAAAGCTAAACACCAAAACATTGTATCCGGATTCCCATCGGACCACACAATGCGGGGGTACAGTCGACTGCATTTCCTTGTGACAACAGAAAAAACAGCATCAACATTTTTCCTGTCCCGTGGATAGCTTCTTTATTTTGGATTAATAGCGTAGGCTTTCGTCGTACAGATAAAGCTTTAGATTAGCTGTCAGCGTATACTTTATGTTACATGAGATAGCGATAGTTTTTGACAGTCATTTTTAAAGAGGTTCTATCTCCTTGCTCAGTAATTTTACCTCTACTACCAAGCTTATTGTGAAAATATCAAAAATTATTGGAATGTTGACAGACGTGAAATATAGATTGTCACTTTGAGATAACTTTAAGACTCTTCCATAATAGTATGAGTTACAAAAAGCTGTGATCGTTACAGCATAAAAGTACCTACAACCAGTACATACATACTGTAGGAGACTCACTCTGAAAACTTGCTAAATGGTAAGATGTTAGTGCTGGTGACTGTACTCCAACCAGGTATTAACCTACATTATAAGCCAATAAATCTATTGTATGACTTAATCATACAAATAATAATGTGCTCTGGTTTATACCGAAGCTGCGCAAATAAACGCCTCGCCGTAACCTAAACAAACGTAAAGTAGCGGATTTATTGAATGCTCATCATAACATGCTCACACGACTTGTTGTGTTTAAGCACAGAGTAAGCTATAAGGCAGAGATGCGGAGCTTTTAAAATAGAATTGCATGCTTAAAGAGCAGCAATTATGAACTACTTCATGCGGAAACCTAGCATGTGTATTAACTTCCTTAATATTAAACTAGTTTTTACCCGCGGCTTCGCTCGCGTTAATTTACAATTTGACAATTAAACTCTTAACACATTACTAAAGTTTAATAATATTATGATTAAATCATGATTCGAAACACTCGTGGCGCCATCTATCATCATAAGAAAGTTATTGTTGTTTTTCTCGGGAACAGTACTTTTTTTCGGGATGAAAGTTACCCTATGTCCGTTTCTGTACACCTGACAAAGTATATGCAAAATTTCAGGATGATCGGTTTTGTGGTTTAGGCGTGAAAAGGTAACAAATATACAAACAAACTTATTTTCGTATTTATAATATGAGTAAAGAAGTAAGGAGAAGAAAAAAGAACAATCTCTCGCTTTATTCAAGTGTAAGAGGTACCTTCTCATCATCTGCCTAGCCTTTTTCCAACTACCTTGGGGTCGGCTTCCAGTCTAACCGGATGCAGCTAAATACCAGTATTTTGCATGGAGCGCCTGCCTACTTGACCTCCACAACCCAGTTAGTACCGGGTAATACGATACCCCTTGGTAAGACTGGTTGTCAGACTTTTTGGGCCACTGACTACCTAACGACTGTCAAAGATCTACACATGATAGCCGGGACCAACGGCTTAACGTGCTTTCCGAGGCACGGAGGAAACTCGGTATGTAATGGGTGGTTATCCATCCACAGACCAAACTAGGCAAGCACGGCTTAGATCGACCCGAGCGGCTGTTATTGTTTAGCCACGAGCTCCTCAAAGAGAAGAGGTACCTTCTAATGGTATCAAATTAGGCTGAGCATCAGCAGTTTTTAAACGACAAAATCACATTAGAAAGTCTCCCAAAACGCTCACCCTTCATAATATTCTGTGGCGGAATTAAGTCCTCAGCAACATATATGTCTGTTATATCTTTATATCTCTAATATTTCAAAATCACCCAAAAACTATAAAACACGCTATTGCTACGCTCTCGCCATGCCATCGTCTCTCCGCCAAAAATATCCACTTATGATATAAACAACACAGACCTCTTTGTAGTCGATACTTTATCGTAAAGGATTTAACTAAATACTTCTCTTTGATTTTCTATTTATCTTCTAACAAATATTTACGAAGCCTTCTTTTGTATAAAATAACTAGCACTTCGCCCGCGACTTCGTTTGCAAAAATTGTGATAGCTCAGCTAATATGCATGACATAAATACCGTTTATAGCCTATGGTACCCACGAATAATGTATCTTTCTATTAGTTAAAAATTTTAGGATTGGATCATTAGTTCCTACATAATTATAAAATAAATACTTCTTTATAATATTATTAGTATAGAAGTATAGATAAATTCTGAATCATCGCGTGCGTGGTTGCTAATATATTTATTTCTAGGCGCCATAGATAGATCATATAGATTTATTACGTGAAGTGCGAAATGAGGTGGAAAGAGTAGGGCCAAGATAAATAAATCCGAATAAGTATCTATGTAGAAGCTAGCAAGTAAATCAAAGTATATAGGTATAATAATCCATACATATACCTACTATCTTAAATAAAGTTAATAATGCAAGCAGATAGGAATAAAAATAAAATCTTGGCAATTCATAACTAGCTTGACTTTGCATAGTATAATTAGACTACAACCTTCCCACAACTGGGACACAGGCGTCCTCTCTGTGTTTGAGAGTGGGCCGTCATCCACCACGGGCCCAGTGTGGGTCAGTGAATATCACATACATTCAAATTTCAGTTCAAGCACCTGTCGATCACGATATTGTCCCTCG
This sequence comes from Noctua comes, assembly GCA_963082995.1. Classification (NCBI taxonomy): domain Eukaryota; kingdom Metazoa; phylum Arthropoda; class Insecta; order Lepidoptera; family Noctuidae; genus Noctua; species Noctua comes. Next base: position 17,407,086 of record OY720276.1, on the reverse strand, counting down.
CCATTTTGAAAGCAGGTAGTGCAATAATATAAACTTTCAAATTAAAGTTCCTGCTTGGCGCCGAACCTACGACCTAAGACTCGTAAGTCGTGCCCGATACGACTTCCACCATACTCTGCTCACTTTGCATAGGATGTCATTGATCATCAATAGCCTTTACCCAGTTTTATTGGGGTCGGCTTCCAGTCCGAACGGATGCCGCTAGATTGTATTTTACATGGAGCGACTGCCTGTCTGACCTCCACAACCCAGTTAGTACTGGGTAATTAATACGGTACTACGGTATAGGACGATCATTACATTAAAATAAGAAGTCTTTAACCAAAACATCCTAAAGAAACACCACCACACCCAGACACAAAACTCAAAACCGAATTACCTTCAGAAAGCAAATATAACCCCACCTCAAACATGCATGAATTACCGCCCAAACTAGAGGAGGTTGCCAAAACGAAAACATGAGCGGGAACTAAAATGTTGATTTAATAGAGGCACCTACGTAAAACAAAGACGGTTGGGAGCTGCGACCGTTTGGCGGCAAGCCAGGCCACGACACTTTATACTGCCTTGTTTAGAACCTAGCTTTTTATCTAGATTTCTACGTGGTTCTGGCTAGTTGGAAGGGTAACGGGAACGCGGGAGTACCTAGTATTTACTGTGCAACCTAGATTGTTTTGTTGCTTGTAAGGTCATCTCCTTTTTCTGTGGAAGTGATTAACTGTTCTTGTTTTTTGTATAATGTTGATGGTGTTCGGATTACTACTTAGTTAGTTTAGTTTAGTTTATTTATTAATATTTATCAAAATTACAGGTCATATTTTGAAAAACTTAAAATACAAATCATAATACATTAAAAAACAAAGCAAATCATTATACATTAAAAAAAGAGCATCGAACACACATTTCATAAATAAAATAATAATTAATAACGCACAATAAACAGAATAATAGAACCATATTGTAGTATAATAATCACATCAATTTACCTAAAACCATTATTTTATGTTCTGTTCGGTTAGCCAGCCTTTGAGTTTAGTTTTAAAAACAGTGTCAGACGTCGCGCTCAAAATACAATCCGATTGCTACTTAACTACACCACAAATGATGGATAGTAAATCTACTTACCTATTCTAATAAATAGTCGTGTTTCCCTACTTCTTACTACTGTTCTTATCTACTTAAAACTTTGAAGAAGGATTTTAATAAACAAGTGCTGTAACATGATAGTGAGGTCAAGAATGATCAAAGTATGCTTAAAGCCTTCTCAATGCAATGAGATTCTTTTATTCAAATATTTGAGTAAGACTTCAGTCTTTTTTCTTTATAGTGGGGTTAGTGGCCAACCTGGTGTAGAGTTTTTATGCCGCCCATGGGCCTCTGACTTGGCTTTACATGTCGTCGAAAAATATCTTTCAGGCATGCTGTTTTCTTTCACCGAAGCAAGTGATAATTATATAATCCGCCCATGAATCCTAAAAATCAAGAGTTGCGTGACTTTGGTTCGAATTCGAGACCTATGACTTGGCAAACATCTGTACAAGGCCTAACCTATCTTTTTCTTTACGGAAATACACGTAGCTACTTTACCTGGGTCGTTCCCGCTGGTTAATACCCCGAGGTTTACACTATTCGTAGCGTGATGTTATATCTATACATATAAAATTCAAAGTCCTGACTGACTGACTGATTGACTGACTGACTGACTGACTGACTGACTTATATATCAACGCACAGCCCAAACCACTGGTCCTAGAGACATGAAATTTGGACAGTGTATTCTTTGTAAAGAGTAGGTATCCACTAAGAAAGGGTTTTTCGAAATACCACCCCTAAGAGGGTGAAATGGGGTGTTGAATTTTCTATGAAACTTTTTATTCTCTGAGTCGATTGACTTGAAAATGGGTCTACATATACTTTAGTTAAAATGATGAGATACGTGTATCACAGTTTTTCCAAAATCATCCCCCAATTTAAAATTCCATGTCCTGACTGGCTGACTGATATACCAACGCACAGCCCAAACCGCTGGTCCTAGAGACAAGAAATTTGGAGAATGTATTCTTTGTGGAGAATGAATATCCACTAAGAAAGGGTTTTTTTTAAATTCCACCCCTAATAGGGTGAAATGGGGTGTTGAATTTTCTATGAAACTTTTTATTCTCTGAGTCGATTGACTTGAAAATGTGTCTACATATACTTCAGTTAAAATGATGAGATACGTGTATCACAGTTTTTCCAAAATCATCCCCCAATTTAAAATTCCATGTCCTGACTGGCTGACTGATAAACCAAAGCACAGCCCAAACTGCGGGTCTCAGAGATATAAAAATTGGAGGGTGGGTGTATTCTTTGTGAAGAGTGAGTATCAGTTTTTCGAAATTCCTATCCCTTAGAGAGAGAAATGGGGTGTTGAATTTTCTGTGAAACTTTTTACTCTCGGGGTCGATTGACTTGAAAATATGTGTACATACTCTTTAGATAAAATCCAATAAATCCGATGTCCAATCTCAAACCAAGGTATCAATATTTCACGTATTTAATTGAATTGATATAACTTTAAACTAATAATTGCAAGTTATAAGCAAGTACATGTAAATCTATGTATGTATTATACTAGATAGATACATAGATTACTTATTATCCCAGAAGTAAGATCCCGTGGGAAATTCCCTAATTCCACGCGGGCGAAGCCGCGGGCATAAGCTAGTAGCCTATAGCCTTCCTCGATAAATGGACTATCCAACGCAAAAATATTTTTTCAATTCGAACCAGCAGTTCCTGAGATTAGCGCGTTCAACCAAACAAACTCTTCAGCTTTATAATATTATATAAAAATATAAAATATAAATAAAAAATAAATATAAAATATATATTTATAAAATATATAATATATATTGGTATAGATATAGATTTATTTTTACTTTTCTTTAACCTGACTCCTGAACTATTCGCGCCTACCCTCATATTAACTACTGGGGAAAAAAATGTCGCGTTCGTCAACACTGTTAACCAGTAGAACGCATCATTCCCAGTAGTTAATAGTGTTAACCACGGGGTATTAACCAGCGGGAACGACCCCTTTACCTCAGCCCGCGCATGTCTCAATCAAATATCACTAATACGATCTACCACTGCAACGGGCCAAGAGCAGCATTGTACTGTACTGGCTCGGAGCCAAACCCCGCTAATTACTTTACATACCATACTTTTTTATCTTTGAGCTTGATGTTTCTACTCCAACTAAAAAATCCTTCTGTTAAACGAAATATTTTGCCAGGGCTGCGGGACTGTTCGAAAGAGATACCGTGGCCCTGGAACACAAAGGGCAAAGAAGGAACATGGATGGGTTTTAGTCAGTACAAGTCTGACACTCCCTTCCGCTCCGCCCAGAGTGGGGGGTGTCATGTGATGATTTCCCATCCAAAAAAAAAAAAAAACGAAATATTTTAGCTTTTTTTATAAAACGTATGAACAAAGTGAGACTGGAAGCCGTGCCCAACATAGTTGGGAAAAGGCTAGGCAGACGATGACTTGGAAAAGTGTTCGTAAAACAATTTTTTTTATTGAAAATAGTAATGCCTCTCCCCCTCCTTTTTTGATACTTGCTTTTTAACTGACTTTACTGAGTTTCTTTGTATAAATGAAGCATTGTGATGACGGTGCTGGAAAGAATTCTGAGAAAATCAGCATGTATTTTGCCGCGTGGTTGATCACATCCCACTTCTCGCAGAGACCTGTGTCCCATCAGTGGGAACATTATAGGCTTTTGCATTTTTGGTAAATATTGTAAAAGAAAAAGAAATAACATTTTAAAAGTACCTACATAATACACCAAAGGCACCCAAAAAATATGTGAATGAAACAGACTTCCTCATTCCGTCGGCAAACTGCTCTTAAATAAATTATTTTGTTTGCGACCCTTAGGGTTGAGAGCGCCTGATACCAGCTGAGGTGGAGAAAGTAAAAATATGTGTTATTAATAATAATGGACTCCAGGGGAAGCTGTTACTTCTGGGCAAGTGGTCGAGATTTTTGATAGATGGAGGGAAAAGATTCTAAGTAGGTAGGCATTTTTGAAGAAGACTTTATTACTGTTTAGATACATCTTCTTCGTCTTCTTAATTTGTGTAGTTCTGTAGGTAGATATCGTAAACATTACTCCTATTTTTCCCGAAGGGTTGGGCAGATGGACACCTAATTTCAATTAGACTAAAAGGTTTCTTAAACTAAAATAGGTAGATATGTGCAACTATTGTGCTCGAGTGTTGTTATACGGCAGTTATGAAAAACTAGTCGTGAACACATACCTACATATTAAGCTTCTTCAAGGTCAATAAGTAGATACTGATTATAACAAGTTTGTCAAAGATTAACTATTATAAATCACTAAATTGTCATGCAAAACTGATTTGAAAGGACAAAAAGGCTAGAAATATTATCACTTACGTGGATGAGTTCACTTGTAAGTGATACCTATTCCTTTCACAAAAATAGAGAACTCACGTCACGCGTCGCCGTCGCTCAAACTTCAGACCTAGACATATAATTTTAATGATCACGACCCAAAATCGTATCTAGCAAAGAGCTGTTTCATACCTAATACTTTTATTTTCAGTCTGTTAGCCAATCTCATGGTATACAAAATTCAGCCCCACATATAATTTATCATGAAAACATAATATTAAAGCACATTACCAAAAAACCTTGGCTAGCCAAAAACTGTTTTATTAAACTTTTATTTTCAGTCCGTTAGATACTATGCTTGTCATGGAATTACAACTCAGACCTAGACATATTTTATCTTAAAGTCATATTTACGTTCACGCCTCTTTCACAAGGGCAGGCAGGAACTAACCCGACGTAGCCCGAAGAATTGCCAAACTTAAGTATAATTACAATCTTATATAATCACTTTAAAGTCGATCAAACAAAAAAATATATTTGGCCTCCCGGTGACCTTCAATTTTTGCAAGTGGCAGTCAACCTGTTAAGTGGCAGTGAGCAGGGCACATTGCTCGCAGAACAGATAGCCGATGGGGCCGAAAAGTTCTGGAGTGGCGACCGCGAACCGGAAGACGTTGCGTTGGAAGGCCTTCCACTAAGTGGACCGATGACCTGGTGAAGATTGCGGGTATCCGCTGGATGCGAGTCGCACGGGACCGGTCAATATGGTAGCACTTGGGAAAGGCCTATGTCCAGCAGTGGACGTCTTTCGGCTGAAACAATGATAATGAGGCAGGAACTACAGAATTCCATCTGCAACGATCTTTACATAAGTTCTCTTCTTGCTTCGTCCACGTTCATACATCTGGTCAGACCACCACGTCCATACCAAAATAAATAACTAGCCCAAAACATTTATCTTTTTGTTTTTCATTCTATTATACGATAATCTCGGAATAAATTAACTCTGTTTATCTAGGATTCAATAAGAATGTGACATCCGCAAACGACGTAACCAAAGCCGTTCCAATATAGGTATTTCATATTTTTATTTCATCGTCTGCAGCAGTGGTGCTCAAAGTTTTCATATCTACTTATTTGTTTATTATTTAAATTAGGTTTTCGAAAATAAGGACTTTCAAAAGACACTCGTCTTCTTGTTTGTGTTGCTGGCACGGCAGTATTTGATTGGTTTTTTTGGCCCTAAACTTCGCCACCTCGTCTCCTCGTGCTAGAAAAATAACGTAGTAGCTACGCTCATCTAATATTTCAACAACACGTCGAAAACGTGACTGACTCGTTGGTCAAGTGGTCATAAGCGCGACTGCTGAGCATAAGGTCCTGGGTTCGATTCCCGGGTCGGGCAGTGTTATTGGATTTTTCCATCAGGAATTTCTCAGTAACAGCCACGGAGTCTGGATGTGCGCCCGGTTGATGGCAATAGGCCCGCCCCCTAATATATGGGACTTTAACAGAACTGGCGAAATTTGAGCGTAGAATTAGGTACACCTCTGCCTTGCCCTTCACACATATAATCACGCCTGTAATCCCCACAGGCGTGATGATATGTGTGATAACTATTTCCAATCCGTTCTGGAAAGACTGGTCTTCGGCACCAGCGGGTGTTTTAGTCACCCTTTAATTCACAATCTTCTAAAGAGGATGTATTACGTCAAGTTTGAGCGCCACTGCCTTTCCTCTAGTGAGTCTGCCTCGCTTCCCCCTATTTGCAGAAACCTAACGATCTGCGATTGCGTTTACGATAATAACGAAGGGATCGTATATACTCCGGGCTTTTTCTAATTCTCCCCAGATTTGTTTGAATAAATATGTTTCTTTCTTTTTGTAATCCTGGGGAGTACCTCAGGGGTTTGCTTGAGGACATATTATTTAAAAAGATAGAATGTTTACTTAGTGAATATTGTTAGATGTATCAAAACGATTATTTATTGAATAGGTACGCAGGATTATTGTTATTTCACAGCACGGTTGGCGCTGAGGGATTGATTGCTGCGTTGCGTATAGCGGGTTCGATCCCCGAACCAAACAAATTTTGTATGGAGTACAGATAGTTGTTCCAGGTTTGGCTGTTTGTGTATGTGAGTTCAAATGTTTGTAAACACACCCACGATACAGGAGAATACCAAGAGAGGGGGCAACGTTTAAAAAAATGGAATTACATTTAGTATTAGTGTAAACCTGAATGTGCCTGAATAAACATCCTAGAGTGTAATTACACAGTATAGTGTTTTTTTTTTATTTTTTAAACCAGATTAAATGGTACCGGCTGATCATTTTGAAGATGTTCTTCAAAAAGGCCAGGTGCGTAGTACTCGCTACCAAGTTGCGTGTATGACCAGCTGTATGAACGTGGATGAGTCGAAAGGAGTATGTAAGGATGGAGGACGTGGCGGAGAGGGGGGGAGGGGTTATTCAGCAGTTTCTACCACACGAGTGAATGAATGGTATAATGATGCCGACTTTCTTTTTTTTGAAACCTTAAAATGCTGTGTTATAGATTTGTTACCATTCCACCCACTTTTATTAACTGAATCCAAGATTTTACCAAAAAGTAACAAACTTAAAATACTTTCAATTGATTCACCCCGGAAGTGCGAATCTGCTTAACTTCTGTTTTTCCAAAGTTACTTAAGTGAAAGCACAGCCGTACACGTTTCAGAGAACCCTCTCTTAGCTTATAAACCAGACTTAGCTTCTAATCCCCCTGTATATAAATTAAGATTGATTTCCACTTTTCCATTTTCCCGAGTGATTCCAGGAAAAAGGTTCCAGTGTCAGGAAAGGAATGAAATAAAGGTCTGATGGAATGATAGAAGTTAAGTTAATGTAAGCCCCTCTAAAAAAGATGTATTAAATTCAATGTTTTAAATGAATTGTTGGAAATACTTAGTTGTTGTTTGAACAAGAATTCAGAATTCGGGGAAATCTAAAAGCTACTTTACTTTCAGAGTAAATATTTTCGAAGGAACATGTTTACTCTTCCGCGAACCGGAACACGTTGCATTGGAAGGCCTCCCACTAGGTGGACCGATGACCTGGTGAAGGTTGCAGGGATCCGCTGGATTCGAGTCGCACGGGACCGGTCAATGTGACGACACTTGGGGGATGCCTATGTCCAGCAGTGGACGTCTTTCGGCTGAAATGATGATGATGATGTTCCAAGAAGCTAAAAAGGCTTCAGCAATGCGAACTCTATGAATATAACGAAAGCAAGTACATACACTTTCAAAATAAATAAATAATTAATAATAATCTAGGGTCAAAGTCAGATGTCATTGTAATTTACGGTAACAAACGTTAATGCTTTGGTGTCCAACATGGGTTTATCCGACCGGAACCCATCCATGGATTAGTTAGTAAATGGAATGCTAACGCACCAAGCTGCAGCCGCTGAGCCTCTGAGCCACTTGAAAATTGACTACTATTGACTGATTGATTAAGTACGTTTCTAACCAAATCATTTGGTTCACTTTCGTGTAGAGTTTTGAGGCAGGTATATAAAATAACTAGTTTTTACCCGCGGTCTCGCCTGCGTGGATATTCGAGATCATTCCATATGCTACCGGGATAAAAGTAGGTCACGGTCTGCACGTGTGGTAAGTTTTACAGAAATCCCTCTGGTTACTAAGAGGCGAAAAGTATCGGAAAATATTAGTAAGTAAGTAGGTATGGATGGACTCATGACGGAGTCTAACAGAGTTAGTTTTTTTTTTTTAGTTACTGAAGTGATAATGTATTCTATTTCAATACAAATTTGCAGCATTTTAAAGTCATCGGTGATTATTCTCAACATTTTTACGCAAAGCACTCCATTTATAAATACTCAGTGCCACAACATTACAGGTAACCACCAAGGGACAGGGACGCAGTGTAAATATTTATTTACGGCAACATTGCTGATTACAAGTCCTGATGGTTTCCGCTTCCGCCTCCAATGCGAGACTTATGGCGGCGGGGGAGTTGCGCCGTTTGGGAATAAATACTTACAATACAATTGTGCGCTTGTTTAGGATTATGTGGTGTTTAGTCTCTGTGTCTTCTATGTTAGCAAATACACACAATTTCTAAGTTACGACCGGCGAAATATACACCATAGGCACACCTCTGCCAAATCTTTTAAAGATTACCAGCGTGATGTCATGTATGTACCTAGCTATAATGTAAGTTATTAAGAAATTAGACGTTTGATTGAAAGTTAAACAAAAGCTCTTGTTTTGTGTACGGCGAAAACTGGCAAATATAAGGTGTGTCTAAATAACAATTAATTTTATAGAATTTGAATTTGGCTCTTTTAATCAGAATCCATTTTCGCTGAACCATCACCATTAATTGATGAAATAATGCCGAATTATGGAAGTTTATCGCTCCCAGACATCTCAAATTCATTGAATTTTCAATAAAAGAAGTCCAAAGTAAAGTAAATTAACCGAGAATTTCAAAGGAAATATTCTGGTATTTTCAACAAGCATAATATTTTCAACAAAAGAGGCTCATAGAGAAACCATAATATAATAGAAAACCACAATAGCAAAAGAAGCTCATAAAACTGATTACTTAACTCCATAACTTACTCAGATTTACCGTTATACATTAAATTCCCAAGAAACTCAACAAAACTCATGAAATAACCTTATTTATCGCCCTTTCAACATGTTTTAAAAACACACCCACATTTTAGCCATCTTATTATCCTTAAAAAGAGCTCCGGAAAAATGGAGACGTTTATTTCCATCATTTAAAGAGGCCAAACCTCAAACGTCGGAAATTAAACGCGTCTGTTTGGATTTTATATTTCGGGTTCCGTACCCTGCGGTGACCCTATTCACTAAACCAACGCCATCTAATTACAAAATGAGTTCTAACTTTGGCCCCTTTTCGAGCCAGCTTTCTTTTTTCGTACCTTATTTCAACTGAGGTAAAGATCCTATTGCGAAATTGACATCTTAAAATCAGTTTCATAACTTAATCTTGTTGAAGAAGATGGACTTGACTTGGAATATCGTGTCCAAAGAAAAAGAAAAAATCTATAGGCGATAACGACCCTGGAGAAGTCAACGTATGCTTCGCTAAATGCTGTGGATAGACGTTAGTTCTAAAAGTACTAAACGCATTGCAAGCGAATGCCACTTATCGGTTGCTCACTTGTTATTTGTCGGTCAACGTTTTAACATCAAAAGGTAAACAACAAATATTGAACGCTTCATCACACCCTTGTGAATATGACCAATAATATTAAATTCATGCGTAAATTAAAGCTTTTAATTATTGACACCATTATATAGAGTTCAGTTGCCATCAATTATTGCCACTAGAGTACGCCACATTGCGCTACCACTTTACAATTTGGTTTGAGGTTTCGATTGCTTTATTAACATTATTATAAAATATTACCTAGGTTTCATCCGCGTAGAAATCGGAAATGTATTGTAGTTGAATTAAATGAAATAATTATTATAATATACTGAAACGTACTCCCGGGGTAAAAATAAAGGCATATAAAGTTACAGACCGAGTTACTTTCGCATTGATTTTTGTAAGAATAGATATACATATTTCTTATTATTTTTACTAGCTGTCACCACTGTTTCTCATTTCGCTGAGCTCCTAAGGATCGTAGCGTAATGTTAATTACCCTGTTCCTCAAAAATTGGGCTATCAAATGCAAATAGAATATTTCAAATCCGACTGGAAGTTCCGGAGATTAGCGCGTTCAAACAAACTTTTTAGCTTTATTATATTAGTATAGATTTAATTACGGAACCCTCGGTCCAACTGTCCCCACAACTCGCACTTGGCAAGTATTTCGTTATTTTTCTTTTTATTCCTGTAACTCAAATAAACGTCGCAGCTGGGAGTGAATAATATCATCAATCTGGCTCAGAAGCGGTCTAAGCAGAGATGGGGCGCGGGATAATCCCCTATTATAGTAAGAAGCTGTGACATAAGATATACAGACAGACCAATGATAAAGTCACTATAGTTATTCGGTGAGTTTTTTGTTGTTTTCATGAGCCTTGACTTATCTTTGGTATTGTCCATCGTGTCGTTGAGCTGCTTGAGTTATAAGTCAAGCTACAAGATAACTGACAAATTCTTGCACTGACTGGACAGGTCCACTCAAATCTATTTGGTTCTTTCTTCAAAAGACCATCTGAGACACTATAGTTCTCATGTAAGTTGATCAAGATTATGTCTGAACCTTAAAAGAGACTATAACCCTGAGTTTGTTTCGGCTGTTTCTTCTCAGAGTAGTCAGGTACGAAACACCGGCCCCATCTAGTTTAAAAAAATAAATTAATTAAGTGTTTGTAAAAACCTATTTGCAAAATAGACATCATTTATCCTTACGTCTTGGCCACGAGTTACGCGCGTTACGACAACGACTGCAGTGGAAACCAATGTAAGAAATAAAAAGTACTTTTCGTATTTAACATATTTGGCGCGAAAGATACATTCGATATTGGCGTTTGAAAGATACTATATGTACCATTTGTGCGCTAGTCCCAAGTTGCACACTCCGAAGTCGTGACCGGGGTGTTAACAATACCCACCAATGAGAAGTCTCCAGTTATTCCCTTCACTAAGTGGGTGAGTATTTTTGTGGCGTTGACGAGCCTTGACTTATCCTTATTATTGCGACCACTCTCTTAGGGGTTCAGGTAGTTTCAACCAGTATTGTAACGGTTTGTCTGAATTCAGTAGTTATTTCTAAAATAATTCAGTACACAAATCTCATAAGCGACACAATGAGCATCACTAAATTTTCCATATTATTGTACTTATCTGAAATCGAATTGTTATCATTGAGCCTGGATTTTATCACGGTTAAAAGTTATAGGTTAGCCTCCTACTACATAGAACTTAAAACATAACATGTAAAATGTGCGAGTATTTACCAATACTTCCCTGCCTACGTCTTCGGGTAATACGAACGTGATGTTATGTGATATCAACTTCAAATACCTAAAATTCAGCGTTCTTAGAATACCACATTTTCAGCGTAATTAATAAACCACGTGGCAACACATTAAATAACTTAATTAACTTCATAGTAATATTATTACAAGCTTAAAATCAGCCCTAATTAAAATACTACTAAATACGTGAAGAAATTATAGAATTCCAGCTCGTCTATGTAGGTAAGGCATCGGTCACACTGCCAGCGGTTAGCGAGACGCGATTAGGCAAAGGTATGGGTATCTATATATAATATAGTACACCCAAATGTCCCCTGTTTTGTTTAATTCTATGTAACTGGGGGTGACCCTAAGCGAGCACAATCCCAGACTCCGTGACTGCTTCTAAGAAATTCCTCATGGAAAAACCACCAACCAATTAACACTGCCCGACCTTGATGTCGAACCCAGGATACTCAGCAGTAACTCTTGCACCACTTGCAATTAAAAACGAGCAGGCGAGCAACGATCAGCGAGTGCGCGACGACGACGAGCGATTGCTTGTTGGCGTTGGTAAGCGTATGTACCAAGCCAGTGCCTCAGCGAATGTTCTGTCCGCCAAGCGATCGTCGCTGAGCGAGTATTCTCTTTGATAGCTCTTGTCGATGCGGCGGCGCCGCGGTGTGAACACTCAGCGATCAACTATTAACATACGTAGTTTATGTTGGTGTTAATAAGCTGCTTCGTTTTTATATTGGTGTGAGGATTTGACATCGTTCCCATTTTCTGAGAGGAAGTGTATATGTGTAGTATTATCAACATCTTTTGTATTTTTCTTGAGCCAGAAAGCTATAGAAACTATAACTAGTCGCTTCTTCATCGTTAGGACAGGTGCTTTAGTACTCAAAGATTAATTAATATGGCGTCTTTGAGTCCGTCCGAGTATTCCTAGCCGGGATTACAGCATGATCGATGTTAGGGATAAATAGAAAAATGTTATTGATGGTCTACGAGTTTGTGTTGAATGGTTTGTAGTGGTGGAATGTTGGTAACATTAAATTGGAGCTTATATTGATGGATTGGAACGTGCTGATGGGATGTTGAGCTAATTTTTTTCAGAAACGTATAGAATAGTTACTTGAATATAGCACAGGATGCATCGTAAAAAAATACCTCTCCGAGGTATTTAACACAAACTACTCAACTTCCAACACTCCTATCTACCTATCTGCCGACCTGCCATAACGACGATTTGAACAGTCGCTAGCACATCAATTTAACACAAACTGTCAAATTTCTCCAAATGATTTTAAACCGTAAAGAGTAATAACGGCTGATGGGGTTCTGGGGTTTTACATCCGGGACAAGCCTGAGCGTGCGTGCAGCGTGGCTAGGCCCCACAAGATGGACCGATGAAAGCCAGCAATCCACTGAATACGAGAGCACAAAACCGGTCGATATGGGATACGTTTGGGCCCATGTCCAGCAATGGACAACAATGCCTTTCAACAGAAATGTTATATTAACCCCTGTTCAAGGACACGGAGGGCGAAATCTACTAAAATAAAAAAAGAACCATTTGTCCTCTCGTCATTTTATCACCACAAACATCCCTGCAATAAAAACACAAACATAAAACAATTTTATCCCCATTTTTCCACACAAACTTGGTCCTTAAAAACAAAAATCACAAGGTCTCTTTTAATCCATTATGCCTGAGGGTCCTCCATTTTCCGAGATACCCGTAGCCGTCCCTAACTGTATTGCGGCTCGCCCTGAAATTCTATTAATCCCATCTCGTCAAGTCGTCACGTAAATTAGTTAGGGAAACTTAAAACGTGGCGTTGCAAGCTATGGGCTAAGAGCGGACGTGGTTATTGGTGGAAGTTGTTTGAAGGTGTGGAGGTATATTTGTTGTCTAAAACGGATTATTGTTTTGCCGTCTTATTTAAGTTGAGTGAAAAAAGAAAAGAAATGAGACGCAAATAAAATCAAGTTGCAGTGGAAAATCTCAAGGATATTGACGGATCGAAATATTGACTAGTGTGTACTTTACCAAAATCTGGGATGTTCATTTAACTTACCTGGAAAATAAAAAGAAACTGTTAATCAACAAGTCACAAAAAAGTTCTTCATACTTACATACAATCATGGGAACATTAAAATAGTTTGTTACCTATTTAAAACTATTTTGGCACATTTGTAAAACTATTTTCTCAACAATCAAAACGCTGTAAGCTTATCCCACATACCAAACACAAAATATTAAACCCTTTACGACTTCATCAAGCCAGGTAATAGAAACTGATAAATTAATTTGTCAAAAACTTTGCAAAATTCATTGAAAATATTTGTTTTTCGCCATTGTTTGGTTGGTATTAACGTAATTGTAATCAAGTTAGAAAGTTGGCAGGACTGATAGCGGCCACAGATTATAATGGATCTAATTCAGTTTAGGAATTTGGTTTTGTTTGATGATGGTATAAAAGGGAACTTGGACTGGAGTTCATTAAGTTGCCTCTTCGGGCAAAAGATAATTTAACCTTGTTAAAAGTTATAATGGCTTTTAATTCGGGTCTTGTTATTATATTATTTTAAAGAACATTATTTCGGATTAATTGTGCCTGATAATTCTATTATGTGCTGAGGTCCTAATTTTTTGTCAAGATAACATCTTTTCATGCATACAGGTTTAACGTAATTAATTTGCGAAATTCCGTAGACGCCTCGTGTCTCTACTATAAATACGATAAAAACAATAAAAAGATTAAAAGAATTGACCTTGTATTTTAAAACAGAGAGGAGATGACAAATGGACTACAAATATGTCATGAACGAGTCCATGTATCTCCGATTCACACATAGTTGTGGTTACGTAATTTGTTTCCACCGCAACCACAAAATCAACGCCAGGACCAAACACTACGCTTAAATCACGCCCCCCAAATAACACAGTACCCCGTTTCCCCAATTTACACCCTTACAACCGGAACTAATACCCCGTACCTTTTCCTGAAACATACCTACGTATCACCCCTATACCTGGGAATCACCCTAATACCATACAAGAGATAGGTACAGAAGATCCACTCAAAACAACAAGCAAAAACGCACGCAAACATCGACACGCTTTACGAACAGCGAGTCCAAGCTCACTCGCGACTGTCATTTGTTTGTCGTTAAGACCGCCATTTGTGTCTATGTGCAGCATATGGAGCAGTGATCGCCCAGTACCTACTGGACAAATGGCGGTAAACCTGGATTCGAACCTTCGAATCCAGGTTTACACTTTGTATAAATTATTTCATCATGTCTTAAAACAAAAATTCGAAGAAAATTAACTCCCTAGAGTAGCCCTCACCGTCTTCCTCTGACGGAGAGGAGGCATTTGTCCCAGCACAGGAAAGATTGAGTCCTCGTTCATGTGTGCGTACGCCTGTTTTAGCTCGTTATATGGACTCGGTCTTCTGTACACTATCTATTCTGTGTCGACAGGTACGAGTAGCCTGCAGGCACCATTAGCCACCCTTCCTGCTGACGCGAAAAGATAACCAGTCGACAGCCGATACATTCCGCTAGCCTGCTGGGGCTTTAATGGAATTAGGGAAACTGTACCTCTTTCTTGTTATTACGGTTTTTTGAGATCCTGGGGTGGGCTGGTGTCCAGATGATTTATTAAACTAGTGGTTGATACTGCCTAATTGATCTTGTGATTGGAAACGCGAAATCTGAGCATGCGGTTCTGGATTCGATTCTCCGATCAGGCAGTGTTATTGTGTTTTCCATCAGGATTTTCTTAGTAGCAGAAGCGGAGTCTGGATTTATGACCGATTGGTGGCAATAAGGCCCCTGGCCAAATGAGGCTATAGGTTTACTATAGGTATAGGTATAGGTGTACTGTGTAGGCACACCTCTGCCTAACCCTTCCGAGGATTAAAGGCGTGATGTTTTGGTTGATAATCCAAAAGTATGGACATAGCTTTTGGTTCAGGTGGTGTTTTAAAAGAGTGAGGATACTATTAACGAATTGTAATAGAGTAAAAGTTTAGCGCGTTAACAGTGAGACAGGAACCAATATCATTCCAAAGGCACCTCTCGGAATAGACCACACCTACACGGTTTCTATGAAACTCTATGGAAAAGGGAAACAAGCGAATTCGCGCAATTTCCATTTACCTAAACGGTAGTCAGTGGGCTACTAAGAAAAGTGTTAAGTTGGTGGGCCAAGTTAACAAATTTCTCAGTATCCGACTGCCTGGTTTCCCTTGCCTTACCTTAAAGGTAATTACAGCCTACTTGGAGCCCTAACCGTTACAACGTCTAGCCTACTCCGTATAGACAGTCCTTCCGGCCTCCATCATTCTTGCGAGCTTGTCGACTGAGCAGTCGTGGTAACCTAGATAGCTATGAAGGCCCCTACTTTCGTTTCGTAAGTCGTGTGTTCAAACCCAAGTAAGGACTTTGTATTATTTACTCCATCACCACTTCTTTTAAGACGGTGAAGGAAAATATCGTGAGGAAATAGGCATGTCTATAAAGAACCAAGGATTTGAATGCATGTGACATCTACCAAGACACACTGGACATCATTATCTACCTAGCCATATCGCAACTATGTTGGGGTCGGCTTCCAGTCTAACCAGATGCAGCTGAATACCAGTATTTTACATGGAGCGACTGCCTATCTGATCTCCACATCCCAGTTGGTACTAGGCAATACGACACCCCTTGGAAGAAGAACCCCTTGAAGACTGGTTGCAAGACTTTCAGGCCAGTTACCTATAACGACTGTCAAAGATCTACAATTGGGTCGCACTGGACCCGCGTGGTAATTATTGCAAACTCGTCACCAAAAGGGGGCCCGAGTGGGAACCCCACAGTGGGAACGTTGTAGGCAGATTAAGTACGAGTTATTCTCTAATAAATATGTGACAACACGACAGTTAATTGCAGAACTAATGAGGCAATCTATCAACGCAGTTGGGTGTTGTGGCGCAAACTGGGAAACGCCAGTCGATTGATAAATATGCTGATTGGCTGATAGGATTCATGATTGATTGACTGTTGTGGTCAGTTGGATCGTACATTAGTTTATTTTGAAGTGAATTAAAATTTGAATTCACTTGAAAAGTCAAAGTTGATGAACAGATGATAGTGCTTTCAATTAAAACTTTTCTATGTTATTCGCAGAAAAGTTTCACTTGAAATCAGCAATTAGAAAGTTGTGGTAAATTCAATGTTATTTGGTTTACCAGCTAATATTATTTCCAAAAACGACAAAATTATAAACAAAAACCAACATTATCTTAGATCTACGGCTGGCTGGATTATTTAATGGTTCCGACACATCATAGGATTTAAAATAATAATCGAACACAATTTATTACAGGTACATCAAGACCCGCTCTCTCACTCTATGTAGGTATAGAGTGAGAGAGCGGGTCGAGACAAAATTAAAGGAAAAATAAAATAACGTAACATCACGCCTGTAATCCCCGAAGGGTTAAGCAGGGATGTACCTAATAGTACACCCCAGATTTCGCCAGTTCTGTTTAAGGCCCATGTAATAAAGAGCGAGCCTATTGCCATCAACCGGGTACAAATCCAGACTCCGTGGCTGCTACTGAAAAATTCATTATGCAAAAAATAACAAATCCTGTTTAACATTTTGCCCGACCCGGGAAGCGAACCTAGGACCCAAAGCTCAGCAGTCGCGCTTGCGACCGTTAGACCAACGAGGTAATTAAACCAGAATTATAAAATACGGCATATTGATACAAATGCTTGGGTATATCCAGGAAACGCATTTTCTTAACCGTGATGGTTGACCACCGTTCAAACGCCTGATAGAATAATACCTTCACATAGTTGTGTTAGCGCAACAATTCGAAACATAACAGCCATTTTGCAACTTTTTAGTCAACTAAAGAAAAGTAGCCAGTGTACCGGAGCCCTAACGTTTCCGTCCGAGGAACGCTTCAGTTTTTCAATAACAAACTTAGATATTTATTCTGGTTGCTTGTTCTCGCTGAAAATACAAGACAGCGCCTTTGATAAACTTCAGGTGTGGACTTAATGCAAATATGTTCTCGAATAGTACAATCACAAGCGGCATTAAGTAGTAGAATACAGAATTAGCATTACTGTAAAAGAGCTGTATAATATTTTTAGTGTAAAATAAAGTAAATTATATCTATTTAGACTTACCTTAATTTAAAAGCAATTTTCTCGTGGAATAACGATTACAACTTTGAGATAAGACCTATTGCATACTTTGCATAATACCTACTCAATATGGATTCCAAAATGCGAACTGCAATCAATACAACATATATAAACATAACGCCTGTAATCTCCGAAGGATTAGGCAGAGGTGTACCTAATAATACATCTACATTTCACCAGTTATTGTAATAGGGGGCGAGGCTTTTGCCATCAACCAGGCATAAATCTAAACTACGTGGCTGCTACTGAAATTCCTAAAGGAAAAACCCTAACCTAACCCAACCTAAGAATCGAGACCCAGAACCTCCTGCTCAGCAGGCACTTGCGAGCACTAGACCTACGCGACACATACGGTCATTCAAAAGCACTTTTTTCGTGGAAAACAATTGCAACTTTGGGATACTTATTTCATAATATAATGGGTTCCAAGTTCCAACTGCAAACAATACAGTATCACTTTAAAAGTTGCTAAGTGTGTAGGTACATATTGGTGCTCGTTTATCTATGAAAATACTTGTTTTAGTACTTTTAATACACGAACAAAGTTTGCTTCGGGCTATAAAAACGATTTGGGGAAAATTTACTATTAATTTTATCTAGACCTATACGTTTTTGCAAAGTTAAATCAGAAATTCGATGGTCTATTTTAATAAAAGGCCGTTTTATTGGCTGAGAAATTAAAATCAAAAGGTTATAAAAACATTGAAAACAGCGCTTATTCCTTCAATAGTTTGTTAACACCTACTAAAGCTTTTTCTACAAAAGATCAAAGAATTTACACTCACATCAACCTTGTGGAGTAAGTCTTTGTACAGTTTATTAATCGCTAGACAATAAAACATTTTCACACGTTTAAAAAACAGCACACGATTCTAAATTAAAATCTGTCTGAAATTGACAGAGACATTCAATAAAATCACAAATGGTTCAATAAAGAATAACCCACGCGTTTCATTGACACTTCTCCCCTTGTCTGGAGGGCAGACCTATCAGCATCCATACTGTATTATGAATGCGAAAGTAACTGTATCTGTCTGTAAGGTAAAAAATGGGGCATTTTTTGTCATTTTTGGATGGTCATATTTTTTTTACTTTTTAGTTGCGGAAAGAAAGTAAATGACAGGGCAACAGACCTTGATTTTATGAAAAAAAAAAAGTTTGCCTAGAGATATTTTTTAGGAAGAAAAAAGTAGAATAAATTTCTATGGAGAACCGCAGCCCCTGTTCCCTCTTAACGGCTAAACGGATTTCAATGATAGACATACTGATACTGCATGAGTTGTGTTAGTATCGATATACTAACACAAAGATCGTGATAAGTTTTATTGGTGATTTTTGTCGATGCAAAAATCACCAATAAAACTTATTACGATCAAGGTCAGAAGTTATCCCACGGGGACGTAATACCGGGGTAAAAAGCTAAAGGCTAACGTCACCAATAAAACTGATCGCGACCAGCACATCTAAACCGCGTTTAAGAGCTCACATCGTCGACTCCGTAACAATGATGACACTGGCACCGCTTGAACGTCATCATCTGCCGAGCCTTTTCCCACTTCATTGGGGTCGGCTTCCAGTCTAACCGGATGCAGCGGTCTACCAGTATTTTACATGGAGCCTATCTGACCACGACAACGAAGTTAGTAGTGAGTAATACAATATCGATTAATATCGATGACAGAAAGCAGATTGATGTCGCTTATTTCGATTTCCAGAAGGCTTTTGACCGGGTTGATAATGATATACTTTTGAGTAAATTGGCTATGGCTGGATTCTCTAAAACGTCACTTACATTCTTTGCAAACTACCTATGCGATCGTAAGCAATATGTTACATTTGATAATGCCAATTCGGAATGCTATTCTGTCACTTCTGGCGTAGGCCAAGGTACTAACCTCGGTCCCCTGTTTTTTCTAATAGTAGTTAATGATCTACCCAACTATATAAAACACTCCACAGTATTGATGTATGCCGATGATGTCAAAGTTGCACTTCCCATAGCTAAAAGTAGTGATTCAGCCGCACTCCAACTTGACATCGACAATATCCACAATTGGTGCATTAAAAACAACCTTAACCTGAATATTAGTAAATGCTCAATCATGACATTCTCTAAAGCCACACAACCCATGCTCAATATCTACACTTTAAACAAGGAACCCCTGAAACGAGTTTCTACCGTGCGAGATCTGGGTACTAACTTTGACCCACACCTAACGTTTAACCAACACATAATACTAATCTGCAACAAGTCCCGCAAAAGTCTTGGTTTTGTTTTGCGACAGGCTAAAATTTTTAATAATCGGCAAGCCATAACCCTAATTTATAACTCTTTCGTCCGCAGTTTGCTCGAAACCAACAGTGTAATTTGGAGCCCTCATGAAAAAGGCTATAAACTGACAATCGAAAAGGTCCAAAAGTCTTTTATCCGCTTCCTCTACCTCAAATTATATGGGTTTTACCCATATATGTACCCTACGCCATTCGTGTTAGGTATGGTGACATACCAGAGCTTAGAAGTCAGGAGAAATCTTGCTCTCATTAAATATGTCGTCCGCCTAATTCGTGGTTCCCTTTTTAATTCGCATTTATTACAATATATCTCCTTTAACATCCCACTACCTATCAGACACACTCTTCGCCCACGCCAACGTCCTCTTTTTTCAATTCCTCAAACCAGCACCGTAACCCTTATGACAAGCCCGCTATTTCTAGCTCTTACCCATATTAATAACATTTTAATGTTTGACGAATCCATGGATATTTTTGCAAGTACTGAACTGAGACTCCTCAACACTGCTTCTCGATACCTGGAGTCCATTGCTACTCCCAGTACTATCTCCTCGGGGTAAACAAATTATATTTTAATAAAAATAAAAATAAAAATATATATGTATATACAGTTTTATGATGCCACGAGTTTTGTTCATTTTTATTGTTATTTCATTGTGCTTATTCTGTCTACTAAAAATGTTTTGTTTCTTCTTCGCGTCTACCATATTGTTTACTTTATAATTGTATTACTATTTTTTATTTTTTATTCTGATTTTTATGTTCAACCAATAACTTGTATGTTTGGTGTAAACTGTAAGTATAAGTTGGTTATAAATAAATAAATAAATAAATAAATAAACAATACCCCTTGGTAAGACTGATTATCAGAATTTCGGGCCACACACTGCCTGTAAGGACTGTCAAAGATCTACAATTGACAGCCGAGACTAACGGCTTAACGTGCTTTCCGAGGCAAGGAGGAAACTCAGTATGTAATGGGTGATCACCCATCCATAGATGAACCTAGGTAAGCGCGGCTTAACCTGAAGATCGACCCGAGCGGCTGTTATTATTTAGTCACGAGCTCCTCTTCTGACACTGCTTGAAAGTGGTTTAAATAATTTATGATCTCGAGTAAAAGCTGGTTTAAAATAAAAATCTTATTAAATAAGACATTTAAAATAAGTCTAAATCCTATTACAAACTAAAGTGTTGAAATAAAAAGAATCCTCAACTCGAAAGTACCTAAGCTTAAAAGAGTACAAATGAAAAGGTCTGGGACCTCGACATAGCTTTATCAAATCATTTAAATTTACTGTGAAAAGTGAAGAATTTCTTTTCGAACGTGAACCAGGTGATTTAAGGGGATGGGTGGGTGGCAGGGGGGGAGGTAGACAGGCGGAAAGCGGGTAATACGGGTAAGGAGGATGGGTAACAGATAATAAACATTGTTTTAAATGACTGGCCCGTTGGTGCAGTGGTTGCAAGCGCTACTGCTAAGCATGAATTCGTGGGTTCGATTCCCAAATTGGAATTTCTTTGATTTTGTGGATTCCTATTGTCGAATGATTCTTTGAATTGTCGCTATAGTATATAATATCAGATTCAGTGAAATAACCACAGTAACAGTAAATCTTTAACCTACAAAATATATCACCCATGATGTGATAATAGATTTGCACCGCGACAATTGGAACTGAGGATAATACGTAGCTGGTAGCAGAGTCCATCGTTTTGTCTTCAATTTTGTCCAAGCTTTTCACATTATCTTAGTTAAAGAAGGGTTGAGATTTGAGACTTTCCAGTCCCCTGTTAAACCCTCACCAACCCTGCTTAACCGCATTAAATGTGGAGTAAGTTGTGTAGTGGTGAAGACTAAACAACCACATACACCATCTAAGCAACCAGTGTGTCCCAGAGTATCGGCCGGTGAACCACGAGCTAATGAATACAAACCACTCGATGTCCTACACTCCTACCTACCCACCTTAAGGCCGATATACACGATTACACGTCCACGTGTACAGGTGCGGGATTTATTAAGTTAACTCGATAACCTCGTTGATCTAGTGGTCGCAGGAGTTACTGTTGAGTGTGGAGTCTCAGATTCGGTCCCTAGGGAGGTTAATTCCATTGGAGCAGCTAGGGTGACAATGTGGACAGTAGTCTGGTGAAGGTCGCGGGGACCAGCAGAAGCACAGAGAGCCTGTACAAGTGGCAATGGCTTATAAAGCGCGTCGTATTTCTAAAACGACAGAATTGACATACTCTATTCAGTAGCTTAATAGAGGACGAGCCTATTGCCATCAACTGGGCACATATCTTGACTCCGTATCGTTAAATGATAATTAAAGGCCAAAGAAAACATGGATGTATTGTGTGAGGAATGATATGAAAGAGAAAGGAGTAAATGATGCCGTGACGTCTGACAGGGGAGGATGGAAGAAGAAAACGTGTTGCGCCGACCCCAAGTAGAATGGGACAAGGGCAGGAAGCTGATGATGATGATGAACGGTCTTTAAACAGAACTTGGGATTTTGCAGCAGGAATTTCTCGGAAGCTCGGAGTCAAGATGTGTGGCCGGTTGATGGCATTAAGCCGCCTTCTATTACATCAGACTTCAACATATCTTACGAAATGTGGGTAACTAATTAAGATACACCTTTGCCCTTCAGGGATATTTAATTCCAGCCCCCCTTTTTTTATCGTGTGGTTAATGCCTAAACTAATGTCAAAGTTTTTATGCTGCCCATGGGCTTCTGACTTGGCTTGACATGCCGCACCGTCGAGAAATATCTCTCAGGCATGCTGGTTTAGTTTCCTCACGATGTTTTCCTTCACCGAAGTAAGTGATAATTATACAGTACGCACATGATTCCGAAAAATCAGAGGTGCGTGTCTTGGGTTCGAACTTGAGACCTATGACTTTCATTTCCAGCCCTTACGTTATGTTATATTTCTATGTTGTAATTTCGTTCAAGTTACCTCGGCCACTAAAATCGCTACTGCTTAGGTGTAAAACAGCCTTTTCCTTCACGAAGCAAGTGATAAATATACAATACGCTCATAAATCCGAAAAATCAGAAGTGCGTGTCTTGGGTTCGAACTTGAGACCTATGACTTTCATTTCCAGCCCTTATGTTATGTTATATTTCTATGTTAAAATTTCGTTCAAGTTACCTCGGCCACTAAACTCGCTACTGCATAAGTGTAAACGAGCCTTTACCTACCTACCCACCTAGTTCCCTCCCCGTCGTCACGTAGGCTACCTGATTAAATGCATAGAGACTGTTTGGACTTGAAAGGGTTCACGTTGTTTCGCCGTTCGACCGCCATCGCACCATTGTGAAGACGTGCTGCCAATTTTCCGAGTTAAACTGTTGTAGTTGATTTATTTTATGTTAGACTAGTTTAAGTTGGTGACTTTGTCTGTTGGTATTGTATAATGAAATGGCTGTAGCGTGGTCTATTTGTTTTCCATCTATACGAGGTGTAAGCGGACCCTCTACCAGGCATTCTGTCCATCTAACTATTTAAGTAACTCTACGCAAAATTTATTGCTCGGAAATTTCTTTTTTTTAGGGTGAAAAATCACGGTTCACGGTAAATGTAATGCACTCAAACATTGTGCTGATTGTTGATTGAATGAGGACAGGAGTTGTGGAGGATTTAAAGTAATTTTATAACATTAAAAACTTGTTTTTTCTTGAAACTTAAGACAATGTTGGAACTTTGACGTGTAATATCTCCGTGACTAGAAGGAACAACAAATTACACCCACAAGGTATCGTGTCTGTCCGTGTTACACCGATATTCTCTTAAACTGCGCAACGGATTTGGATAGGTTTGTCACCATGGTTAGCGAATTTATCCAGAAAATTAATTGATTTTTAAATATTCATATTAAACTCACATATAATAAATAGTATGAAAATAATCGTTGTAGGTGGTAGTATAAAAATAATCGTTGGGCTTTGTGTTTGTGTTTGTAATAGTACGCACGCTACCGGCGCCGGGGTTTCCACGATTCTACTGAGAAATCGCATTAAGTAACTACTAGAGTTATTTATGCAAAAGCTCCTTATTTCCGCGAATAATCCGTGCGTTAATCCGGCAACACAACAAAGTCAGTTATACTAGCGAGTCGCGGGTCGCTCGGCGGATTAACATATGCGATAGTTTTAATCCGGAAATTACTTTTGACGTATTACATACTTAACACCTGACTGTTGATTATTTAATATAATTGGGAGTATTCACAACGTTAAGAGGTCGATGTAAATGCTTATGTGAAGAAAATTTGAAATGTGATGGAAAAATTAAAACGGGGAAACATAAAGGAGCTTTTTTGTGAATAGGCTCCACCGGTGCTGCACTTGAGTCTGTGGAGATAAATACTAATTTAATAATTACTAGAAAGAATGAAAATACGTTTATTTGCACTAGCGTGACGCATTTTAAATACAGAAATAAAACACCCAAATACAAAAAGAAAAAATACAAACAATTCAAAACCCGCCACGCCCAAATTGCCTAATCTCCAAAGAAAGCATTTCAATTAATTAAATTCAATTAAAACACAACAGTTAACTTTCAATCTAAACTAAATAACTTTCAATTTAGACGGAGTTTCGTAAACTCCGTGAGTATAGTCGAGGAGCTGGCCGATCTGATAACGTCAATTACTAACTGCCACTGTTATCTTAACCGGGGTACGGTTAGGGTTACCATGGGGGCTTTTAGTCTCACAGACGTGACTTTGTCCGGCCTTATAGTTTGTCCAAACTTTTATTTTTTATCATCGTCATCATCTTTCTGTCCTTGTCTCTTGTTTTCTTTTCCATTCTCTCCTGTCAACTGTCACGTGACGCTGTCATTCACTCGGTTTTCTTTCATTCATTCATCATTCTTTTCATTCTATCTATCTTCTTTGCAATCTTTTTTCAATTCCATTTTCTTTTTGTAGCAGCTTTTCGAACATATTGGTAACCCTAGCTACGGTTACGTCAAATTACTATAGTTATCTACAGAGTAATAGTTCAGTTTACTGTTTATCAGTCTGACCTTTTCTGGAGTGAGTTAGGAAAGTGTGAAATTGAGTTTGCGTTTTTTTTATAATTTAATCTCAATACTTAGTTGTTTAATCTACAGGGAATCTAACTTCACTTTTTCACACTATAACTACGATATAGATAACGTGGCTCAAAAGGCTGCCCAAATCAAACGGGACTGGGTGGGACATGTCTGCCGCATGCCAGGACAAACTGTGGGCCAAAATAGCAGGAAACTGGTGCCCTAACACAGTGAGGCGGGGTCGCGGCAGGCCACGAAGGAGATGGCGGGCAGAACTAGACAGGTTCCGTCAGAACTGGAAGGAGGACACGCGGGTTCGCGAGAAATGGAAGGACTGGAGCGAGGCCTTTGCCCCGGAGTGGGACAGAGCAGGTTAAGAAAAAAAAATACAATATTTTTAAGAAAAAAACATTGTAGTTTTCACCTTACCTACAATTATTAAAATTCTGTTAGTAAGAATTTAATAAGTAAGTAAACAGAATTTAATAAGTATGATCAAAAGTAGACTTCGAACGACGAAACATCTTCTCATATTCGGCATCTCAGGAAGAGACTAGAAAAAACAGAATGAAATGTCAAAAGAATAAACAGTAATCTTTACTAATATTATGAAGACGTAAAGTTTGAAGTTTTGATGTAGGAGGTAATCTTCGATACTACTAATTCGATCCCGAAAACCGGGACACTGATGGGAAGCATTATCTCCGAGTACCTTGCCTAAGGCTGCGTTTCCACCAGAGATGAGCGAGGATGCGTAGCGAGGCATGTGTTTGGAACTAACCAATCACATAGCTAGAATAGCTCAAGCTGTGAAAAAGAAGCGATACTATTGGTTAGTTTCACTCACATCCCTCGCTACGAATCCTCGCTCATCTCTGGTGGAAACGCTGCCTTAGGCTAAATCAATTATAAATAATATTGATATAATGATGTTGCTTTATGTTACTACTATGTCTATTATTATTTTCCTTAATTCATTATTTCTCTTATCTAATACATTTTTAAATATTTTCAAAAACAAAAGTAAACAAAACATTTAAAAATATAAAAAATAGATGTCTATTATTGTCATCGTGTAATTGTACTAAGTATGGTACTAATAGTTGTAACGCTGCATAGTGCTTAGATAAATATTTTGTGTACAATTCTTTAACGTAATATTTTTTTTTACATATTTAAAGCGAAGCCGCGGGCTAAAGCTACAGTTGAAATATTGAATTGCTGATCACTAAGCTAATAACCGTGGCTAAGTCTAAATTGGACTTTAACTGCTGTAATCCGTTTTAGAATAAGTATCATTTGATTGTACAAATGTCAATGAACTTCTAACAAAGGAAATCAATCAATAGAACACATACAAACGGCGCATTGTTTTACTATGTCACAAAGAAACAATGTTTCCGATATAATTGTATGCGATAATGGTTCAAAAATTGGTGATTAAATGACTTGAGAAAGAGGTTGTGTGTTTAAATTATCCCGATTTAAAGAAGTTCCATGTAAAGATAATGCATTTTAGAAGAGAATCATTAATGATCATTACATATATTGCTAAGTCAGAAGACATACATACTGATTGAAAATCGCAGTGAGTATGTTTTAGGTAATACTGCTTATCCAAGTGACGTTCACCGAACGTCACCTTGTTACACCCAGAACCCAATTACTGAGTAACACGGCATGCGGCACCTCTTGGTAAGGCTGATTGTCAGATTTCCAGGTTATTGAATACCCGTAACTACTGTCAAAGATTTATAAATGACAGCTTTGACAACCGCCTTAGCGGATAATGTCTTTTAGAATTTGTGATTGTGGTGATTAAAAATACTTACACTACAATGTTCAGCTATTGCTTGCCATGGCCAGAAATAATCCAAAGCACTTCGCATAATATCACGGCGGATAAATTCCATCCACTCCAATACGAAGCGAAAGTTCCCAGTATATTTGATAGAAGTCCAACCTATTCTCGACAATACAGAATCGTCGGCACACAATAAACGTGATATTTTCCCGTTAAGGATATTTCTCGAATACCCACAATAACAAAATTGATACAGAAGGTCTTAACAACGAGCGAAAACATACGCACACACACACTTCACGTACTGTGAGTCCAAGCGCACTCGCGACTGGCATTTGTTTAAGACCACCGGTAATAAACGTGAAATGATATTTATTTCAGTGAGTAGGTTTGTACAGACTCTGTTACACGTCAACATTTCACGTCACGACGTCAGTATTTCCTATCTGAATACTCTGAGAAACACCGGACAAACTCGGAGGTATCTTGTAAAGTGAAGACATTGTCTTGATCAGATCATGACTGTTAAGACCATGCATGGTCTTTTGATCAAAGAGTCACACAGTAATCCTGAAGCTCTACTTAGAACTTAAAGAGCTCATCGACTTGACAAACATAAATACATAAACGCACGTCTTTTTCCCGTGGGGTAGGCAGAAACCACAGAATGCCACCTGCTAAGATCCTTAAATACCCCCTCGTCCACGTTCTACGAGTACTACGCACCAGACCTTTCTGCAGAACCCCACCAGGTCGGTGTACGTCCTTCTAGGTCGCTCCTCCTGGAGTTCCCACTCACATCTGCCTTGTAAGTACCTTAGTTAATCGCCTTTCACTCATCCTCTCAACTTGACAAAAATATCTAAATTCTTCTTTTTAACTGCAACGTGCTTGTGTTAGGTTCTAATTCCTCAATCTATCACGAACAATACCAAGCTGAAGGAACATTTCAGTACGCGTCTATATGTGCGTGCGCCTGTATTTGCTCCTTGTATGAACCTGTTCTTCTTTACGTATCTATTCTGTGCCCACAATAAAGCATTACAACATCTTTTCATCTCACTATCAGCTGCGGTGACCCACATGTGTCAGTGAGCGTGCCCAATGACGCAAGTCACGTCATAGTTTTGAGGTTAGAACCAGAATGGTGACGTACGATCTATAAATGAAGAGGTGCAGTGTTAAATTGATAACTGGTTCTTGGAAGTGGAGTATTGTTTTGTGGTTTGTGATGAGACTTGTAAATTGTGTATTTAATCTAAGAGATGCAGTAAATGTAAATCTAGACCAGTATCAAGTTTTATTGTGAAACAAATAGAAAATGTATAAATGATTGTTTGAATTTACATTTGAAAATTTTTGTAAAAGTGCTGTGGTTACTCAGTCTTAAGTTTGGATTGACGTCCGAAATACAATAAATGAGACTCAAACTTTTCGCTCTCCAGTTGACATTTTAGCTATTGAACACTGCTACAGAATTAATTTTATTTGTATTTAGCCTGGAGCGGCATTACAAAAAGTACTACAGTGCCATCTATGACACAAAGGAAGAACTAACATCAAGCAACTTAAGACCATAAAGAAAAACCTGACAACAGCTGTCGGGCGGTAGCCCACCACACACAACACCCGTCTGGTCGGAAGATCTTGCCTTTTGGAGTATTGTGGAACTTTACACCCTGTTCTTTATACAACACCTATATACGAGTCTCTGTACATTTGCTCTAAATAGGCGGGCTAAATTCCAGAGGCGTTTTCTACCAGTCAACCTCAGGGTAAGCCAAAACAAATTTTGGTAGGTGTAGGTAAGGCTAAAAATTGATCTACCCACTTCTAAAAACCAACATACTAAAACCGTACTACAATGGACCCTCACCTTTCGGAAGCTTTCATTCTATCAAGCGATTTTGATTCACGTGCCGACACTTCGACACTTCTGTATCCAGGAGAGCACCTACCTAACTACGTAGGTACTACGTAAGTATGTAACTACTCGATAGTAGACGTTGCGTAAACCGAGTGAGATGACGACGTATCGTGAATGGGCACTATTTATAGAGGCAACAATGGAATCGTTTAGGATCGGAACCGTTCGGGTTTGTTTGTGTACGTTCGTTTTTGTATTCTTTTTACGAATCGGCTTGTAGAGTAATGAACTGTGTTTGTCTGTCTGTGTGTTACTGACATCAATAACTGAAGCATTCATACGATGCGATGATAACGATCGATGGATGGCCACATGAAGGATGGCTAGAAAGGAGGTGACTGAGATAACGAGTAAAATGTAATATGGAAGAAAAATACATGTTGCGCCAACCCCAAATAAATTAGGATAATTACGTATAAATAATCTCCGTTATTTGATTTTGTCGCCTCAATTTTTCGATGCCTATTTTTTTTTGGTTCAACTCTCCCATGTGACTGTACTCAAGAAATAAAATCCCCAGCAATCCTGAAAAGGCTTTTTGTTATCGCCACAATTCTTCAGGATAATCGACAGGAGAATGATATTAATGCCTGTAATGTTTATACAACTTATCCATCTTTTTTCAAGAAAGAGTCGGCCAGAGCAGGTCAATACACTAAGCCCAGAGATTGATACCTGCATCGATTGAGATAAACTCAATGCGTACAAACGATAATGAATGCTTATTTATGTCAGTTCAACAAACGGATCGCTCGTTACAATCCACCGTGCGGTTTATTTGTACTCGTCATCTCTCGTTTTTAGACGAGAGAGAAATGCGGGCTTATTCAGCGATTAGGATTACTTTTGTACCTGTAAATAAGCATGATACATAGGTCGTCAGATCTAATACGCATAACTTGGCAGTCTTCTTGGTGTAAAGGGACCCTTCACGAAGCAGTCAACCGAGCATTCTGTACGTCAAACTTAGTAACATTGCGCAAAAGTTATATTCCACTTTTTTGTTTTTTTTTTTTGCAAACGAGTTTTTATTACACCCTTTATACTGGGTTCATCCAGAACTTAGTTGTAAGGATGCTTTCGTTAGTTTTCGGTAAGACAACACGTATCCAATTGTTTGTGGAACAGCGCCACATTTGATCTGCAAGCTAGAGTCGCGCATAAATCTCCACCGGAGCAGGTTTTCCTTGCTTCGACCAACCTGTGTTCAGTTAGTTTGGAGACTGCCAGGTCTGTCAAGGCAACTCAGGTACAGTTGGGAGATTCTCAGCTAAAAGTTCAAGATTAGGTACTTACAAATCTTGTATGTAAAGAAAAAATCTGATACATTTAATAACTGCTGCTCATAAACTATCAAGCAAAAGAAACAAGAAAATATTCACAAAACTTTCCCCAAATACATTCCAAAATATACCCACATTACGGAAATCACGCTAAACTACCAAAAAAGTTGGTAAGCAGCGTCCCAGCATCCGGCAAAGCACTGAATAATTCATCATCGCCGCGTTTCTCTCAACCCTCTGACAATACTTTAATCCCGGTTATCTATAGGAGCAGGCTAGGGAGCTTATGTGAACAGAGGTTATGGTTTAGCGGAAGATGGACACATAGCCACATTGACAATATGCACTATGGAACGTTTTCGGGGAATTTGAAGGTAATTTCATGCTTGGGCCGGCTGGTATTGTGGAGCTAGTTTGGCTTAGCTCAAAGCCTTGTCAAGGCTGGCTTTACGCAGAAATGGAGCAGGCTACTGTTTGGTTTTGTCCAATTAATTATACCTAGCCACCACTCAGAAACTGTTGACGAACTAATTTTCGGAGTGTGATTGGTCAATCTACGGTGAAGATGTTGACATTGAACATTGCTGAAAGCTTCGATTAAGCTTAGTTATTCAAAAGTTTGCAAAATAATTCCTAAAAGCTAAAACAATCGACATTGTAACTTATCAATACCTACTTCAGCCACCTACAGCTACCTACTGCTTATTCGATGTAACATCTTGCATGCTATGTGTGTGTATACTCATGTTTTGAACAAATAAAATGATCTTATCTTACAGAAAAATAAAAAAGGTTAACAATGAATTTAAAAACCTCCAGGATCATGGTAGTACCTTATCGTAAGTTAAAAGAACACATACATAACGTAACATCACGCCTGTATTCCCCAAAGGGTTAGACAGCGATGTACCTATAGTAAGCCATGATTTCGCCAGTTATGTTTGAGTCCCACGTTACAGGGAATGAGCCTACTGCCATCAACCGGGCACAAATCCAGGCTCTGGTCTGTCATCATCAGCCTAGCTTTTTCCCGTGTTGAGGTTGGCTTCCAGTCTAACCAGATGACCAGTATTTTACATGAAGCGACTTCCTATCTGACCTCCGCAACCCAGTTAGTACTAGGTAATACGATACCCCTTAGTAGGACTGGTTGTCTGCAGACTTTCGGACCACTGACTAGCATGGCAGTAACGACGGTCAAAGATCTACAAATGACAGCCGGGACCAACGGCTTAATATGCTTTCCGTGGCACAGAGGAAAGTCGAAATGTAATGGGTGGTCACCCGTCCACGGACCAACCTAGGCAAGCGCCGCTTAACATGGAGCTTGACCCGAGCGACTGTTATTCTTTAGCCACGACACGAGCTGCTACGGAGTAACATAAAATAAATGAAAACAAAACTCAAAATTTCACAACAACAATTATCACAACTGCTCATTGTCGCGACTAAGCAAGGATGTATCCCTTCCTCGGCATGTCATAACACGGCTCAAGCCGTCATCCCTGTCATCCCCCGAGCACATCCCTATACGTGGACAGATATGTTGGATGGAGCGAGTGTTACGCCCTAATCCAGGGTTTGGCCTTAATGGAGTGTGCAGTTAAATGTAACAACCGAACGAGTCCATCTTCAAGGTAAAGCATCGCTGACCGGGGTCGGTCCTGTGGATGGGTGCCATCCATTACGTACCGCGAGTGCTTTTCGACGCACGAAGGAGCCGTGACTCGCAAATCACGTTTAGCTGTAGGAAGTAAGATAGGCCTTCGTGCTCTTAATACTGGTATTCATCTGCATCCAGTTGGACTTGAAGACGACCCCAATATAATTTGGAAAAGGCTAGGCAGATGATGATGAGCTGGAGAACTTAATTGTGAAGGTTGACATTAGATATTGACACCTAATGTCAATTTGCGTACAGAACTGTCAAAGAATGACCGTTTGTTTTTTTTTTTTTTTTAATATACGTACAAAGTAATTTGGTAGTTAATGTGCATATCAATCCCTTAACCCTATCCCCGACGCATGAAACAGACAAGGCTCAGGGCGATTGTGTCTGCTTCAATATGGAGGAAGGACAAAAAATGCATTGCAAAAAAGAGCTGTTTTATATTTTTGCATAAAACATTTCTTAGGCTGAAGCCAAACGAGTGTAATTTTTGAGCTGTGAGTAGCATAAAATGAGTCGCGGAATTTACGCTCCATTCGGTGTCATACTAAAGTCATGTTTGTACTCATTTTGCGTCGCTCTGAAGGGTCTAGAAACACAGAATTAATGGTAAATGTTTGTGTAACGGTATACCTATTACAATTTTCACCAGTTAACGTATAAATTAAATATTTATTTGGTACTGCGTTTGCAGTTGTACTGTCAGCTATCATAATGTAGTCATTTGCATATGCATATCCGTTTCCGCTTTGCCTGAATATTTGCACAGGAAAATTGCCCGTCAAGTAATACTTGTTTATTTTCAACATAATTTGTTGGTTTATAGGAATAATAAAGACAATTCGGTCACCGTATCGAGGCTATCATGAAAAAGTAGGTAGATTATACTTCTAACTACCCGTAGGCAATTTTTATTTACACGTGTTATTTTGGCGTATTTTTCTTTCATTTCGAATGCCATGCGGGTCGTGAGATAGAAAATTAGTATTACAAAGCCGTTCTTTATTCTCGTATAAAAAACAAAGCTGATTTCCGTCGTTTTATTTGGCGGCTCCTGAGCGGAGCTTACAGGGGACAAACTATGCTCCCCTGTTCAGACAATGAGCAAACTTGTATTACGGGGTTTTATCTAACAGGGACGCCTTTTGTTACTCCGAGTCTATGTTTTTGTATCGTTTTGATATATCTCTGAGGACATAGACAAGCGGCAATCACTTTACAACGGTCCGTATAAAAGCCAGAAGTTTTCTCGTAGGCAACATACCTACATCAAAACGATTACATACTTCTACTAGGACAGTCACATAAACTTCTTATCAAGGCAATAAATTCTATGCTTAAAATTTGTAGTCCCACTAAATCAAACACGAACGACCCCATTATAGAGACTTACAAACGTATCGATGGACACAGTTTCAACGCTGAAATGTCTGAAAAAACCGAATCGGAAACTCATTTCGTTTCAAAGGCCTGAAGGTCCAATATCCTGTTACCCTGTTAAATGGGGATGTCCTTTAGTATATCACCAAATCTGTATGCTCAGAAGGACTACTTAAACCGATATCAGAGGCCTCACTCGAGTGAATGTTCATTTTTGTTACATTCCTCGTTCACTTTTGATTCATTTTCTGTTCAGGCGTATCATTTCGAGTGAATGATCCGAATGATAGACAAACATGAACAGAAAGTAAAACGTTTTGATTTCGGCTATTTAGAACAAAAACAAAAGTAGTGAAGATGCCATCAATTTAAGCATTATTAAGTTACCAAGATTTATAATACGAAAACCCATGATGGTCGCTATTGAGAAAATGTTAAGAAGCCTGTTACATGATAAATCAGAATCCTCAGAATTGGTTACAGCCTGAATTGATCGTGGTGATCCGTGGCCTGTTCTAAAACGATTTCTTTAATTTTTTTGCAAGATGTATGTCGCTTGAGCGTGAAGCTCGTAACCATTGGGTAAAAGTTATGGTCCTGGCCAATGGCTATTGTATTAAGTGGCACTTCTGTCTTCTACATTTAGACGTAATTCTCCTGAGACCTCTTAATCTGTCTATCAGAGGGTCAGTAACGTCTCAGGGCATCTTGATTGGCCATTCAAGACGTTTCGGACCACTATCAGCGTGTAAGTTTCTTGTATCTTTTAGTAATGTGTGAGGGCTCTTCTCTTCGTGCGAGGAAATATTTTTTCCTGAGGAGAATGTGTAGGGACATAACGGCATCTTATTACACAAAATACATGTAATTTA
Source organism: Noctua comes (assembly GCA_963082995.1). Classification (NCBI taxonomy): domain Eukaryota; kingdom Metazoa; phylum Arthropoda; class Insecta; order Lepidoptera; family Noctuidae; genus Noctua; species Noctua comes. Next base: position 17,373,219 of record OY720276.1, on the reverse strand, counting down.
TAAAAGGCCAGGAGGCTTTTCATGTGTTTCCAAACCATTTTCTTGTTTTTATCATATAGATACATATACCTTCTTGTAGAAGGTACTATTGGTGACTATTGGTGTTCAGCTGCATCCAGTTAGACTGCAAGTCAACCCCATCATAGTTGGGAAAAATTTAGGTAGATAATAGAATGAAGACTTGACCAGCACGAAGGCCCCAAAGCCTTCAAAACGAAAAATTGTGTAAATTGAATAAAGACGAGGCAAGTTGGACTCTAGCTAGTCCCTCAAACAGAACATTGTCATTATATTTAGGTTCCTCCTTTCTATTTAAACATAATTTACATTCAGCTAAAAAAACTCGGGGCAATAAAAATAGCATTTTCATCAAGAAGTTACGAATCTTCCGACGCCTACGCCTCGAGCTAATAAAGTTACGAAGGCAACTATTTGCGTTGTGATAACATCAATCAAAGATTTAATAAATGATCCATAAACACACCCCCTTCACTTCTCCCCTACCCTAACACCCCTACCCTATGCCCCTGTAGAACACGTGAAAATATAAAACAATAAGCTCTGGTGATATAGAATGGAGCTTCAACATGGACATAGTGAGTAACTCTGAAGGACTTGATTAGATCCCTTCATATGGAGAACGCACGAACTTTGATTACTGCGTTTGTACTGAGGTCATCTTAGTGTAGGAGAAAATGTTACTTTAAAATTATAATCAGCTTTAAATTACTTATACCATGAACTTATAATCAAGGAAAAATCATTCCTTAGTGAAACGATTTTTGAAAATTCTACCTACATCATACGTGGTGAAAGGTACACCGACGCGAAAACGGTTACCACGTATTCAGGACATCATTCTGAGCCCCCAGAAATTTTCATCGCAGAAACTAAATCGCTGCACAAGTCTATCCAAAGAAAAGATGGATGGATTGTGTGAGGAATGATATGAAAGAGGAATGAGTAAATGATGCCGTGACGTCTGACAGGGGAGAATGGAAGAAGAAAACGTGTTGCGCCGACCCCGAGTAGAATGGGACAAGCGCAGGAAGATGATGATGGTGTATATTAGTGCGAACACGACACCATCCGCCTCGACCAAGAAACACGACGCTTATAAAATTGCTTTTACTATATGAAACGCTTTACTAGTTCAGTACCTGTAACGTCTGCTCTTCTCTTTACGTTAATGAAGCTACATTCGCTGAAAGCTAGGCCATTGACACTCAAAGCGTTTTAGAGCCTAATATATCAGCTCCAGCCCTAACTCCCCGAGATGTGGTAACGACATTGAAACGTCAGCAAATCCCGGCACATAAACACATTGTGTATGATTGTCGTCTGTTCACGACGCCAGTAATTAACTGGCAACACTCCAAATAGAGTCTGGTGTTGCCAGATGGAAGAATGTTTATAGTTAATTTACGTAGATTTTTTTCAATGTGGTTACCGATAGACTTATTAAAGTTTTTTTTACTATAAAATGACAACGGCGTTTAATTTAAAAATATTATGTCGACGAAAGGAGTACCTATACGTAAGGATCGAAGCAGGTGCTATCCTCATAAGAAAAAGATGTGAGTTTATGTATATATGCTAATCTATGGATTAAGTCAATGTTGTTACAATCAAAGAATCAATTCAATGAGGTAAACTAAATCTGCTATAATTAATCCACAAACGTTTAAAAAAAAAGAAATACTGAGCAATACAACTTCACGGCTACATAATATATTAAAATATTATTTGCGGATATCTGATATCCCGAAATGGTATCCCAAACACCACTCACACACAAATCCGACTGGTACTTCCACAGCTCAGCGCGGTCAAACAAAAAAACACAAACAAACACAACACTTCAGCTTTATTATTTTAGTATAGACAGATAATATTTATAAATAGCCCAAACCTATGCTCTGTGGTCAAAATACATCGTTTTTCATGGCTAAATGAACACGCCTGCATAATCAAGCGCGGTTTAGCGCAAAACCGCCTAGATAACAGATTCAAGAGCGTTTTCCGATACCCCACTATGTTATAGACTTTTTTGTTCGTGTAGATGTCCTATAATGGTGAAGGTTAAGAATAGAATGTCTATCTTTAGACTACCACAGTGTCAAGGACAGACAATGATGCTAATGTATTCAAGATTTAGACTATGTTTGGTGCACAGTGAAAAATATCTCACTACTATTGAAAATGCGAAAGATTTTACAATCTTGTAGATGTTTGTTACTCTTTCACACAAAATCTACTGAACGGATCTGTCTGGATTAACACATCTGTAGGATACTTATTATCCTGGTAGTACATGACCGTGGGACAAATACCGAACTACAAGCGGGTGAAGCCGCGGGCATAAGTTAATTATAATGTTGATTAATTTAAGAAATGAATTACTTAAAGGGCCTCCACATGGGTCAATACTTAAGTCCAACTGGCATACCTTGGGCTTTTAGCACTCAGCTCCGTTTCCAACCATGCTAGCTTTAAACATTGTCTAGTAACTTTACTTATGTACAGCTGCAAGAATACATTGACAGTCTCATATTGTACACACAGTATGTATGTATAGTATATGTTAAAAAATACATAATAAAGCCAATTTGCCTAGTTAGAAATTGGAGAGCATCGAAACTACACTGTTATCCTGGCAGTACTAGCCTCAATTAAATCACCATCAACGGAAATACACAAGAAAATACTATCCATGAACAAATAACAAAAAAACAACGCATAAAAATAACGTTGGAAAATCGAAAATCAACGTAAGGAGATCATGCCTCCTACTTCCAAGTAGCTTTTATTTCAATAAAAATAAAACGGAACGGAAAATAAAAACAAGATCGCAACGCGCCACTGATATTAAAACATGTCTTCCATTTGCCTTTGAGATTCGCATTAGCGATAGTATGAATTGGCATTCCTTACGCGTCCCTTTGTATGCGTCTCTTCTAGTGAGAAAATGATAAGTAATAGCTGCTAACGTGAAGGCTCTATATACGCAGGCAAGGAGATTATTTACGTGTTTATTAGGTAGGTACCTATGAGCTCTGAAAAATGCCTTTGTCGATGGTCCTGGGGGGGATCGTGGTGAGAAGATTGGCCAGCTGGACTCTGCATTACTGCACTTTGAGGGCCTGTCCGAAGCCACCACCAAAGCCGTCGAGGTGGCAGAGTTCTAGTTGAAACTTATTTGAGTGTAATAAAGGGAATCATCGATACGACGAAGAAGACCTAGAAGACTTGCATAGATTTTTAGCACTTTTATAACATGATAAGATGGGCGCTGTTGGTGAAAAAGTTTTTGTGAAATTATTGTCGATGGAAAATGGATTTCAAAAAACAAAGTGGCAGTGTTAGTTCTAATTAAGGCCACCCGCCAAATGCCGTGTTCAACTATATGTGCGTCAACCTATCAACTACTACATTGTATCTAAATATTACTTCAGCCAAAAATCCAGCCATTTTCCCACGTCAATTACGACAGCTGTCAATGTGTCAACACTATAACTTTACCAACGCATCAGTTAACGAGTTTAAGTTCACACCTTTTGTTCAAAACATAAACGTATAAAATTCCCGTACTTTCGTCGAAAACATTTTTAAATTCACAGTTAAAAACATGGCCGAAAATCCGAAATGCCGCCAAAATTTTCCCGCGCATTCCCTGAACCGTGACAATGTGACATCTGTCAACGTTGTAACTTTTTCAACACATATATCAATTAACGAGAGTATATCACTATTTCGCTATCCCATTGTTTAAAGCAGGAACACCATAATCAAAAGTATTATTTCGCTATAGGCGGATGTATGCGTATAATTTACAAGCGGATATAGCGTACATTGTCTCAATTCAATCCGTCTAATGAAGGCGGGAACGAGTGACGCGCGTCCGCCATGATGGCTTAGCATTAGGGTTGTAGCATAACAAAAATTTAGAAAAAAATTCAATGACTGATAGGGTTTGCAAATACTTGAAGCAAGCGCAGCCTACTGGCTCCGTGGAGGCTAAAGGAAGATGCGACTCAGATATTTAAGCTTAAACCATTCTGTTTAGAAGAGGACCACCTCGTCGAAACCTAATTGCATGGTCTTGTCCCTATTTCAATTGATCTTGGATAACTGGCAGCATAGATGCTAATCAATAATAGTAGTCAAATCCGTCGTCGTCGTCGGGTTTGAGTTAAATACTGACTAAATTCATAAACATATCCAACGCTCTTTGGACTGTTGGTCCTTCATCATCATCGGCCTAACCTTTTCCTAAACTATGTTGAGGTCGGCTTCCAGCTGTATGTATGTATGATTATCTGACCTCCACAACGCAGTTAGTACTTTGTCCTTACTAAAATGTATTCAATCACCACTGCAATGTATCTCTAGGAAATAAAAAAAATTTAAACCTACATTTCACTGAAATGAAGATAAACTCTCGCAATAAAATCAGTCTTAACCCTATACTCACAAACTTCCTCGTCCTATATCCGTACACCAAGCTCCAAGGAGCCACACCTCACATAGTGACAGCCAACGCGTGTTTATTTACTCACAGCCCCATAGACACGCGTATTTGCATGCAAATTGAATGAAATAGCTCGTCGCGAACGTTCGTGCAATCACATTCAAATCTTGTACCAACACTTGGGTGGTGTGTGCTGAACTAATACTGGCTGACGGATTTATGTTTGTTGTCTTTGTGATAATGTTTTGTATTTGTTGATAAGTGGTTAATAAACAATAAATAATCAATTATTTTTATTACACAAGAAGATGGTTACAAAATTGTGTGAAGACCCTGACCCCTGAGCTAGTGCCCTCTTTCAAGAGGAAGTATATCAGAGTTTTACGCAATAAGATTAACAAAAACGTAAAAAACTATGGAAAAAAAAAACAGTTAAAGAAGACTATGTTGAGTTTGAGAGTGTTTGCGTGTGTGTCTGGAGGTCATAATTCATAAGTTCATCTAAAAGACGTATAAAAGAGTTTTCTGATTTAATGTCGCAAGAAAATGTAGAATTAATTATATTTCTCTTACTGAAGATATTGACTTTAATGGATATTTTTAGACAGAGGACAGATCTAAGCAAAATAGCGTCAACTTAAAATGTTCCAAAAAAGCCATTTCCGGACGAACAAAACGATCAGTAAAATTACAGGCGGGAAAATTCCTCGCGTTTTCCGCGATCTCAGATTTGTCGTTACAGTTTTTGTAACTTTGTACAAGCTTTTTTCTAGTTATTGACTACACTCAACTCAGTGAATACCTATTGAAAATATTTACGACTGATTTTGGTTGCTACCGTTTTTTAATTACTTTATAGGCTTGATTTTAGCCGGAACTCGCCTGATGTGAAGCAATGACGAGGCCTAGGGTGGAGCACGCTTGCCTAGAACAAATCGATAACTTGCAAGATTACTATGACAAAAATCTACCAACTTTAAATTGATCGTTTCGAAATGTAATTTTAAACACTAGCAACCCTACCAGCTGACAATGGCGGGAAAATATTGACGTCACAAGCGCGTGTTCACAGCCGACGGCGACGCAGTTGTTCCATTGTAGCTGTACAGTCCTCACACAGGTAATTTACCTCTAACTCTGCATCACTGTCAAAAATGTAGTGATATTTATTTATTTATAAATAGGAGAACCAACAGTTATAACAGATGGATAAAAATTCCATGATTGACGCAAGCTCGCTCTCTTCTAGCCCCGTCAACTTGATGCAAATGCCTACACTATATGCAAACACATAGTTTTTATACGTAGGTATACCTTACCAGTCATGACACTTACGTGATAGTCGCTATCAGTGCTATTACCCAGTAACAGGGTTTTGGGGGTCAGATAGGCAGTCACTGTAAAATAGTAGTATTCAGCTGCATCCGGTTAGACTGGAAGCCGACCACAACATACTTGGGAAAGAGCTAGGCAGATGATGATGATAAACAAGGTTACTGTCACTGGATGTCTGTCTACCTTATTCTCGTAAAATTAAGGTTGTTGTTGGAGTGCAGTTGTCAGAGGTACATTAACAGTGAAAGGACTGTTATGTAGCGACGCGCTCCGCCTCCCTGCGAGCGAGTCCATCCGAGCCGGCCGTCCAACGCACTCGATGATTATAAACTAGTGGTGCATAATCGATACTCGGATGACAGTGGTGTTGCGAGCAATTTTGTATGGATACGTTTGTTTGTTTGTTAGTTATGAGGGAACGATTCGTAAATTCGTAAGTCTTAAACGAAGACAGCCATGCTTAGGACTTACGTTTTCCCCCAGCTTGTAAAAGATGGATCCGTCTTTTAAAAAAAAAAAACCTTGTCCCGCACTAAGAATTTCTCCTGTATCGTGGGTGCGTTTACAAACATTTAAACTCACATACACAAACGGCCAGACCCGGAACAACTACCTGTAGATCATACAAATATTTGTTCCGTGCGAGGATCGAACCCGGGACACGCAGCGTAGCAGCCAATCGCTCAGCCACTGCGCCAACCGTGCCGTCAAAAATGAGGCAGGAGCTATCCAGGGCACTACGTACTGGTAGGACAGAATTTAAGTCATCGACGATATATGTAGTTTCAACTTTGTTACTAGTGGGAAAAAAACTTCCCGATGTGTGATCTCTTTTATAGAAAACCTTGGTAGATTATTTTTTGGCTGTAAAATACAGCATCTAAACTAGAATTTCGTAAAAAACAGACATTACAATTTGCTTACGCAAATTAACGTGGGAACTTAGTAGCTTCCGCAAACGTAGAATAGAATGGAATATTTATTTAATGTTTTTTTAAACATATAGTGGTGGTACCTCTCATCATTACTATACTTCCAACATACACTTTGGTCAAGGCATCTAAAAGATTAGCATATGAATAGCTAAAATCAAAAACAAATCATAGTATCCACAAACGCAATCTAGCCAATTCTAAACGGATATACGAATCCCATCGAACTATATCTACCTAAATCGATTCGATATTGCTATCATAAGCAAGTACGATACAATATTGGTGACACGTCCGACCTCTTATTGCGATCAAATCATCTCGAAGCATCGATACACGGGTAATAACCAATAAATTCTGCTCCTTCGACCTTCGCCGTTTACTGGCGTGGCCAAGCAAATACGAGTATTGTCGTCTTTTGTTAGATAGATAATAAAAGGTACGATAGAAATAGTTTTGCCGAAATATTACCAAAGATGTCAGATGTCTTGATGTAATAAAGTGATATAAAAAAAAAAATTGTAAATAAAGTGTGACGTATTCTATAAAACAAACCTACTATCACAAATATAAACAGCGTCGTTGGTCTAGTGGTCGCAATCGCTACTGCTGAGCATAAGGTCCAGGGTTACATTCCTGGGTCGGGGAACTTGTTATTGGGCTTTTCCATCAGGAGTTTCTCAGTAGCACCCATCGAGTCTGTATTTGTGCCCGGATGATAGCAAAAGGCTCACACTCTATTAAATGGGACTTAAACATAACTGGCGAAATGTGGGTGTACTATTAGGGTACACCTCTGCCTAACCCTTCGGGGATTATGGGGGGTGATGTTATGTTAACACATATAAACTCAAGCTTATTTTCCAAGAAATCACACATACACGTCTTTTGCTTCGTTTACGGTATCTGCAATTCTATCAGCGTTGACGATAGAAATGTTAACTAATGTTGTGATTGACATAAGGTACCGAAAAGCTATAATGTTAATCTTTTTGAAAGTCATCGTAGAATAAACACTGTTTTAAGCTTTCACGGTTTACAACTAAACTTATACTGTCACTTACGGGACATCTTCCGTGATTGTTCATTATTTTGAGCTCCCGATATTTCGGCGCTGTAATAAACAATAATAACAATCACGGAAGATATCCCGTAAGTGACAGTTTCATCGTAGAATAACATGAGGCTTTGAAAACGATTACCACTTGTGTAGCCCTCTGGTCTGCACTTACAAATAAATGTTCGTAAATACCTCAAATGTTGCTCCAGACTTTCAAACTTCAAGTGAACTTTCAGTGTTGGAAAGTAGTTTCAGGAGCAGAATTTAATAATAACGCAACCGACAGTTAAGTTAACATCACTTCACATTGTACGTTAACTTTGTCAGAATTCTTACACAGGCTACCGAATGAAGAGCAAGTTAAATTGCATAGAGTTGCAAATACCAACCTCGAAGTTAGATCATCAGAAGTATCAACCCACACAATGTGGGGAACAAAAAGGTCTCACACACACATAATGTCAAGCAAAACTATGGATATGACATGAAATTTCTCAGTTTTACATGTGTACCTGTACATATCGCACGTTATTGGGAATGTTTCTTGCTGATCTACTTGGGTTTTATAGCTTTATTTTGGTCAACCAGTTTTATTAGAGCGCCTAGACAAATGCTTAATGCCCTTCCAAGGACTTTTAAATAAATGGCCTAAGGAAATAGCCAAAAAATTTGGAAACGAAAAATCTCGAAAAACTAAAACTTCTTAAAAGTCAGCTTTACCGTTGAAAAGTTTAGAATGGGGGAGGGGCCTATAGTTGGTCTGCTATCAGACAGATTTGTGAGCGAGTAACATTAAAATCTAAATTGATAGCGCACGTAATCTTATCTCAAAAATATTGAGCGTTTTTCTTAGCAGTGTCATCTATGATGAATAAGTCAAAATTATATTGTATTGACTTAACCTACTGTTAAGCATATGTCAACCATGTTGGTATTCGTTGCTGAAATACGAATCAGTTTGAAAGCGCCCTTTGTCTAAGCCTCTAGGACTAATGCAGTTGAGCCTCAACACCGGCCTGATCTAGTGATCCTTCTTACCCCTGTTCCTTTGTGCTCGAACTTTCAAAGTTGAATGCGGTTGCATTCGCCTCGATAATTGGATCTCTTGTTCGGCTTCGAACACTCTCACTGTTCAAACAGATTCCCGTTCTCTCTTTAGACACGCTGTTATGTCTGAGTGCTTGGAAGCAAAGAGAATAAATCTTAAAGTACGTAGTATGAATGTAGAGTTGTAGATATTATGGTAGCAAGGATATAGACGTGCAGGTAGATATATAAGATGCTATATTTTTAGAAGCATACCTTACAAGGTATGCTTATTAAAAATATAGTATCTTGTATATCTGTAAATATGTAGTGTCTGTCTGACCACTTAGTTCTATTCAATTACACTTCTTCATCAATTAAATAATCTAATCCGGACTGTTTGTGTGTGTTTATTAACTAAGATATAGCACAGACATTAAAAGAACTATGGTTCACCACTCACCAGTTATTCTTTAATAAAAGAAGTAAAAAATCTAACATCATTAGAAGCTAATAGAATTAGTATAAAATGAAATTCTTAATAACTTCTGGCGCAAAATAATTTCAATTATTCCTAAGACAGACTCCAGTTTTTTTCTAGACTTTTTAATGGCGACCGATAATCTCAGATATCGCTTATTAGAAAGAGAAGACAATTTTATATTTTACTAGATTTTTCCCGAAGCTTCGCTCCCAACGACTGTTATTTACGGATTATTACGCGGGATCATAGATCCGTTCAGATACTAAGATGTGAAAAGGTGATAGACACTAGACAGACAGGTAGAGTTACATTCGAATTAATTATTTTTATTATAAAGCTTGAAAAGGTGTAGTCATTTTTAAGGGTATGGTACTGTATGGCCGTAAGCCTCTTCGGTCATTTATGATTAACTGGCACGTTGTATATGAAAAGGAAATAAACACTAACTTAAGAATTCACAATAAGAAAAGTTCAGATAGAGCTAGGCATCCATCAAAGTGGTGACATCTAAAATATGGTCCTATATCTCAATTAATCGTCCTAAAGTCTTTTATTTATATACACAGTTCACACTAAAATCGCACACAACACAGTTCGATCCCTACAGTATAGACCATCAAACTGAAAAATTATCTCTATGGGACCAAAACCCCGTAATGTGGAAAAAATATCGGCTGTCCCATACACGCTGAATACGTATCCATCCACATGTTCATCTTTTATGAACGAAGTAGCAATAAGTTTCATACTTAACATTTCAAGTTTAAAGACCCTTGTATCATCAACCAAATGGACGTTCAAAAATTAATGCAAAGGATTTTACAGTCCGCCATAAAATAACTTCGCACATAAAAATGTTTCGTGTAATAAAATGTTTACAAAAAATGTCCTTGTAAAATTGGTTTTTCATTTATTCATGAAATTCGTTCTGTAATTACAGCGAGTGTCCGCACAAACAGTTCGGGATATAAATATGTATTTGCAAAATGTAAATGCTGATTGTAATACGAATTGATAACTTACTCTGTTATTTGCCTCCCTCTGGCAGGAGAAAAGGTGCGGCATATCTGTGCCCTGCGTCGGGGTTCCACTCTCACATTATGTTAATTGGCCTTAAATGAGGTAAATGACAGATCTGTCCAGGTTGATACGTACTGGACGGACAAAATTTGAAGAAGAATATTTCAGATTACTTACTTGCAATAATACAGTCTGCCATCTCTCCCCGTGTGCACCGTCCAGCCCTCTTTCAGTTCGGCCTGCAGCCTCTCCAGCGCGGCCTCGTCCTCCAGCGCCGCCCGGCCCAGCTTCGGGCTTCCAGTCCCCAACCTTGGACTGCCATACTTCGGACTGGCGCCCAACTTGGGGCTATTGCCGCCCAACTTGGGACTATTCGAGCTCGAAGCTCCATCACTCAAACTTGGACTACCAGTGGCTCTACTATTAAAACTTGGACTCGGGTTAGGTCTGGGACTGGGAGCTAGTTTCGGACTCGCCGTGCCGCTGGGACCAGGCGACGACGACGCCTGCTGCAGCAGCATCGCTTTCACGTCATCGTATCATATTTAAGGTTATGCTCATCTGAAACAAAAGAAAAAACAAATCAAGCAAAAACATTAATTAAACATATTCCGCAGCAGGTAGGCATCCGAGACATTCAAACAACAACGCTTCAAAAAAGGACAGACAAATGAAACGCCCTCGTCGGCGAGCTCTCTAAAATGGCAACACCGATTAAAACTGGCCGCAAAAAGTCCACTGGAAATACCGCCAAAATTGCCGCGAAAAAAGAACCCGACCGTTCCCTCGCAAACCGTAATCGTTGGAACGCGACGGACGAAATATGAATGAAAATGGACGCCATTTTCGCGATGGCATTTTGTTTACGCGCGCTTTTTTGCCCACTCGATAAAGTGGGGATTAGGTTATTTTGGAAAGTAGGGTAAGATAACCTTTAGCGGGTGCGTGTCGGTTTGAATAAATGGTTCGGATATAATACCAGACTGTTGAACCAGAAACTTGGTAATTGAATATTGTTTCTTGTGTGTAAAGTGGATTTTGTAACACTATTTGATATAGGTCAAGTCCGGATTAAAACAAACCAAGAACAAGTTTGCGAATTCAATTCTTGTTCCTTTTCTGTTGAAGGAAAGTCTCCAAGCCAATTAGGCTTGAAATCTTTGACGATAAATACAAAGAGACATAAACAGCAAAAGGACATTATTTAAACATTCGGAACATTAAAAATAAATTTCCGTGCTTATTTCAATAAAACAACATTTCAGTGAGGAAGGATTACTGCCTGGCGTGGCGCTCTGCTCTCGGAATCCGTAAATTGTTTTCAATAAAAACTCCCGCCAGCACCATTGTCTCTGGAACGACGTGGAAGGATTAAACGACGCCATATTGTCGATTCGCACCAATCTATTTTTTATTCGACATCATTTTTATCACATCAGCTGTCGTTGAATATGTTATTTTGATTTGATGGTTTAATAAAATATATAAAATTCAAGCTAATCCGCCTTGTGATTATTATTTTGTTTTTGTTGTATGTTATCTACGTACGTACATACCTTATTTGACTTTATTAATTTCAATCAGTGAGAAGGCATTTCTATTTATACAAACACTAGAAAACACCGAAAAAGATGTTTTAGTGCTATTGCACTGCTGGATTTTCAGCTCTTGTCGCTAAAAAATCTTTTTTAAAAAGGTTCCCCTGTCATAATCCTGAAAATTATTTAGCTCAATACCATTAACACGTTTATCTCCTACCTATGCACAATGTAACAAAGTTAATAGAATAGCTAACTGAGTGTCTACTACTAGAGACGATAATTCACTTGTCAGCTGCGTATTAGCGCGGTGCAGTAATTAATGCACCGCTACGCCACCAGGTGGCGACAACTGTCTCGATCAAACAGCATCGAACGTTTTACTAAGGTAATTTACCTTCTATAATCATATCATCATAGTCGTCAATCATTGTACCTAGTCGTAATTATAATTATAGTGAAATTTATTTCACCACTACCCACATAACATAATAACGGACTTAGAATATCAGTATATTCCAAGTCCGTTTAAAGGAACTCTAGGACAATCACTGATGCGTTTAATGTACTTGACTCCGCATTAAGTTTTTATAAAACTGACTCTTTATAAAATGATACAAACAATTTCCAACCGTCAAGGGAAAATGTCAAAGAAAATGTCAGCGGACAGCCGCCATAGATTTTTAGGAAATTTAAAAAATGTTTCTAAGGAAATTGTCATCTTTCGTCATGAATATTTATAGCAATTCAGAACGGTCCATTTTATTTAAACCAAAGTACTTGTTAAAGATATTTATTACTAATAATATATATTTTTTAACAGCCTATACTCCCCCACTACTGGGCAAAGACCTCCCCCAATTCGTTAAACAAACAAAACAATATAACCTCAAAATAAAATGGTAACCCGTTAAGTACTGTGAAGCTAAACTAATTCATTAACTTCAGTAACATATTACGGTTTGCTGTCACAAGCTAGTCCGGGCCCATATATCGTAATATCACGACAAGAAAATATGGTTTGATGGTGGAATTATGACGCTCTTGCCAGTATTTAATAATACAAAAGTGGTAATTCAAAAATCAGGAATAATAATAGGCTTATGTTTAACTTACCACCAGATATAGTAATATATAACAGACAAAAATAGTAAATGATCACCAAAATTAAACCCGCATTTTAATGTAAAATTATAACCAAAGTTTTAACATCTCGCTATCCTATTTAAGCAAAATGACTCCAAATAAATAATTGTTAACCCAAAAGTAGTAAATGATCACCAAAATTAAAACAGCATTTTAATGTAAAATTATAACCAAAGTTTTTACATCTTGCTTTCCTATTTAAGCAAACTGACTCCAAAAAAATCATTGTTAACCCAAAAATTTATTTTGATTCTTTTGGTTTAAAGTAACCTAACCTAACCTAAAGTCGGGGTGCCCCAAGTCCCGAGTTTGCTTCGCTTGCTATTGATTCCTAAGTATTTGTTGTTCCGTTAATTAAAATTACCGTTGTGCCTATTTAATATATATAAAGTTGCGCTTGCGGTGCGGTGGGAGGGGATTGCAAGCCGGAGACATAACTTAATATGGCATCATAATACTTTATTTGATAATAAGCCTACATTTTATGGCAATCACAGTGATTTATTTAGGCAAAAATAATACATTAATTTGGTCGTCAAGATTTGGTGATCATTTACTAAATTTGGTGGTCGAATACAATTTAAAGTGGAGTCGTGACTAAAATAGCTGGTACTATTGTATTTTTAGACTTTATTTTTCTGGTGTTAAGTAGATATTTTTGGTTACAAAACTAAGTGTATCAAAGCATTTTATGGTGGTCATTATATTTATCCCCATAATAATACAAAGCTAGTCAATCTAGCAGTCTAGCTAGTCAGAATTTAATGAAGAATAATATAGAAGTACCCAACAAGATAAACTTATAATTATGCGACCATTCTGAGTCCACACCTTCACAAGTTAAGACACTTGTAAAAAAATAACAGTTCGTCCACAGACTGTCGTCATCGTATTAAGCAGATAAACGGTCAGAACTGAGTACCTAAATGCTACTGCCTACCCGCTTGTCAGCATCATAAAACTAATAGGTAGGTTTACCAACCTCCTTACCTCACGATATGGTCACTGATCATTTTTGGTGGTTGTTCTGTGTCCAATTTTGATAAACTCAAGGACTGATACGAATAGTAGACCTAAACACACTTAATCCCTATGTCTGCACAAATGCTTGCGCAAAGAAAGTACCACTAACTTAAATTCCAATATCGGAATAACACATTGTATGTAAAATACCAAACGGTACCAAAACATACGTCAGTACCACACGATACCGCTACAAGAACCATACAGTATAATGGCAATATAGTGAAAAACTTGCCAGCATAACTAACGCGTACAACAAAACCCGTTAAGTAAACTTCAGTCCACATTCTCTTTCAAAATCAGAGTAGCATGACAAAGAAATAGACAACAAAATTACGCAAAGGACAAACTTTTAAACGGAAAGCGATCAAGCCTTACTATTATAACACACAATCGGAACCGTGTCCAATATCAAATTGACACGGTGCCAATTCTCACACAGAGCCCGAATAAACCGCCAACTAAGCATGTAACTAAGTATCTTGTTGGAAAACAACGATTAAGAACTCCTAACAATGCCTGTCAGTTACACATTCTACGTCAAGGAAAGAGAAGGATAGGTGATAGAGAAATTGACATGCTAGAGTGGGATAAGCATAGTTTTATGTGACAGGTAGCCGGTCATTGACCTGCATTGTAAGTGTACGAACAGATTTCGTGAACGCAACCCAGTTGGTATAAAGTTTATTGTTTTAATAAAAATTACAACAGACGTTTTATAGACTAAACATGTTTATAAGAATATGCTCGTAACCTAATTATTCACGATGTTGCGGAAGCCAGACGAATATAAATAAGAATAAGGAAGTATACAGAAATAATAATACAGAAGGGAATAATTGGGGTTGTTTCTTGTGAAATTGTGAGTGACATCAATATTGATTTTGCACCTTTCATTATTGTATTTTAGTAACGTTCCTTAAAGGATATTGATGAAGCCCTTAAGGTTGAGCGTAAACTTATCATAATATGCAAGGTGCATAAACTATCTTGGTTTAATTGTAATTGTAGGCTATTTCATATTATCGTTACCAAAGCATCAGGTGCGTCATTCATAATGTTTGAAACTTTCAATCCATCGTATCGGAGTTGGGTGGGTGCCAATTGTGTTTCGAGTAGGTAGTTCTTCGATAGTTTCAAATTGAACGTGTTTACCTTGTCAGTTATAGACACCAAAGAAAGATGATTGATACTAACAAACACAAACAAAGACATGAAACTGATACTCCAAAAAAAAAAAAATCAAGAAGTCTTGATTTTGAATTCGATATTTTATTCCCGATTAATGTAATTATAGAGAGAGATTGGTAATTAGTGAGTGTATTAATTGAGCTAGGTGATACCAGCTATTTTGCAAATGACCTCGATAACTTGGAGTCTAAACTGCGTTAGGAATTTTTCAATTACCTACCTACCCTTAGGACTAAAAACTGCTAAATTTGAAAAGTGTTTAAATCTTTATTGCCATACCACATTGTAAACTAGTACTTCTGATTGATAATATACGTAATAAAGTTCAACTGTATATTGAATCGCCCAATAACAATATAGGACCCTGCTTCCAAGTTCTAACAAACAAAACTTCGCACCCTGTTGATTTGATCCGAGATAGCCCGAATGTCATACGTCCAAGTTGGAATGACCCAATCAGGAGCTTATGTCGGGGCGGCCTTTAAAGTGAAAAGTTGAAACAATTCAAAGGGCAGTAAATGTCAGCTGATTAGGCGGGACCCGGTCCAGGGCTGCCATACGTACGGAATTTTAGCCCAGACCAGGAGGACATTCCAAAACGTCCAGAATTTCCAAAAACAAGAAAAGTAAAACACAATCAACAGTATCACTTGTAAACCCATAAGTACCTAATTATAATGTGAGTAGTTTATATATTTTAGGCTCCCGGCAATTTTTTGAAACAAATATTTTTCTTTATTGTTAATAAAACTTTGAAAAAAAAATCGTAGTATAAAAATTACACAGGACAATACAAATGATATCAATGATTTCATTTGAAAATCCGAAATTTTCTTCAAATGGAGGAATTTTCCCTGCAAAAGTTTTTAAAGATCTGAGAACCCTAGGGTCGGCTCGATCTAGACTGGGCACATTGTTCAGATAATGTGGGAAACGAACTTCGACCTTTGGGGCGTTAAATGTCTGGGTCTAATTCAAGTGTTAAATGTTGAGGGCCTTATGCCAAGTGGTCTAGATTTCTTCATAGTCTACATGAGACTTAATTTTGGATATTCTGAAATAAACTTGGGTAAGTTTATTTGCTTAATTGCCTATACTGTACTTGTTTAGATATTAAGTTGGCAACCCAGTAGTAGAATACTTGCCATATTTGTGAAAATAATTGATACTTAATTATATTTTTAGGTATTGCATGACTATTAAGTGTTTGATTTTTATCTTTACGAGTACTTGGATGTTAATTGCATTGCATTTACATTACATTTCATGCGATACAGTATGAATTTACACTACTATCTAAGTATAGTTAAAAGTCTAACACTTTATAGTCATGTTTACCTAACACTAAAACAATGGCAAAATTTTCAAGTTAGTTAGTAAAAATTAACAGCCTCACATTTTTTAAAGGTCCTACGGTGTTACCTGTAGGACACGTTGCTCTGTGCCTGCAACTTTACAAAAAAGCCTCAATTTGCCTTTGACACATGTGACGAGCTTTACCGAAAGCCTTCGTAAAGTCGCTTTGAAAACATTAAACCTGCAGGATGCAGCTACGAGCCAACTTCTGCCATAGGTTGGCATGCCAAAAGCTACAGCAAAAATATTACCATAAGTAACACACTTGGCAGCCATGTTGATTACTGTTCTTGTTAATTTATGTTTACAGACGGATTTGTGAAGCTGTTGTAAATTATAATATTATTAGGTGTTTTATGGATTTTCCAGGAACGTATGTTCTTGTTCGGAGTTTGAATTTTCTGGAAATAGAAAAGTTCAACCTATTTAGCTTTATTTCACTGAAATAGACTCTGTATCTCTGTGAATTTATGAAAGGTACGTATGAAAACCCACTATATTAAAACCCGACAATATAATAATACAGTTAGGTTGCCTGTCCTCAAGGGAACAATGTCTGTCTTATCACATAACTAATTTACAGGCCTCCTTAAACTTACTATTCCACAAGTAAACCACCCAACTTACACAGAACACTAATTTATAACCAGGTAACAATATAAGTTAAAGTTTGATCCACAGGTCGTCGCGGTTAACCTTTATAGTCCAAAACTTGTTTCGTTTCCTTTCGACCTTTTAGAACTTGCTTTGCCCTCGGAAGTGACGACAAATTAATTTTGATGTATCGCGGTTGAGGGGAAATTCTCCGTTTATACAGTGAATAGACTGTAATACTTCATACGAATAATGGAAATGTTTAGCGGTATGTGTGGCTTTGCTCACGTGTATTTAATGGGAATAGCGCGAATAGTTTCAGAGCCTGGAGGTAGAAGTGGGCTAGTCACGCGACGAAGTCATGAAGCTCTAAAATGCACGTTAATAAAGACATACATTTTCTTTAAAATACTGCTTGCTGGAAGCATAGAAATGAATGGAAACGTCTTAGATTTCGAATAAACCAAATAAATTACGACAGTGCAGCATGTTTCTGCGCCAAAGGCGCTGGAATGACACATTTGTGACATTGTCCGTAGAAATTGTATTGAAAAAACAAGATGGCGGCGGTTAGATCAAACTATGGCCACGACACATTGTTTATTAAACATCCTTTCAAGGAAAAAGTTGATTCACCACGCTTTTGGGAATTATGTATTTCCTCGAATAATCTCTATCACTAGACTGGTGTTATGCTCATGATAAGCACCATTGCTAATCGCTCGCACCATTACTTCCCCTCCCAATTATGGTGGATCGATAAACACTGGATGACCTCCTGACCTCTGGGAGCACAGATACCCCCTAACTCTTATCAGTACACAGATGACTGCATTCAATTCACAAGGAACAACTTTCCACTGTTAGAATAATAAGGATTTCCGTAGCAAGCGCTTGGTCAATTGACGACTTCTTGAGGATGATATAGCAACTGTAGTATCCTCTTGTAACTGAGCTAATAGGTTGATAACACAATTTACTAACTGTATCACAGACTCACCACACCACCAAGCCCCCAGTCCAGGGTACGCTTCACCTTCCAACTTCCCGCCATTCGTGGTGACTGACAGTTGTCATTAGTGACAGCTACCTAACTACTTGTGGCTGTGAGAGAGTGTTTCCATATCTATTTAATAGATACACTACAGCAACTACACATTTAGACCTAGGTCTAGATAAGACAATGGTTTTCTAAGCGTTTCGTATTTCTATAATTACTTTTAATAGGATTGACGTGAACTTTTCGGTACTTTATGTCAATTCGACATATCTTTGAGTTTTCCATCGTGGGGTTGGCTTGGTTCGCAAGATTTCCGTAACAGCATTACTCATCATCATCATCATCATTTCAGCCGAAAGACGTCCACTGCTGGACATAGGCCTCCCCCTTTACGAGGTCATCGGTCCACCTAGTGCCCCCACTAGGTGGACCGATGACCTCCTACGCAACGCAGCGTCTTCCGGTTCGCGGTCGCCACTCCAGAACTTTTCGGCCCCATCGGCCATCCGTTCTGCGAGCAATGTGCCCTGCCCACTGCCACTTAAGTTTGGCTATTCTTCGGGCTACGTCGGTAACTCTGGTTCTCTTGCGGATCTCCTCATTTCTGATTTGATCACGCAAGGAAACTCCGAGCATAGCCCTCTCCATTGCCCTTTGGGTGACTTTCAGCCTTCTGATGAGGCCCATTGTGAGCGACCACGTTTCGGTCCCGTATGTAATCACTGCATCACTCATCCTCATTCAATTGCCATCGACGTCTTGAAATTGCTACAGCATCAATAGATGGTGTCGTAACTCAATGACCTGATTCTCAATTGAATAAGTTAGATAAGGCGTTTGAAGTCCGTGTCAGAAGTTCTTCAGGTGATAAGAAAGTTAATTTAGCTAACGGGGTTATGGGAGTAAACGTACATATGTTTGTATCTCCCTATTTCGAGATTAAATTCTACCGACGGAAGTTTACAGTTTGATGCAAAAGTTAAGTTTTGACACGATGCATAGAAAGAAAAAAGTACTCCCACTTAAATAAAGCTATCATATATTACAAATGGACAAACTAACTTAAGGATAAGCCAATAAAACTACCAGGAAATACTCATTAAATAGCAAGTTAATCAAACACTGTTTTAAGCTTTTACGGTAATAATAAACAATCACGGAAGATATCCCGTAGGGACAGTATAAGTTAAGTTGACCAAATAAGAAAATCAGCAAGACAAATTTTTTAAACATCTGTATAGAGCACTAGATTATGATTTTCCTTCAAAATTCTTGGAATTGTGATAGAAAGTGTAAATGCAGAATCTGGGTGCATGTTCAAAGAGAAAACGAAAGCAAGTGTGAATGAGAATGCCAGAATGTAACAATAAGCTTGACGCCACAGCCTCAGGGCATAGCTGTACCTATATCAGCGGACACTCTAGTCATTATAATATTATAATGACTAGAGTGTCATCCACCTCATCGTCATCATTATTTTATTAGCCTTATTCCAATTTATTTGAGATTGGCGCAGATTGTCTCCTTATTCCATATTTCTCTTATAATCGTCATCTCAGCAGTCACCTCCTTTCTAGCCATATTTTCATCTTTCACACAGTCCGTTCATAGTTTCTTTAGCCTTCCTCTACTCTTAAAACCAACCACATTCATACTCAAAACTTAACAAGAACCAGTCTCTCCAAAACCCAGCGGTAACAAATAACAATTACATGGTATTAGGCACATTGTTTATGCTGCGTATGAGTCACCGCAGCAGCGCCATTGCGTGGGCTAAGGTCAACCTGTTGCTAATGTACCATCTTTATATTATGTGTTACGCGTACATAGTTACGTCATGGCGAGTGTTTACGATCAGTTGGTGATATTTTAATTATTTGTAATGGTATCAAAAACATAAAAGTGCTCGAGGAGCTTGTGGTTAAATAATAACAGCCGCTCGGGTCAATCATCAGGTTAAGCCGCGCAAGCCCAGGTTGGTCCGTGGATGAGTGACCACCTATGGCTTACCGTGTTCCCTCCGTGCCTCGGAAAGCACGTTAAGCCGTTGGTCCCGGCTGTCAATTGTAGCTCTTTGATAGTCGTATAGTTAGTCAATGGCCTGATAGTCTGACAGTCTTACCAAGGGTATTGTATTACCCAGTCTACTTATTTCAATCTTTTCCTAATAATGTTTGATATCTAGAAACTTAAAATACAGTGCGCTTTTATTAAGCATTACCTTTAGGCGTAGCATAGTGTTCTCCAGAGATAACAAAGCAAGATAACTTAGTATTATCAAACCGAATAAAGCAAAGTGATTACAATCATTGTCCCTAATGACCATTGTGATGGCAATTGGCTCGGCCCATGTCCATTTGTCCAGCAGTAAAACGTTTACCAGGCTCGAGTCTCTCATAATCCGAATTATCATTTATTGCGGGCAGAAAGGGTCCAAAACGTTTGTGTAACCGAAGCCAGCATATAATTGAGTTTGATAATTGAATTTTATAATTAACAGACTGGGATGGTATTTTGTTTTATATTGAGAACAATATAACGTTTGAAGAGGATTTCGGGTATATTTGTCTGATTGGATTATTTATAATTTGTATTTGATTTTCGTGATTAATTGGATTTGGGTAGGTATACGCGATTTGTATCTAAGCGCCGGAGGAAAGGAGTAAATTAAACCTAAATCGAACGATTTATTGATTTGCTTGATTGCTTTTGTAGTTTCTGTAAAGTCTATCTTTTCCCCATGTAAGATAAGTCACGGGTGATCAAGCGTAGATTGAGTAATACCATCCATTCGAGGGACCACATAGGGCCACCCCTCCGGAATTAGTTGAGACATATCAGGCGTTTTGGCCCAGCCGGATCTGCACATTGGCCGACCTTGTCATTTGTCCGGATTAAACGACGAATAGTATTAGTAAAATGTAGGTGTACTATTAGGTAGACCTCTACCTATACTTTCGGGGATTACAGGAGTGATTTTATATTATGGTCATTTCTTTTCGAAAATACAAAAGTAACGAAAAATAATAGCTTTAGAAATTGAACGTCCGGAAGTTTTTGTAAATGTCCCGCTTTTACTCAGAACTTTTCTAATTCCAAAATGGCAACACTAGGAGCAAATTAACTACACACGCGTGGTCAAGAAAGTGATCATTGATGTTTTAATTTCTGTCTGAACCAGCAAAGATATTACTATGGAAGTCACGTACAGAGGAGGTAGGAAGGTGATTCAGTTCCTGCTGTAGAAAGTGACAGGTCTGTTGCATGGAAAGCAGTCAGACTGGTCGCCGGCATAGATCGCGAGTCGCAACACAATATGCTGACCGCATCTGTGCTGTACTTGTGTTGTAGCTGTGCGGTTATTGGTTATTATATCTACTTACCTATTGTTATACATTAAGTAATTGAGTTAATTGGGTTAGACTGTAAACTGACACTACTTGCTCATGTACATTTATCCATACATAACATTACGCCTGTAATCGCCGAAGGGTTAGAAGGCAGAAGTGTACCACTAGTACACCGACATTTCCCCAGTTATGTTTTTAGCCCCATGTAGTAGGGGGCGAGCTAATTGACATCAACCGGGCACAATTTCAGACTCTGTGACTGCTGCTGAGAAATTCCTAAAGGAAAAACTCAAAAACACTGTGTACCCAGAAACACCACCCCATGTATTACCCATATTTGCAAAATAAAATACTATTCTATTCTATTCTATTCAAACGAACACAGGACCTCGTGCTTAGCAGTCGCGCTTGCGACCACTAGACCGACGAGACAGTGCAGTTGTTAAAGAACCTTTTGGTGCGACGCCCAAATCGGAACTAGCGCCGCACTCAACGTCAATATCTTTCCTACTTTTGATTTTAGAGAGGAAATGGAAGTCGTCACCATTAAACACCATTTTGTTTGGGAACGTACGTTTTCAATGCATCCGCATCTATTCGGAATAATTCAGGCGGAACATATTCAACATACTGACCAAGAGGATGTTTTGACTTTCAAGCTGATGGATTCCATAAAGTCAAAACTCCAGTTAAACATAATATTGGTGAAGATGCTATTAGCTATAATGAAATCATCATCTCCTATCCTGCCTTCTTAGCCCAAAAACGAAGCAGAAGATCTGCCTAGCCTTTTTCCAACTATGTTGGGGTCGGCTTCCAGTCTTACCGGGTTCAGCTGCATACCAGTATTTTACATGAACCTCCACAACCCAGTGACTACTGAGTAATACGATACCCCTTGCTAAGACTGGTTGTCAGACTATCGGGCCACTGACTACCTGTAACAACTGTCAAAAATCTACAAATGATAGCCGGGACCAAAGGTTTAACGCGTGCTTTCCGAGGAATCGAGGAAACTCGGTATGTTACAGGTAGTCATCCATCCACAGACCAACCTAGGCCAGCGCGGCTTAACCCTTAGATTAATCCGAGCGGTTGTTATTATTTAGCCACGAGTTCCTTTTCCTCTCCTCTATAGCTACAATGAAATGTAGAAGAAAATCAGAGAGATTTTAATCTCTCGCAGCTATTGCAGCCAAAAACCATATCAATACACTTCATATCGCTGTTAAAACGAAAACCCGTAAAGTTCAGTCTATCACACACCATGAAACTCAGGTGATAAACCTTCTGAGCTTCATAATTCGGAATCTATCCGCAATAAAAGCACGATAAAACATTTTAGTGTAAGAATAAAAATGGCGCCATATTTTGCATGTATGACGGAGTTTGGATTATTCCACTCTGCCCCATCAAGTTGCCCCAAGTGATTTTTTGCCACTTTGTTCCTTACAACGATTAAGTAAAAAGTAAGGTAGGGTTGTTAAAGTTGGATTTGAGACCAATTACTGTAAATCATAAACAAAGTAAACTGGACCTAAAAAACTTTTCTTTTTCGATTTCTTTTTCTTATTCACAGCATTATACATATATTATACAGTTTCTTAAATCCAAAACAACTCGCTGTAGCATATATTTTTTAATCCAATATCGACAATATCGGGACTAAGGGGACGTTATAATTAAACATTCACTTCCTCATTCGGTGGGACAAATTGATGGGGCAGAGTGGAATAATACAGGAGTTTTTACTTCGTTCAGTAATAAAGTCACTCTTCACGACAATATCGAAGGTTTGATGGACTCCGACCTTTTTACGGAAAGGTTCGCACTTGGCTCTAAGTTTTCGTAAGTGATTTTCCGTAAGTTAGTTATGTTGGGGTCGGTTAAGTAGTGTAAGTTGTAAGTCTTTACTGTTGAGTTACTGTGAAAGGAAAATGGCGAGAAAAACCTTTGGCTGAATGTTATGAATAAAATTCAATAAGCATGGTGCGCTTGAACCCCTTTACAGTCTTTCACAGATATTATACCTCTGAGAGCAAAAACTCAACAGCAATATATTTGTAACGAGAATAACATAATTCATTGATCTTAAGAATCACATTTGATTTTAACAATGATTTACAATTAGGGATCAAATAGCTCTGAAAGGGCTTTACACTGTTGCTAGCTGATACATTAAAATACTAGTAAATATTCTTATCGAAACGACGAGATTCACAAGAGCACAATCTATACTTTTATACTAATATTATAAAGAAGCAAAATTTGTTTGTAAGTTTGTATGTAGAGGGTAATCTCCGGACCTAATAATACAATTTCAAAAATTCTTTCACTGGCAGAAAGCTACATTATTCGTAGGTGCTATAGGCTATAAATTATATTTATATCATGCATATTAGCCGAGCTACTACAATTTTTGCGGAAGAAGTCACGGGTGAAGTGCTAGTCTTCATTTCATAGGTACCTATACTTTAAAAGCTCTTTGCCTTTTATCAGGATCTTTTCTAAACAAAACTAATCAGTGTCCTTCAGAAACTACTCTTCATTCCAAGTTATAAGTCTGTTGTTACAACTTAACAAGAAGTAGCTGACGTACCAAGTTTTCTTTCAAGTTATTACAAGTTTTGTTTTCAGGAACGGCTTGGATTTCATCCCAGAATGAAGTCAAACTAAATAAACTATGGACTAACTAATGTTAACTAAAAGTTGTGTCACTAAAAGTTTATGGCAATTCAATGGATATGTTGATGATACCATTGATGTATTATCTCCCGATGTCACCGAAGAAAAGGGCTCCCTTTAAAAGGTATTGTGATTGGAAAAGAGAAATCTAATGGTGCTCCCTCACCGCGAGCATTCGTCTGTAATGTAACAGTCCAAGATTCGATTTTGTATGGAAACAAGTGAATCTGAACTGTTAAATTACAGGCCGGTGAGGGAGCACCTTAATATTTTAGTACTCCTTACTATCATAAATAACGACTAGATTTTATGAAACCACAGACCAAAGTGACCAAAAAGGAACGCACACTATAATAACTTCGACTTCACCAATTCCGACCACTATAAATAAGACAAATGTTTTATTTCGACGTGACCAAATAAAAAAGAGTAATATCGCGGGTCGGGGGCAAAGAATGGAGTACATATGGATGTGGGCTACACTGGGTCACGGCATTGAATGCTCGGCATCCGCAATATCCACCTTTGTCCGTTTTTATTGTCCACACGTGTGACAGGTCGGGGTACGAGACGCTTTTAATGTTCCTACGAACTTTCCCGAAGGTCCCCGAAGACCAAAAAGTTTGCATTGAAATAAAGCATGTAAAAACATCAGGTTTCTCCCGTAGATCGCTTTATTTAGACGGATCTAAGATATTTGTTTGAAGATGTAAAAAGTTTTGCTGAAGATCCGAATTCTGTGATCCCTTTTTTATTCGGGAAACGTGCTGGTGAAAGGAAAATGCTCAGCTTACGTAAGTTTTACTTGGGGTTTCTTTTCAAGTATGAATTGTTAAATCTTTGGGTGTCAAGAGCGGATCTTTGTAGAGATTTGCATATTATTAAGGTAGAGTAAATTGGATGGCGCAGGTTAAGATCAGAACGTTGTGGAGCTACTAAGGAGATGGAGCAATGAACTAGGATAGCGTTGGTTAAATAATTAGCAGTCAATTTGAAAAAGTCGTTCACATAACTCCTACATAGTTCACAAGTAGGATGATACTAAATTCTAACTAACAGAAAACTATTGAAGAAACATTTAACAGACCCAAACTAGTCACAGCCTGTATCTTGGTGACCCAAACACCACACAAATATGGGAGTTGTACAGTTTGCGTGTTAATTTGTAAAGGTCATACAAACCAGCAAGATATGACATTGTTTAAGTGACATCATTAGTTAAATTGTTACCAAAATATACCACTAAAGTTCGCAAATATTTTTATATCGTGAGTTCGTGAGTGAATGTCATTGAAACTGCTTCCAATGTTAATTAATGCCACAAATAGATTGCTCGGCAATTGATTAAGAAAATAACGATCTAAGGTTAGTCGGTTTGTTAAACTTATTTGTTTTAGTCACGCTTTGTTAATGCAAGGTGAATATGCCATTAAACTATTATGAAAACTATCGTAGTTTTATTAATATTTTAGAATATAAACCTTTCTTTCGACGCGAATGGCTCTTAGAGTAGGGGAAGACCAAAACAACGATGGATGGACTTCATGGACTGTACCTATGAAAGATGATAAGGCTACAAAGAGGGTGACTACTGAGATGACGAATAATGAAGATCTTCGCCGACCCCAAATAAAATAGGATAAGGGTACGCGCAAGGAAATGATGAATGCATTATTGGGAGGCACATGGCAAAATCACATATCTCTATTAAAGTAAATCGGATATTTTCGGTAATGTTTCAACGAAAGAAAAGAGCAGCTTCTGCAGATTAGAAGAACAGGTATTGGAAAACATTGCACATTTCATTATGGTAGATGTATACTAATATTTTAAAGAGGTAAGTTTGGATGTAGGGTATGTAATCTCCGGAACTACTGATTCGATTCCAAAAATTCTTTCACTAATGGGAAGCTACAATATTCCCGAGTGTCATAGGTTATATTTAAAACGTTCCCGTGGGACGATTTCCGACCATAACGCAAGCGAAGCCGCGGGCAAAAACTAGTCCTTAATATATTCTGTCCTATTCAGTCAAATCTTCCTGAACAGTGCCTTGGGCCCAACCAGCCTTATATCTATAGATGCCTTTAATGAGCTTGTAGGGTTGCCCTGTCTAATCGGTTCAGTTTCATCCCTTATCTTTGTGAGCAAGGGGTGACAGGAAAGCAATTAATTGACCCAATCTTGTGATAGATACTGTACAAGGTTTGCAAACTGACTACAGATTGGGAGATCTGTTTTGAACGGAGTACTGGTTCAGGAGTCTGTAGCTAGGTGATTGAGCCAAGCAGAAATTGTGATGTGGCTAGAAAGCGGGTCTCTACTGAGCTGACAACTACATACACATACATAACCTCACGCCTTTTTCCCATGGGGGTAGGCAGAAACCACAGATGACAACTAAAACTGAAATATTGAAGAAGAAGAAGACATGCTGCGTCGATCACAAATAAATTGGGACAAATACATTGGTAAAGGTTTTCTGTAAGTGCTGTTTTCTGTGAAATTCCTTCTATATGAAAAAGTAGCATAATTTTTACTATTTTCAAGAATTCTCACTCATGTCTGAAAAGTTAAATGTTTCTTTCTCAGTGTGATTTTATACGTATCGAACCAGCGAGCTAGTCTGAATAATTATTTAATTTAATTAAAATATGAATTGAAACAGAAAATGGGACGTGAATAAAGTCGCGCTTAGTCAGCGCCAATCATGGCGTGGCGTGTCGAGGAGATGATCCTAATTATACGCAGCGGTTGACCTGACCACTTGACGCACTTGCCTGGCTTCTGACTGACAGCCACATGATGGCCAGAAGGCCTACTCCGGAAAACCAATAGTGACAGGCACAAGCAAAACCTCCATAATGCAGATGAGGTCTTCAGTCGTGGTCATGGCCTTTTCTTGTCATGGACACCTGGTATGTCAGATGAGCCAAAAGAATAGATGGGTGGGTATAAGAATAGAGGAAGACCAAAGAAACGATGGACTGTGTCAAGGATGATATGGCAATAAAGGAGGTTTCTGATGAGATGACGAGTAATAGAGAAGTATGGAAGAAGAAGAAATGCTGGGCCGACCCCAAATGAATTGGGATAAGGGCAAGAGAATCATTATACTTAGGCAACCATAGCAATTTTTTCTATTTCGTATTTTCTATAGTAACAATGACGCATAAAAGTGGACCTTCTGTTCAACGTGTTCTATCTCCCGCGATACGACTGGATCAAGACTCGGTTTAGCATTAATATGAATTTACAACGATGCGCTGTAAATAGTATGATTATGTAGATTCTTATTGTACGTAGATAATACTGAGAACATATTTTGATTGCGCAAACTTCAAGAGTGAATTTCGGAGAACTTTTTGAAGAACAGAATTTCGGCTATCAAATTACATTATCGATACGGAAAGTATATCGGTACTTCCTAGTCAAACTGTTATTCCGAGCAAAACACTCTGACAATGGATATCGACGCCATTTTTGTTAGGAAAATTCTAACGGATATATAAAAGTTACACATAAATCAATAAGTTTTGTCTCAATGGACACCAAACTTTTAATAAGAAGACAGGTAGGTACTAAGACCTGTATAAAAAGTAAAAGAACGTTCTAGAACTGATCATTGCACGTGTCACATTAACCTCTCTGTCGCCCCCCAGGCACATAACGACTTTAATGCTAAATGTTATTACTGTTATGTTTAGGATTTGAACGCGTAATGTCTACTTCGTGTTGTCAGGGTTGCCAGGTAAGTAGTATACTTTTATGGAAAAACCGCAATTGACAAAGTTGCCAGGGCGAAAAATGCGTTTCCAGGAACACAATTTTTAAACACTCCCGTTTTAAAATTATTGCCAGTGTAAAAATTAGGAATAATCGTAGATGGTTGGAATTTTCATCAACGAAAAATGTAAATGACAAGTCTATATCAATGTAGAATTAAAAGAGCTACCTCTGTATATACATACTTATTTGATTATTTGGCAACCCTGAGTGTTTGTACATAATATCATTTTGCTAATGTGTTCTCACCGAAATTGAGTGTCAAGTTATTTTACGATTCGTATAAAGTTATTATTCGTAATTTTGTTGTTTAGCATTTGTAATAAAACACATCAGTACTTTAACGCTAATGCTTTTAGATTTATGATTAAGACTAAACCAAGCATGGTTTATTCTTATGATGTATGTATGTAGTTAATTATTCTAAGGTTCACTTTGATAATTTCTTAAAGGTAATTTATTCCTTTATGTATATTTGTAAAATCAAAACTGGAACTAGCAAAGAAACGCTAGGAAGTCAATAATAAACAGTGGAAAGGACATCGTGACAACATTTTTTTTCATGGATTCAGTATTAACACGATTCTAGAGCCACAGCTTTTAAATCTTTCGTCAGTTAGGTATTAAAACAAGCTTACTAACATTTTAAAAACAAACTTTCAAATATAGGCGTGCCGTCATTTTTTTCATTCTTTATTCTCTGCAAACCCCATTAATTGATACCCATACTATGGGGGTGTCCGCCATCTTTGGGAATTCGCCATATTGGATTTAGAATGACGTCACTTAGCCAACCATGCATTGTCGTCGAAACTAAACATGTATGCAAATTTTCAGCCTAATCGGTTGGGGATAACAAGCTAACAACACAAGCTAACAAGCTGTTACTTTTTTTCTATTTTTGTTCCGTCCTGTTGAATTTATAGTTTATTGTTTATTTTTTTTGTAAGATGCACGTCATGTCCCTGCGACAAATAATATTTTTTCTTTCTTTCGTTCTTTCTTCTTTCTAATTGGTTTAAAATTCAGTTGCAAGATTTGACCTAAACAAACATACAATAATAATAATAAATAAAAGCCTGTAAAAATCGCCGTTACACACGTATTGACCGTGTATGTATTGCACTTTGCCGCGATGACCCTGATAAGCGCTGAATCCATAATTCTCTCTATTTTTCTTCATAATTTCATTTTACCATTTAATCCCGCTTGCATCGAACGATCCACCAACACATCTCACCCACTAAATCCTGCATATCTCATACTCATTATGCACCATCCTATTTATACCGCTAAAAAATCCGCGCCCTGTTCTGAATATTGTTTAATTCATGTAACGGCACCAACCGCCATAACCCTTAGATTTAATTAGGTGCCCGTCAGCATACAAACGGACCGAAGGGTTCCGCACACAATTACTGTATTAATAGCATTGTTTGCTCAACTTTTGGGAGGTCCTTGTTCTGTAATGGTCTGGATATCCTTGGGTAAGCGGGATTTTTGGAATGAAGTTAGGTTAGGATGCTCTGTGTGAAAATTTGTTGAAAATTAATTGTGGAGGTGTGATTATAAAGACTAATTTCCGAACAACTGTTTGCAAATAGAAGTCTTTTGCATCGTCTGCCCAAACTTTTGGCTCTTTGACTTTTTTTTGTTTGTTTTTGAGTCATCGGCTTCCGTCTAATAGGGTGCAGCTGTAAACCAGTATTTCTAATATATTAACGTTACGGTCTAGGAGCTAGGGCGGGTCATCCAAAACCCAGTTACAGCAATACGGTCACTACAAAATAAGCAACCAATGCTGGTCACTATTATTAATGGTATATAGATAAACTTAGACTGCCTCTTTGGTCTAGCGGTCGAGACCGCGACTGCTGAGCATGAGGTCCTGGGTTCGGTTCCCAGTTCGGGCAAAGTGTTATTGAGTTTTTCCAGGAGGAATTTCTTAGTAGCAACCACGGAATCTGAATTTGTGCCCGATTGATGGCAATAGGCTCGCCCTCTATTACATAACATAACGAAATGTGGGTGTACTATTAGGTAAACCTTTGTCTAAACCTTCGATGATTACAGGCGTGAAGTTATGAAGAAGTAAGACAAACTTATTAGTTAAATTAAAACGATATTACCAACAGAAACTTCTACTTGACCACTAACAGCCATTGTGTACGCAACCAGGCCATTCGGCGATGACCATCTCTAGTTATTAATATCTCCACACGCTAAGCTAAATAGTTGAGCAGTTGCGCGGCATCCTTCAAAGCGCATAACTCAGCGAATAATGAAATTCCGCCTGTCAAGCCAAACTGAGGTCCTGGCTTAAAATATTCAGACCAGTTCTAGTGTCTGTACCTCAGGGATAGTTCAGAACATTCGTGCCATAGTTCAGGTTGGGTGGCAAACTGTGCTGGAAACTTTGAACTTCTTAAGTCAACTGTTGTTGTTGATAAAAAACGATTCAAGAATCATATTGTTTAACTTTTAAAAACACATTCGCTTCATAAACTTTTCCAAATCATCATTCTCATGTGTTTATCCAAATTTATTTGGGGTCGGCGCATCATGTCTTCTTCTTCCATACTCCTCTATTACTCGTCATCTCATCAGACACTTCCTTTCTTGCCATATCATCCTTCACACAGTCCATACATCGTTTCTTTGGTCTTCCTCTACTCTTATACACGTAGATTCTTACCAAATCTGAAGAGAAAATGCGTTTATAAAAACGTATAAAGCGTATCTATGTTAAGGTACAAAAGAACGCAAATAGGTATGGGTAACTGGTCGAAAACCTTGATAACTTTATAGCGCTTCCTTTAAAGGAAACAAACGGGTAATGTTTTAACAATAAATCAAATCATCATAATAGCACGTCACTCAATCAACCAATCCCTCAACTCAAAAGTAAAACCATCAAACATCAGAAAGCAACAATACTCCAACAAATACAAACTTTCAAACAAGAACACAAATACCTATCAAAGAAGAACAAACATGGAAGCCCACCTCAACAAGTCTAATAACCAACTCATAAACACACCGCATACATTGTCGAAGAAACCTCTTAACAAACTTTAATTAAAAAACCCATCACGCCCTCTAATCTCTGAAGGGCTGGCAGACAGAGGCGTACATAATGGTACACACACATTTCGCCAGCCCCATGCTATAGATGGCGAGCCTATTGCCATCAACCGGGCACAGATCCAGACTGAGGCTGCTACTGAGAAATCCCTGATGGAAAAACCCAATAACAATTTACCCGCACTGGGAATCGAACCCAGCACCTCATGCTCAGCCGAGCAGCACTAGCGACCACTAGACCAACGAAGCAGTGAAGTTTAATTAAAATGTTTTCATTAAAAGAAAGTTGAGAACAATCGGAGTCTCGGAGCTCATAAGCCAAATCTCTCAACTTTCCGACGGGGGATAATCTGTCTAAACCTGTCAATGGAGATGTGGATGAAGGGATTAGAAGAGGGATAGCAGGATGGCTGTTGAAATGAGAAAATTGAGCGTGGGAGTGGATTTGATGCGGTGCTTACACAAATAGAATAGAAAAGAAGTCTTTTGTGGGCAACGAAACTCAATTCGAACCGAAATACACAGGTCCTGTATACCTTATAAGCTTCTTATAATGTTTTCCTGGCTTGCTGTGATGCCTTGCTTTTTGTTTCATACAGTCGCCAGGCTATTATATAAGCTGGTTTTATTTTACATAATATCATTAAAGTTTGTTGAAGACCAAAAAGATAGAACCCAGGTAAACTAAACAGAGGAGCTTTAGTCCGGCGTAACCTATAACTTCCCACAGCCCATTTAAAACAATAAGATAAACTAACATAACATTTAAGTAGAGGTATACTATAGTACGCACACATTTCGCCAGTTATGGTTTAGTATAAGTTCCTTTTAATGAGGCTAGCGACAGACACACAACACAACATAAACTCAACCTCACCCAAATCTATTCCAATCCCAATTAAAGAGGAGACTCGATTGAAAAACAAATGAACGTCACCACAACACCCCACCGCGCGCCGTCAATGAACGCGTCAACTTGTACTGGGATTAGTTCAGTCGGACTTAGTACTGGCACGAGTAACGACGGAGATAAAAGTATGAATGGGAAATAGAGCGTCGATGTGGACGGTTTGCTAGAGTAGGTTTTCTTATGCGTACCGTTAAGGAGTGAACTCCATGTTTTCCGATAATTATTTTAACCTGGGAATCATTAAAAAGGCTTCTTCTAGGCAATCATGACACCACATCGTCATTCGTATCGTCATTCAATATTCTAATATTAATTATAATATTCAATATTCTAATATTATTATTAAACGTATGTACCTAACGGACCCGTAATCGAAAGGTTCAATGTTATTACAGTGTTGGAATTTCAATTCTCGTCGCTGAACCGAGCATTAAAATTCCAACAGAACGCTTTTGTCGAGACATTCATTCAGTTGTCGCCTGATGTAAGTGGAAACGGTCAATAGACGTGAACAATATTAGATAGATAGATACACATGAAAAGTTACAGCAGACAAATATTTGGTGACGCTTTACGGAGTTTTACATGTCTGATGCTTGTGTTAGCCTTATAATATTCAGTGGAGTTATTTCTCATATCGATGTCACTTACTTATAATCGATAATTAACATTGCATTTTAATATCTGTATTCAACTGACATGCCTTTTCAGTTGTCATCATAAAATAACAACTGAGTATTTTCATTTTGAGTACATACCTCACTTGATATTCAGCCATCGAACAGAACGGATTAAATTCAAATATTTCTACGCAATCCGCCTTTTATTCGTGTAAACCTGCACTGATCCTTCACTTGAATGATAACCGCATAAACTCGAATCATTTTTATAGAAAAAACATTACTAAATTCAGCGCGGTGCCAGACCGCAGCATTGAATTTCCATAATCGTATTTTCCGTTAGATTACCACCACGTTTTTACAGATAAAATCGCTGTCTACTCTTGTTCGGACCATCATTCCTTATGCATTTTGTAAGCTCGTCTCATTAATACTCCGTCAGTAGTGACGGGCTCAGTTAATCCGGTATTAAGCCGTCCTCCCGGCTGTAGGAACGGTTTTTCTCCGGCGAACGGATTAAGGAATGTTTCTTCACAAATTGTTGGCCAGACTTACGAGTAATGCGGTAAGTAAACAGAGTTTTATTGAAGTTAAACCTATGTTGATGGGAACAATTGCGATTGAAAATATAGCTTTACAAAATATTTGAACATCTGACTTCGAGGATTACAACTTCGAGGATTACGACTCTTCGAGGATTACAAGCGTGATGTTATGTTATGTTAATATCTATATTTGAATCATACTCCATGCTGCTTGAACAGATTTGCGGGCAATCTAATTTCACTTGTGAAACTGATGTAGATACGTGTACTGTAAGAGGCAATGCTTTGGTTTGGTTGCTCCATTATCCTGTAAATGCCACTAGAGGTCCTCAAAAAATTTCTTGAGAATGTTAACAAAGTGACATTATACGTCAGTCAGCACTATGGATGATAGAAGTGTTTTTTTTTCAATTGCTAACGAAATGATTATGTTAATCCTATTGAAAATCGTTATACACTTCAACCAACTTATCTGTGCAGGCGGCAAACACACAGAACTAAAATAGTGTACCAAGTTAGACATGTCACGCCACCTTGAGCTGCACACTTAAAATGGTCATACAATAAATACGAAACGATTTGAAAGCTATTACCTAGCCTTGTCTATTCCTTCTGGTTACGAAGTCATAATTACATTCAATCTAACTTGCACAAGAAGCCTTGACAATGAATTATTACAACCTACAGACTACGACGGCATTAGTAAACAGACTGGTCGACCATAGACAATCAATTTGAGCAAGATAAAGAGATTTGTTGCAAATAATGAGCAGATCGTGCCTTCGAACCTGATTTGTTTGGCGGCTTACCTTGCAGCGGACTTGGAAGGAGAACCGTGACAGGATTTTGTTAGGGATTTGTGATGCTTAATTAAAAACCATGGAAATCAAACAAATATGCATTTGGATTTTTCTGTACTTGTTGCAAATGTGTCTGAAAAACGGTTATCACGTATTCAGTACATAATTCTGAACACCCTACATAGAAAAGCTGTTTCCTACTAAAGTGAAACAGTAAATAAATAACTAAAACCTACACACCCAAAATGTATGGAACAGCTGTTTTTTTGAATAATAACCGATTAAAAATTTCTATGTAAATTTCTCTGAGTGATGTACTGAATACGTGGTAATTGTTTTCGCGTCGGTGTCCCTTCCACCTCGTATTATAATAATTATGAAAGTTACTCATTTAAAATAATAACTCAACACTTCTTAAGTGGCAAATAATCTACATAATAAAGTAATATCTACCACTTCGAAGTGACTCTTAACGTATGACGTTTGTTCATACTGGCGAAAAATTACACATAAAACGTGTTGAAATTTTTTTCTTTCTCCTTTCGCTCTTTTAAAATATATTTCATTCAACATTGTATTTATTATTTATAAGTATTAGCTAAAGCACAATACTTGTTAACTAACTAAGTTAGCCTTAGGTACACATATTGACAACAGTGTAAAGTTTCTAACATAGATATAGAGAAGAATGATAAGACAAATTCGTCAATCCAATATGTTTTTGACTTTTGCAACATCGTTATTGCTGACAGAACGTCACTTTGTCCCTCTGGTGACTTATTTGCTTAAGACCGGTTATTGATGCCAAGCAAGTTAAGCTTTTCTTTTACAATGTTGGAAAACTTTATAAGCAGCATTTACATTTCTTGTCGATATCTAGATGATTTTATTGCAGTTTTGACAATCAACAAATTAGAAAAAGAGGTTGACTGGCAGAGAATGTGTGTGGCACAATGTCCGCCTATGTATCAAAAGGTGCACATGAAGTTTAAACAAATAAATTTGAAGCATTTCGTAATTTTATCTCCATAATAAATTCTCAAGTCACAGAGTGTCAAACAGTTTCTACATCCATGTGTTATCAGTGTAACACAATAGGGAGTGTCGCAAAGTTTGCGGTCTCGAGCGTAACCTTAGGGAGTGTGCGAAGTCCCCGGGCAAGACGAACCTATTGCAATACGACTCTAGTAAGAACTGAAGTCTAATCCTTTGGGGACGTTTTCAGGCTTCTTCTGTCGCGTTTTCTACCGTGCAAAGACATATTTTAAATATGTTTGCGATAATTGCAACGCGAGCAAAAGCGTAGACTACTTTGTAAGGGCCAGGTTGTTTCCGGGGCTGTTGGTACAAGTGTAGTATATAAAATTTTGTAATTTTGCTAAATGGCCTCTGACGCATTGGATCACATTTTTCTTCTGAGTTTATCTTCTGATTTCTTAAATCTCTTTGGTATTAACTACGTTATCAAAAGTATTACGTTTCTTTGAGGACATTTGGTGATTGGTTAGGCGTACAACGAAGTAAGGTGACAGACAGAAACATTTGAATAAACCGTGTCCTCTAAGAACTTCCTGTAGCTTTGTTTTGTCACTTGGTAACTATTTTTGAATTACCAAAGGGACACGTCAACGCTCCCAAGTTCCCTCCAGTCAATTTAGCTTAAAAAATACACTTTTCTCGTAGAAAATGATGTGCGGAAATGCATCAGCAAAAATTAAGTAAAGCCGATGGGAAAATTCCCCATATCTTCTGAGCTTATATTCCTTTGTAAATAGAGGGGTACTTAATAGCATGTCAATCATATCTGTGCATGTTTGAAGCAAGATTTAAAATATTTCATACGGTTAATATCCGATTTGGGAAAGACTTACGATATTTTTACTTTGTATTTTTAGACACGAAAAAGATTGCAGCGCCAATCACACATAAAGTGGGATAAGACGTGGTCCAGAAGGATGATGATGGTGATTTATTAGATATAGTACGATCTAGAACCAAGAATATGATACGCCATTGTACACAGTAAGAAGTCAAATAGTATATTACTCCCATTAGATATACATACATAGGTACACAGTCAATATTTTTGAGGGAAAATAGAGAAATGATTCAAAAAAAAATATAATAAACTGCGAAAGTATGAATGAATAATGAATCATCCAAAAAAACCTGCAGGCTTTGCTACATTTATCCTCGTTAAATCCTACATATACCTACATTCAATATTTTATTCAACACAGAGATTATATGATTAACGAGACAAACACGAGTTTCACAACCATTAACCCACCACATTTATGAAAAGTGTAATGCACAATCGGCGCTAATTGGTACTCTGCTGATCCCCTCCGGGTCCATGAATATGTATAGGATGGCAACCCATGGCATAATTACTTACACAGGCAGTGTTGCCACCCTTTACTCTGCATCATGGAGGATGGTGTCTATGGGTAGGTATTAATTTGCGAACCATAGAGATTACAGGTGTGCAATCAAGACCGCTGATGGATATTCTTCTCCTATTTAGTTTTTTTTAGTCTATAGTTTGTTACTGAGTGATACGTATTTTCTTTAATTTTTTGTTTCAATTATTATTATTGCAGTCCTTATAAAAATCCGGGTGTAATCTTTCGAAAGAAGGCTTTCCCAAGAATGGAAATGGAAACAATCACAGAGGTTATTTATGTTAACAAAACAATAAAAAACCGAAAACAAAAGAAACATCAACATCTCATTATCACCTCCCTTCAAAATACTCTGAACAACAACGAGAAACTTTCAAAATATTCACCAAGTTTTAAATGCCGTAAAGTTTTAAGCTGGCATCCCCCGATTTCAGCCAAGTACTAAAAGTCAACGGAGGCAAGATCTCTGCCTCGCGACAGTTTAACAGCATCTATTTTAGCACTACTTATTGAAATTCTTGAGCGTTTGAGTACAAAGTTATTACTTAATATGCCTCCACTTGGTAGTTAGCCTACCTCGTAAAGACACGTCGTAATAATATCACGGCGGGCGGCGTCTTAAGCTGGGATGAAAATTTAATAGCTTCTGCCTGTGTTCAAGATTGTTTTGTTTTAACGACAAATTTTAGTGTTTAATTGATATTTGATTGAAGTATTAATCTGATGACTTTGTCACAGGTAGGTACTACAAACAACAATTTATATTGATTCGGAAAATTGCGCACTAACCAAAACAAAAGCATAATTAATATTTAATTTGTAATCGATTTAAACCAAAACGAAGTCGAATTTTCCAACATAGCATGGTGATGTGTAAAAAATAAAGAAATTATTTTTATCAACCAGCTCTGGCGCCAAAAAGGCCTGTCATATGCCAATGTGACAATCATATTAAATTTTATTGACAGACGACCTGGTTTAAAAAAAAAAAACAAAATGTCAATTGTACTTTCTTAGACGCAAAGGAATGCACGCATAAGTTGTATGCATGCCAATGCACCGGGGTTTGTTTATATTCCGGACGCATCGTTACATTTAGTTAGTGAAAACAATTAGTTTGGGATATTAACTGTTGAGTCAGAAATTGGAGAGTTATGTTTAATTAAGAAAGTAACTTTGAGCTTATATTTTCTTTTTGATTTTCAATCGTATTTGTTTGTTAGTTAAATCAGAACTAAACTGACTAACTCTCTATTTCAGCAAAGAATGAGCTAAAGTAATAGTAATATAGTATTCTCTGTTTGTTTGCATTTTACAAAATTGGCTAAAACCACAATGTCACGAAATCATAAATCTGGTACACTGGCAAACCACCCGATTTACATTTCAGGCTCTAATCTTAAATTCCGTTCATATTCCGCCAAAAATTAAAATTTAAAATACAAATTGAGCTCTCATTTACATTTAATTCTGTTCAGAATTGCTACGACGAACATAATCCTTCCGAAACTCGTTGTCCTTTTATTCTTATTAAAATATTCAAGGCGTTTCTGAAACTATTTCAAATTATATCCCTAACAGCTGTTCCCAGTGCCCGTTTGAGTGGAAAAGACGAAAATTAGACAATTACTGAACCTCCGCAGCCTCGCCGTCTCAAGTACGTCAGGGGAGACTACATTACACTCCGCGAAATTCCGCTCCACGTCCATAATCGTTCAAAGCTTTTGTGTCACCGCGGATGGAGGCACTGGCGCGGAAAATGGCGAACCGAGTAAGACGAGCATTTTATAAAATCTAAAAGAACGAAGGCCTCCTCTTCCCTTCTCCTCACTATTACCTACACTAAATTAAATCGACTGGCTCGGTTATTTCGCAGTGTTAAGTGCTGGACCTACGCTCCTTGAAAGTAACGCGCAAATCGTATTAGGGCACAATAAAATCTATTTTGGGCAAGTCCATACACAGCGCACAAAGCGGCTCCCATACGATAGAATTTCTCTACGCTGAACCGAACGCGACAACCGCGCGCGTTTCAAAAAAGGAACGTGACCTGGTTACTGACGGAAGCTGTCAGTTGTCTATGGAGAGCCTTGAACGTCACAGGTGCTTTGCAGCGGTCGGTTTGACTCTCGACCCTATTTTAAATTGCACAAGTTTAAAAACTGTTCGGTGTAATTTTCCCTCCATCTCGCAATTTGCTCTATGAACAGTTTATTGTTCGCACCGAGGACGCCATTCCTTCACACTCCTCAGTAATAGAACGACTTAAACGGGTCGACTTTATTATTTCCAGTTCAATTGAATTGTTTCGTTCTCAATTGTAGTGTTCGTTAAAACAAATCCCTTGAAATTGGAGGGGTCTGCCCCGAGAGGGCTCTCTGACACGATTCCTGAAAGATAATGAGTTCTTATTTAAAATCAGGAAATCCCTTCCTGATGCTGCTATCAGATCGCAAAGACCTTTTGTTTATTTGTTATTAGTTAAATTAAGTGTTCTTTTGAATCTGTATTTGTTTTGTAAAGCGTATCTTTTACTGGAGTAAAATTTGAAAAAGGAAATAATCAATTAGAAGGAACGAGGAAGCTCAAAATGCGAAAGAGTCCGTAACTCGTTTTCTTTAGTTAGGTAATGCTGTCTTTGAAAGTTGTAAAGCGTCCATTAGGTCCAAAGAAATTCGAGAAAATTCACGAAAGATCTTGGAGCTTCAATCCGGGAAAATCTGACAGTCCCTCCCGCTCTGCCCTGGTTGGGAGGACTCATTTGATGATTTTACCACGATAAAAGAATAAAATAAAAAAAGGGTTAAAATATTCTCTCTCTGATTTGTTTTGTATAACCCTTCATGTCTGGCCTTAGTATGATCGAATGCCTTGGCATATCGCTTGATTCAAGGCTATAATGGGGTTCTCATTTAACATCTCTTGCGGGGCGGCTAAGTTCAGCAGCATATGCTATTAGAAAAATCCGTCAATATACTGATGTAGATACCGCTAGAGTCTATTTTAGTTACTTTCATAGTATACTGTCTTATGGCATTTTACTATGGGGACGGGCTGCAGACATTGAGTCTATATTTATTCTGCAAAAAAGAGCCATCAGAGCCATATATAATCTTCGTAGGCGTGATTCTCTAAGGGAACTGTTTAAGGAAATTAACATCATGACGGTACATTCTCAATACATCTATGAAAACATAATGTATGTAAGAAAAAATCTACATCTTTTTAATAAAAGAGGTGACAGACACAATTACAGTACTAGAAATAGAGACCAATTAGTTCAGCCAGGCTTCAGACTCGCTAAAGTAGACTCATCTTTCATGGGGTACTGTTTGAGATGCTATAACAAAATTCCACAAAGTATTCTTGAACTGAATGAAACGAAATTTAAAACATGCATTAAACGCACACTGTGTAGGCAAGCATATTACAAGTTGGACGATTATATCGTTGATAAAAATGCTTGGCTCAATGCCGGTCCTGCTCCACAAGGACAGGGACGCATAAATGAATAGCATTACATATCCCAATCACCTGCGCTCTTGATGATTTATTTACTGCATCAGTGAGCGGGGTACACGTGGCTGAGTTTTTAGGCTAAGCATATTTAAACTTTTTGCCATCGAAACGCTAAGAAGAAGAAGCATTAAATAGTATGTTGGAGCTGCTGAAGATTGTACAACTATCTTTGCTTTGTATAAATTCAATCTCTTTAGTATTATATAGCCGCATAGCCCATATTGTGTGAGTACTATGTAATAGAAAGCTGTCATTCGCGGGAAACCTACGTCTTTTCTTGACTTGAATGTGCCCTGGCGGTTAGGAGTGTGTCATGCTCACTCAAATGTCTCGCTGATGGTGGCGCGTGTGTCGGATCATTTAGTTCCCTTCAAAATGGTTGAGTTGAATGGTGCTGATACATGCGTCATGTTCGTGAACGGGCGCTGTCAGTTGTGACTGGTCATCTCTTGGTTGCCACGGCTTATTTGAATTGTTTTTTTTTTTTTCTTTTTTGAATTGTTTACTATGGACACTTTTAACCTACACATCTTGCTACATCGTTCTCACATAATGTACCATCTCAACATGAATGATGTAACCAAGAGTTTGTAAAAGTATACTGATTTAAAAGAGTGTCCATGGAGTTTCTTGCCCGTTCTTCTCCATAGAGATCTACGTTAGGGAATGGGCAACTACAGTACTTTCACAGTTTTTATGCCTTGTGACTGGGACTGTAGCTATTGTTGTCTTTGTTTCGACAATTCAAAAGTGCCTGTAACTGGCCTATTTGAAATAAATGCTTTGATTGATTGATTGATTGATATCTTACCTATAGAACACATAACACTGACGTAATATAACATCACGCCTACTTTCCCCGAAGGATTAAACAGAAGGCGATGTTTGGTTGTGGACTGTGGTGATGCTAATAAATAGAGATTGTTTAATTGCCAAAGCACCACAGCGAAATCGATAGCAATTGCTATGAAACTATCAATCAAAAGTCTGACATTGATACACGAACGAAACAGCATTTAACCAAACCCACTTTCATATCAATGTAGGTAACTAGTACAAGCCCCCAAACGTACGTTAAAAACACGCATTACAACACAAATTCACGGAAAACAATCAACATTACGAGTTCAAATAATACTTAATTGTTCTTATGTAGCAGCGTGTTTAAATTCCCAAACAGTTCGCCTCGTCCACAACCTCAATCGATGCGAGACGTGTCAAGCGGCACGCGCGCGTCATGTGTTTCCTTCGTAGAAGTACCGTGGCGTCGCAAGTCGTGTCACTCTTTGCATGCCACATCAGTGTCCTCTCTTCTTCTTCCACACTCTCTCTAATACTCGTCATCTCAGTGA
This sequence comes from Noctua comes, assembly GCA_963082995.1. Lineage (NCBI taxonomy): Eukaryota > Metazoa > Arthropoda > Insecta > Lepidoptera > Noctuidae > Noctua > Noctua comes. Next base: position 17,331,987 of record OY720276.1, on the reverse strand, counting down.
TTACCACCTGTCTAGGCTTCCTCATCTTTCACACAATCTGTCCATCGTAACATGCCATGAGTGACAAGCTCTAAGCAATTTCTGTCATTTGTTGTCTCCACAGTTCCTGTCGCAGCAGAGCCATGTAGCTCGTGGCCAAGCGTTTATAACACGAAGTATTCGAGCAACGGTTAACGTTACCGTTTCAGTATAACTATCGATCAATGTTACCAGTATAACGTAATGGTACAATGTGAGCGACTGGAACGGAAGACCAATGTTGGTAGTCGTAAATTGTGTGATTTGACGACCGTTTTTTGTTTTATATGTGGCGGGAAGGTGTGATGGAGTGACGCAGAAAGAAACCAGTGCCGTCCTAAAGCTCGTTGGGTCGACGATACCGTCGAAGTCGCGGGAAACACCTGGATAAGGGACGATCAGAACTGGGAAGTGTGGCAGGCTAAACGGGAGGTCTATACCCAGCAGTGGCTGGTTCCGGGCTGATAATAATATGATAATGATGATTGGAGAAAGGGTGTTTATTAGTATTACAGATGCATCTACACTTATCTACTTGTGTAATATTGGTAGATATGGTATTATGTGTAGGTATGATATTTTATTTTTTTATTTTCCTTTATTGGCCAACCAACAATTGTTTACACTGATAACATTTACAGTAAGTACATAATATTTAAGGTTAGTGTAACAATTAATTACAGGTTAGCACCGCATGCCCCATAAACAAATAAGATGTGCCACAAGCACTGATCGATATTTAAGGATTAATATTTGAGTACATAACTAAAATTAAAATTAATTGGAAGAACATGGATTACGTGGTGGGGTATAAAACCATATATATATAAATGATCATTTACAGTAGAGAAAGCAAACAGAAACAGTACATGATAGCAAAATTGGAATCCGAATTAAAAGTTAAATTAAAATCAAATTAACAATCAAAAGTTAAAAGTTAAAAACGAATTTAAAATCAAATTTATGGTTCTTCTAACGCTGAAATAGCAGCACGGCCTGTAAGAAATATCTGCAAGTCGTGGTCTAACCCTCAATTCCCTCTCACAGAAATGTCAGGGATACTTCGTTCTGTCACCGTAAAGCGGAATTAATGTATCATTAAACAGACAAGTAAACAGTAATAGGAGCATTCCCTACCCAAAGACCCTGTTTGAATTTTCCATGACGTTACAATCAACTGCGACAATTTTTCTGAGGTGAATTGTACTCAAGTGATTGTTTTGGTACAATAGAATCAAGTTATCGTAATCAACAAGTGATTCAGTAATTAATAATATTATTGTTTACTGAGTTTTTTATTACATTTATAACCTGAAAACTGTTTTAAATTAAATTAGTCACGTCTCGCGTGTGAAGATTGATTATAATTAAGTAATTGGCTTTCTTCAAGTAATCATTTAAGTTTAGTTAACACAAGATAACCTAACCTAACCCTAACCTAACTTTACAATAGGTATTCAGGTTCATTGTGAAATAAAATACATAATAAACATTTCAAATCATAATAAATTTATATACACAATGACTTTTTATGCGTCTTACAACGGCAGCCCAGTTCATGTATCCAATGACTACCAAACATTCGTAAAAAATAGGTATTTATGAGATTTGAATAATTTCAAAAAAACAAATTTTATTAATTATTATGACGCATGACGTAGTTGAAACACCCTGTTGCGAGCGATGATCTACTCGACTCGTGCGCTGGGTAGGTATGCTCTACCGTTTGACACGTAAACATTATTAACAAGATGTTTCATAATTCACGCATCATCATAACGCACGGGACCGGTCAATGTGGCGACACTTGGGGGAGGCCTATGTCCAGCAGTGGACGTCTTTCGGCTGAAATGATGATGATGATGATGTTTCATAATTCGAATGTATTATTTCTTTTTCTTTGTACCTATTATCTTAATTAATGATTAAAAAAAAAATCGCGCTAAGAGGTTCTTTATGTCGGATACATTGAGTAGACCGCCTTTGACGACTAAAAAGTCACGGTGTATAGTGTATTTTTTGGTTTAATGTTTGTTTAAATCGTTCCTAAAACGAATAAAGTTAATGTTCTTAGGTAAAGTGAATAGATGATGCAATGTTTACCTCCATGCCCGCGCATCGTGAAAATAATAAAAAGTAATGAATACGTCCTCATCAATTGGTCTTAATCTAGTTTCTATTTTAAGACAGACTAACGAACGACTCATCTATTACTTACCTAATATAAATAAAATAAAACTGACGGCTCATCAAACTCATATAAAGAAGCTGTTCCAATTATAACTTTGACGAAAACTGGGGAATAAAACATGACATCATGCATCCATCAAAGTACTTCGTCTGTTATAGTAAAGCTAAACACGGACTTTGGCCGGATATTTTCGGACATGATCAATGCTGTGCTTCTTTCGCGTCTGAAAAAGGGTAACCATATTAACCAGCCAGCAAGTTAAGACTGAAGATTTCCTACAATACATAACGAATGCTACGTTATACCTACCACAAGTTGTGAGGTAACTCCTTTTCAATAGAAACATTATTGAAACATCTATTTGTTTACATTATTACGAACTTTCGCCTACATCTCGCAAACCGTGCAACCAATTGTGATGCGGCGCACGCTTGCAGAGAAACTTTTGTGAATAAAAGTTATCCGAGCTACAGTTTAGTACGTAAGTAATGGCTAACTAGTAAGTTTTGCAGGCTGCCTATTGAAGCTGCTCGGAATTCGCAAAAGAACATTAACATCAGGCGTGTAATCCCCGAAGGGTTCGGCAGAGGTGTACCTGTACACCAACATTTCGCCTATGATGTTTAAGTCCCAGGTAATAGGGGGCGAGCCTATTGCCATCAACCTGGCGGAAAATCTCAATACTCTATCAGCAGCACAAAATAAAATTTATTATATGCTCCTATAACGTTCGTAGCAGCTGGAACCTTTAGAAGACATCACCATGCGACTGAAAATCAATAAAAACTTACATACAAACATCGCCAACCCATCTACCAATTGAAATAGGTTAACTAAGTTAGGTAGTTACCTACTTACTGTCCCTCTCCTTATATAGATTAAATTTAACGAACCCTCACGAGGTAGTTACGTAAACACGAGTAATGCGGAGGAAAGAGGAAAATTTTGGGAAAAAATTTTGGAGTATGGTAAGAGTAGGAGAAGACCAAAGAAACGATGGATGAACTGTGAGATGACGCCTAATTGACGGCTTCGTGAAGGGTATGTTTACACCCTGTATACAATCAGTTGAACTACCTACGCTACCAACTACAATATTTTCCACTTTTCCCAAACAGGCGAAACCGCGAAAACCGAACTCAACTAAAAACAACAAACCACGTTTTTGTTTCCCCAACACTTAGCGGATGTTTCGCAACTCGATAGCAACGTTAATGGACGCCGGTTTGATTACCGCGCGGTAAAAATACGTGAAAATCAATTAAATTTGGTTGCGCAAACAATTGCCTATGTATCTATACTAATCAACAGCTTGGATAATACTTGTTATATTGTATAACATAAGTTAAGAGTGCTGCACACATGTTCGGCTCGCCTTCATTCGGCATAGCAAAGCGGGAAAATCGAATATGATTAACAGGGTTCGAAGTGACAATGAATGACTTTTTCATGAAATACTTGTTGAATGAGATTTAATGAACTTAGAGGGTTGTATTATGATTTTAATGATTATAATTCTGTAACTACATACGTGTTACTTGCGCGACTCATTTTTCATTAACACACAACCTGACACTGACCTGCAAATAGCAAAAAACGTAAGAAAATTTAAATTTCGCGGGATATCTTGGAGCTTCCACCTTAATTAGATATAAGTTCAGTTGTCGCACGGATGCACCCGGAAAGATGGGCAAAGATCGTCACACACTGGACGCCTGAAGAAGGACATCGCCGTCGAGGTCGACCGCGGCGAAGGTGGCGTGACGATCCGATAATGTTTGCGAAGCGAACATGGCCAGAGATCGCACAGGATAAAGAGGTATGGAAGGAAAAAAGGGAGGCCTTTGCCCAGCATTGGGAAAAAAATAATCGTTCAGGCTAAAAGCGAACGAAAAAAAACGAGCGGGATTAGCTCGAATTGTGCCGGAAGATGATACAGCATTAATGCCGAAAGGAGTTTGCCGATTGACACAAGCCTCATGTGTGTAGTAATTTGGTCGGTTCGGCTGTCTTGTTCAACCAATATCTTCTGTCGAATCGAATACGCGAGGCCGAATATGTAGGACTCCTTAAAGTGGAGAAGTGTAATGTTTCCTGTGGTCAGTTACCTGTCACACCGTACCTACTTATTAGTCTGTTACTTTGAGTAGGTAATTGTAGGTTGATATTGATCTGTAAATGGACTATACTTAATAACAACACTTAAGGAATAATTTGCTTCATTCAAATCGATTTCTAAAAGAGGCTTGGTGTGGTCATAGAAACATTGGTATTTGCTCCCTTACATAGGGCTTTTTTAAATAAATTATGTGAGGGTGTAGAGAAAGTGACGGTTTGTAGCGATAAAGATGTTGAAAAAGTTAATGTGAATCCTATTGTAAGTCTTATTAGAATGCAAAACGGTTCGAAAGCGATTGCAACTTGCTTCAGTTCTCTGTTGTACAATCTATCAACCTTTTCAGGGAGAAGGCGTGATGTTCCATCACCAACTTCCTGCCCTTGTCCCATGTTACTTGGGGTCGTCGCAACACGTTTTTTTCTTCCATTCTCCTCTGTCAACCGTCACGCTATCATATACTCCTTTTTCTTTCATATCATTCCTCACACAATCCATCCATCGTTCCCTTGGTTTTCCTCTCCCTCTCCATCTATGAACATGTATTTTTTATTTATTTATTATTGTTCATGTTCTAAAATTCTCGTAGTAAGTACGTACAGATTGCTTCATTGTTTCAGTTTCAGTTGTCCTAATTTCAACATCCCATAAAAGTTTAAAACATTTTCCGGATTACGATTTACGATGTTATAAAGTGGGTCACACACACGGTTCAATTTTAAACTGAACGAACATTCTTAACTGCTTTGATTTGTAATTGACTTCAAACGTCACATTCTTCTTCAGTTTCAACTGACACTAGATTCCTCTAAAAGCTTTTAAAGGAACATCTGTCGTTGTTCGAGTTGAGCCTTTGAAAATATTGAATGGTTGTTGTAGCCTCATTGTCAACTTTAACACATGGGCTACCGATCAGATGCTAGGAATGCACCTTGCATTTGATCGGTAGCTTATTTCTCGCAATTTTTTTTTAATTGTATCTTAGTCACGCTTCTTGTTATTTGATAAAAGTTTTGTCCTTGACTTTATATCACACCTTGTAACTAGACATTCCACCGCAAAAAATAACAATAAAGGACACGTGTGGCCCGTTGTCCTCTTCATTTACAATATTGTGTGCACTGCTCTGCAGAATAATTATGCAATACCGATAACAGAACATGACAAATTATTGTTTGCACACACATATCACACCCATAAAGGGTAGCAAGTTATTAAAAGTTAGCTCCACAAATCCTAAAACGACATTGTTCGCTGATAGTTCTATGTTTGTGTTCGTGCTGATGTGCCGATCAGTCGGATTAAATGGCGGTCAGTCCGACCCGACGCAGCGGTTTCAGATCTGACTGTATGTCACTAAGCTTCGTCCGGCCTGTGTTTGTTTATGGTAATTTTGGCGGTCGTTTATAGGGTTAAAATAAATAATTGGTTTAGTACTTAAAATAGCGTCAGCTATATTAGTAAAATGGGAATTTAGGAGAGCATTGAGTGAGATCTTTCAACTTCATGTCTAAAATTGTCAATGCGTTGAAAAACTTATTAGTTCTTCGAGTGTTTACTCAAGTCTGAAAAACAATCCATCCGATGACTAGTGATTCCCAGCCTGTTTACCAAATTAACATAACATTACACAACATCACGACTGTAAATAATTCCCGAAAGGTTAGGCAGAGGTGTGCAATTATAGTACACCCAAATTTCGCTAGTTATGTTTAACTCCCATGTAATAGGAGCGAGCCTATTGCCGTCAACCGAGCACAAATTCAGACTCTATGGCTGCTACTGAGAAAATTCCTGGTGGAATAACCCAATAACACTTTCACCACTCGATCAACGAGACAGTCTGATAAAATTCGATTACTAGAACTATAGCTCTATAAATATAAACCGCACCATTAAATCAAAACATTTATTAAGTAATACAAGTCAATTCAATACTTCACCAGCAAACTAAGTACCGTACTAGAACCGAACTTCCACCCATTACTCAAAATATAAATCAAAAATGTCGTTACATTTAAATTCAATGTGCAACTTCACTAAAGTACATGCAACGTTAGCAAGACTTTCAAACTCGGTCGAGTCGCGCACAATTACGGAGGGAACTCAAAGACGTCCCTCCTCCCCTCACTTTGTTATACCTAGACTTGCTTCTTATTCCATCTCGAGCCTGCAATTATAATTTCAAGGTAATTTCTTAGTAGAACTGACGTTAAGGGAACTAGGTTCGTATTTCAAATGTAAATTGTGACTGGTCTTGAGTTCTTTGTGAGGGAAATGGATCTAATTGGGGAGTTGGAGCGTTTCGTTATGGATTCTGGATGAAGGGAAACAGATCTGAATGAACAAAGGGACCGGTCAATGTGGCGACACTTGGGGGAGGCCTATGTCCAGCAGTGGACGTCTTCCGGCTGAAATAATGATGATGATGATGAACAAAGCGATCTCGTTGGACTGTAGAAATTATGTAGTTTACTATTACCATAATTTGTTGAGATGAACTACATATTTGAAGTGAAAACCTTCTCAAATTGAGATGACATACCTGTAACAAACAAAGTCATAGTAAATAACAGCCTCAAGCAAGGGATTAAAAAATAAACGGATCAAAACTCAGTGCTGAAAAAATATATATTTTAAACACACACACTTGTCTCGCTATCGTTCTATTCTCTGAACCAGAGATAAAGGATTGAGGACACACATAAATTAAAATTGTTAGTAAACATTCAAAAGTACATAAAAATAATCTCTTCCGTTTTGCTCAACAATGTGAAACTTTTAATTTAAAAAGACCACTCGTGTCTATACCAAAAAGTTGATACGTGCATACCTGTGGTGTTCACTAGAAACACTAGTTAGGGTTTAGAATAAAACCACTCAATTATCAGTAAGTAGATGAACAACTTTAAGGGTACGTGCACTCGCTGTCCGGGATAAGGGAGGACTAATCGACACGGAACCGTAAAGCGTCACGCTACGTTTATTAGTATATCACATCTCTTCCTTTTTATATGAAAATATTTATTTCAATTAGACCATTAGAGGTCACTTAAGGAAATGAGTTCATTTCATTTTCCTCATTTTCCCATTCGCTACGGTAGTTTGTATGGAGAAGAATGGGGAAGAAACTCCATACTTACTCTTTTAAAATGTTTTACAAAAATGTGTAGGTTATATTAATTGGTGTAATAGTTATAATATTAAGTTTACATATCTGGAATACAATTCCTTTTATGTTACCATATAATATAAATTATGTTAACGTAGGCACACAATATTAAAATTTTAACAATTTCAGATAAATTTATAATGGTAAGACATAATTAAGGTGCAAATATTATAGGCATATACAATGTTAGGCGTATACATTGTTTCTTTAATTTTTAATATAATTAGTTTTAAGTACAATAGTTACAATATTTAGCATCATTTAGAATTCAGTCATTCATTCTTTTAAAGTACAATGACAATATTTCCATTTAGAATTTAATTACATTTCAGGTACATACTAGTACCTGCACTATTTAGCATTAAACTTACTTTATTTATTGCATTATGCTTAATTTTAAAATACGGTACGTAACTTTATCTTCCGTTTTGTGATCGATAAATTTCAATTGATCAGTTTTCGTTACTCTTATTTATGTAACTTTATCTTACGTTTTGTGATCGATAAGTTTCAATAGACCAGTTTTCGTTGCTCTTATTTATACCTTCTTTAGGTGTTCCATGATATTCGTCATGTGTCGGTAGTCTTGACCAGTTTCAGCATACCTTATGTTTCAGTACGCTGCGGTGTGGATTAAATTACGGAGGATTAAATTACGGAGGTGTATTATTTTCGTTCATCATGTTCTCTAAATGTACTTTTTCTCCAATCCCAATTCTCAATTTGTAACTTTTCTGCTATCTCTGTTTAATAAATCTGTTCAACTTTTTAATGGTTGTATCAACTTCGAGATCTGTTTATGGTTATTTATCTCCACTTCACCTCTGAACGGTGTTGCATAAAACAGCTCTGATGGTGTTTTTCTTTTCTTTTTGTTTAGTTGAGGTGTATTAATATGCATCATTCAGTACTATAACAAATCACCCTTTCAGGCTGATTTTCGCATTGATGAATTCTCAATTGTTTAAGGATATCCCTGATGCTCTTTGGTGAGTAAGAATTCTTTGTCTAGTAGACGACCTTGTATCTTGAATAATTCTTTGTCTAGTAGACGACCTTGTATCTTAGCTCTTTGTTAAATAAGTACTCTTTGTCTAGTAGACGACCTTGTATCTTAGCTCTTTGATGAGTAAGTACTCTTTGTCTAGTAGACGACCTTGTATCTTAGCTCTTTGATGAGTAAGTACTCTTTGTCTAGTAGACCTTGTATCTTAGCTCTTTGTTGAGTAAATACTCTTTGGCTAGTAAAGGACCTTGTTTATTCCTTTTTCTATATAGAATGTCTCGAACTCTTGAGACACAAAATTGTCTGTCAAACTTAGATTTTATACTTGCAGGATTCGGTTTAAGAAAAGATTACTTTACCGTGTCCTGCATATGTAGAGAGAAAGAATAATTTAGATTTCAATCTCTTTGTATCGACTGTAATAGTCGATCATCACGAAAAGATAATCTCCACTTGGCAGTGGATTCAAAAATCAAGCTTTATTCCTACAAGCTTCTGAAGGAAATTCACGCCTTTTAACTATACTAGAGGGTTTGGTCTTGAGACTAAACCTATTAACGGCGTCTTTGTTTACCTATATCGGCCAACAGACCTTTGTATGTAGTCTAGCCTTCAATGTCCTAGTTGACAATGCTTCCACTCAGGCATTATTTTGTTTTCAAATTGAGTTTGGTTGCTATTTTAAACTGTTTCATGAGTTTCATGTTACTAAACTTCATGTTTAATTATTTATATTACAGCGTCTTTTTTTTTAAATTACTATTCTATGCTGCAATATACATTTTAAGGATAATATGGACCAGATTCTTTTTTATGCTTGCCTTTGAAAGTCCCTTAGGTCACTCTCAAAGTTTACATTTTGTGCAAGATATAACTTAGGCTCAGGGTAAGGCTTATGATCCGTGAAAAGTTCATAATATATTCATCCCAAGCAAATGGTTGTTTTTGTTCTGACAGCAATGTTTTTTCAACGTCTATCAGAGTCTTGTTTCCGAAGGACAGGATGATATTTGTTGTTATACTGAATTAGTACAGTTCTTTAACTAACAGAACATGTTTAATTGGCTTTGATATTTTGGGTAGCCAAAAGTATGAATTTAATTCGGGAGGTATAAATCGTTGCCCGAGCAACAATGTTCAGTACAACTGCTGTTTTCTCATAGTACGTTTACTTCTGATTGGGCATCACTTTTAAAATGACAATGATCTTTATTCCCATTTGAGTAAGGTTGCTGTTCTATTGCAGCCACTGACAAATTTGTCTAATGTAATAACAATGATCTTTATTCTGATTGTGTTATGGTTGTTTTTGGGTTGCTGTCAAACGTAAACCGACATTGTGTGCTTGAACTTTTTTTTTTTCACTAATGCGAATATGACACTTTGTATGTATACAAAAAAGTTAGTTTACGGTTAACTTAACAATAACAAAACATTATTAATCAGAACTATGTTCTGGCCTTGTTCTTCAAAGCGGACTTAACCATATTTATTCTGGGAATTATTTTATCAGTTATAGGGTTAGATAAATTTATATTGTGTATACCAATTTGAGATCCAATAAATATTACTGGCCATTTGTTTATCTGTGGTCAATTTTACTTTTCGTTCTATCTGTTTACTTTTATTGCACTTTGAATAAACAGTGTGCTCGTGTAGCTAACTTAATCAGTTAGTTTTATAATATTTACAACAGTACTTTTCATTCCCACATATTGTCAAGTAAATCTTATAGACATTTGTTTTTGTTTTTTTTTTTTTTTGCTTTTTGATTCTTTTTGCCTAAATGCAAAACTGGCTGTAAATGTCAGCTTTAACTTCTCGAGTGGTCTAAATGTTTGATAACAAAATCTCAGAAATTAAACGGTTTTAGGATTTATTTAACAAAATCTGTTTTTGTGTAGTAATTCTACACTCTTAATACTTTAATGTCGTCTATACAGATGACAAATTGTTCGCATAAACCGGTAAAGCTCTTGCTTAGATTTTTATATTATTTTCAACGTGATAAAATGCGTTGCACATTAACCAATTTTGAAATATTGCTCCATAGTGGGCAAGTGATGTTTTTTTATAATAATAGCTCCGTTCGCAGCACGCATATACAAGCAAATATGTTTATCATTAGTTGGTTTTAAATTCGGTACGATCAGATAAACCCAAGACTATGGTTTACTTCCAGGTTTATTGATGTCCATTTTACCAGTTCGTCTTGTTTAATATTTTTCTTTGCTCCATATGAATTGAAACTCGTGTATAAAGCTGACAACTGGAGAAATTGTTTCATAAACAGTGATTTTTAATTTAAAAACTTTGAACTTTGTTATTGACTTAACACCTTTTACTCGAGAATTAAATAAAATGAACCATTTAGCGACCCATGAATGTTCTGTCTGGAGTCGTTTGTTGGTTGTAGCTGGTTGCAGCCTATAAGTTTTGCTTCGTGATCAAAATTCATGACTTGATTTTTTGTCTTTTATCATTTAAATCTACAGTTAGATTCAATGATCATTTTCATGTTAACCTCATCTTTTGGCATTATTGATTCTACTCTAGTCATTTGACGAGAGGTAAACCATTTTCTTTTATTTGCCCTGGTTTTGCTATGGCTCTGGCGTGGTTAAGAAATTTTATGTTTTGGCCGACCAGAGGTAAACACTTTTTCTTTTATTGGACCTTGTTTTGCAATGGTTTTGGTTATGACCTTTTTGCCATCTTTTATGCGAATTGTATGATTTGCAGGGCTTCAGCCACTGACTATTATTTGTGATCTTTACTGCCACATCGGCACCAAAGATTAACCTCTCTAGTGAGATATTTGGTTCCATTTGTTGTCAATTTTATTAAGGCTAGGTACTTGTTGCATTTTGTACTCTGACACTATTGTGTATTTATTTAACGGCCTTTTTACAGTTTTAAGAGAGAAAACTATTGTAATTATTTTCGATTCTTGCTGTATCACCGAGAATCAAAATAACCTTTCTTAATTTAGTCGAGATAAACACTATATTTGTGCACTATATTCGTAAAAATAATTTCATGGTTGTCTCGACAAATTCTTTTTATTTTTACCAAAACATAAGTAGGACAATAAAGTTTTTGAAGTTAAAATAAGCAAACTGCTTAACTTATTATTTTGGCTTTAACAAAAGAAACAAATTTATTGGTCGTATCCGGCCAATAACAAAGAGTTCTGTGAGTTCTGATAACATAGCACTTAAAACAAACTGTAGCTTGTAAGTCTCACCAAGGGTTTCTTTATAAGTCCCCTTTAAGTGTCAACTAAGCAAAGCGGCCACTTATAATTTTAATACAATCCAGAGCTAGGGATGTACGATACTTGCATCGATACTTTGGATTATCCGAATCGTGACCACGCGATACGATTCTAGGATCGTATTGAATGGCTTCGATCCGATTCACAATAAAAGTAATCGAATTACATCGTATTTATTTCTTATTTTGTTTTTGATGACAGCACAAAACACATTTTAAGATTTAGTCAAAATTAAAAAGCCTTAACAGATTTCATGACAATTATTACCTTCATTACTTCGAAATTATCGAATTGCAATTTACGAGAAAATGTTCTCGTAAGTACATTCGTTTTTTATTGAATTTTCAATGGGAACATTTACGAGAAACGTTTTCGTAAGCACATTAGGTTTTTGATCGAAATTTATTTCTATAGGCACGTGTTATTTATTTATTTATTTATTTAACACGTCAAACACAAAGTACAGAGGCGGACTATTAAGTCCGCATTAGCCACAGGCATTTTCTACCATTATTATATTTTATTTGCAGTTTTAACGATATATAAAGTAATATTTATTTCTATTACTTCGAGGTTGTCGAAGGGGCACTTGGTTAACTTGGTAACTGGAATTTACGAGAAAATGTTCTCGTAGGCTCATTGATTTTATCGAAGATTTCTTTCGAGACATCAGGTTTTGATCGAAAATAAATTCTGATTAAAACTGGTATTTACGAAACATTGATCTCGTTGGTACATTTTGAAATTAATTTTTATCGAATTTGTGTTTCGATAATGTTGTTTGCAAACGAATTTGGTCAACAATATGTAGGTACCAGGTATTTCATCTTAGGTGTTTCATTAGGCTAAGTTATACTACTACTAACACTATATGGATATTATTTCTGAAATAAATTATTTGAATTTGAATTTGAATTTATTTCATCTTTTTTATTTTATTTTTTTGAACCTCCATTTTTGATGATTTTAAGCCATTTAATTAATGTCGAAATACAGAGACTTATCAAAATATCATAACTTCATTCCAACATTCGGTTCTGTTTACGAGTGACATTTAGTGATATAATTACTCAGTTCATCGATCCCTGCCGCACATCCCTCAGCTTATTGCAGACGCAGATCGCGCATAGGATATTACATAAGTAACAATATACCTAATAACAATTGTTGATGGAAATTGAGACAATTGAGGAAATAAACAGTATTCATCAAATACTGTAATATTTTGTATTATACATATTATTTTGTATCGTAAGTACATAATAATATATTTTAGAATAGTTTCATGTATCCTAGAATAGAATATTCTTAATTAGGTACACCATACAAGTAACATTCTTACAAGAAAAAATTTCACTTAGAGTGACAAAATGGGCGGTCTTATCGCAAAAAGCGATATTTTCAAGACCTAGGTAATTTTTAGTTAAATATTTACAAAGTAAACATAATTACGGAAACAAATCATCATTAATACTGAATTTCGCTATAGTATTTGGTTCGCCCTTATTAAGTACTTGGGACTTAAACATAACGAGCGAAATGTTGGAGTACCTGATAGGTACACTTCTGCCTAATCCTATGGTGATTACTGGCGTGATTTTATGATGACGTTTGTCACTCAATTTCACTTAGATCACCGTCGGGATTACAGGCGCGATGTTATGATGAGGCTTGTTACGAATTTTCACTGAGATCACAGTCACTATTTTTCAGAACTTTTTTTTTTTTAAATAATTTGTTCATAATTTTGTTGCTGACCAATTTCCGTAAGCAAGTACATAATTTCACTTACTGCGCTTTTACTCGTCGCCAATGTGGTGTTCACTAGAAACACTAGTTAGGGTTTAGAATAAAACCACTCAATTATCAGTAAGTAGATGAACAACTTTAAGGGTACGTGCACTCGCTGTCCGGGATAAGGGAGGACTAATCGACACGGAACCGTAAAGCGTCACGCTACGTTTATTAGTATATCACAATACCTATAAAGTTTTCAGTGTTGAAACCGAGCGCGTTAAAAATTTAATCTGGCCATCATTCTAGTCTAAAATTAGATCCGACTGCTGCGGACCCCTCTCAACTAGTTAAACACATCACTATCCCGATTTTCATTAAATCAAATCGACCAATCAGACGCTTCCGTATTTCTGTTGCGTAATCTTGTTTTTTTTTTCATAATCTGTGGCGTATAAGACGTTTGACAGTTAAGGGGTTTTAAAATATTTGAAAAAGCAGGCAAGGGTCTTGAAACCGTGATGCATAAATAATAAATTCATGTTATGGAATGCTGTATTGTTTTGTAAACTTTACAATGTTATTTTCGTTTAGTATTGTTGTTATTCAACAGGAGGTTGCGTTCACTTGTCGTACGGACGCGACTATGTCGAAACACAGGAAAGGCATTACGCTTTAATCAATTCACGCTCATAAAAGTGCAAATGACTGAATAAGTCATTCTTGCTTTTAAATATTTTCATTATGCATAATATTCACATTTGTTGCTTATATTTCCTATAAAAGGACGGCCTAACTAATTCGGAGATTTTCTTGTCCGAAACAGTCTTAAACCTCTTTTAGTCTCTTAATAGGGACGGGATTAAAGTCCGACGGTGTAAACGGATTCAACTAGACAAACATTGATAATATTAATACATACTCGTAATTGTTATGAATTACAGCTCAGCAGCTATAATAACCTCAGGGACCAACTTAATTTCTTCTCCGTTGAGAAGGAAAAGAAAAGTGCACGTTTTCCTGTGAGGCACTCAATTTCGGTCAAAGCCAATCGCTGAACACAAAGCATTCCCCGAATCTTCGAGCTATTGACACTAGACGCAAGTGTTATGTCTATTAATTTCTAGATTACCAACAATTGTTTGGCAGTCTGTGTGAATCTAAAGTTTTTGCTTCTACAAAATTCTAAATCAGTCATAGAACATGAAACAACAAACATTAAAAATGTAGGTTCATAACATTATCCCTCATTATCTCAGATAAACATCGGAACAACAGACCACAAAAACCCAGTATTACAAGCGCAGAAAAATCGCGCTCTTTTTCTGATGTTTTAATTAAAAAAGTTGCCAGAGTACATAAAATCGCTTCGCTTAGTTATCTCAGCATACTACTGACAGACGAGACGTAGGTACTTAGCTACTCGTGTTTACATCCCGTGGATCGCTCTGATCTGACCGTTTCGTTGAAAGATTAGCTATCTAACACACTAACACTTAGTTTGATTGCTTTTTCGGCGTGTGTATTTTAACTGGCAACTTTAATCTTATGTTACTTTCGGATGGAGTGGATTAGTTACTGTTTGTGTTGGTAATTCTTGTACTATTCTCGTGGGTCGGTGAAGGGTTTCCGTGTTTGTATGCTCTTTGAATAACAATGATGTATTAAATGCGTATTTATTTGCTGCCCACTCATTGGCCTCTGACTAAAGAATTGTCTGTGACAACAATATAACAGTATTGTAATAAATCGACTCTTGTCTTTGTTTGCTACGTTTCGACTGACAAATTGGTTGATTTGCGCCGTCTGGTGGATGTCTGAGGACATCGATTTTGTGAAGCTAACGGCGTTTCTGTAGTGTAGACAATTCAAATAAGTACTCTACCGAAGAATTACATACCAAATTTAGTTATAAAATGAATGACTTTATTCTTAATTGTTATGCACTGAAAATAAAGAAATACCTAAACGTTAAAATGCAACACATTTTATAATCTACCTCAGCTGATTGATTAGAATTTGTTACATTACATTATTACACTCATAAAACACAGTATTCTTACCATTTAAAAGAGGCAAGACAAATTGCAACAGGCAAGTATAAAGCAAATGGAGCAAGTTGTTTACATAACGTTAATTAATCATGATCATTAACTGTGCTCGTAAGACAGTTACTACACATTTTACACAAACAAACATATTTCAACGCGCTAAAACAATTTCAACGGGACCTTTCACTCAACGGGAAAATAACAAATCGTCGGAATCCCTCGGATGCCATGACAGTTTTTGCCTTTTTTCCCGCCTTTCTTTTTTCTTTTTCCGTGATGTTCTGATTTATTGCGTCTACAGTCAAAGTATTGGTGCTCGCGAGTAATGTACGGTGGATTTCTGTCAGTGAAATTATAATTCCTTTTTGCCAGGTGTTTCTTTGCTCCATTAGCTTAATTTTACCGACCACATTATGCCTTTTTTGGCTGAGGAAATCCTTGTGGCATCCTTTTCACAAATCCAAATGCGATTACTGAAAAGGATATTCTCAAGTTTGTTACATAATCCGTATCTTGTGCTAATAAATATTTATGTTCAGACTCGTTTGAAACATCTGATAAATCCGTCTTCAGCATCGTAATAGTGAAAGTACTATTAAAATTCGTCGGGTAATTATTACGTGGTGCGCATACTGAACATAATAATATGTGTATGCACATATAAAAATGCAAATCTGAGGAAAATAAGAACATTATTGTGTTAATTCAAATAGAAAGTGAAATCGGCGAAGTTAACAAAGTGCATTTTTTCTTTCAATAAGTAAAGTACCTACCACTTTTATGGTAACATTTCGACATATACAAAAAACGTCAATGCCATTTGCGAGGTTAACCTTCGTGGTACTTTATATGTGGTTTGATCCTACCTGTCCATAATGTCCCTATTCCGTTTTATATCTACAGAACCTATAGAAAGACTTTTACAGAAAATGGCAAATGCATTACCAATATCTCGTAACGACGTCGCTTATAGTGAGAACGAAGAAAGAAACATATAAATACAAAGCAGACAGGATTTACTACCCAATTCTAATAAAAACGTATGGAACCGAACATCAATCTTGGAAGACAATCGCAGGCGACGTAACAGCTACTATAAAATTATATTAGCAACATTGTGACTAGACGCGACCATAAAATTTTGTGATGGCAACCCCAGAACCAGTGTTGTGAAAAATTGATAGAGCGAGCGCTAGTCGATCGATTGTAATGCTATTTTAGTCGAGCATGGCGCGAACAATCGAGTTATGTTGAAATTGTGGATATCAAGTGAATGGTGATCACGGGATTATAGATCGCTCCTGTTGAATTTGCTGTCGGTACGAGGGTACGGCCCACATTTTAATAGCTTTGTTTCAGCAGGAGGGCACATGCGTAACCAGGTACATACATGCACTTTAGTACACGGTACGTTCAAACCTAAATTCAAAGTAAGTACCTATTGGTTAAACTATTTGGTACAGTAGACCGCAACAAAAATAAGCCTGTAAGTTCTTTAGGACAGCTTAAGATTGACACGTGGTGGTGAACGGAAACCACTAAATCTTTGCCACCAGAACTCTTCCTTACCAGTCACAATTTAACGCCTAACTTATGTATTCCTATTTAAAATGCCGTCCTCACGCACGTAAATACATGTGCATGCACTACACGTCGTCGTTGCTTACCCCGTAACACAAAAAGCCTATAAACTCACAGCAATTAAAACGCACGGAAATGCGGGCCACGACAAAATCCCCGCTTCACACGAATTTAAAAATAAACAGTCCGTATTCAAATAATGAAACATGCATAAAAACTCCTTATTACCGTCGTCACTTCCTGCCTAAGAACCATGGGGTAACCCCTCTGTTTCAGACTCCACACTTTCTAAAAAGAACCATGTTAAAAGTAAGTAAGGTGTAAAGTCGTGTGCAGGTCGTTAATCACGCCTTTTAGTCTCACCGCGTTAGTTGAAGTTCGTTCCCTGAAATACTCGACTAAGAAAAATGTTCAAGATTTTGTAGCTGGCTTAGCGATATCTTATCGTATGTCAATCTTATTTCTCAGTAGTTGTTAGCACATCAGCTTTTTCATTCATGATGTGGGGCGCAAAGAGTTTCGAATCACTGAGGAGGTTCTATTTCTTTTTTTCTTTACCTAATTCAAAGATAACTTGTGCTTGACCCAGGTGACCCAGGCTCACTCAAGCATTCCTTTTCAACATTAAACGCTCTTTATTCGAATCGAGAACACTCATTTACAGTGAGTCTTTGAAGTTTAAAAGCCTATAGCACGAAAATGTAAAAAAGTTTTTATTATTGTTCGTAATTTGTGTCTATTTCAAGTTGAACAAGCTTTAGGAAGAGTAATTACATTCTATTTAATTGGTTGTTTGTCGTCTAGACAGGTTTCAAGAGGGCTTTCATGTTAAAAAGTGAATTAATATGAGATATTCCAGCACATCGGATTGTTGCCTTAAATTAAATTCTGATTTGCTTCTTGTGTTTGAATATGGTGCTCAACGCTCACTGATATTTAAAGCTCGTTGCACTTCGATTTCTGTTTTTCTTGCAGTATGTGTAGCAGAGGTACATACAGTGCGAGGAAATCGAAGTTACATTGTTAATATGGTTGGAGTGCATATTTGGTCTAGTGATCGCAAGCTCACTGAGCATGAGGTCCTAGGCTCGATTCCCAGGTTAGGCAAAGTGTTATTGGGTTTTTCCATCAGGTGTTTCTCAGCAGTCTGGATTTGTGCCCGGTTGATGGCAATAGGCTCGCCCCCTTTTACATGGGACTTAAATATAACTGGCGAAAAGTGGTTGTATTATTTATAAGGTACACCTCTGCTTAACCCTACGGGGGTTACAAGCGTGATGTTATGTTATGGTGATTAAATTTTTATCACACTTGAAGAACTCAGATGTTCCATATCTCACTGGTATTCGAAGCTCTTTCCACTTCGATTTCCGTTTTTCCTTCAATATGTTAACTTAGGTAAAGTAGTAGAGGTACCTACAGTGCGACGAAATCTAATTTACATTGCGAAATGTGGTAGCATTGTAATCGGCAGTCTCCGGCGTAGTTCTCGGGTTTCCATTTCCCATTGCTGTCTGAATTCAATCTTTAGCGGAACTACAATCAAAAGTATTATTGTTTTATGCTACAATTTCCATAACATACGTGACTTAACCTGGGTCAAACACATGTACGAGCGTATGTCCTTTCTTTCTGTTTATCTTACTTTATTTCATTTTTGTCTTATAACAGCAGAAATTAAACAATAATTTGATGACAAATTACCGACATGGGTACATGATAAAAATATTGATTATTCACAGAAATTCTGATAGCCTTTATTCTATTCTAACCAACACATAATTAATAATAAGCATAAGTTATTCACCCGTTGCGTCATAATAAGCATAAATAACAAATAAATCTCCGCAGTAAACTGGGTCACGTCTGCACGCAACCAATATTTTTGTGCGACTGTCGAAAACTGAGGACCGACTGGCCCAAAGAATACAAAATGGACCCTCCGCTTTGAATACCCTCCGTATACGGAATATTTATGATAAATGTTATTTCTATGGAGGAAAACATGATCGATGGCTTTTCTATAGTGAGGTTGGGAACTTGGGATGAAGGGAAAATATGTTATCCATGCAGGAAAAACATTCTAATCTATGGTCCTGTTAGAAAAACCTGAATGTAGCTTTATTCGTGTGTGTATCAAAATTCGTTTTTTATTCATGATTCAGAAATAATTAAACATTGTTTTGTGTAGGTTGGTACTTGTAACATTAAAAATCAACCCAAAACAAGAAAAACAATTTAGCTTCCTCCTCCGCAATGAAAGACTTAAGTAAAGGTCATTGCACAAGACGGTATTACTCGTATACTTAGAAGACTGCTTTAAAATAATGAACTTTATAGAGCGTAGGAGCTGTGGCAGTTGTGAAGACTACACTTCAATTAATAAACCTATTCAGAATATACACTCATTTTCACTCAAAAAGTCAACAACAAAGTGAATGTAAACGCAACCGCATGTCCACTTTTTACCATACAAAACAAAAAAAGGGATTTATAAATATTTTATAGGATAATATTATGTATCCTTAAAAACACGTAAGGGATACGAGACAACAACGTAAAAATATTGGTATTCCCGTAGCAAACGAGGCGTAAAATTTTAGAATACATAATGATGTTTCCCTCCTGGAAGTACTGTATACCTACGGAACTTTTTCAGACATTTTTCCTTTGAACCACCCGCATCCTTTCAAGCGGCGATAACTAGGTATCATATTGAATTATTGTTGCAGGCGATTAAGGAAAATGTGGTGGGAAATACTTTAGTATTTGTGCAATTGAATGGTTCTCAAACGTTCAAGCTTTTGCGTAACAAGCTAAATGGATGCCACAAATTCGAACAGCAATTTCGAATTTGGAACTCAAACATTTCCGCGCGAAAATCACACAATTCAGAAACCACAGACAATAAAATTGTAAGATCACACATGTCATGTATAAAATTATGCGAATTATAAACAATACATTTATGCGAAATACTTGTACCATGACAGTTTTTGGGCAAAGAATGGCCCATGCTTTACCATGGTGTAAAAGAATTTATTACAGTGATCGTTCCCACTCAATTTACGTCGACTGACCCGTGACGGTTACGTTCTATCGTTTTATTTTTTTCCACCATTGTTTATGTTTCGTAATGCCACCGTAATATTATGCCAACGCGGGCACACTTTCTTTTATGGCCGCAAATATTGCTTTGTACTTTCAATGACTTGCTTTCTTTGGTTTTATAAGTGTTAGATAAGAATGACATTCAATTGAGGGTAAAGAAACGAATCGGTAAGTGGATACGAATTTTGTTGTGAGTTTAAACAAAACAGTTCAAAAACAACAACGAATTTTAAGACTAGAGAATAAGGAAAAACGTGGCATATTTTATCATCATGATTCCTCAAGTCACCAAACAAGCAAAAGGTAAGAAAGAAAATTAAAACAACTTTTAAAAAGAGACCCATAATTATTCTACCAACAAAAGCGCAACAACATAAATAATATTTCCACCTAACCTCATTTGACACATTTGGAGGGAAAAACGGACTTTTAATCTGAGCAATTTTTTTCCTTTGCCTGCGTTAGTCAAAGGGAAAAGCGGGGGAAATGAAGGCTGGAGTATTGGAGTTGGTCGTGCGTGCCTGTAGCGATGTCGTGTCGGCATCGTGTCGTGTCGTGTAGATAGAGACTGATTGATCGGCAGCCGGCGCGCTTCGGGTCCACTCGTGTGAAACACCACCCGATTGATTACCAAACGTTACAAAAAATGGCGGATTTTTTTTTTAAATGAGAGTTTAGAAAATGTTTCTGAATTTTTGGGTTAATGAGAAGTAAAGGGTTGTTTAGGCTTAATTGGTTTTGTATTTTTTTCCAGGTAGGTAAATCAAGTATGCATTTCCCCTTTTGGGAAACCAAGTAATTAGGCTGTGAATACAATTATATTACGAAGGTAAACCGAAAAAATAATTTTCAGAAGGAAGCACCGCAGACGCACGTCAGTGACAACAAAGTATGTAAAAGCTTACCTCTTAATGCCGAAATGTTACCACGAACTTGTGCGGTCGACAGTACTCAATAAAAATAAAAACTACCGGGTAGAAAAGAATAGAAAACAGATCTAACGATTAAGTAAATAAGTCCCTTATTACCTAGATCGAAGAACATCCACAAAGGAAACAAAACTAAGTGCTATAGGCTGCCATCCATTTACTGTCTTTCTAAAGAATCCACTGCTAATCTTTCTTTTATTGGACACTCAGCACTCGATGCTAAAGCTCTTTATCTTTCTGATAAGTACAACTAGGATTCCCAGTGGTCATTAGGAACAAGGAACATTGAAAATGGTCCTTGGTGTTCCTCTGCTTAAAAAAAAAAAAAAACTTTAAAAGAAAATAAAATTAAAATTATACGACCCAGATTAAGACCTGCTGCCGCCTACAATAGAAGAACACAAAAAATACAGAAAGGACCAGTTTTAAAATTGTTGCAAATAAAATCTTCTTCTTTCGTCCTCACAGAAGAGCATGTGTTCCTGAGGTAGATATTAAAAAAATCTTCTGAAATTGAATTCCTACTTTTTGAAACCGTGGTACAAAATTTTTCGTCATTCATTAGAGCATAGCTACACGTAGAAAAACAAATAAAATGAAGGACTTGTTTATAAACTTGAGTTAAAACTAAACTACTACTACTTTCTACCTTTAGGTAAGTACAGTACATAAAGTTCACGAAATAACCTGCAAGTGACCTTTAAGGGGCTTTAAATTATAACAGAAGTCGGCCATTTTGAAAACAAACAGGAACCATTAAATTACAACCTATAACATCCCAAGTAAATATTGACGGTAACTTTGTTTCATTGTTTTTATTGCCATAATTACGCCGCCATCTTTTTTTATCTTCAAAACACTTTTACTTACAGCAGTTTACAAAAGAAAAATAATTACTTTTTATTCTTTTGTTCTCGAAAACTTTTCCTAACTAAATTATTGAGTTCATTTCACTTAAAAATACAAAGAAGGTTCAATTACTTAAATACTTAAGCGCCCAGAGTTTAGTTTGGCTAATTATGAACCAAAATATAAGCTTGGGCGCTTAGCAAAGAGTTTTAATAACTTCGGTGTGGCTGGGTAAATAACTATAGAACTTAAATTAAAGTAAGCAAAGCTCTGCAGAATAAGAGCTTATTAATTAAATGCTCTTGAGTAAGCTGTGGTTACTAGCAGAAAAATAAGATTTGTGGCGCGACCTTAGAACAGTTAAGTAAAATATACAACATGCAAGGCGCGAGTTGTATATTTTTCTGTCAGCTACTTTGGGCAACCAAATGTCGGATGCTTCAAAGGTCAACTTGTAGGTTATCTTGTAAGAATCTTAAACAAACAATATTAGTTTATTGGATAATGTTAAAGCATTGATCAATAAAAAAACTTAGCTTTAGCTAGAGGTGATCATCATCATTCTCCTGCCCTTTTCCCAATTTATTTGGGGTCAGCGTAGCACGTTCCTTTTTCAGTACCTAATCATCCCTTTGTAGCCACATCATCTTCCACGCAGTCCATCCACCTTTTCTTTGGTCTTCCGCTATTCTTATAAACTTCCACTTCCGTACTCAAACATTTTTAAACTATCTTCAAACTTCCCCTCCTTTTTTTGAACATTTAAGACTTCTTGCTTAGTTCAGAACAATGTTAATATACGACACAGATTGTTCAACACTAACCAACTGTGGCTTAAACAAGCCACCTGCCTCTACGCATACATTTCTGCGGTTACAAATCCACTGCAGTACAGTATGCTTAGTCAATCGGTTGAGTCACCCCTCTCGCGTGGAATAATAAGCAGCTGATATACTCGATATTTTATGTCGCACGCCGTCAACGGGACTATGTTTTGGTCATAAATATTTACAGTTCGTATATGTCACTTGCAAACACTGCTGTTTACTATTCACAGCGCTGTGACATCGGTATGATCCATTGGAGATCCCGAAGGCTTCCCATATTTGTGTTGGCACCCTTTGTTCTTTTGGACTCTTAAATATACCCCCGAGCCTTAGGGACAGAGTCAGAAATCCATGTAGCATTCCACGCGAAATCACTGAGATGATACATTTTCAATTCTTCCCACACGAACATCCTACAGAGAAAAAGTTTAGTATTCTATTTCCTAACACTCCAAACCCGAAATTATGTTGTGTGTGTGCATTTCACCGGTCCAGTACCTTTCAGGGTGCCCATTATATCCACGTCCTATATCCAGCAATAACTGATTACGTCTTGATCACCCACCACTCACGACACCTACGCAGAGAGTTTTAGGTAAACAGCGCGTGACGTAGGCCGCTTACACTCGCCCATTGTGACTCCCACGGAAAGGGATAGGGTCTATTCTTAGTCGCAATCTCGTCATCAATTTTAACAACGGCTAACTATAGCATATGGCGTACCCATGTGTGATCTAAATTCGGCATAAGAGTACCTTTTATATTAATCTCATACCATCATGCAGGTCACACCTGCATTGCGAGTTGCGGCCAAACGCAAGCCTATTTGGTGTAAAAAAAAAAATTGTCCGAAGTGTACCATAGTCTAAATTCGATGTGATGTGATTTGACCCATATCCAAACTCCACGCTGCCACTAAGAAATTCGTAAAAGAAAAATCTAATAACACTTTACCCGACCTTCGGCATTTTTGATGCCCCATCCTTATTTTAAATCAAGCAGAAAGAAAGATCTTGTTTAATTTACCGGACCAGCCGGTTTATTCCAATCTGCCCCACCGGTCTGTCACCATTGGTGGTAGTTGTAACTATTTTTTTCATCTACCACCACTGGTGGTGGTTGTTTCTCATTCAGTCGCATTTGCTCCTACCTTTGTCACCACTGGTGGTAAATGTCACTTGCCCTGTGCCCGAAGGCATTTTCCATCAGCAAACATTACGAACTTCAATACAACTTTCATCCCCTTTTTAACCCATTTAGGAGATGAATTTTCAAAATCCCTTCCTCACTGCTCATCTTCGTTACAATGACATATAAAAGGAACTGTTGTGAAAAATTTCAAGCTTCCTGACCCAACGGTTGAGGCTGTGCGTTGTCTGAGAGTGAGTTAAAGATTTTTTTACTCTGTAAATCACGCTTTGCAACGCATAAAAGGCTTGGTTCATCTTCATACTTCATCCGTCATTAGTTGAATCTGTTCGCAGTTTTGTATCAACCAAGTTTGGCGTATACTTTCAAAGTTTTTACTTAAACTTGGACGTATCTAAACACCCGATGACGCAGCGGTTTCGGGAGTAAGTAAATCATTTAGGAAGGTTGACTGCCTTTCCTATCGAGAACTTTTGAAGAGAATATGTTGAATCGGAAAAGAGGAGGAAGAGTCCGAGCTCAGTTCTATATGGATTGGAATACAATTGCTCGTACTTAGATGTTCAATAAAGAAAGAATTTAATATCTCAGTCCCGAGCTGACCTTTTCGCAGACACTATCCAAGCACGTCCTGACGCTTCAGCATCAGCAGCGCATTTATTTATGGCACCTACCTAATCGGTGTCTCTGTGAGTGCAGATAATGGTAACACAGACACACAAGACTAAAACCAACATTTATTCCAACATCACATCAAATAGACTCGTCACAAGAAAAAACTTGACAACATGTAAATCAGATACCACCGCTGACAACTAAGCTTTTCGCAAAAAACATGCAATAACACTCCCGGTACACCCACACATGTGTCGACCACAAGTCCCTTTGAAGAAATATCAGAAAATATTCCCCTTTTTCAATCTGGCAAGGGAATAAAATCGGTATTGGCAGCTGGTATCATTCAATGTGAGTGAAAAGCCGAGGGATCGCGTTACTATGATTTTGTAGTTGAGTTGCTTTACGACTTGGTACCTACACTGCCTACTTATGGTGTCTCTACCTTCACGAGATCTGTACTGAAAAGAAGGAAATGCTTGTTAACATCACTTTAGTTATCTAGGATTGGTGATTGGAGACACAGTCCCTTCAAGTCCCTTGGACAACGAACTTGATTCAAAGCTCACTCATGAAGTCAACAAGTCAGGTCCAGCTTAACGATTCACTATGTGGTTGTCACGACAGACAAAAACTGCCTTGTTATCTTTTATAATATTTTAATATGTAACACAACGATGGATGGACTGCACGAAAATTATATGGCTAGAAAAGGGGGTGAGGTTGATTACTGAAATGAAAGAATAAAGTTAACAACTACGTTACAGTAGCCTACCTATATCGAACCTTTGCCCATGCATAATTTACACAGCTCCATTATAATACGGTTTCATTTCGTAAATAAATTATTGATTACAAAATTGAAGGCACAGCCACGAAATAAGCGCCGGTACAGTCGTGGTCGCGTCATCCGCCGAAGCGATAGCGTGTCGGAGCATCAGCGTACGTCAGGACATCAATCAGGCCATCGAATGATTGATGTACTCGACGGTACACCCGCACGCAAGTACATGAGCCCGAACTGTACGTGTAGGGTTCCCATTGACAAAAAGTCAGACACTGGCGGAGTCCGTACATTTTTGTTTTTAATCTTTCTTTTTATCGACAGTCAATTGGACTGCCTCGTTGGTCAAGTGGTTGTAAGTGCGACTGCTTGTGAGGTCCTGGGTTCGATTCCCGGGTCGGGCAAAGTGTTATTGGGTTTTTCCATCAGGAATTTCTCAGTAGCATCCACGGAGTCTTGGTTTGTGCCCTGTTGATAGCAATAGGCTCGCCCTTATTACATGGGACATATAACTAACTGGCAAAATGTTGTGTTATGTAATTTGGTTATTTTTATTTCCGAAAAGGGTTTTTTTTTTAAGTACAAATGACAAATCCGGATGGCTGGCAACCCTATGCGTATGTGTACGTGTCGAATTGATTAATGAAATTAATGAAGCGCCGTGTAGTAACAGTTGATTGTATAAGCCTAATGTGTCGTTAGTTTGGCCTCGGCTGAGGTTAACGCACTGGGCTTGTAAATATTGGAAGTATTTTATTTTATTTTATTTTATTAGGGAAAACAAACAATTGTACATTTTGTCTTACATCTAAGTATACAATAAAGTGGGTTAACGTACAATCAACAACGTCTCCACATATTACTATAAATATTAATTTACTTACATACAGTATGGAAGAAAGGTACGGCTTATTTTAATATTATACTAAAGTATTAGGTTTTAAGTGCATTAACTAACTCTTTTTTAAATACATTTTGAGGTAACGTAAATATGTCTATTTTAACAAAATGTTGGTTATATATTTTGGGTAATCTGTGAAGAGGCGCCCGTTGACCCGCATTTGTACGACTAGAGGTCGTAGCAAAGAGCGGGTAAGCGCGCGCCTCTCGCCTTATTACAGTTCTGGGCACGATATAAAATATATTATTCACAAGTTCAGGGCAATCAAACTTATTGTGTATCAGTCCACGGAGCATCATGGTTTGGAGTAACAGACGCCTTGAATGTAGTGTTAGTAGCTTAAATTTCTGCAACGACTCCTCATACGGCAGACGCTCCAAGTGACATTTAAACTGCATTGCTTTCAAGAACTTACGCTGAATTTTCTCTAATGCTTGATCATATTTTGCATAGTAAGGGTCCCATATCATACACGCATACTCTACTTGCGGTCGTAATAAAAAGTTGAAAAGATGTAGATATGTGACTGGGCGTTTGGAATCTGATGACGATCTCATAACGAAATTGTACATTTGGAAAGCTTTAGCTATTATCTTTTCAATATGTAAATTAAGGTGAAGTTTGCAATCCAAAAGTACACCCAGATCGCAAATTTCAGTTTCTTTAAGAAGGAGTTCGTCGCAGAGGCAATACTTGTAGTTAATTATGTTCTTGTTTTTGGTAAAGTTAACGTATTTACATTTGTCGATGCTTAATTTTAGCTTATTTTTGGTACAATAATTGGATAATCTATTTAAATCGTCTTGAAGAAGATAACAATCGTTAATCGATAAAATTTTCTTAAAAATTTTAAGGTCATCGGCATATAACAAAAAATTACTGTTTTGAAAGCAATTACCGATATCATTAATATAAATAATAAACAACAAAGGACCCAAAATTGATCCCTGCGGAACTCCAGATGATGCCAAAAATGTGTTAGAATGGTACCCATTACTTACTATAGTTTGACTGCGATTACTAATATAAGACTGGAACCAGCGCAATAAGTTCCCCCTGATGCCATTATATGAAATTTTATTTAATAGTATTATATGGTCAACTCTATCAAAGGCTTTTTTAAAGTCAGTGTAAACCGTGTCACTTTGGGCTCGGATGTCCATATTATTAAATAAGTAAGTAGTAAAAATCATTAAGTTGGTAACAGTAGACTTTCGTCTCACAAAACCATGTTGCTCCGGAATTATACAATTTTGAATAAATGGATATATCTCGTGGTGAACAAGCTTTTCAAATAGTTTAGCCAATGTAGAGAGAAGAGAAATGGGCCGATAATTCTCAATGTTTTGTCTGGAACCACCTTTATAGACAGGAACTATATTAGCCTTTTTCCAGATGGCAGGGAACGAACCATTGTTAATACATTGATTGAAAATTCTAAATAATGGTTTGCATATTGTATTCGCTGACCACTTTAAAAAGCAAGGAGGTATCCCATCTGGTCCTGACCCTTTATTTAAGTCTAACATCTTTAATTGTTTGCAAATTAACGAAAGGCTAAAGTGTAAGCTACAAAGAGATGTGTCGTTGACATTGGATTGTTCAGGGGCAGGGCTCCAGTCAGGTGTCAGACTAGATGGCTCGTAAACTGACTGGAAAAAGGCTGAGAAGAGGTTACATATTATAATAGGGTCACTAGATGTAACATCTTTGTAATACATTCTGGAAGGAATCCCGGATTTTCCTTTGCGATTAGCAATGTATGCCCAAAAGTGTTTGACATTTTGTGGAATACTGTCCTCAACACTATTAATATAGATACGATAGCATTTGACACACTCTGTTTTAAAACGATCTCTATATAAGGAGAAAATTTCATAGTCGGATAAGTTTTTATATTTTTTCCATTTTGTCCAAGCTTTCTTTTTATAATTAAAAATGTGTATAAGGGCTTTAGAAAACCATACAGGAAAATTAGAGTTTTTCGGTTTGGAAAGAGGGACCCGGTTTTTTATTATACCGTATAGGTGATCATAGAAAACGTCTACGTTTTTTTCGGCTGAATCACTATTTAATTCCATGTCCCAATCAATTTCGTCAATATCTCTATTAATAAGGATAAAGTCAGCCTTACGGAAATTATATTTAGGCGTGCATAAAGGACGCATGGGAGTAAGTTTAAGATTTAATGAAAGAAGAGTGTAAAAAGGAGGATGGTGATTATCAGCTTGAAGCAGATCCTGGTTAGGTTTATATACATGGCAAGTAGTATTGGACATTAGGAGGTCCAGAATTCGTCCGTTAAAATTAGCTAGTTGGTTATATTGCTGAATATCGTGAATAGTCATAAAGTTCCTTAGGCGGTGACAGATTGCAGAATTGCCCACGCAAGTAAAGGAGCTAAGAGCAGGATGAGGTCTTGTCCAGTTGGCCGTTGGTATGTTATAATCTCCGAGTAACAGTAAATTGTCGATATTAACTGAATTAATTAAATTATCCATTAAATCAAAATGTAAGTTATATACAGCGAGTGGCGAATTATTAGGAATGTATACTGCACTGATGAGAGTTTGTGTGGCAGCGTTATTACTAGGTATAGTTATAACAACTTGTTCAAAGTGTTTATCTACAATTTCCGACTGAAGCGAGACACTAACGGGGTTGTATTTTCGCAATACAGCTACCAACACACCACCCCCATCAGACTTATTGGTTGCCTTTCTATTACGATCACAACGAAAGACAATATAGCGGTTATCAATAAATTCGCTGTTGTTTATTGTGGGGATTAACCATGTTTCTGTCAATATAATGACATCGAAACAGTTGGATAGAATACTCATGTAAACCATGTTCAGCTTTGTGCGTATACCTCTACTATTTTGATAGTATATACAAAAGTCACTTGTATTAGAAGCCATTGTAACTGTCTAGAATATTATTATTAAATCTTTTAGTTAAGTTTGTTAATTATTGTTTTTAGTTGTGATTTTACACAAATCGTTTATGTTTTTTATGGCTATAGTAGGAGAGGTTTCGCACCGTTTTGCAAGTATGGTAGAGTGTTTAACCCAAACAAATTTAAAATTATATCTCTTTGCCGCCTCGCGAGTTTCTCGTAACAGTTGTTTTTTATGGAGAGTCAAGTGCTCATTAACATAGACCGCACGAGATGTACCAGAAATGCCTAAGTCAGTCGAAGTGAGGCCTTTTTTGAGTCGGTAAGCGCTAAGTATATTATCTCTTAGAGAACGGGTTCTGAACTTAGCGATAATATTTTTCGGCCTCTCGTTGGACGCCGCATGAGGGACACGATGTATGGCGGTTATCTCATCACGTGGTATAGCTAAATCGATTTTCTTGCCGATTTCTTCTAATATATTAACTAAGTTCTCCTCCCGCCGTTCTGGAATATTTGATAACTCCAAGTTACACTGTCGGGCTTGCTGCTCCAGGTAGTCTATTTTAGCTTCGAGAGCCCTTAATGCACTTTGATTCGAAAGCCGTTCTTCCAGGCAGTTAAACTGCTTTTGGAAGTCATCATATTGGTTTGAGATAAATTGAGCAGATGATTTAGTTTCAGCGACCTCCTCTGACAATTTAGCTACAGTTGCCTTAATTTTGACATTTTCAGAGCGAAGACAGTCCATTTCTATTTTTGTTTCCTTCATGTACGTCTCTAAGTCACTCCTTATACTTTTTATGTTGTCATTAATAACCAATAAGTTGGCATCCAAGCTAGTCTTCCATTCACCTAGAGTTTTTTTCAGATCGGTATGCATAGTTGCAATTTGTATAGTATGTTCACACTCCGGTTGTTTACGTTTACGAGTCGTAATATTCAGCTCACTTTCTGATGTTATTTTTGCTAGGTCCGGCTCAGAAGTCGATTGCTCTGATCTTAGTTCAGGTTTAGGTGGCGTACGCTTCGTACCAAACATTATGTGTCGTGCGATCTTGTGATGGTAGCAATATGCAATAAGTAACGAGAGCGTAGAATTGCTATTAGCTTTAGCGTAGGCGTTACGACAGAGCAGCTGCAGCGCAGTGACGTAGCAGAGAAGAAGTGGGGCGCGTAACGCGGTCGTTGATTTCGACTCGTGGTGACTAACCTTGGTGGCGCGGGTGGTAGGGCGGCCGATTGCGAATCCAAGCGTCGTCGGTTCAAATCCAAGTGGAACCCAGACTCAATTGAGGTCGGAGCACACAAAAACCATTTATCTCTTTCTAGGACGGCCCACTGGGCGGGACCAGTCCTATGAAACTCCTAAAGAGTAAACGAGAAATGGATCCTACACCAAAAAAGGTGTAATTGTGTCAAAGTAGGTTGAAGGTGAAATTGTGTGCTATTTCTCATCACGTAGTTTTGTATTTTCAGCCTTTTTTGACAGGGAACAGTGCCAGGAAATTAGAAAATATGTTGTCTTGTGCACTGACAGGCAAGAAACGACATCATCATCTGCTTTGCCTTTTCCCAACTATGTTGGAGGCGCCTTCCAGCCTAATCGGATGCAGCTGAATACCAGTATTTTACAAGGAGCGACTGCCTATCTAACCTTCACAACCCAGTTAGTATTGGGTAATACGATATCCTGTGGGAAGACTGGTTGCAGAGTTTCGGGCC
Organism: Noctua comes; assembly: GCA_963082995.1. Classification (NCBI taxonomy): domain Eukaryota; kingdom Metazoa; phylum Arthropoda; class Insecta; order Lepidoptera; family Noctuidae; genus Noctua; species Noctua comes. The sequence goes on along the minus strand of OY720276.1, from coordinate 17,301,052 downwards.
ATCGACTGCCTGTAACAACTGTCAAAGACAAATGACAGCCGGGACGTGCTTTCCGAGGCAAGGAGGAAACTCGGTATGCGGTCAGCGGCTTTTCTTATTAAAATATGTCGCTTCATTCGTGTTATTCATAACACCGTTCAATTAACACAAAAAGCTATTCAAGTTTCCCGAAAAGCTTAAATCACACTGACTAACTTACGTGTCTATAAAGCCTGCATACTAAAACAGTGCCAAAGTAATCCTCCCAAGAAAAACGGTCTCTATTTCTCTCTGTCACATTTTCCCTTCAGACCAGCTTAATCTTCAATCTCTGATTACGCACGTGATCGTCATAAGCCAAGCCGACTGGCGCATGGCGGACTGGCACATTACCCCGAATACTAAAACATGTTACCTTTATGATTATGAATGCGCCGTTCATTCAAATTCACGTCACATTTAGTCACAATTGTTCTTCCCCTCGCCCCTCCTCCTCTTCCCTCTGGTCGTGCACGTGACATAATATATGGACGACCCTTCACTGCGTGTAGAACAATGTTGTTAGCACCTCATATTTTTCTTAAACGTGCAGATTTGCGTTTAGTGTTTTTATTAATAGGGCTTGTTTTGTTTTTGCACGTTCGTGCTGGATGTACTTTATGGCTTGGCAACGAGTTCGCTCTTACATTATTCCCTTACTATATAATTCCCTTAATATTAACACTAAGAAGATAGAAGATGAGAGAATTTAATGCAATCCAACCACACTTAGCGAGCAAGAGTCAAGACTGTTATACCTAAAACGTTCAGTTGGAGTTTCAGTTAGATATCTATGTCAAAGTTAAACCTTTCTTTTTTTATTAGTTCATTGAAAGACACTATTGAATGTCGAACTTTACAAGGAGATAGAATTGATTCTAGTTGTCAAAGGTTTCGTATGAAAAATAATGGGCAAGAAATTCCATTCTATACTATTTTAATTTCATCTTGTCGATTTTCGTAACCTCGCAACTGCACCGTACCTATTGTTAAAACCATTTTCATCGCACCCTAATCTTTTAAACCGTGGAAATCCGGCGAAATCCGATTATAACTTCGGCAGGTTTAACTAAAATTGTACCTACTTGAGCAACAATTTTAAATTGTGAGGATATCGTGTCGTGAGCTTCCTACTTTACTGTTGTATAATATCTTTCTTATCTACAAGTTGAATGAAACCACCATGAACATACATAAGCAAGTTGACACAATTCGTACAGAGGGTAAACGTGACATAAGTTCACATAACGTACACCTCACGAAGGGTGACACATATCGATCACAATCTCCCCTCAGCATTTAGTTTACGAGCCATCAAAATCAGAGCGATGATATAGCAAGAATTATAGCCCATAACAGTTGTAGAAATTGATCGGGGAAGTTAGTTACACATACCATAACCATAACATAACATCCGTCAGTAATTCCCGAAGGGTTAGGCAGAATTGTTACAGTTAGCAGGTATAGCATACATTGTACAGCTGTTGGAAATTCTTTAGCAGTAAATAAATAGCCTATAAAATTTGTAGAGATCGATCCGGGGAGGAACTCGCTTACCAATAACAATCATCAACATCATTCTCCTGCCCTTTTCATTATTTATTTGTTGTCGGCGCAGTACGTCTTCTCCCATACTTCTCTCATCATCATCATCATCATTTCAGCCGAAAGACGTCCACTGCTGGACATAGGCCTCCCCCAAGTGTCGCCACATTGACCGGTCCCGTGCGTCTCGCATACAGCGGATCCCTGCAACCTTTACAAGGTCATCGGTCCACCTAGTGGGATGCCTTCCAACGCAGCGTCTTCCGGTTCGCGGTCGCCACTCCAGAACTTTTCGGCCCCATCGGCCATCCGTTCTGCGAGCAATGTGCCCTGCCCACTGCCACTTAAGTTTGGCTATTCTTCGGGCTACGTCGGCCGAAGCATCTGCATACTTCTCTACTGTTCGTCATATCAGCAGTCACTACGTTTCTAGCCATATCATCATTCACACAGTCCATCCGTCGTTTATTTGGCGTCTCCTACTCTTATAGCAGTCCACGTTCAAACATAGTATTTAGCAGTAACAATATGAGCAATAAATCATGCTGTTCACGCTCTAGTTAACGCACGGTGATCTGAGCACTACTCGCGAGGCGATAAGTGGTGACTCCGTGCGCGTCCATCGGAAAACAGCAGCGGATTTAAAGATTAAACCAATTAAAATTACTGTTTTTTTAAGTGTTTTACTGATGGCGCAATTTAGTCGAGTTCCTACTTCCTTCCTTTCGTTCTTCTTTGTAGACTAATATATAGTGCAGCACGTTCTTTTGGTGGTTGAATCATAGGTATTGACAGGAAAATTTGTGAAATTCTCCGTGGAAATTATTGTATTGAAAAACAAGATAGCAGCGTTTCGATTAAAGCCACGCGCCAACAGATCCATGCACAAGTACCTACATATAACGTACACTTACCTATATCTGCCACCAGAGGGCCTCGACAGCAGCAGGAATAGCTTTCAATGCGTTTAGTACTACTACAAGGACTTTTCGGTAGCTTGTGTCAATTCTGTATATTTTTGACTCTTCTGTCATTGACAAACATTGTCTATGTAATACCTACAATTAATTAATGTGGCGTCATGCTATACTACCCATAGTATAGGTAGGTACTGGGTACTGTCCCCGCTGTATGAAACTATTCATAGCTCCATACTTGGTGTAAGTCACAACCTTGACAGATAAACGAGAACACAGGAAGTATGAGAGATATCTGGTTATTTATAACCCGACTGATTTTTAAAACCAACTGATGAGCTGGCAACACTAATTACTGGTTCTGCTGTACCTGGATATGTACTAACATCCATAGGTACTTATTAATTATAAATGCGAAAGTTACTCTGCCTATTATTTTTGCTTAACGGATTTGGAAGATTGGGGTAGGATGAATTGCGACAAAGGATACTTTTTATCCCGGAAAAAGTTACGTTCTAATGGAAAAAAAAAACCGACCAATACGCGCGCGAACCCGCAGGTAAAAGCTAGTTTTGTCATAGATTGTAAACCTGTATTAATGAGCAAGATAAACAGCGAATTGCCGACTTAGATTGCTTTCTTCATTACAATTCGCCGCTACTTTCATTTTGTTTCCGTTTATCTTTTGGCAAGTCTAAACTACGGGTCGTTTATCCCGGAAATCAAGCATTATCCTCGTTAGTTGTTACATCTAGTGCGCAAATAAAAATGGTTGTAATTGAAGTCAGTGTAACCGTCAGCACGTCGGCGTCGGGTGGCCAAGCGATGTGTCATTTTGTCCCATCAATCACTTTGAGCGAACACGTTTGCTCGCGGTTCGCAGACATATCGAACGATCTCCTGATAATAATGATTTAGTTCTACAGTTCTTTCACAGTTATTTTAACTCTGACGGCAGTATTCCAACGGTAACCATATTGTAACCAGAATAAAAATAATTGTGATTTTTTTGGCTTTGTTGAATGTAATTTTGACAGACTTGTCAGTGGCAGCGACCACTATCACTTTGACAATGACGTAAACCTCAGAGGTACAATAACTGAAAGGACTATAAGCTGCACCAGTAAAATAAAAGTATATCCGAATTGATATAAAATATCATATAATTAGGTACTGGCTGGATTTTCCGAACAGGCAACATAAAAAAGTTAGCTTTTAAAAATTAAACGTTAATCGGCTGGGCACTTCGAATACAGTTATCGTAACAGTGAAGTGGAAGTCGGGGAACTGAATTGTACAGCTCAATTGAAGAAGTCAACTGTTCCCCGGTAAGGGTAACTGAAAGACCCACTCGAAAACTGAACCGTTCGGGGTTCAGCTTTCGTCCTGTAAAATATAAGGTATCATTAATGAATAGTTCCAATAGATTAATTAATTTACATATGCAAAAACTGGGATTTGAAGGTACATCTAAACCAGACATATAAAATGACGTCATTACACCATAATACCTCTAACATAAGCTACAGGGGATTTGTTTTACTCCTGTTTCCGTCGCGTCTCCGATCCGGCCTAATTATAGTGATCTAAGAACACAGGTGGCTGATCCCTGTCTATATTCAGCATTGGGGATCTTAAAATAACTAGCTTACTTAGGAGAGGCTTAAAATAATAAGACAAGATAAGACGTCTTGGACGTACAGTAGCGAACTGAGCTTTCCAAAGTCTGGGTTTATTAATTCATACCAAACAAAGCCAAAGCATTCAGAATGTTCCTTGGCCTTTGCTCTGTAGTGGGACAAAACAGGCTAGTTAGATATCATTGAATGAAGCAACCACCCTTTATGTAAAAAATCGTGTTGCACCGACCCTTAAGTAAAGAGAAACACGTGCAGGAAGATGATGATCATAAAGAAGCAACCCGTCAGCTTACCATTAGCTAACATTTGTGTCAAAATAATAGAGGAATCGCTATCCACTCAATGTAGACCACAACTCTCTTTATTAGACCAGACTTTGCAGGGAAGATATTAAGCCGCTCATTGCAGCAGATACTCAGTTCCTCTCGCTCGTAACGAGCAAGATATTAAAGTCTCCAGCACAAAATTACGCACTTGGATGGCTCTGGACTTCCATTTTTCAATTCTGCGCAAAGATTATGAGAGCACCGTTCTATTTAGGGATGGCTAACGAATGAAATATACTTACGAAAAATAATAAGTATTATCAAAAAAAACTTTGGGAAAAACCTAAAGCCGACACTGAAATACCGAGTGGTATTTTAGTTTTCCAGGAAATAATTCGCTTGAATCGTCTTTCGTGCTTTTTACCTACTTACATTAGGTATGTCTGATCAGACTCAAACCATTTATTTCAATACCTAAGTACTTTTGAATGTGAATGCTGACAAGGAAATAGAATTGATTCCACTTAGCAACCCATAGTCTGTATCTATGTTAATACTAAACTTATACTGTCACTTACGGGATATCTTCCGTGATTGAAAAAAAACAAAAAAAAACAAAACAACAAAAAAAACAAACACACAAACACGGAAGATATCCCGTAAGTGACAGTATAAGTTTAGTTGTAAACCGTGAAAGCTTAAAACAGTGTTATGCTAATACTAACCTACAAATCCTGTACTTAAGTACAAAAATACACCACAATATGCTCAGTTCATCATAATAAACATTGTTTCTTTTTACTCGTGTACTATCATTTTACAAATTCGGTCAACCCTGAACTAAATGTTGGATGGTTGTAACGGTAGCCGCGGAACCAATTACTGAAGTTGGACAAGTCTCAACTGTTTCAGACATTTAACTGTGAAATAAACGATGGAAAGGAAAAGTTTTCAGCGCAATATTATTAATTCCTTGTTTTCATTATTTTATTCGTAGATATTTGCATGGTCAAGTGTTCACTTTCCACTTTCTAACCGTTTCAGTTTTGCAAATTAGGAGGTTATTTGACCACGAGCCATATTGTGACATTGACAGGTGTCAAACTAATGTCAGTTTCTCTGCTCTCTAATTCTCTGCTCCTGGGGATGGGGAGGGGAGGCATTTGCCGAAGAGGGCCAGCAGTTATAAAAAAAATTGTGCTTCTACTCCTTGCGTCTCCTGTAAGCTACGACGATATTGAACATAGAATAGCCTAATCACAACTAAAAGTAGTCGAGATAGAGGTTGATACTTATATTTAAGAATAAATATACCGTTTTCGTTGAGATCCACAATTTTACATTCTCCGAAATAGTAGGACTTTCCAGTGAATCCATGTTTAAAATGAAGCCGTAAAAGTAATCTACAAAAGCTTTATTCTGCGTAAATATAAATTGGGTCCAGTTGCTGGAGAGGACGTATGTTTTTTAATGTTTTCAACTTAAATTATCTTTAATTCCGTGAATGTTATCGCAGGAAACCGCGCATTTAACTGTAGTAGGTATCAGTTTGGTAATTTTAATCGTATCCGTAAAAAAAGAAATACCTAAGCGCCGTTTGAAAGTAGCAACCTACGTATTGTTAACGTGGATTCATTTTAACCGTACTAATTGTTTTAAGATACGGTACGCCAGATATCCTTATAAAACGGTGTCATTAACAGTCAACAGACCTAACCAGACCTAATAATATTACCTAGATAGGGAATATACCATCTAACGCATATTTACGTCGAAATATGAATATAAAAGCTAAATCTCTGCTATCTTTTCTATAAATTACATGAAGGTTTCATAGAAGCCAGACAAAGTAACGACATGATAACGAAAAAAAAACCCTCGAAAACCACACTTCAAGTTCACGAAAATAGGCCCACTTGAAAATTAAAACGAGAATTCCAACACGGAACTTCACAAAGTAACAAGATCATGTCTACACGTTTAATATTTATAACAGAAAAGACAAGCGCCGCGTTACTGCGTTAACCTTTTATTGCCCTCAAGTGTAAGTAAGTCAGCCATTAATTCAATGCGCTGGGGTGGGTTGATTTATTGGCGGGGAAGTGTACCGTCTTGCGAGATGTACCTACGTACGAGTAATTTGCGAGAAAACTAGTCACATGTTGACTCTGTTGCCTGCTGATAGGGATGCACGATACTTGCATTTGTATCGATAATTTAGATCGATCCCCATCGCAAGAATTCTATACGATTCTGTTTCAATGAATGACTTCGATCTTATTTTTTCACTAAGTCTTATGTCCCCTAGATGTGGCAGAGGGCGTCCACAGTAGTCCTCCATCGCGAACGGTCTTGATCTTCAAGCTTCACTCAGCTCCAGGTCATCCCGGTGCTTGTCGCTTCTGCCTACACGGGTACGACGCCAGGTTCGTCGGGGACGGCCACGCTTCCTTTGTTTCTTGACGATTCCAATCCATCGCTTGTTTGGGTATATTATCGGAATCCCTCTGGAACGTGTGATCGGGTGCAACGTCAAATCCGTGCTCTACGGATGCGAAACGTGGCAGGTAACAAAGGACATCTCACGCCAATCCAAATCTTCGTCGACTGCTGTCTCCATCGCATTCTCGGGATTTGCTGACCCGAGACTATCCCTAACGAAGAGCTGTTACTTCGATACGATTCTATAAATATTGAATCGTATCGTTCCATTTACTGACGATACTTGATTTTGTACTGACCTTAGGTATCGATACAAATGCGAGTATCGTGTCGTACTTATTAATATAGTTACCAGGTAAAATTCCAGGCTTTTTTTCTAATCCATATTTTGCTATTTAAAACCAGTAACACGATGCATTCGTTCCGATATCGATACTTTATATCTATCCAAGCATTTATCGTATTCATTTGTAGCGACCTAATACATCGGAGTATCGGATCGATACTGGAAAGTTCTGATCGGATCGTGCATCACTATTTGCGGTTGACAATCGACGGTTGTCGGAGATTGGATCGCTTTGTGATGCGAGTCGCTGGTTGATTGCTGCACTTATGTAATAAAATCGTGAGATTGTGTATATATATAACCTTATTTAACACCAGTGTTTTAAGTGCATTCAAATTACATAAACTAACAATGTAAGTCCCTACTTTAAATAACAGTGTAAAACTAAATATTTTTAAAGAGTAACCAACCATGGAGTTTCCGGTAAGTAGGTAGGTAGTGAACCAATCACCTGTCCCCGGCTGGACTGCCCCTGATGCTTGAATTGGCGTGTGAATAGCTCTTCAAATAAATTGATAAGTGCATGTCTCCGTATCGTCCATTAAAATCATCCAACCCAGTAGAGCAGTAAGTACTGTTGAAGAAATTGGTCTATCCTAGCGACAAACAAAAGAAGCCCAAAACAGCCCCAAGGAAGTCCTTGTGGCCAACATATTTGTTGCTTCGGTTATTTGATATCAAGGGATAAGTAAAGGCTTATAAAATATTTGGTTGTCGTGAGAACAAAGGTGATTTGACCTTATGCTATTTATAAGGTCAAAATCACCTTTGTTCTCTCTCACATTTAACCCAGAAGTCTGGCTTATGTCACTTGTGAAGATCGGATCAATTTTCTTGAGGATTATCCTCGTTCTATCTCTACGGTTAACCCGTATGTCGATATCTTGCTATAATCTTTGTTAGCTGGGAAAATATTTTGACGGATTGGTTAACATGGATATATTAGCGCCTGTAATGTTAAAAGAGGTAAGCAGAAAAGTCGGCAAGGTATCCTATACCATCATTTTGATTACCATGAAAAAGTGAATGTCAGCTCTCGTGATTATGATATGATATAAATAACAATAAGCTATCGTTTACGTTTACACGAGACTTGACAGATGAATAAATTGTAATCAAACATAAAATAGCGGATGGCCGATGAGGCCGAAAAGTTCTGGAGTGGCGACCGCGAACCGGAAGACGTTGCTTTGGAAGGCCTCCCACTAGGTGGACCGATGACCTGGTGAAGGTTGCAGGGATCCGCTGGATGCGAGTCGCACGGGACCGGTCAATGTGGCGACACTTGGGGGAGGCCTATGTCCAGCAGTGGACGTCTTTCGGCTGAAATGACGATGATAAAATATAGACCATTAGATAGCAGTACTATTTTCTTGTGTCTCTTCCATTTTAATCCTACAAAAGAAACAGCAGTCAAAAACATAATCAAATCTGAACAACCAATTCAGAAAGATAGATTTCTTTCTTTCTTTCTAGATAGATAAATAAAACCAGACACTAACAAAGTAACAATGTATCTCTTACATAATACATTTAACTCCTTATCCATGTGAGTATCCAAGTATTCAGTAACAACCACCTTTCGTCTACTTTCGACCATTTATTTTGCAAACATCGCAATAATATTGAATGCCTACTTCACAAATGTTTCTGTTTATATTCACATCATTGTTCAACAAAACGTTATCATTGTAATTTATCACGAAGTTAGAGCTCAAAACTAGCTGGTGATTGTATGCTTAAGTAGCGTGATAAAAAATTATAGGCTAGAATAAAAATAACTAGCCAGCTAGAATAGAACGATATATTCATATTATGCAATTGTCGAAGCATGAAATTAAACAAGTGTCTTTAAAATAACGACTTTAGACAACTGCAAACATATTCTTATTCATTATTATCTACACAAATAATATAAAGAGACACTCACAAAAACAAATTACCATAGAAGTATTGTTAATTCGTAAAACCTATGTTCTCACATCTCGACATTTTCGTCGTTTGAGTTCGTGTCGATTTTACTTTACTTAAACTGTCAGCACACACATTTAACAAAATATTATTCTAATGAGCGTGAGAATGAACTGAAACCTACGCAACTTTTTGCATGAGCACGCATATTCCCATGTCAGCATAAAAATAACCAACTCAGAATATTCATAAGTAGATAGACTCCATATAAGCAATTTTTTTTGCAAGCTTGCGTATTGTAGCGAAACGTGGACCCAAGCGCAGTTAGCCTAATGGCCTAGCAGTCGAGTGTTTGAGGTAGCCAGTTAATTTCTTAATTAATAGCCCATGTAGACAGGCTATCCAGGGTAGCCTGACCTGTGCCTGATGTACGGGGCTGTGCACCGATTTACAGACTAATTACCGCCCCTTACCGGTCAACACCGGTTAGCGCTGGTTGAAACTGGATAGAACTGGATTAAACTCGTGCACGCCGCCGTTAAAACGATTAGTGCTTCAGATATTGTTCAAGATGGACTTGTAAATAAGGAAAGGTAGCATCCTATTTTTCTTCCGAAACTAATTAGGTGATACGTTGTAACGTGGATAAATAGGTCACGGAATGGTAGGTAATGTCTAGACTATGGGAGTAACCAAAAAAGACACACAACAAAAATTGGTTACAAAAGCAAAAAAAAACCTTAAAACACATCAGCCGATGTGTGACGTTGGCATCAACGGAAACGTCTATCATATCAAACAAATAGGGTATCCTAAATGAATATTTAACACATCTTTCATAATCGCATAAGCCCAAACACGTATTAATTCCCCTCTCCCCCCATGAATTTCAATAAGGATTAAAACCTTCCCAAATATAACACCTCATGGCTCGTCCAAAATTCATTTTAGAGAGTGCAAACTGATAAAAATATAAGAGAAAAAAAGCTGGACCACAGCTCAGGGTCAAAAGCGACCACTAAGTCTGCTAGTCTACCTGCGAAATCTTCCTTTACTGAAACATTTCAGCGCTAAAAATCTTTCACAGGTGCTCTTTGTGTATGCGTTTCAGCTGTTTCGTAATGTGCACTTAAAGTGGAAGCTCGCTGAAGCTGCTGAATGTCAGTATGTGTCTGTTTTATCTGTCACTGAACATTTTAAGAGAGATTTTTTCAAACTCCAGCTGAAATATTTTTGCGTTGAGCTAAAATCGTAGGTATGTAGCAGTTACTCGTGAGAAGCGGAGTTGATTAATTTGTCAAGTACCTACATTATATTAACTACACGTGCCTGTCTGAACAATTCAATTGCTATGTCTGAGTATTTCAGGATTAGTAACTTAAATAAATGCTTGAAATTATTTCAGACATTGCTTGGTGCTTTGATTATAGAGGAGTATTTAAGTAACAAAGTGTGCAAAATCAAAAATCAAATCAAAATCAAAGCATTTATTTCAAATAGGCCAGTTACAGGCACTTTTGAATTGTCGAAACAAAGACAACAATAGCTACAGTCCAAGTCACAAGGCATAAAAACTGTGAAAGTACTGTAGTTGCCCATTCCCTAACGTAGATCTCTATGGAGAAGAACGGGCATGAAACTCCATGGACACTCTTTTAAATCAGAATACTTTTACAAACTCTTGGTTACATTATTCATGTTGAGATGGTACATTATGTGAGAACGATGTAGCAAGATGTGTAGGTACGTTAAAAGTGTCCATAGTAAACAATTCAAAAAAATCAATCAGTGCATCCTATAAGTTCGCTTTTCAAATTAAATTCAGAAGTATAATTTTGAAACGCTGAGAATCAGCACTTTCTTAACGTTAACTTATTATTACATGAGTTATTCCCTCAAAATGCCCTGCACCACTTCCTAATTTTTTGCTTGAAATTGAAATAAAAAGCTAATTTTAGAGTTTTAGCTGGATAGAACTGGCGCAACAAACTCTCCAGCAGCACATCTATCCGTAAAGAGTATCCTCACACTGAAATTTCTCTTGTGTCACGCACGGTTGCTTTAACAACCACCAATCTTACTTGCTACATACTCAATAATAAAATAAATCCCCTTAATTTGCACCGTGAAGCAGTCGGCGCACAACGGTTTGTTTCTGAACCCAGTGAGGCGTGCAACAAGACATGTTTATGGTAATTCTGCTCACACTCGGTTACACAACAGGTACCATTGTAGGATAACTTGGATCCGTGAACTTTTAGTGTCTTGAGATGGGAAGAGGACATCTTGAATTGGTGTTATTGAATATTTGCCTGCGACTTAGTTCACGTTATGGTCAGAAATTACCCCATGGGAACGTTTTAAATATAGCCTACAACACTCGGGGATAAAGTGAGCTTCCCATAAATGAAAGAATTTTCAAAATCGGATCAGTAGTTCTGAAGATTACCCCCTACATTCAAACTTACAAATATACAAACTTTACCTCTCAATAATGTTAGTATGGATAGTGTCTCTGACAATACCCAAACGCATTTGGAAAGAGATGATGCAATTTGAAGAACATTGTTGAAAATGGTTAATTATAGAAGACTAAGTAGCACGTTCTAGTTTTTCTTCCTTTTAGCTACTTGTCCAAACGATCCAAATGAATAAGAAATGAAAAAGTCAGCGCGCTTACGACTCTAAGCTCAGTTTTGTAAATGCCATTAACAGTTCCAAATAACAACTCTTATCAGGACCATGCTCCTAAAACAAACCACAGTAACTGCAGTTTAATCCACGTTAAATCCCATTAAGCATAGATTAAGCTGCAATTGCCATTTGCCGTTCAATTTGTCCACCCACTTCGGCGCCAATCTGAGTATCTGAAAAACATTCCTGCTCTCCCTAACCACAGCTTCGCTTCATTCGACCGTTTCCTTTCGCTCCGGAAAAAAAGCGATTCCTTTGGGGCAGAAGGAAATCTTAATTTTACGTGTAGCCAGAAAAATCCCCCCAGGAACGTTATTTAGCCTGTAAATAGCGCCGTAACGATGTATCGATTTACCTCTAACGTTTGAGTAAATACTCCTTGCTTGTGCCTCGGGATCTAATGCCGGTTGACTTGATATACCGATTCTAAGGATACTGGGAAAACGGTTCTTGGGTCTTGAGATGATAGGGTTTTTGAAGTGGAATAATTAGGAGATTCAACATTGAATATTTAACTTATTCAGGTATATTCAATTATAATCGTAGGTCTGTACATTATAATTCATCCAGCCTAGTAGTTAATAAGAGAATGTTTATTGTACCTCCCTTGAATCATTGATAATGAACAATCCTCATAATCTCCTTGGATTGTGGGGTAAACATCTTCTTTCTCCACAAACACCTACCTGTACCTATCTATAGTGATTTCGATCGCTCTTGCTCATAATACTTATTTAGAAAATTAATCATCAACATGATATCGATTTGATATCATAAAGTTTGGACCTAAAAAGAGGTAAAAGCTAAATTAATTTAAAACTCGCTAGACCTGAATCAAAAATGTGTCTAGTAGAGCCCCAATTCTCACAGATCTGCTATCCAGTGACACCTACACCGTACTTAAACATGCCATGCCTAAATAGTTAATCTTGTAGGTAATACTACTTAATTTCCTTGCACGCGTCACAGCCTAACGTAATTAAGTACAACATGCGCCTAGCCACCAGTTATCGGTCTATATCTAGATTGACCTACGTGTACGCCGTAGAATTAATGCTACTATACTGTGGATGTAATTTTATAATTTCGTTACAAACATTAATTTTGCTTACCAATGGTGATTTGGTAAGAAGTTGTTATTTATGTGTATTGGTAATTATTTAGGTTGTTTTCTACGACTAACATGAGTATTATACATACAGGGTGTAAACAGACCCTTCACATAGCCGTGAACCAAGCATTATGTACATCAAACTAAGTAACTTTACGCAAAAATTATTGCTGGGAATCGACTTTTTTTTTTTGGTGAAAGGTAGGACTCGATGGAAAGCACAAAAATCATTGTGCTGATGGATGGATTGAATAGTACGGGGGTCGTGGAGGTGTGTAAAGTAAAAATCTAACATTAAAACATGTATTTTAAAAAAAACTTGTGAGAAAGTTGTAACTTTGAACCCCAATATCTCCGTCATAAGAAGATTCCCAGGTATGGTCTACAACAAAAAAATGATCGCAAAGACGGGCAGAACATGTGTCTTTCGGATGTGTTAAGGGTCTATTTACACCCTTTATTTACCTACTGCTTCTAAGGCTAAAACTGTTTTGATGAACTGCAGCCAAATGGTACCTGTCTAATTTCTTTGTATCCAGCTTTGACTTCATTGGACTAGAAAGCCAAATCGTGTATTGTGTCCTCGCTGATTCCTATGGTATGGACCCAATTCTACATGAAAATGGGCCTAGCCTACAGGCGAGTGAAAATAGTGCCCATCATTTAGCCTTCCGTTACTACAAAATTATACAGTGTTCACATGGTGTCCTGCTGACCTACTCGGTCAGTAATAAATAGATATTCAGGTGATGTGCGTATGTACGTTAAAACTGTGTAAGTAGGTGAATGACGTTCGTATTGCGATGTAAACGCTATACGATTATTTATACGCCTTGCGTTATTAATCATTTTTTTATTTTAAAATGACGGCATGCTTTTAATTATGCCTATTGCATCATCCTGTAGATATAGACAATTATTTCATAGATCGTATCCTACATAGGTACCTACATATACTTTGCGTTTTTCCTATAGGGGTAGGCAGAGACTACAAAACGCCACCTGCTACGATTCTGAGTTTCTTATGCCAGTCGTTTTGGTTCGTCCACGTTCATACACGGGTCGCTGTCGTCGGTTGCGATTACTACGCATCTGACATTTCTGAAGAACATCACTAGCGATATTTCAATGTTGTCATTTTCCACAGAGTTGACCCCGTAGGTGCCTAGGACCTTGGTTGACCTTTTTGGCGATGTCCTCTAAAAGGTCAAGGCGTTACCTCTACACCTTGGCGATGAATACGACATGTGTAAGAATGATATAACGTAGGTATCCACGGAAGATAAAGACCGTATTATAGCAATGTGCGTTCTTTAGCTTCTCTACCTACCCTCAATTGAGAAAGGCATGACATAATTACAAAGCCTGACAGACGGAAGCAAGACTGTTGAAACAAGACGTTATCAGTCTTCAAGTTAATGCTGAAAGGAGCATATATAAAGCTGAAAGCAATACAATGTTATTTTATGGGAAAATTATGAAGGTAAGTGAGTACGTGGGAATTATATGAATGAAATATTAGCTTGTCTTTTCCTTCGGGAAGAGCAAGGAAGCTTGTATTACCTCATCGAGTTTTATGCTAATTGAGCAACAATTTATTCTCTAGGTGCGAGCCACACTATTTGTCAAACTATCCGCCCACACAAATCATAAATCCTAGCAATAAATATTTGCACATTTCTAAAGCCACTCTGTCTCTCTTAGGGCTTCGATTAGGCTAGTTTTATTCAAATACTTGATCGTTTGTCGTCGGTTATTGCTGGGTGTTATTGTAAGATTTTCATGGTGTCAAGGAAGTCACAGCTTTAGACTATCTTTTTTCTATAATCTGATCTCAATACAATATTGAGGCTAAGGCCTGACTCTCCTAGACACATGTGATGTATTAGAAAGTGATTCTCTATCCCGGGTTATGTCACCATATCCAGTAGGTACCTCTTTTATCCAATACGTAACAACCGTTTTGAGACCGTCCACACCACAGAGACCATTATCATTTTTATTTTGGTATTTATAAAACTCCAAAAACAAATTACCCAATTGTTTCCAGATTTGTCCAAACCGAAATAGTCCCTCAAATTACGACTGCGCGTAACAAGTGGGCAATTAAACTGGTTAATGGCATCGGCATCGTGTGGACGTTGCGAAACTTGCGGCGATTTCTAGCATTGACTGCCGGAGACGTGACTGATTGTTATTAATAACATTGTAATTAGTGTGTTATTAATTGTGATATTGCTTACTTTGTTATACATTTGTTTGTACCGTTGTTTTGCGATGGATCTCAAATAGTCGAAGGACGGTGATCGATTGTGGGACGCACCCTAGCTAAATGAACCGACGGCCTTAAAAATATGACTAGATGCGGAGGGAACCAGGGTATCTTGGAGCAGCTTGGCAGAGGTTTACGTCCAGCAGTGGATAGGTAGCTGCGTACGTCACCGGGGTTTGGGGTTTCTCGACTTATGATTACTGAACGGGAATGGGGGGAGTCTATCTTTAGTCCTCTCTAATGATACCTTTAATAAATTCCTCAGAAGATGATTTATTTACGATTCACAAAGACGGCTTTCTGTTTGTGTTTCGGTACCATATTAGGTAGGTATCTACATATTTTAATCCTGCTCGAATCATTGGAGATAATAATTATGTCAAGATATTATGATTCGCTAATTAATTTGTATAAATAAATGCGTATACAAGTTGCAAGGATCACGGCTATTTTAGGGTCCTTTGGGAAGCTCGTATTGACAACAGTCGGACTACGGAAATCTAAATTAATATCTCTTTGGATTCATAAAACATAAAGGACTTTTGAGAATTTTTAGAAGATGGAATTGAATGAAATGAATCAATGGTCATGTGAATTTATTGTGAATCACATGTTATAAGATTAGAAGTAGGTAAATGAGATGCATCTTGATTTAAATTAATTTATTCTGCACGTGAAATGTAAATCAGATTTACAAATCAAACAAAAAACGTAGCAAGTCGTAGTAGTTTGGGAATTACCATATTCTTATAGCAAGTTATATGACTCATCTATCGGAGAATAACGGATTAGCAGTAGTGGGCGATGAATCTAATAATCCAAAGCTGTTTGTGTAGGTACCATTACCTATTCCAACATTATTTCTGTACATGGAGTAAATAACCACATTTTACGTCAAGCTTAAAAGTGAGTGCCAACGCTACACTTGGGCCCATATTGGGCACTGTCGCCATTTTGGGTAAATTCGATTCACTAGTTGATGTCCGCCGTAAATGTCCAGTGGTCAACATGGGTCGCCTAATCGAGCTCTACAATGAACGATAGACGTGAATTATAGCCGTCATCATCGCCCTTAACCATCGTATCGGAGACTTAAGTATTGCGCGATGTTATTCGACAGAAGATTACTGTGTTCAAACATTATCCACTCTTGAATCCATCCCACAATCGTATTCGACACCTGAAACCCTGGAAGTACGAGTATAAGTGTTTTATTTTTCGAAAAGACCATAGAATCAGATTTTGTCAGATTTTGACCATTCTGGTTCTTAAATTACTTTTCTGTAGACAAAATAGGTCAAACAAAGAACATTTGTCAGAGCTACCAAATTTTTCAGTTCGGATCGTCACCCACACGAGATGATTCCGAGAAATCGGAAATACGTTGATACCCACATCATTTTACGATTTCTTGACTAATGAAACCAGCAGTTTCCGATAAAGAATTCCGGATAGTGAGTTGACCGCAATCCTTGTTTCAGAATGCTATAATCCAAAATAGATGAAATGCAGGGGGACATGGAAACATGCTGTGTTTCCGATACGCATGTTGAAGAGCTAAACGAGGGAGAACATAAGGACGGCTAATCCCCCGTGTAAGATTAACAAGTTAGGGAGAGAGGGGCATTCGAAACACTTAAAGATGTAACGAATCAAAGCTGTAATTTAATATTTCAGTGAGTACTAAAACGTTTCAGACGGATTAATTCAAGGCTATTTTTCGAGAATTCATTTCGATGTAAGTGTACCTGCTACTTTTGTTTCCAAAAAAATTTCTTTTCTTACAAGCTTATTACGCACTGTCCTAAATATGGAACTGAAGGAAACAAATGTAGAGACAACAGCCATTCGTGTTAGCTATCCGGAAATACTTAGCGTGAAGATATGTTCTCCACTTGAAAATCAGTTGAGCGCAAAATAACATTAGTTACCGCACCAAAAAACACAAAACTTCAAACAACAATACAGTAATTAATTGTACACAAAAGAAATCGGCAAACGGATACTTTCAATTGGCGTAACAAGTAGAAAATTACTTCCAGGCCATAAAAAGTGAGGAGAAATTTATTAGACACATGATTTGAATGTGACATTAACATTTTATTATATTTATAATTGCTTATAGCAGCATAATGGTGAACATTAAAAATATTACACGTATGTGAAGCGCGTACGACCGCTGCTCTTATGGCTATGGGCCTGACGCTTAAGGCATGGTAACACGCATAAGGAATAAATATTGCGAAAGTCCAGTTACTGGCCACTCGCTACGCTCGGATTCTAGCCAATTTAGACGTCCAATTCACCTTGTTTTAGCTAAAACACACGGGCATACAGCCGACCAATCGTAGACAACGTAAATAACAAAAATAGAACGAAGATTTTTTAAGAAAAACGTACCTTATGAGGCGTCCTTCCTCATAATCGGGTTTATAAATCCATTCACAATACGAAACAAAAACCACTCGAGCACTTTGCGAACACAAAAATAACGAAACTTAGGGCCTCTTACGTTGTTACATATGGCGGAACGTAAAACACACACATCCTTTTACGTACGTTTTTGGGGAAACAATAAAAAAAAAACTTGCACAATATTTGAACAGATGGGATATTTATTTTGGTTTGACGCGCGACGTAAGATCGTGCGGAGTGATACCACACCGTACCGCCGTCCGCGCGGAGGGAATCTCGGCACTGACTCGGAACTTCGCGTTTGTTTGGTTCAGACTTCGCCTTCCCTTTCTAATAAGAATTTAACGGCGGCTCCACCTAACGGATACTGGTTGAACCAGGTGTCCCACTGGCTAGTGAGCGGAGTTACTAACTACGTGAGGTACTTTTTGAAGTGAGCATTTTCGTATAGATGTCGGTCTTTACAACCAGCGCGTATGACCGGAATTTGAAGACGGCAATGCAACAAATATTATTCTGAATCGAACTTGGAACTAAATACGCTCCTCCTGATTCAAATAGGACCATTTTTATGCATAGTATTGAAGGTTAATTAATGCTATTTATAAAACCTCAACTGAAACACAAGACTTTAATATTTGATAAAACTTCAATGCTACTTCCCAAACGCCATACTCGACAATTGGCACCTGAATCAATAGTTTCGCTTTCGAGTACAATAATACGGTTTTTCTTTACTCATAGAACTATAAATTTTTATATTATAGTTAAAAAGAATGTTGCAAACATGTCCTTGTTCAAGGAATGAGATCAACTACTCTTCAACACTTCAACTTGAATATTGCCCGTTTTGACATAACATTCATAGCCTCGGATACAGTTACAACGCATATTGGTTTAATGTTTAGGAGTCAGAACTATCTTATATTTCCACCAGTTCTAATTTAAAAAAAAGTCGCGACTGGCAACAAATCAGTAGAAAATTGGAAAGGGGTGCCACATGGATACGTCCTAGTGCCCTTGTAATTCATCTTGCAATGAAAAATGCAAGGTATGCAAAAAGGATTGCCTGCTAGATCTATTTCTATCGTTCAAAAGAGAAAACTCAGCAATGTAGAAAAATGGGACACCGCAAGGGAATTAGCTGGGTCCCATTTAACATTAAAGAAAAAGTAGAATAAATACCTAAAGGATTTTTATGAAGTACGGTATTCAAAAGAAAAAAGAGGAGTACTGCAAGGAACTGTAGGTACTAGAGCCCGTCTAACTCATCAACTAATTTAAAATGGATTGCATAAGGAAATGTGCTTTTCGTAAATAATATCTCAATAAAAACCACCAGCGACTGGAAAAATTCCTAATTTATTTTAAAAACAATATTTCCGTGATTTACACTTATTATCCTATCATTACTTTACACGACAGTTGTGTATCAGTTTGTTCGGCGACCACTTTTATCAGGTTGCTATTAGCTAACACATTTCTGGGCTGGTAACCCGCCGTTATCCACGAGTCTAATATTTCAGTACTTGGCAACATCGTTCTTAACGTGTTCCTAATATAAATGTAGGCTTGTGGCGAATATTTGTAAATGCTCAGCGCAAAGTTTTTCAAGTCTTCCGTCTGTCTCATTGGCATAGCCAAGACCAGTCCTGTAGAATCCTCCTTGATTTTATCCTGCAATGATAGCAAGATCCTGCATTTTTTCTTACGTTTCTGATTCAAAACCTTTTTCTTCATCTCTATGATTTCTTTTATTCTCTTTAGGAATCTATTTTGTCTGTTGTGTACTTTCATGTTGTATTTGAGTTTGTCTTTTAGTCCGACGGCTTGTCTCTGTAGTCTTTGGACTTCAGAGAACAGTTTGAGCAGTTCAATACTATCTAGTTCTTTCTGAGGTATGTTTAGGTCTAAAGACGTGTTGTTGGCAGCACTAGCGGCCTTATCTTCGTCTTCATCGGTGGTCATGTAGTCTTCGTCCTCTTCGTTGTCTAAAGTTTCTTCATCTATGTATTCGACCTGATACAGAAAAAGGTGCATTATTGCCTGGGTGAACAAGAAACTAACTAGATCAACTACAACATCATGATATAAAGATAAAAAATAAAATGGCATGCAGACTCCAGATAAGAATAAAACTTGGAACCAAGTCATCATAAAAAAGATTATTGAAAAAACATAAGATATGTAACTGACCTTTAATTTTTTCTGTTTTCTTCAGAACTTGACTGTGCAATTTTTGAGAAAAGAATTAAAAATAGATGGGTTTCCAATGTTTAAAGCAAAAGAAGAGGATGATGTCAAAAAAGCCAAGAAAACTTAACTAGAACTAACCTCTAAAACGTGTCTCGGTAACTTAAGTGAAGGTACTGCCTTATCCACTAGGACCATCTGGTCATCCTCGTCACACTTGAAGCAGTCAATGGAGAAATGTTGCATGCAGATGTAGGAGAAGTCGGTTGGCGTCCAGTTGTTGCGTCCTGTGAGGTCTGTCCAGATCTGTCGGAGGCTGGAGTCTTCTGGAAATCTATAAAAAACAACAATAACAGAAAAATTACTTAACAATATGAGTAAGTCTAATAATGTGTAATGTTCGTGTTGGGGTTCAGCATTCCTAAAATAGAGACTTTCAATACTGATACTGTTAGCCTGCGTCATCCCACTGCTGGGCAAAGGCCTTATAAATCAACAAATTCATTCCAATTTCTTCTTTCTAGAAGCAGAAGAAACTTTAAAGAGATTTTTCAAAACTGGCTCTTATATCAACTGTGTTGGGGAGCAAATTAATACATTATACTCAAGTTGACAACTGTTCATTCATATCTAACCATAATGTTATGAATAATTGAAGTAAATGCTAGTCAAAGAAACTCTTTACCTGAAAAAGGACTCTGCATCTAAATTCTTGAAGTCTTCACATCCTAACACCGCACAAGTCTTTGTTATTTCTGTATCAATATCTGCATACTGCTTTAATTCCGGAGCCACCATTGCTGTTGAGAAATTATTATTGTTGTTCAACTGAAGCCGATTAAGCAGCCACCTAAATTCAGAACCTTCGGCTACAGCCATGAGTTAAGTTAAATGATGTGGCAATCGCCAATTACTCGGCTTCAGCTGGCCACTTATATTAATTTTTATTATTATATTATTTCAATTTCTACAGAAGTTTGGACGGGCTTAGAGTACTGTGCTGTGGTAGATTTTCTCCCTTCAATTGTCTTCATTTCATTATATTTCAAACAAACTAAAATACACTCAAACTGTTCCTCTGATAATGGATAATTTTGTGTTAGTATTTCAGTTTCAAACAGGCAGGCTCAACATTTTGTATTTACAATAAAAGGACATTAGAATCCATACGGAAACGCTGTTATTTGCGTAATTATCACAAAAGTAAATGTTATTTCATAAGTAAACAAACCTGACGCCATAGAACACTAGTTTTATTTCTAAATTCAAACAACAACCAACCTATAGGAGTAGATTTCGCTTTACTATCGCCGTGCTCCGTTGCATTCTCCTTCATTTTATAACTCTGGCTTGTATTCATCATACTATTCTACCTTTCTGAAAAAATATGTCAAAAAGTATTTCATTGAGAATAGAGTTCATTTCTCCAAGTCACATCAAAAAAAGATTGGTTATATTGTCTAAAAAGTATGTAAATAGCTAATAACAGAGTCAAATGAAAGCAGGCCTCTGTACACACAATAAAAAGTATGGAAACTTACTTTATTACTTTGCCCAACAACTATTGGGACTGGAATGGCCGGCAGCGAAAACCATATGAAAAAATAGGTTAATCGCTTCTAATTCATTTACGCTATGTTAACATTTTATCGATACAACCGGGAAACGAAAGAAAACACAATAATTGTTCCTTTATATAACGCAGTTGTAATTTACAACGACACAAAAGCGCGTAAATGAAATTTTAAAACACTCCCCCATTGAAAAATTGTGGCATGAACGATTGAGCATTGAATGACATAAACAATGAATTGTTTCGTATCAGTCAAAATTCATTCATTACTGAACGATTTTTAAATTACGGAAATAGATACTTTGATAGTGTACGGTATATAGTAGTCTATGGTGTATGGTTTTTACTAAAGTTTAAAATAAACTAAAACCATGTTATAACCTGCTGTTGATTAGGAAATATATTGTCTAATATCTAGATAATTTTATACGCACCATTTCACTGCTTTTGTCTCGTAATTTAATAACTTTTCAAAAAACTGAAAACAATCTTTTACCATAGACAAACTAGAAGACTCGTGAAGTGATATGATATGACTTGACTGTGTGATGTTTCTTGTTTGTCTTGTCACTTTTTCTAAAATACGTAATTTTTGACGAGACCTTTGTTGCTATCAATTGATGTTATTGCAAGTGTATCTAAAAAATGGTTGATCCAATATTCGATTACCAATTTAGGCTTATCCTAATTGGTGATAGTACAGTGGGCAAGAGTTCACTGTTGAAATATTTCACAGATGGGAAATTCGCTGAGGTGAGTACATACAATCGCCTTTGTTTTGATGTTATTTATACAATTTGTGATTAAAATTGCGCGTTAAATTTTAGCTGTCGGATCCTACCGTGGGTGTGGATTTCTTTGCAAGGATTATAGAAGTGCAAGATGGCACAAGAATTAAACTGCAATTATGGGACACGGCGGGTCAGGAGAGGTTTAGATCTATAACAAAATCATACTATAGGAACTCAGTGGGTGCATTACTAGTATACGATGTGTGTAATAGATCTAGTTTTGAGCATATACCACTGTGGATGATGGAAGCAAAGAGGCACATAGAGCCTCACCGGCCAGTGTTTGCTTTGGTTGGTTGCAAAGTGGATCTGGTGGGCACAGACAACAAAAACGGAGCCAGAAGGGAAGTTACATGTGAGGAGGCGCGAATGTTTGCTGAAGAGAATGGTGAGTTGCTCAACTATTTCATAATTTTAAAAATAGTTTGTTTTGTGCTAGTATGTTATCTGGTACTTTGTTAAATGTAGGTCAGTAGTAAATATTATGCTAATTTGTGTCCTGATAGATATGTTTTGTGAAATATTATTTTGAAATAAGAGCACTTTGAATGTTTATTTTTATTTTGACCTGATGCAATTCAAGTTACTTAGGCTGGTGTTTTACTATATTAACATAACATGTATGATTTCAAGAACAAAACTTGTATAATTAGGCATTTTTTGTTACTTACTGATGCCAAAGATATTGATAAATAATTCATTTTGAAATTCCTAAAATCACTTGATAAGAATTAAAAAAAATAGTCCCATGAATAAAACATTGTTCTGGATGTCACTATCTCAAGATATTTTATTGGCTATGGAAGGTCAACAGGAAATACTCATTTATGTTCATTTCCAGTGTTTAAGATGATGACAATGAAAACTTCAATGCCTTAATAAGGATAATTAAGATGAAGAGCTATTAGACTATAAACTTAAATGATTGTATGGCAAATGTAAAATGGCCATAATCAATGAAATTGATAACACAAAATCATTTCAATGAAAACAATTGCAGATAATAATTTATTAAAAAACTTTTATAATTTTTATTAATAAAATAAAATGACACTGTCTTCATAAAAATCTTAGTATATAAAATATTCTAAAATTACTATATAGGGACAAAATATTATTTTTCTTTGATTGTGTATTGTTAGATGTCTAAGAACCATACCCATCTCCGTCACATCTGTGGAGTTTTGCTAGCAAATTTAATGTAACCTTGTATTTTTAGGCTTACATCATGTAGAAACATCAGCAAAAACAGGTCTGAACGTAGAAGAAGCGTTTGTGCTAGTCGCTCAAGAAGTATACAACCGCATTCAAACAGGAGAATATAAAGTAGAGGATGGATGGGACGGGATCAAGACTGGCTTCAACCGTCCAAATGGCATGGACTTCAACCTCCTTGAAGCTGAGACGGTACAGTCCACATGTTGCTAGGAGGGACTAAGTGTATATATTTGACTCACAATAGTTTAGTAATTATACGATGTGTAAGCATAATTTTATATATATTATGTAGATAAGGTGTGGCGATTGCTGAAAAAGCTGTTTCATTCGGTTTATTGATGAACTTTTACTTATAAACATTTTTGTTTGTTTGTTGGTCATAATTATGTTGAATGGTGTTTATTTTGAAAAAAGTGTACTTAGCATGAATTTAAACAAAAAGTACACCTATTAGTGTTGGTCTCTCTGCCGATTTAAAATTGTTCTTACAATAAAACTAGCAGATTCTGTTGTTTATCCAATTTTTAACATTCATTTATAGCCAACACAATGACCGTCATTCTATTTTAAGACCAGAAGTTACTACTTAAATTGTGGCGTAGTTAAATACGTAGAATAGTACTAACACAAATGTATGGCAACTCTTAGCAACAGCTACTAAAAGTAATAAAAATAGGATACTTTTAGACTACTAAAACGGGCAGAAAACTAATATTTGAATTTCTAATCATTAAATAGATTGATTTGGGCTCTGTTTAATGCTGCTTAGTTTCTGTTTCTACAATTTTGCTATTAAATTATTTATTTTGTTAGTAGGTATCTACATAGTAAAGTATGCAATTACAGTTGTAGCAAAACTGGCAATTAGACTTCAAACAGATTTTTCCATATTCTTTAAAAGAAGCGATTATATTTTTCAGCATCAGACTAAAATTATATTTTTACAAATAGTACGTTATCAAGTACACAAATTTAAATGATAATGTTTATAAGCAAATGTAATAATAATCTTCCCTTCTATTAAAGTCATAATTATATTTTTCATACATTACAAAAAAAAAACAAGATTGTTATATATTTTTGCTCAAAGGAAATGATAAAGAGCACTAAATATAACATTGAATCAGAAAAAAATATCATTTGCATTGCAAATATACAATGTATAAGCCAGGTTTCATTTATGATAATATTGGAGTTATGTGTTTTTTACTCATTAATTTGTAAACGCCGGCAGTAATTTCGCGACGATGTAAAAAATTACAGTTTGTAATGTGTCAAAGTGAAAGAGCGATTAATTTCAAGACTAGACTGAAAGTGATCTTAACCTAGTCTGATCTAAAAAGTCTAGTCTCTTAAGGGTCACATTTTTGTTACAAAAAAAAAATAGAGACTTAATTTCAGCTTTTCGTACTTCATACAGATGTCCTTTTAAATGTTGCAATGCAAATCATAGACTTTTCTCTAAAAAAAACTTAAATACCTACCTATCTATAATTTGACAAATCCTTTTTATTTAAAAACAAAGATAAATTGTTGCTCTCGCTTTAAATGACTCATAATTTGAGACGATGTAAATATTGTAAAAAATATATGCCCATAAAGTATATTTATGATCCAAATGCCACGGATTTTCATTTATTTTGGAACCGATCTTTTATTGAGAACCAGTTTTAAACGATAGTAACTTGACTACTTAGTTCAACGGGCAGAGGAGTTACATAGCATAATTTTGTAAACTAAGCAGTTGCATTCCAAAAGCTAAAGTGAGTAAGTTTAACTCGCATAGATGAGGTAATTTTTCATACCGGTGTGCCGCAAACTATGAATACAAGTATGAACAATTACTTTAGCTATGCGACCTAAGCTAAACTATCTTAGCTTAGCTCTTGGTCCTCAACCGGCACAAAAGATTGGTTTATTCGAAGGTCAAAAACAGCTCTCCTTAGCTGCCACAGTGGCATTTGGACCGATTTATTCATTACGCGTGTAATTTGAACCAAAGAATTCGAAAACGATCCCTACGATTTTGTTTCTTTCAAACTGTATAGATATACTCTTGTTTCATTAACTAACCTTTACTAACTATAAGTTAAAAGAATATTGTACCTGCATCACCATGTATAATCGTTAGATAAATGTTTAAGATGATCCATTTATGCAACGTCGTATCTTGAGTACTCTATAAATGTCAAGTTAATATGGATTTAGAAACCTTTGAAAGGATTATCTATTGTGTTTCTCAGTGAAACCTTAAAATTAGCTGGTAGATACAATTTTTTTACGTAAATTTAGAATTCACAACAGCAACTTGCTAAAGTACTACATTAGGCTCCAAAATATTGTCACGAAATTTAGAATCTACGTTCATTTAACAGGGTGTTAATTCTCGACAAGATCATTCTAAAACTTAATAAACGAGCCGTCCAATGGACAACTTTAAAATATGAAACTTCAATTTGTTTTAAGATCCGAAGTACAAACACTTTAAAATATGCGCGATGAACTCTTAACCTACACCAACATGATAATATGTTTTGTCTAGACAAAAAGTGCGAGTAGGACGCATTTTCACTAATGTGTATGTACTTAGACGTACCCTGTATTTCAACAAAGTGTTCATAAGGTGCATTTTCACGTATTTGTAATGTACCGTAAGTTCGAAGTAAAGTACATTTAAAAATAAAATAAGTACCTACGTTTTCCAATGTGTACGAAAACTAAGTTTGAAGTAAAGTACATTTTACTAATGTGAACGCACCCTAAGTTTGAACCCGTAAATTATTATGACAAGGTGTTACGCAACCGCTACGCAGTCATTTGTCTTAAAACACGATCTTAAATCTTTGCAATTAAACGTGATGGTAATAACTAAGTTCTAAATTATAAAATATGACTAATGTTAATGATAGTCTTTGTACGCGTAGATTTATTCGAGTGATGGAACGGATTAAATGGACAAAAATAACAATTACTGGTAAAACCTGACAATTTTGCGCGGCACAAATACTTCCCAGCGCTTTTCCTCACAATATAATATGATGTTGGGTTTTATTCTCAAAAATCTAAGAATAAAACAAAATATCGACATGTTCATTCATTTTCTAGACATTTGAATATTGGGCACAGGTATGTTTCATACGGTTTGAGGTAAACATACATGTTGTAATACCATTTGAACACGAGTTAATGTAATTTAAATAATTTTAAGGTCATCGCATAAGACTAAAAGATAACAAGAAACAAAAATGTAGTCGATTGACAATATTTAGGATTGTCGTAACGAAAATGTACTTTTGGACGAATAATTTAAAATGTTATTTTTTAATCTTATGTTTTAACAGTTTGTTTTATTTGAGTAGCTTATAATATGCTGTTATAATAATGCTTTATATGAAGTAAAGTTTTTTTTGTTAATTATGTCTTGTTTTATTTATTTAGTCAATAACATCACTATCACACCTGAAATGATAGAATGGTTAGGCATATGCAGACATGTACCCTATAGACGTAGACTTTTTGCCAGTTCTGTAAGTCCCTTTTAATAGGGGGCGAGCCTATTACCATCAACTAGACACACATTCAGACTCCGGTTGTTACTGGGAAATTCCTGATGAAAACACCTAATAATTCTTTGCCCGGCTCAGGAATCGAACCCAGGAACTTATGCTTAGCAGTAGAGCTTTCAACCACTAGCTGACTAGACCCCTGGCTGTCAATGAATAAAATGAGTCTGAGTAACTAAGACTCATTTTATTAATTAACATTATTGTCAAGATACTACGCAGTACGCGCTAAGCCCAAATGAGGTCACTACTAGACAGTGGGTCAAGTAAATGACCCAATTTCTATTGAATGATCGTAATAAAGAGCATACATCAAAGATATCAACAACGGATGTAATTAATTCTTAATTAGATCATTTACACAGCTGTACCTTTAAAACTGCATGCACAAGCTTATCGTATTGCTTACATAGTTAAGCTAATAGTACCTACGTGGTCCGTTGGTCTCGTTGGTCCAGTGGTCGCAAACGCTATGCATGCTGCCCATGAGGTTCAATTTATTTTTCCAATAGGCAGCAGCCAGGTGTCTGAATTTTTTCCCTATTAATAGGAAAAGGCTAGGCAGATAATGAATTACAATTGGGTCGCCAGTTATGTTTAAATCTCGTGTTTTACGCGAAGTATGTATGTAGGTACTTATGGTACGCCTCTGCCTAGCCCTTTCTTTTTTTTTTTTTAGCGTGGTAAAATCATCAAATGATTCCTCCCATCCAAGGCAGAGCGGGAGGGATTGTCAGACTTGTACTGACTAAAATCCACGGTGTCCTTCATGTCCTTTATGTTCCAGGGTCACGGTAGTTCTATAAGTCCCGCGACCCCGTCATTATGCTGACACACTCTTTGAGGCGCGCGTGGAACACAACGCGCCGTCGACCCGGGCATGGTCCATGGTCGGACAGCGAGTCGCACATTACTCGCGGCCCGCATACCCGCGCCTACGGTGGCTGGAGATCGTCTGCCGACGTCCGGCGCCGTGGGCGTCTACCACTGCGGCTGAGGTGGAGGGAGGACGCTGTCCTCTCCCTCACGCGGCCCGCCTCCTTCGCGAGCATGACTGCTTCGCAGAAGGAGGCGACCGCTTCCCACTCCGTCTCGCCCCGCAGCATGGCCTCGACCAATGCCGGGCGCGAGAGGTC
Source organism: Noctua comes (assembly GCA_963082995.1). Classification (NCBI taxonomy): domain Eukaryota; kingdom Metazoa; phylum Arthropoda; class Insecta; order Lepidoptera; family Noctuidae; genus Noctua; species Noctua comes. The sequence goes on along the minus strand of OY720276.1, from coordinate 17,273,001 downwards.
TGCCTAGCCCCTCAGGAATTACAAGCATGATGTTTTAGCACCAATTTGAATGAATACATTGGTACTCTTTATAGATATGTAGCGCGTAAGAACTTGATGTTTAAAAGTTTAAATATATATTTACCATCGATTGAATTCTGTGATAGTTTCATATAGGTACCGTTATTTTGGTCAAATAACCAACGATACATAATAGAAACTAAGAAAATACGCGGCCTTCCGTAATCTAATTTACTAGTCCGCTCTCCCTGCTAACTCAGCATGACGAAAAGTTACTTAATATGATATCATATTGCATGATCAAAAAGTAGGATTTATAACAGTCTTGAATTATTCAACATAGCTATTATTTAAGAGATTGTGCACATTCAGTGCTCTAGCCTATTGCACATTCAATGCTCTAGCCTATTGCTAAGTCTTGTTCTGGAGTTTCACCTTACCTTTTCCTTTCAGTGGAAAAATCCTTATGGAAACCAACAAAAAACCCACTGTTCCGACTACCATGTGTCAGGAGCCCGGGAGGTACAAGTACATTCGCGTCCACCTCCGTCTGGTCTCAGCCCGCCATTGCCGGCGTGCCCCATCACCAAGTGCGGCCTATCCAGCGATCGCACGTTCCCTATGAAGGCGCGCAGGAACCACAGCGTGCTAACTTTTTCGGGTTTTATTTATCTTACCTAGCTACCATATCCTACTGAACTCTCCTTTCGCTGGTCTACAGCAGTCGGGTAAAAAAGGAAGTGAAATTTTCATAATAGTATGTAATAGGTACTTCAGGTTTCAATTTACAAGCGTTCTAAGTCGAATACTACGTAGGTAGTAGGTAGGTGTAGCACAATGAAAAATATATTCGGTATTTAACGTAAAAATCAAGGTCGAAGATTTCTACATGACCACTATGTAAAGTTGCGTGGACGGATGTGTGACGTACAAATTACGTAGATTGATTGCATTTATTAACTTAACCGACCGATCAAAGTCAATGACCTAACATGAAATAGTTATTAACATGAATAGTTAATTGCAGGCGCATATCTGTAGTGATTTTCACAACCCTGACACAGGTTTGCGTGAGGGCTGGGATTAGACCGTTGACCTATCAGGAGATCCAGCTATCGGGCTCCTCCTCCTCCTAGAAAGACCTTAACACATCATCACGCCTGTATGCTAGAGGTTACCGTGTAAGACCTACATAGCTACATTGTAGGAACAGTAACTGATTCAATAAGCTCTGGAAGTTCGTTAGTTTAAAAGATGGCAATTTATCTAGTCTAGATCCCAGATTGCTTATGACATCTTTGTGGTAGATTTCAGAAACTGCGTCTAGTTGCCGCTGAAGTCTTTGAGCCAGTTTGTTCCATCAATCCTAAAAAGACCTTTTAAGAAAATCAAAAGACTGGAAGTAGAAATGCATTAAAAAAAAACATATTTTCTGTGATAAGTGTCACTCTGACACTGACAGTTGACGTTCCGCTGGCTGATGCGAAATTTTACGAACGTATTGCGTTCCGAACTCATCGAATTAACAATTTAGTGCATTTAAAAGCAATAAAATAGATAGTTTTTAGTACAAATGTGGCTGAAATATCGTGAGAGAGATGTTCCAAAACTTGTTATTTTGAGACCCAAATATTATTTAGTAACTGAAGTCGTTTCTTTGGGTGGTGTTACATTTTTTAAGTGAAAATTAATAGGTTTAATGTAATCCTAAATAAAGTGAAGTAGTTATCATAGTGTTCTCAGTCAAATAGTAAAAACAATGTCGTCAGGTCGATCTAAATCGTCGATTCTCGACAAACCACTCAGTAAAGGCAAAGGGGAGGTTTCATTAGCCTTATATGCACTTTTGTTCTCAGAAATAGTCCAATATTGTCAGAATCGGTCACATTCTATTCATGAACTCCAAACCAAGTAAGTGTTGAACCAGTTTTGCAATCTTCAAATAATAAATAATTGCAAATTCTTCTAGTGCATTTATTTATTATGTTCTAATATTTCAGATTATCAGACATCGGTCATGATGTAGGGACCAGACTCCTGGATTTATACTTTGTAAGAGAAAGAAATAGCAAGCGAGAAATCAAGCTACTCAATATGCTTCTGTTTGTGAAATCTACATTGTGGAAGGTAAGATAGCATTGCTACTCCCAATTCTGGAATAAACTGGCTTTTGTACAAGCTGCAATATTTAAATAATATCTAGGCATATAATTGTTGCTCCATGTAAAATACTGGTATTCAGCTGCATCTGGTTAGACTAGAAGTGTTTGGAAGCCAACCCCAACATTTTGAACATCTAGGTACGTAATTTTGTGTACTATAAACAATGATAATATTCCATAACATCAACTAAACATTCTTAGAAGACTCCCAATAATAATTGGTAGCAAACATGTGATGTGTATTTGATGCTGTGGAGTTTATTACAGGAAAGTATTCAATATTAAATTAAATTTATTTTATTAAATTTACTTTGAAAGGAAGTGGTGAAAAGGATGTGTTTTGGGGCATGGAGGATTTATTTATTTTATTTTTTCGAGGATGTAATTTAGATGTTTCTTAGATTTAAATGATTCTAAATAAATGTGTTGTGCTGTGTCTTGAATGTTAATAAGTTATATAATGGTTGTTCTGTGTTATTTTTATTGTTATTGTGTATAAGATTTATATAATTTAGGTTATGTAGTAAGTATATGTGTTGTAGAGGTTCCTTATTAGGTAAATTTAATATTGTAAATTTAATATTGTAAATATATAAATACCACACCATCGCATTAGGTTAATCCTGTTATGATGGTTGTAAGGGTAATTGTAAATAAATAAATAAATGTTCAAAAAGTGCTAAATTTTCAGCCCTATTTGAATAAATTACTTTTGATTTTGAACTCTGTGCTGTTACTTTGTGTTTTAAGTTGTTTTGTGTGTATGATTCCAGGTCCTGTTTGGCAAGGAAGCTGACAAGTTGGAGCATGCCAATGATGATGAGAGAACTTACTATATCATTGAGAAGGACGCAATTGTAAGTAAAGTAGGCAGTTTCTCCCTGAGCTCTCACCTCTCTTACCCTATTATGGCTGGTAAAGCAAATTTATCTATTCATGAATGCCTGTTTTCATGAACACTAGGCGATATCAAAATAAATGCTTAAATAGGGCACTGTTGGAATGTCAATAATGTGCAGATATTTAGGCATTGATAGAGGTGTCGCTGAGTATTGGTGAATTCGTGCGTTAGTTATGTACCTGTTTTACGGTTTTATCTTAGAAAACATACATACATGAACTTGTAAATTCATAACCCTCCATTTTGCTTTGGCATAATCAAGTAGAAACAACTTCTAGTACATAAAAACATACTTTTGCTACTAAACTTCAATCAATAGCAGTACTTTATCATTTTATAACACAATAATCAACCATAAATGTCAATGATAATTTCAGATCAACAAATTCATAAGTGTGCCAAAAGACAAGGGCTCTCTGAACTGCGCCACATTCAATGCTGGTATCATAGAGGCAGTGCTCACTAAGAGTGGATTTGTAAGTATCATTTAATTATTTGTTCTTCTTTCTTAAAATAGTGAAAAGGGAGTTTAGGCGCGATCTCTATTCTCCATGGGCGGGAAAGTCACAGAAAAAAAACATATTCAGTATGTTTTTTATAATAATTCTAATTCAGTAAAGCCATGTTTGTTACGGTCGCGCATCATATTTTAACCTTTTCACCACCACGGACTTCAATAGAAGTTCCAGATTTCCGTGCCACCAGCGCCCACGACTTCGTCAAAATGTTTCATCGATAATTTAAGAATATCAGCTGTTCCATACATTTTACCCGTGTGGACTATTGTAGAAAAACAGCTTATTTTAATACGTGGTAACCGTTTGTGCGTCGACGGGGGGAGGGGAACCCCTGTCCCCCATGTTTATGAAACTGATGTAGAAATTGTTAGTTAAGTTACAATTATGGCCACACGCCAAAAGATCCATGTTTAGATATGATGACAAATAAATCCTTCCCATTTCTGTTCCAGCCCGCTAAAGTGACAGCCCACTGGCACAAGGGCACAACCTACATGGTGAAGTTCGACGACACCGTCATAGCCCGGGACAAGTCCCTGGATGATCGCTAACTGTTCTACATTAATTTAACTATACTAGTATTGTAACCCACGCTAAATCTTAATAAATAAGCTATGCTATTGTGTTGTATGAAGTTTTTCAATAGAATAAGACTTTTAACTTACATAATGTTTTATTTAAATTATTTTTCCAGTCTATGCTATTTCACAGTAAACTCTGGTTGCTTGAAGCTCGAGACCGGTTGACGTGACCTATGTCTAGCAGTTTCGGCTGATGTGATGATGAAATTAGAACCACTGGCGTCCTAGATATCGCGTTTGCGCCATTAGAATCACGAAGGACTGTACGCTTGCTGCAATTTCAACTATATAGAATAAGGTGGGTATCACGCCAGGCGATACCCACCGGTGTGGCCAGTGTGGTGGGTCATCGCTAGTAACTGTCATTAGCTTTAGCAAATGAGCAATAGATAAGATACAAATACTACAGATGATGGTTCGAATTATATGTAAAGGTAAACATGGTATAGTAAAAATAAATAGATTCCATTAAATTATTATATAATTCTAAATAAATAAATAGCCATAGGTTGCAAAATTAAAAAAAAACTTCTGCTAGGACTTAACACAACAACACAAAAAAAAACTAGCAGAACTTCCCACCCCGCTCCCTATACTTGAGTATTCCGCAGCGTATTTCGCGTTCCTTTTCAGTTCGCTGGGCCCAAAACGTATAGCCAAGAGCACTCATCGGTAGGACAATGGCAAATAATGCGAAACTGATTGTTCGAAAGTTAAACGGGAAGTAGTCCAAAGTAGTTCCCTTCATAGATAAGAAGTGTTGGATCGCCTTGTCGAACTGAAATATGTAAATGTGCAAATTTTAGAAAGCGTGTTGATAAAACAAAATTAAAAATACAACAACGAAATTTTAAGTGCCGTAGTGTCCGATTTTTAGCCGTTATATAATGGCGAAGGGGGAAACCCTGAATGAGGCTGGCGCTGGACCATAGAGATTGGCTCAAGAAAAGAGTTGCAGGCCTTGGGTAAGGCTGTGGATGATGATGAATTAAACTACGACAACCATGGGCGCCGGCAGTAGGGTGCAAGGGGTGCACTTGCACCCCCTTGTCGGAAAACAAAAATACATAGAAAAGGTTAAGATTTTTTTATTAAATTACTGTGTAAATAAAAACTCTTGGTTGTTGCCTAAATTTGTTCATCACCTTGTCAATAAAGTTAGTGTCCTCTACTCTTATCCTGTGAACACAAGCATGCGCGGGCCGCTGGGCCTAGCGTCTCCCATCGTCAGGGCCGAAGGCAGGGAGAGGGATACTATAGAGAAACCAATGTATCCGAGGTGGAAAGCAAACAATTTCGAGCACGCTTCACTCGCTCGTACTCCTATTCTGATTTCTGTATAAGTGGATGTATGCATGAAAAAAGTAACCTGATTTATCCGAGAATATCCTAACATATGTAGGCGCGCTCAGCTAATGTACTTTGTGGTCGTAAGCTTTTCTTTATAAATAAGCAGAATTAGCCGTATTTCTATAACAAATGACAAAAGAAAACCTATCAAATTCGAAGTTGGTGCTTTCATTTTTCAAACATGCTCGCTCAGGAATCTTATTTTTTTCGATAGATGGGCTTTTCTGTACAGATCGATAAAGTTACTGCTTGAATCTAACATATCCGATGGAGCGCAAAAAAATTGAGCAGTTTTCATGGAACTGAACCCCTGGAAAAAATCCTGCCGGCGGTGCCCATGATGAAGGACAAAAGAAAACCGATCAATTTCGAGGTAGCTGCCAAAATGATTAAGCTCTACGCTCGCTCTTGAATCCTAATTTTTTTCGATTCATAGGCTTTTCTGTATAAATAGACAAAGTTCCTCCTTGTTTATGTTGACAAACGAAAATCTAACTTCGGTGAGGTTGGGTACTAAAAATTTCGAGCTTTTGTCATGGAGCTGAAAGTGCACCCCCTGGAAATAATTCTCCCGGCGCCCATGAGAATCCCTCTTACTTCTTCGACACGGTGTTATCTTTACTGGTTGTCGCCGTTCCAGTTCTATTACTATTGACGAGCGCCGACTCACTAAAATATGTAAACTAGGTAAAACAAGAAGTACAGTAAACACGAAATTCACGTTGTTTCGTCATTACTTCAACATCGCAGGACAAAGGACTTCTCACCTTCCATTAGACCTGGAGGACCTTGAGAATTGAATAGAATACTATCTCCTCATAGGGCTGCTGCACCGTTTCCTGCTTCGTCTGACCCAATGGTTGGTTGTTTTCTCCCATAGCTTTGGCAGAAGTGACCAGCCCAGTTTCAATAGCTGGGCAGCCTTCATGTGCAATTTGGTAGAAGAAAAACAAAATTGACAATAATCTTCTAAACTATATTTTATATTCAATTACTTACAACATAGCCAGCTTGCTTAGAATGTTTACATGGATCAGTCCTTAGCTTCAAAAACTCTTTTCTGTATTTAGTGCGTCTCTCAATTTGAGCCAGTAAAATTTTGCACTCCAGATCAGAAAATCCATATTTACAAGCCATAATTTTATTATTATGTAAAAATTGAAGTTTTATTCAAACCTCCAAAACAATCACTCAATTATTAATGTCAATGACAGCATTTTGCAATTTTTTAATTTCGCTATTGGTAAGTCTAATAACTGCCAGTAGCAACTTCAATAGCAATAAAAATAAAAAAAGCATTTTGTGAATTTATATTTATGTGCTTTTGCGTAAAATACAACATGAGTTAAAATAAAGTGTTACACCAATAATAATGAATAAAAGCGATTTAACAGTTACTTGATTTTATTAATTTATCTACACAATTCTTTTATCTTACACTGAATTTAACCATTACTGCAATTTGAACATTCTGTCTTTATACAGAAGTTCTCCACTTCTGATCTTCGCTTCACGGGTCGACCTGTGTTTCCAGAGAACGTATCCATAAGAAAACATGGGGATTATAATAGCACAGATCCCAAACAAGCTAGTTCTTGTGTTAGCAGTGAAGTGCTCCAGACCAGTAACTTTCATTGACAGAAACTTCTGTATAGCTGGATCAAACTGAAAATTCAAACAAACATTTTCATTGTCCGTGTATTATTAGTCCATAAAGAGTTAGTTTGTTTACACTTGAACTCTCAATAATAAAATTACGTAATTTAACACTCACGACATATCCAGCTTCAGAGGCATGTTTAAAGGGGTTGGTTTTCTGTTTTAAGAACTCCTTCCTGAGCCCAGCACGCCTTTCGGCTTGCTGCTTGATGAGGTTGAACTCTGCATCAGATACGCCGTAGGGGTTCGTCATTTTTGGGACTAATTATTGAGAAAATTACAGTGTTTAGTTGACTTTTGGATTTGGTTCAGGATTTCAGGAAAGGTAGAAAACTGTCATTTGATTTTGACTCTATTGACATTTAATTTTATGGATTTTATTTTCGAAACACCAAAAGAACGATTTGTGATGTTGTAACATTTTTGAAGATAAAGCAAACAGGCCTTACCAAAGACTGTTTAGTCGCTAACTCGCTATACCGGTTTTTTAAAGGTGCAACACTAGTGAACGAAGAACGACCATAAAGTAACAAGAACTGAACGAATAACCGCCTTCCGGCAACCATCTTTTCGTGTTCTCTTGTTGTCGTTGTCAGATCGGCGATTTTTATTAAAAGCCGCAGCCATGGGTCGTATGCACGCACCTGGGTAATTTTATGTGTAATTTATAGTGTACAACATCATACTAATGATTCAGCATAAATTTTTCATTATACAAAGTTTTTGTGACATTAACATAACCTACCCATCAAGCGGTCACCACATGGCATTACAGCGAAGTGTGAATTTTATGTTTTCAGTAAGGGTATCTCCCAATCGGCGCTGCCATACCGGCGCAGTGTGCCGACCTGGTTAAAACTGACAGCTGATGATGTAAAGGAACAGATTTTCAAACTTGGCAAGAAAGGCCTCACTCCCTCCCAAATCGGTAAGTGCCAATTTCTATCGTAATGTTCAGTAAATGTGACTTGAACAGTTGCTCACGATTCGTTTTCAGGAGTTCTGGGTGCTTTTGTGAAGTAGTGATGGCATTTCATTTAGCATTGTAGCCTTAAAATTTTAAATCTTGTTCAAAACGTGAGAATGATCATAATCAGGTGGTTACGTGCACCTGTTTTGGATCTTCTGTTGGATGGAAATTTAGACTTGAGTTTCATGCTTGGTCCAGTCGGAATACATGAATGGACTAACAGCATCCTGATGTGATTATTGATATTATCCAACCACACTGCATTGTGAGCCATGTCTCTTGAAACTGACAACAACTATAAGATCATGACATATGAAATACTGGACTCCTCTGTTTAGTTATCAGTCCTAGCAGACGAATATAGAAAACATGTGTCCTAGCAAGGTAGACCCAGACAGAGATGGCGAGATGAGCTCCTTTGATAAGTACTGCTCTGGAAGGATTAAGATAGCCTTTGCTGTGCAGTGGGACATAGCTTGAAATAATAGTGACATTGAACTGGTTTTCCTTGGGCACCAGGTATACAGGTTCAAAAGTAAACAGAGTATGACTTGGGATTATGCTGACGAGTTTATTCCACCACTTCTTCCCCCAAGTAACACACTAGGAAGTGAAAGGCAGACATTTTGGAGGACTATCTGCTGTCATTTTCACATTCAAAAAGTCCTATCCTAGTGTCTATTCTCTGCCTAATTTAAATAATTGGCTTTTGATTGTGATTAGCAGGATCTAGCTCAATACTCATAACTCCACACTTCAAGGACTAAACTCGTTATCTGATAACTTTACTGGATTGGCAAACAATTTTGGGTAACACCAGTCCCATATGGTCAACTTCATTCTCCTGCCCTTGTCCCAATCTGCAATGGGAACTTATGGAGAGAGGGTCTCCTTCCATACATCTCTATTACTTGTTTTTAGTATGCGGTTTGTAGTATGTGGGATTACTAACTTACATTGAAGTGATTTGACAGACTACTTGGTTCTAATAGATGTAACAGCAGCATCAGTTGCTGGGATGCAAAGATAACTAGATGTTATAATGTTTCTTTAAATTTTATTGTCTGTGGGGTAATCAGTTGTCGTGGTATGACCATGTGATGCAGAGGAATAAGGAAAATGTTGTGAGGAACATTTTGAGTATGAATGTGGACCCATCCACATTAAGAGTACAGGAAGACCAAAGAAACGATGGACTGTGTAAGGGATGAGATGACAAGTAATATAGAAGTATGGAAGAAGACATTCTGCGCGAACCCCAAATGAATTGGGACAAGGGCAAGGGAATGATGATGATGTCATTTTTGTAATAAGCTTTTTATGGGTAAATTTTGGGAATCCTTAATATTTCAAGGATTTCAAGATTGTATAACACCATCAACAAAATTTAGCTTAAACTTTGGCTCTATTAAGTGCATAACAGCAAAATTTTCCAAGTTCTTAATATTTATTTATTTATTATCAGGCATGCAGTTGATACAACTGATATCTGCCTGTATCCTGCCGTTCCCCCCTAGATTTTCTATTATAATAATTATATATTTAGTAAAATGTTGTACTAACAAGATCCTTTTCATCTATTCCAGGTGTCATGCTTAGGGATTCCCATGGAGTTGCACAAGTCAGATTTGTTACTGGCAAAAAGATCCTGCGTATCATGAAAGCCATGGGTCTCGCTCCCGACCTACCGGAGGACCTGTACTACCTGATCAAGAAAGCCGTTGCCATGAGGAAGCACTTGGAACGTAACAGGAAGGACAAGGACAGCAAATTCAGGCTGATTCTTGTTGAGTCCAGAATTCACAGGCTAGCCCGCTACTACAAGACAAAGAGCGTGCTCCCACCTAACTGGAAGTATGAGTCAAGCACTGCTTCAGCTCTGGTGGCTTAAGTTATAATAAACTAAATAATTTCCAATTCTGTTGTATCATTTCTTTTACATGAAAATTCTACCTTGGAAATGTGGACAATGTGTGATAAAATATAAGAAAAACTAATAATTTTATTAGAAAAAGTGTTTATTTATTTACACAGTCATAAACCTACTATTTACACAAAATAACAAAATAGTTATCACAAACAAAATACATTTGCATAAGGTTTAGGTGTAAAGGAAATTCTGAATACTGAAATAAAGAACTCATGAACACAATAATTTAACCTGCTTGATGTACAAGGCAAGCAAAACTAAACTCTATTTCTTGCAAAATATGAATTTCTAAAACAAGCATTCGTCTGATTCTCAAATTAAGTACTCTTCCAGTAAGTCAAGGTGTTTTGCCTGTGGATAAGGTAGTTCTTCAACTTAGCTTTGCCATTGTATGTGGTGGAAACTTCACATTGACAGATGCTGGCAGTTTACCTTAACTAATAGTAATTCAGAGTGAAAATGGTTTAAATGTATTGTACCAGTTATTTATGAAAACGAAAAATCTTTTCATTAAATGTCTCTCAAACATCACAACACAAAATTCACAGTAGGTAATTCTGTGTAATCAACCACTCAGTTTTTATGATAGTAATTGTTTAGACATCTTGGAAGGTCTTCCAAGATGTCTAAACATAAGGATTCCAATTGCTCCCATCCTCTGGATGCAAACTGTTTGTAATCAGTAACACTACATCAACTATCCACCATATGCCTAAACCTCCCAATGTAAGGAGTTTTCCCACAGCAGTCCCAGTTTGTCCAAGACAAAATCTATCCATTCCTAAGAATCCTAATAATATACTGTAAATTAAGGTGGTTGTGAAATAGTGGCCGGAGTACCTCACGCAAGGGAAACCGTCTCTTAAGAAACTCCTGCTTCCATAACACTCGATTCCATCCAAAGCCTTGCACTGCACTCTCGTTTTGTCCACTTCGTCGTATCTAACGCCTCCAAACTTCACGCAGCCGTGACCAATAGCTTCTCTGGCACTGTGGTTCCCTTTATGGTCGATTGGTTCATCACAATCCAAAAATTCCAGCGGTAAATAGTTGCATTTCACAAGTGGACCAAGAGGCCGATATGGTTCTTTCGAATATGGGTCGCTCTCTGTTAATATCGTTGGTATGATTGTTAGGAATAATGATATTACGATTATGGCGCGTCTTAGCCACATTTTACGTTCGTTTTTCTTCGTCACATGTGAATTATTTTTAATGATTCATTTACGAAAACAAATCGCATTCGTGAACATTTCGTAGTGACATTTAGAAACATAGCTGTCATTTTGAGATCATAAAGTAAAATTATTTTATTTACTTTTCCTATTTTAATACTGACACTGTGTTTATGTCTTTACTCTAACTCTGTATTTAGTGATTTTCAGATGATTATATTATCCAATTTAATCAGCTGATATCAATTAATTATTAGGAAGATTTTGTACAAAATAGTTGTTAAAGCTATATTTGTAAATGTCTAAAATTAAATTCGTTTTGAAATTATCTAACACGTAACTTTATGAACCTCATAGTTTCTCCTCTTCATTTAATCGAATTCTTGATAGCCACCTAATAATTTCCGAACTAAGACAAAAAAGTCAATCTGTCAAAGTGACATTTTATGTTCGTACATTTTTGTCTGGCTCCGTAACGATTTTTATTTTTGCAATACAATAAAAAATTAAAAGTGTAATACGAACATGGAGGTGTTTAACAAGTTTTATTCGTCGGTCAGCAACACAGTTTCGCATTTATCTGGCGTTTTACCTGGGAATCCTGTGACAAGAGAGTTCGAGGCGACTCAATTTATTGCCAGCGCTGGTCCAGGTAAAAAAACGATTGATGTATCTATAATTTGCATTCAGACTCAGGTGCTGTCTATTGTGCACCTTATTTGCTTTGATACGGAACTCTTTGATTACTCAGTTCAGTGATATAGGTGAACTGGGAGTGCTATACATTTTATTCGATTTGTTTTGTGTACATTTACGGTCAACATAATATTGAATGCGTCGGTGATCTTTAGGATTGACCAAAATAGGTTGTGAGGTTGTCGAAAACAGTAAAGTGTTTTTAAATAAATATTTAGAAAATTATTTAAAAAGTTTCCAAGCTTTATAAGTTGTTTTGAATACATAAGTTTTTAGTAACACCATGTGTCTATGTTATTATTTGTAATTAGAATACATGTAATAGGAAGTGCTTATCTCCCATAACTGGACATGAACCAGTATTATACGAAATAGTCATCCATGATTTATGTACTAAATATGTCAGTAACCAGCTAGCAGATAGAGAATCAATGACCTGAAGACAAACATATAAACAATGATTCTGTTTATAAATAATACATCTGATTTGTATTTTATTCACTTTTCTTTTCCTATCTGATTAATTACTTCAGAGATGCAAAATTAAACAGACACACTGTTTTTATAACTGAAACACATCATTAAAACATTGAAATAAAGATAACATTGGAATGCTAAATTACCTAATATTGTTAAAATTCTTTACAAAAATAGGTTTTGGAAATAGAACATGGAAGACATCAAAATATTGGCAATAAAGATGATGTAACCCTATTCCCGGAACGGGAAGTGTGGCAGAAAAAAGGGCAGGCCTATACCCAGCAGTGGGTTATGTTATGAATACCTTTTATTTGTTCATCCTGAACCTGAGATATTTTACCAGAAAATAAGGATTCTAATTCACTCTTTTGTTAAAACCTCATAATTTTCTTTTAAAACGAATGTTTTATAAAAGACACCATTACTATTTATAGGTCTACTATGGAAAATTTACAAAGGCTACAAGAAATCAACGAAACAAGAGGCATCAATATTCGTCTTTGAAAAAAAACATTTAGACAGATGGTCAAAATCTGACAGGGATATTATGTTGGAAACTTTAAAACGTGGCATTGTACAGCTGACGAAGTTGAGGCATCCACAGATACTCACGGTACAACACAGTCTTGAGGAAAGCAGGGAGAGTATCGCTTTTGCCACAGAACCCGTATTTGCCAGCTTAGCAAATATTTTAGGGAACACGGAAAACATGCCACAGCCCGTTCCAAACCATTTCAATAACTATAAATTGTATGAGCTCGAAATTAAATATGGTCTGATGCAAATTGCTGAAGGACTGACATTCTTACACAATGATGTTAAGCTTCTCCATCACAATCTATGCCCTGAGTCCATTATAGTGAACCAGCAAGGTGCTTGGAAGATATTTGGGTTCGACTTCTGTATTGCCAACCAAAGAGGGCCAGGATCATCTCCGTATTGGCCGTTTCAGGAGTACTGTCCCGCTATGCATGCTTTGACTCAACCAGTGCTCGATTATTTGGCTCCAGAATACGTTCTTTCGGCCACTCACTCTCCTGGCAGTGACTTGTATTCATTAGGGATGATGATATATGCTCTCCATAGTACTGGACATCAGACTTTGGGTAACGTAGGGAATGATTACTCGAAGTATAAGAGATTTGTGAATGAGATCAGAAACCTGCCGAACTCAAGGTTGTTGTGTGTCACGGATGGCTTGAAGGAATATGTGAAGCTGATGTTGAATGTTACACCAGAATTAAGGCCTGACTCTCATCAGTTTTTGAAGGTAAGAGTTATATTTTATGAATTTTTAATAAACCAAGATCTTCTTTTTCTTTTCCAATGGTATTTTTTCGATGATAGATTCAGATATGAGCCCCGTAAGTGACCACCTTAATAGCAAAGTCACCCGTATTAATTAGATTCTTAAAATGCATTTGAGATTTAGTATATTCCAGTAAGTGGGTCATGTGAGACTGGTCTATAATCCCAAGTTTGTCCCGATTATTTATGTGAAAACAAAAAACCTTAAGGCTAACTTTTTTGTCCACAGATACCATATTTCGAAGACGTTGGCGTTAAAACCCTCAACTATTTAGACTCGTTATTCCAATGGGACAACCTGCAGAAGTCACAATTCTACAAGGGCTTACCACAAATCCTCCAAAAGATGCCTCATCGTATCTGCTTCTACCGGGTTCTACCTTGCCTCACGAAAGAGTTCATCAACCCGCCCATGGTTCCTTTCGTCTTACCAAACGTTTTACTGATTGCTGAAAACAGTTCTAAAGAGGAATATGTCAAGTATATTTTGCCAGTTTTGAAACCAGTCATGTTGATACAAGATCCTATACAGATCCTCCTAATATTTATGCAGAAAATGGAATTGCTATTAAAACTGACTCCAGGAGAAGAAGTTAAGTCTGATATCCTACCAATGTTGTATAGAGCGTTAGAATCTGATGCCCAGCAAATACAGGAGCTGTGTTTGTCTGTGCTACCGACCTTCGCCTCTTTGATAGATTACCCTGCTATGAAGAACGCTCTCCTGCCGCGAATAAAAAAGTTGTGTTTGGGTACGAATTACCTGTCCGTTAGAGTGAATTGTTTGCTGTGCTTGGGCAAACTGTTGGAGCATCTGGACAAATGGTTGGTGCTGGACGAAATTATACCGTTCTTGCCGCAGATACCGTCGAGGGAACCGGCTGTGCTGATGGGGATCTTGGGTAAGTTTCAACCGAACAGTTGTTAATTTCGTAACATAAGTTTGTTCTTTTATATGAAGGAAAAAGGAGTAAATGATAGCTTGACGAATGACAGAGGAGAATGGAAGAAAAATACGTGTTGCGCTGATCCCACCGTAACATGGGAAAAGGGCAGGAAGGGAGGGGGAGAGGGTTGGGGGGTGGGGAGCGTTCTTTAATACTTCAAAGTATTAAAGAACAAACTTCATCATCACCTTCTGTAGGTAGGTAATGTGGCGGGTAAATGCTTAAAAATAATAACCGTTATGAGTTGTAAAGAGTAATAAACACTCTCTATAAAAAAAATTGCCTTGCTTATGTTTAGAAAGCGAATCGTAAAGTATCATAGCAGGTTCTAACGTTTTTATGATTAGGTGAATATTTTTATGTAAACTAATCTAGAAACTAGCGAAAATAACGCAGTAGGGAATTTGAATTTGAGGATTTAGGACTGGGGGTTATGTGGCTTGACGTAAACAAATATCAACATTACGTTCCTTAAAATGAAGTCGAAAATAACTAATTTGAGACGAATCCGAATAGTTTTGCGCCTTTGGTAGCCAAAAGATCTCAACTCTAGGACTGGATTCATTTTCAACTTTATGCCACTAATTTTTAGGGACAAAACTTACCAACATGTCCATCCTTCTTTTCCAGGAATATACAAGCTAGCTCTAAGCGACTCGAAACTCGGCATCACCAAGGAGGTGTTAGCCACGAAGGTTCTCCCATTCCTCATCCCTCTATGCGTAGAGAACGGCCTTACCCTGAACCAGTTCAACGCACTGATAAGCTTGGTCAAGCAGATGATATCTAAGATGGAGACTGAGCATAGAGCCAAGTTGGAGCAGTTGAACTCTATCAATAATGAGGCTAGGTGAGTTACGTTCTTATTTGCTTTATCTTCCTAGGGTTCGGATCTTATTTATGGTGAAGAAACAATCAATTCTTAAAAACACCTTCTTCCGAAGAATTGAACGGCCACATTCCGCTAGTTTTGTTTAAGTCTCATGAAAAAGGGGGGGGGACCCTATTGCCAACAACCGGGCACAAATCCAGACTCAACGCTGCAAATGAGAAATTCTTGGTGACCTCTTGAGACCTAATAACACTTTGCCCAAGCTCGGAATTTATTCACCAGTTCTCTTTAAATAAAAGGTTTTTAACCAAACTAGGCGGAGAGTTAGCATTTTTAGAACATTTAAATAGCATGAGACAGTGCCCCAAAAAGCCCACCCTCTCCCTTTTCCTTCTGTTTTAAATGGGGCTATGTGGCGAACAGGGTGTAAAGTTCTTCATCCCCCATAGAAAAGTGAGGACCTCCGACCAGACGGGTATTATGTCTGGTGGAATACTGCCCGACAGTTGCCGACAGTTGTCGGGTTTTTCTATTAGTTGATGACTTTAATATCGCCCACTCAGGAATTTGACGCTGTACTACTTTCGTACTGTTTGACGCTGTACTACTTTCGTACTGTTTGACGCTGTAGTACTTTAGTACTGTTTGACGCTGTAGTACTTTAGTACTGTTTGACGCTGTAGTACTTTAGTACTGTTTGACGCTGTAGTACTTTAGTACTGTTTGACGCTGTACTACTGTAGTACTGTTTGACGCTGTAGTACTTTCGTACTGTTTGACGCTGTAGTACTTTAGTACTGTTTGACGCTGTAGTACTTTAGTACTGTTTGACGCTGTAGTACTTTAGTACTGTTTGACGCTGTAGTACTTTAGTACTGTTTGACGCTGTAGTACTTTAGTACTGTTTGACGCTGTAGTACTTTAGTACTGTTTGACGCTGTACTACTGTAGTACTGTTTGACGCTGTAGTACTTTAGTACTGTTTGACGCTGTACTACTTTCGTACTGTTTGACGCTGTACTACTTTCGTACTGTTTGACGCTGTACTACTTTCGTACTGTTTGACGCTGTACTACTTTCGAACTGTTTGACGCTGTAGTACTTTAGTACTGTTTGACGCTGTAGTAATTTAGTACTGTTTGACGCTGTAGTACTTTAGTACTGTTTGACGCTGTAGTACTTTAGTACTGTTTGACGCTGTAGTACTTTAGTACTGTTTGACGCTGTAGTACTTTAGTACTGTTTGACGCTGTAGTACTTTAGTACTGTTTGACGCTGTAGTACTTTAGTACTGTTTGACGCTGTACTACTTTAGTACTGTTTGACGCTGCAGTACTTTAGTACTGTTTGCTCTTGTGCTTTTTGTAGTGCAAAAAACGAATAAATATTTTTTGCTGCTCTTTTCAGGATAATGGAAATCCCGATGACCGTACCCAATGACACCCTTGTGAACGCGCCGCCCCCACAGTCAGACCTGGACAAAATGTTTACAGGTCTAGGCATAGACCCGTTCGCCTTCAGCCAGCCCAAAGAGAAGGAACCTGCGTTGCCGACAGTTAACAATAACGGCGGACGGCTCACCATGGAAGATAAGCAAAGGTATGGGATTAAAATTCAAATTCAAATTATTTATTGCAATCCATAATGTACATAAAACAGGTGGTAAAAAACAATTGAGAAGAAACAATTATGGACCCTAAGTAGACTTAAGGCCTGTTTATGTGTCTGGATAGGTATTATCCTAACCAATATTATTTATATGAACATATGTTTTTTTGGTTTGGCAACAAGGTAGACCATGACTTGGGTCGTAACCCAAAAATTTCCCATGTCCCGACATAGGATACTTTTTATCCCGGTGATACGTTCCCATGGGGTAATTATAGACTTCCATGCCTGTGAAGCGATGGGCGGAAGCTAGTAAACCTAATAAACAAAAAAAAACTGAATTCGTGACCTGTTCTTTAAGTTTAAAAAGTATAAGTGACAATCAGATCCAAGCTCCGTTATCCTAGCCTAACAATTACAATAACTTACTCAATAAACGGATCGTTTTCCAGGTCCAAAAAGAAAAGAGAAAAAAAACACAGTAAATTTGGTCAAGATTTTAGGTAACATCCTAAAATAATTATGTAGTTGACATTAACAATCTCATTATTTTGTATTTCTTTTAACTCTCATGAACGTTTTCAAGACGGTCCTTATACAAGTAAACCTTAGTCTAAGGCATCTGCCCCACCGAGCAGCGAGAAGTGATTAGAGCTAGCAACTAAAAACAAGTTGTTTGTCTGAGTTGTTGTTTCTGGAGCGAGATAATAGTCGATAGCTAAATCGCTTCCTCTACTACGGTGTGACTTTTGCCTTATATGTATACAACTTTCTTAAAGAATAAGATTCCAACCAAACATTTTAATTTTTCCAGGATAGCGCATCAGCAAGAAATCGTCAGAAAGTTCTCGACGCAACAACAGCCAAAAGCCATCCAAGCTCCTCGGAAGTCTATCAGCAAACCGAATGACTGGACCTCCTCGCTGCTACAGTCCAACTTGAACCAGTTGGCAAAACCGTTGCCTTCATCAGCTTCGCACCCGAGTAACCAACATACGGCGTCTTCACTGGCCAGCCCGACTTTCAGCGCCCCATCTATGGCCTCGAATTACTCCTACCAGAGCCAATTTGCTGGGTTCGATACCTTGTCCACATCGTCAGCCGGGCCGGCGAATTTCAACAACAAATGGGCTAATAACCAAAATAATCAAAATAAAGCGAAGCAGGACTGGTCAGCATTCGAATCTCTTTTACCGACAGCCAATAACAATCCGACCCCTAATAGTGATGTTAAGAAACTAACAGATAACGAAATGATGGACTTGCTGAGTTAGAGAAGAGAAGTATTATTAGTTATGTTATTCGGGACAGCCAGACAAAAATGTTCAAAATCAAAATTGTGATTCGCAATGCGTACAAGTGAGGGTAGTGCATCACTTGAAAAATTCGCAAAAAAAGAATCGTATAACTAAAAACTTTAGTTTGCATTTATTTTAACGGCTTTTTATTTTCAAACAAAACGTTTGTTATTATCTTAAAATACATTCCTATAATTTATGTATTAATTTGCGATTTATTATAACTTAAGTGCAACACAAGTGAAGGCTTATGAAATAATTTAATTAAAATGGCGTCTTTTGTATTAAAAATATTATTTATTCGAATTATAAATTACAATATTAAAAGTAGAATAGTTTTTAAAATGATTTACTATTTACGTACATATCATATTTATTTAATGAATTATTTATTGTGGACCTGTAAGAGATCCTTTGGAACCTTAAAAATGCAAAATAATTTCCTGTAAAACCGATATCGGACGCTTCGCTTTTTAATCTGATATCGGATATCGGCACTTTAAATAAGGTAGTGTTTGAACAGCCTGTGCTATAAAAATACATATACAATTAAAATTGTACATTTTGAAACAAGTGGGGAAACTTTGTCATTGCAGCCGAGGCGAAATTCACACCCAAGTCGTAGGCGAGGGTGCTAATTCCGCCTACCCACCACCCACTTGTAGCAAAATGTACTATTTTCGAAATTTGTATAATATTATGCATCACTTACAGGTGCGCAATAATAGGCGTAGCGAAGATTCCATTTTGGGGTCTTTAATTAATTAAAATATTTATGGACTTATTTGTTCTCGAAAGAGTAGAATAGAGATGGGTTGACATGTATACAGAATTTACAGGGCGGGGGGAAGGAGAAGAGGGTAACTCTTGGCTACGCCTTTACATTTTATTTCTACTTATATCTGGTATTTTGAAATACAACCTCCCTTTTAGTATTTGGTTCCGCATTTTTGGCCAACCAATTAAAAACCTTTTATCTTGTCAATAGAGTTCGAAATATACTACCACGCTATTCTTGTACAGCAGAAAGCCGCGAATAGACGTTTTTTTTTTCCTTATATTGAAAAGTCAATCTTATGTTTATATAAAATAAAATTTTAAATCGTATAAATTCCTTTGTCACATGATATTCTGTAGAAAGAGGTAGATACGCACTAGGCAACGACTCCTATAGACTTATCGTCTTTAGCTTAAGCAGCTATGCTGCTTAGTGCGTTTTTTATCATAAACAATAGATGTGATACATTATTATTTTATTTACACAGACTGCAACAGATGTGATCTCTTAAAAATAAACAACTTACTAAATATGTTATGGTTTCAATAATTAATTTACGATGCTTTTTTATTATTTTGTGTAATTTATTATTTATTTAAGTATGGCAAGACGTTTATTATTTATATAAAATAACACTTAAGTGTAGGTTTTAGAAACAAACGTTCAACTTTGTCCAGTTTCACATTGCTTCTAAAATAGCTAAAATTAATAACTATAACAAAATACATCTCTTAAAAAATACCTTGTACAAATATTATAAACTTGCTTAAATGTTACAATCCTCTACAAATACTTAAACATTATAAAAATATTAATTAGTGTTATACTCGTTTTAACTTAAATAGGCAACACTTAAATAAAAGTCTAAAAATAGGCTGTCAGAATTTCAACACTGGGATCAGCGTCCATATTTGAAATTCGAACAAGGCTATAATATTTAGGCATTTATTTAGATGCCACTTAGTGTTAGTGAAACCACCTTTGATTATCTATCTAGCAAATCAATAAAGAACCCTCCTGTTCCATATATGTATTAATCTTGCTAAAAATAGGCGGTTGCTGTGCAACATTACAGTGCTTTTACAACGATTTCACCTCTGATTTTAGATCACTGTAAAAATAACAGTCATCCTTATATACATTACAACAAGGTTAATGTTGTGTTACCACCCCTGCCAAGTCAGTCAAAATCACATTGATTTTTATTCATATTGGAATAAGGCTGGTGTTAGGTTGCTGTCAAAGGTAAAACTATAAATTACAAAATTACCGCCTCCTTCTAAAAGACAAAGCGAAGAACATGCAAGCGGTCACAGTTTGCAAAACACTGGCCGTCATGAAACAAGTTCTATAATCATAGTTATAGACTAAAGACCATGTCATGATAAAGATGGCGACGATCGTGTTCGAAGCTGTCATGGTGGCTGTAGTGTCAAACTCGTTCAGTGTGCTATTGTATAGAGGTTGTTGGAGTATGCTTGAGGCAGCTGTCGCGAAACTGGCAAGCATGCACCATACTACTAGTAGGCCTTTGTTGCTTGATAGTGTGATACCTGGGAAAAATGAGGGTAGTTGGTAATTTGATATTGCTTAGTTGTAAAAACGTGGATCTTAGCATTGTAGATTCTGCTTTCGTTTTTTTTCAGATGGGAGCTTTTCTAGGGTGGCTGTTTTTAAATCAGCTGGAATGAATCGTCATCGTCATCATTGGCGGCCTGGTTCCACCGCTGCTGAGAATAGGTCTCCACCCTATTGTGCCATGCTTCTTTGGCGTGAGTCTCAACCAGTTTTTACACGCGGTCTTCGAAAGAAATCCTGCAAAGCCCTAGACGGGTCGGCCTTGGAGTGAATTTAGTCGAAACCGAATAAATAATTCCAATGCACATGTCTTGACCTTGACTAGATCAACCTACGTCGAACAGTATTCTAGACCTTTATCCTGTCCAGGATTGACTCGAAGTTGTGATCCAATCCAGTGGATTCCATAAACTTACCATAAAAGCCCATAGCACCAGCCACGCAGAATGCAGCGCACAGTCTTGCCTTCTCGTTGATGGACTTCGGTAGCACGACGCACAGCATTATGAAGCATAGCGCTGAGCCGTGAGCCACTGCTATCAGCGTTGCTACCTGAAAAATGGAAAAGATTCTGATGTACTTAAAATATGCCAAAAAGAGCAAGATATGCTACTCCGATTCTGGGTAAGAATTGGGCACGATTATGGACGAAAGAGATCTTCCAGCTTACCAGAAGTTCAGCCTGATCAAGTTATCTAAATGCGACCAGGTTCTTGAGCAATCGACGGTGTCTAAATGACTAATTTGCTGTTGCCGCCATTGTTATTTAATTACGCAATTTGGGTACTGCCCAAAAGCATTTAGCGACAATTTCCACTGTTACCGAATCACTTTTCTATCTATAGTGGCGAATTTTATGAACTGCAGCTAATGTCCCACTGTCAATCGTAGGCGAACGGGAAACATGTTGAGATCATGAAATGATTTAAGATACTCACCGACCAAATATTCATAGACGGATTTTGCTCCCAAATCAAAGGCGGGAAGACCACACCCAGCACCAGAATCGAGAACGTCGTACAGAGATGCAGCAACGCATACAGATAGAAATTGATATCCAACAGCATGTTAGTAATCGTGATGAAATTCTTCTTCATAGAAGCGGTTCGTCTAGCCGTGCCCAGAGATACTTCTGCTGCAAAGACCACACTGTTCGCTGGCGCGTTTACAGTCGTCTCCCTGTATAAAGGCTGAGGGACCTGTCTGTCAATATTCTCCAGTTCCTGATAGCCGTTAACTCCTCGAGCATAACTTGTGATGTCCAAAGTTCCGAAATCTGAAGAAAATCTGTCAGGAGTTGTGTCGTAAATTGAGCTGAAGTCTGACGAAAACCTAGACTCTTTAGCAGAAACGGATCTATTCTCTCTATATTGTACGGCAGGATCTAGAATCTCTTTGGCATTCTTCTTAGAATTGAAGACAACTACATCAGTGCCATCTTCTTCTTGCGCTGTGCTTTGAGACGGTTCCTCTTGAAAATTCGATCTTTGCGCGTCTTTGTTTTCATGTAGACGAGCTTGATTCGAGAATATTACTTCATCTTCGTCCTCTACAGCCTCTCTTAGCATATTGTACGTGTGACGTATGACCTTCTCAATGTAGATAGGTCTTGTGTATGACGCTAGGAAGATGCAGTTCTGCATGACGATAGCTCCGTAGATCATGACGACTACGTCTCCGGTGTATACGGTGCAAAGGTAGCCGATGAGTATTGGGACGAGGCAGTTGCCGACAGAGGGCGCCATGCGTACGATTCTTTGGGCCATGGTCAGCTTTTCTCTGAAGTAGTGGGTTATGATCACTTCTGTCTGCTGCCCAGATAAAGCGCATCCTGTACCTGTAAATAAAATTTCATGTATTAGCATGGACGTACTATGTGAAGGTTGATATGGCCAAAAAAGGAACTGTTGATATGACGAGTAGTTAATAGTAGGCGTATGGAAGAAGACATGCAGCGTATGCTGCACTGACCTTAAATAAATTGGGATAAGGGCAAGAGAATTATGATGAATCAGCTAGCGAAAAAGTAGCATGCAATCATGATCTGTCAACCGTATAAAATAATTTGGGGCATTAACTTTTTATCTTCCGCAGTAAAGGTATGAAACATACGAAATACGTTTATTTAGCGAAACCGCGATAGTGTTATTCAAATAACTTCTTTTGACAACCAGCTGGCACGTAATCGGTCATTGTACTCACATGTACTAGTGGTAACCGCAAAAGAAAAAAACTTTATTAGGTAAATAGTCCGCCCCACAGATATGTCCGCCCTCATTATGATTATCCTGTGGGTTTCAAGACAACCTAGGGATTCTGCATGAATTTATTTCTTTAATTTAATTACAACGGCCTTGTTTACAACCAATTACAGTAACTAAAATTATAAAAATAAAAGAGACAATTTATTATAACACATTATAATATAAAAATACCAAAGTAAAGAAAAATTTGAAGTGAAATTATAAGAAGTTTAACATGACTTTTATAAATTCCTCTCACAGTACTTCTGACATACCAATCTTCATCCACTCATCGTAGTTGTCATCATCATCGTTTCAGCAGAAAGACGTCCACTGCTGGCCTACCAGTGTCACCACATTGACCGGTCCCGTGCGTGTCGATCCAGCGGATCCCCGCAACCTTCACCAGGTCATTAGTCCACCTAGTGGGAGGCCTTCCAAAGCAATGTCTTACGGTTCGCGGACACTCCAGAAATTTTCGGCCCCATCGGCCATCCGTTCTGCGAGCAATGTGCCCTACCCACTGACACTTCGGGCTACGTAGTTGGCATAGGTATAATGAAAGGAAAGGCTTATTGGTTCATACGTCCATCAGTCATGAACTCATAACGCACAAAGCTTTTGACTGCGTTTTCTGTGGAAGTTGACAATTTTCCCACGGGAACGTATAGATACTATCGGGATAAAAAGCATTTATAATAATAGTATGGATTCTATTTTTTTTTGTAGAGTTTGGATTAAAGATATCATCATCAACAAACAGACATGCGTTCCTATCTATTTATTTAAACAATGCCAATATATGTATTTACATCAAGGCGCTTCCGCCGTTATGTAAATAAGAGAAACAATTGCGTAGGATAGATAGCCTGGTGACTTTGTAACTTAGCAAACATGTAAGTATTCTAAAATGATTCTAAATGATAATTTTAGCATCTCTATTTCGTGACTGAGTCATTTATTAGCAATAATTTTGAAGAAATGTCGTGATTGTACCTTCAGTAAAAATAATGTAATTGATGATAATTATAACTCCATCAAACCGCTCTGGGCCCGCGTGCGTGGTGAATGTGGCTCTCACATGGACGAGATCTATCCCAGCAGGGGCCGTGATAGGCTTATTAGGTTTTGATTTATGTACCCACAGCACAGGCCATTGAATGGGTTTACTTTGTTTGATTATGCCTGCAGTTAATAGGCTAGGGGTCTTCATTGGTCATTTGAGGGGTTTACAGATAATCCAACAAAACGAACTCTGATCTTGCTGTGGGTAACTTCCAAATTGAGAATACAATATAGTATCTAGGTGTGCATAAAGCCCTAATCTTTACGACATAATGACCTTTGGAGATTGGCCGCTCTGTAGCCATTGCACAATGAATTAAACCGCCGAACTACTCGGGTCTACATCTATCAAACCGTGATGAAGATTTACGATCAAATATTTTGATAGGTAGGTAGATGCTTCCACCTCGATTCACAATCACAAACCACCTGTATAAACAACATTAGGTACATCTGCATATTCAAAATAAAACTCATTGTTAAACTCAAAGTTATATCAACAACCCTCGTAGGTAAAACCAGACATTAATTTAATGGACGCTTCTCGTTTTCATTAAAATGATTTTATCAATTATGATAAACTATCATGATTCAGAAACCTCTGCATTGTTAGTAATCCTAAACGAAGATAATGTAGGTACTTGTTTAAATAACATTTGGGTTTACGTATTATCTTAGGGAGTGCCTCCTCTGAAGTTTGCGAAATTTTTTTGCATGTGGGAAATAGAATACAACATTCAGTAGTTGCACCATTTTATAGGTACTCGCAAGAGTTTTCTTTGAAAAGGGATGACTAATAATTAGATTGTTCTCGGTTTAGGATTATTTGGTACCCCTCTTGACTATTTCTATTACTTTACCGCAATCTAGGACGATAAGATCCATTCATTCAATATTTCCGAGAACAATTAGGTACAACACTTCAAGTAGGTACCTAGTTTACTATTCATTACCACGTTCTGTCTTTTAACTATGCACTAAACTATTTAAAGACGTTTTTATTATTCTATTGATTCTATTCAACGGCAGCGACCTTGAGAGTTGAGAATGAAGCGAGTAATTACCTGTAAGTATACCGGAGAATATGTTTACGATGTGATCGTTACTTGTTGCATCCGTCGAGTAACTTGACAGCAAGACTCCGGCCACCGTCAGACAGAGTCCAGACAACGCCATGAATCTCGGCATGTGGAAGATCTTCACCATGGCTCTACACCATGACTCCAGTAACAGTCTTATCACCACGGCTATCACTGGCACCAGCGCTATATCCACGTCCCATATCTTCATCACATCGTCCCCCTCATGGCCTTCCTCCCGAATCGCCTTCAGGATGATCAGCCCGTACATCGACAGCAACGCTGGGACAGTGATGTGATATATCACTGCGGACGCAACAATCAGCCATCCATACCCTCCGTCGGGTGGCGTAGGTCCAATCTCAGGCTGTGAGGCCACTATCCTGTCCAAATGCAGGTCGTCCACCCTGCTTTCACCTCTCTCCAATCGATTGACGGTCGGAAATTGCTGGACCTCCATGATTTCTTCACAAAAACAATCACTTCATGGTAAAAGTACGTGTAGTTAGTGAGTTATCTATATGGAATGGGTGTGTTATCTTATCATTATCTTTTCGCGTAATCACTTGCTCTATATTTTTAAAATCAGCGCCAATTTAATCCAACACAACACACAACTAAACCACATTCTTATAGTTTTAGTACTGTCTGATAATTACTAGCTACAAATTAAAATTGTGTAAAGTAACAGCTGGTTTATTTATCGAAGAACGAAATAAGAATAAAAAATCAAACATTTAAAACCTGTGTTTATAATTTGTTTGACGAGTTTCTGAACGAAAGCGAAAGAAATAAAAAGCTATGCTACAAAATTGAGAACACCCCGCCTAGTTGAACGAATTGGAGAGATAGAGCCAAAGATTCACAAGAGAGACAAAGCCTTCCGATATTTGAAAACTGTACAATGCAGCATCAACATGTTTGGTTTGTACAAAATGAATGAATCCGTTTGATCGACATTCGTGAAAGACGCTCTAATTAGAATTTTCCCGTTTATTTCGATAATGCAAAGGTATTTTAAATGAAAACTTATTTGGTTCTGATAGCACTAAGTTTGCCATAATATTTAACTAGTGTTGTGAAACGTTTTCTGTGTGACAACTTGTTTAACATCGTGTTCATACCCCGTGAAGCATTTTAATTGCTTGTAATTTTGGTGGTTTCATGTTTGTGTGTTGGTGCAGGTGTTTCTGGTGCAGTGCTGATGGGTAGGCTCGGGGAGTGGCCGCTGTACAATGGAAACGGAGTCTGTGAGGTCTGAGCTGAGCGGCCGGTCGCGAAGAAGCTCCAGGCACCGGCAGCACACGCATCGCAGCACCCGGTATGATAGGCCTCCGGACTAGATTCTTAACTCTTTAGATGCTTTGATAATAAAACCCGTCACAGTTCAATGTTCTCCCCATAAAACTGAAAGTTTGCTAGAATTCCTATGGGAAATTCCCCAAGTTAATTACAGTCTGATATGATCAAATAATTACTAGTTTGCAACCAAATTACTGTTACTATATTGTCAGCTCGTAGTTCCACTGCTAGGCAGGGCCCTCCAGCAATGCTAGTTAACCAAAAACTTTAAAAGACCCAAGTACAACCTCATTAATATTCTCAAGTTGTTTTGGGATTATTGTAAAGCATAAAGTATGCATGGCAGGTGTATGTAAATGTTGTTAACTACTGTTATATGATTGTTTGGTCAAGAAACATCTCTCTCAGATAGAATATGTATGATAAGTAGAAAAAAATATATAAAACTATGTTCTGCTTGTAATCTGATACAAAGTTGAGAAGGTAGCTCTAATGGAATATTGTATGTTCAATGTGTAATTCATACCTAAATAAAGGGAAGTAAAATGAGGAAGTTATTCTTACTTAGCTTTGTCTACTATCCTTTACTATTCTTAAAAAAGACTAATAATTATGTCTGAATTTTATTTTTGTGAAACTAAACTTTGACCTACTTTTTGACCACCACCTGCTACAGCAAGAAATATTGCCTAATTTTACACCCCTGTTTTTTCAATGGTACAGTAAGGCATAATAGGTTTAGAAACAAACAGTTTTTCACTGTTTCACATTATTTTCAGGAGCACCAAATCACAGAGGAAAGAATCTTCAGACAACACTATGGCGCCATTCCAAACCAGTGTAAACATCAATCCTGAGATGGGTCGAGATGGCCAGGAAGTCATAGAGGTCCAAATCTTGCCACAGGATGAGAACTGGGGTGAAAATACAACTGCGGTCACAGGAAACACTTCCGAAGGCTCACAATCCATGGAGGATGTGAGCAACTGGCCATTGGAGTCAGATAATGGCATAGGTTTTGTCTGCACAAGGTATTTTGGGACTACAATAGCTCTTGGACTGTCTTTTGTTTCCTTTGTCAGTCCTTTAGCAATGGTTGTCCTGCCAAAGATTGGATTCTTCCCAGGATTGTCAGATAACATTGCAATACAGCCAAGTCAGAGGATACAGCTGCTTTCATGCACAGCCGAATGTAAAGGCATACTCCTTTCTTTAGCATTCAAGCTAGTCTTACTTGCCATAGGAGTTTGGGCAGTATTTCTTAGGCCAAGAAATGCAATTCTGCCAAAGATATTCGTGTTCAGAGCAATGACACTGGTCATTCTAGCTGTCTGTATATTTTCTTACTGGTTGTTCTACATTGTGCAGATAACCGAGGCAACGAAAGCCCTCGCAGTAGGTGAGGAAGCCATGGATTACAATGCCTTAGTTTCTTACGTATCCAGCTTTGCGGATACATTACTGTTTATACACTATATAGCTGTTATTTTAATGGAAATCAGGCATTTAGAGCCTGTGTATTATGTGAAGATTGTGAGAAGTCCTGATGGAGAAAGCAGGTCTTATGCTATTGGGCAGTTGAGCATACAAAGAGCCGCAGTGTGGTGTCTACAGAAGTATTACACAGAGTTTCCAATATACAATCCATATTTGGAGAAGATACCAATATCTAAATCACAGAGGAAAGCACAGTCTAGTATAAAGTTCTATGAAGTGGATGGGTCTACTAATGTACAGCCAGGACAAGCTAGGTGAGTAAATAATAAAATAAAATAAAACATAAATACATTAAATTAATAGAATCCATTCATCCACTTTTCTCGATGTTGCGCCTCTTCTCGCCAATTAACGAGAAAGCCATCCACGGCGTCCCGCCATCTTCACCTTGGACTGCCGCGACCCCGGAGGATGGGGAGGCCTTTGCCCAGGAGTGGGACAATTCAGGCAATCAAAAAAAAAAAGGATCCATTAGCACATAGGTTTAATGAGGAACCATAGGTCCTCAGTAAAAACTCAATCAAACACAACTTTTAAGCTATGTATCAGTTTATCTCAAGTTTTTCACGCAACCAACTTAGCCTATTATAGTAAAATGCTGGTCACCCGCCTCTCCCTCCTGAGTTGCGCCACAACACTTTGTTTTCCACGTTCCGTGTCTAGTGTACCATCTAGTAAACTGAGTCCTTAAAAGGGCCTATTGTATCATTGACACATAAGTATTTCGAGAAATACTGACACAACAGTTTCATTGTTTTTCGTAATTATCTTTGAACTGCAGAGGTCACAGAGACTGTTTTGCTCAAAATAAAAACAGTTAGGAAGTCAATATTAATTGGTATTCCGCCATGGCGTAAAGGATTAGCCATAGCTATGCCTAATAAAAAGACTGCGTCGAATTGAATTTTAAAGAGTGGAACGGATTGCCGAATGTCGGTTGGTAGATAATTATCGTAATGCTTCTGCCAGGGATTCGACTTCCGAGTTCATTTTAATTACAAGTTCATGGCTCCAGTCAAGGCTGATTAAACTTTGTAAATTTCCATCTTATTAAACCTCATCGTTTTGAAGCAGTAGAAATGAAATAAATAATTTTGATTGAACCCTTTTTTCTATGGGTAATATCCAAATATTTGTTAATTCTTTCCAGATCAACAACAGGCTCATGCGGCGGCGGCAGTACCCGTCGCCGCGACTCGGGCTCCGCGCACAACGAGCGCTACTACGAGGAGGCGGAGCGCGAGCGGCGCGTGCGCAAGAGACGCGCGCGCCTGCTCAGCGCCGCCGAGGACGCCTTCGCGCATGTGCGGCGCGTGCGGGTGTCTACTAGCGGTGAGTAGTATGTGTTGTGTGGTGTGTGCTGCATAGCGGCGCAAGAGACGCGCGCGCCTGCGTAGCGCCGCCGAGAGCTCTTTCGCGCATGACGTGAGTCTTCATCATCTACCTAGCTTTTTCTCAACTCTGTTGAGGTCGGCTTCCAGCCTAATCGGATGCTGCTGAATACCATTATTTTACATGGACTGGTGCCTATATGAGCTCCACAACAGATACTGAGTAACACTAGAAACGGGATATTTACCATGTTTCTGATTGACCATGATATTTTAAAAACTTAGATACTAATGAGACCTCTGTGCAATTCCGAATCTCAGATGCAATTTCTTGTCACTTCTAGCATTTACTACACCTGTTTATTAAATCATGTTGCCTAAACATCACCTTTTCCTTGTTCACAGGTGGAGCTTTAGGCCCGCGCGAGGCGGCACAGGCGGTGTTCCCGTCCCTCGCCCGTGCGCTGCAGAAGTATCTGCGCGCGACCAGGCAGCAGCCGCGACACTCCGCTGACTCGGTAGTGTGCTAGCTCCTATTTATATTGAAAGTTTTACTTTTGAGAGGAATGGTTATAACGGGTTAAACTAAATTGGCTAGCGAAACTCTGAAAGACGTTTTAGATTTTACGATATCTAAAGAAGAAACATAATGATTTAATAATTTTTTTCGAGTTTTCACATTTCTTTGTTTTTTTTTTTTTTTTTCTAACTCTAAACTGTCCCACTGCTGGGCACAGGCCCCCCCAACTCTTTCCATGTGCTCTTTTCTCGTGCCTTCTCGAACCAGCCCTTATTTTAGAATAACAACAATTATATACCTACAATTAATTGAAATACAATGAAGCTTAAACTTAACAATTATAGAATCAACAGCGCCATTCACAGCACACGTATTGATTGCAATTTCGCTAGCTAATTTAACTTGACCTTCCAGAGATGGAAGGCCTTTATCCGGCATTGTGCTAACTGACTGATTTCCACGAAATCACTGTCATTAGATACATATCCACAAATGTCACGAACCTTCATCATAAGCTTTATCGTTACTACTATAAAGTTTACATTGCAATCTAAACAAATAGCTAACATAATAAACTCTCCATTTCAGGTCCTCGCTCACTTAGCTCGCTGCCTCTCCCAAGACGCATCACCTCGCGCCTTCCTCGAACCATTCCTCGTCGAGGGTCCCGTACTCTCCGCAGACCAGGAAACCAGACCCATACAGAGATGGTCTTTGATCTCCGATGAGTTACTAGCAAGACCACTAGCTGACAACGTAGAATTTCAACTGAGACAAGGTGATATCTCCCTTATTTGTACTATAAAGCAACTACCCAAGTTTTCTTTGACAGAAGAGGTCGTTGACCCCAAGAGTAACAGGTTCATTCTACGGTTGAACTCGGAAACGTCAGTTTGACAGGAGGAGTATTGTAGCAGGGAAGACTTTAGACTCGTATGACATACGGAGTTCTTTTAGGTTAGATAATGGACAGAAGTTTTTTCGGTCTTTTGAAAGGTCGTTTTTGCGGTAATTTTGACAGTTTAGCTTGATGTTAAAAGTCGAGTATTTTTCCTGTATAGTTGTTGCAAATTGCGAGTGTGTTACTTGTGACTTTATGAATATTGGTGTAAGGTTTAAATTACGATGATTGACCACCAACTCGTTTAATCTGTAATCGTTTTTACAAACTGTAGGCGACATCTATATGAATGTCTAAATGAGAGGGCGCTGTTGGATTTTCAATGCACTACTTAGTGCTGAAGCTCCATAATCCCATAGCTTGCCTTTATTTATACATTTACGTAGGTGAAACTTAGTGTTAGTGGAAACATCGGTATTTTATTAGAAGCTCTTGTCGGTAAGGAAATAATGATGTAAATAGAGCATTTAGCTAAATAATCCACGAATGTTTGTCAACGCTTGTGTTCAATTTGGTGCGAAGTTAAGCTTCTGTTCATTGTCTATTCTTACTAGACTAAATGTTACTAATTTTGCGATCAAAATGGTCTGAGATTTTGCTTTTGCAAAATAATATAAACCTGTGAGTGTTGTTGACTGTAATTTCAAAATATCAATAAAGGCTATCGAGTTATGCTGTGTATAACATGCTTATTCTATGCAAAAGACTTATCTAAGCAAGAAAATACCAGTGGAATGGTATTCATAAGAGTACATTAATCGTGAAAATTTTGTATATTATAAATACTTTCTTAAAATGTCACATTATTTTATTATAGATGTAAGGTTTGATAGAAAATTTTGTTATGGAATTCTTATGATAATAATGAATTGAGCCCAGCGCGAGCTTACAAAGTGTATGCTCTGCTAGAACTGAAGAATTTTTAAGATTAATTTGTTTGAAAACAAAAACCTATTAAGATTGTGAATATTCTCATTGCTCTTTGAGCGATAATCTACCAATAGCATAGCCATTTTAGCCCTTTAGCGTAACTTTAACTGAAATTGATCAATCGAGATTTTTAAACAACTATTTAAATTAAAACACTGGAATCTCAAATTACGTGAATCTCAAGTATTTTAAGTATCAAGACATTTAGTCGCCATTTTTGTTAAATTAGAAAAGACTAGACTGCATTTAATGTTTTATATCTAGGTGATAGTTATAATTTGTACATTGTGTCATATTTTAATAACAAATGTATTAAGCACAATTTTGTAGTAAGGCATAGATTAAATGTTATGAATGAAGATGGATTTACACGATGGCGTGATTGACTATGGTATGTCTCTCGTACCCATCTTAATCGAAGTGAACACCGAACAAACTGGACGTTCGCGCGATGATCGCTTGGGTTAGGACGCGGTCATGCGTTTGACATTCCTACTCATTTTTTATTGCCAGTGAAATGGAAATAGAAATAAAAAATCGCGTAAAATGAACTATAACAACATTCTGAGATTGTACTGAAATCGGTGTTCAAAATACTCAAATACGCATTGTGTAAATTCACCTCAAGCCCAGTAAATCTGAATAAATCTCAAATATGTATTGTATATTCTTTTATTAAATCTAATTAACCATATCATAGGATTATATTATATTTATTATGTAATTATATAAGTATTAAGGCAGCTATTTAATTGTAGATTTAAATGTTAAGTGAGGTATTTTGAAATGTTTATTATTTTTATAAAAGTAAATGTTCTTGATACATATGTATTTATCAACAGGATTTACGTTTATTTTTTTTATTTATAGAAATTGTCATCGTTAAGAATGACGGTAAACATTATCTTTTGACTGTATTAAGCATTTCAAAATATATCAACCATATAAACAGACAGTTGTAAGACTGGAATTAATGAAATTTTTGAACTCTTTACATATTGCAAGTGAATGAGGTTGTGCTTAGGACAATTATGAATGTGTTAATGTATGGGTATCGCTGAAATGACCAAAGAGCGCTTGGAATTTGTAGCTAATTGTAACATATCGTAAGGTTTACAATCGTTTGACAGCTTTGAATGTGCTAGGAGGGAAATTGCTGCTAAAAGTTTCAAATATAAACTTCTTTAAAGACTATATTGGCTTGAAAGTATTTTAAAGTAATGTTAGGAAGTCTTGCCAATATTTCTACCAAGTTTCTATAGACGTATTTTTGTATACAATAAATCTTGAGCTACCTTGAAAGAATATGAGGAATATGTAAATTTTTACACAGTAATTTTTAACAAGTTTCTGAAAAAAATATCTGTCGATACTCAATCTTTTTCTACTTATTTCCATTTTTAAAGTCAAGAATTTACGAGGGAAAGATGCTTACCATTTTATTGACCCGCTTTTTAGAAGGCTTATCAAATATCAACTTGGCTAAAACAACGTAACAGTCATTATTGCCCATTTTCGCCAACACTAAGCTAAATGCCAAAATGATAATGGCGCGTTGCAATTTCAACTCTCGGCAGTGAGCAGAGCGCTGAAAATACAACAGGGCTTTAAAAAGGCATTCATAAAGTTGTGTACTGTTACTTATTTAAAAAATGGGTGTTGGATTTGTCGATCAGTGAGCTGAACTGGCTCCTAGAAACCTTTAAAGCCATATAACTTCTCTATTTTGACCCGAACTCCCAATTTTGAGATTAGGCCTCCAATGGCTTTGCAACTCTTGTTGCGGACTCCAATGCTCAAATAGCAGCCTTTTGTAAAATGCTTGTGCCTGCTTAGTATTAAGTACTGTAAAATGTGAAGTTATTCCAGTAAATATTCTAGTGTAATAGGATGTCCTATTTTAAATGATTTTTGATATCTTTTTTTAAGATGGAAATTAGGAAGTGAACTTATTTAATTGTTTTGTTAGGACAGTTGAAACTGATGGTCTGTTGAAATAAAATGAACTTTAGAATTGTAGTTATTTAAAGAACCTTCGTTTTTATCCTAAAGCTCATGAGGGGTCGTAGTATTCATCATTATAAACAATTTAAACTATGGGATGAATCCTGAAATTTAGAAAAAAAATCGGGTGAGTCCAAAGATAACTGCGTGTTTATCAAAATACGATATTAGAGGTATGATTTTGGCCATCAGTATTTAGAACTTATTTTATATGACAATTATTCCAACAAAAGACTTTTTTCGTTTTTGTTATATTTTTGACGGAGAGACTCAATACAATGCACAAAGTATTTGCCTATAGATGTAATTATATGCACAATATCGTAATCGTTGTAAAACAATTTGTACACTTTTGTATTTTTTAAATAATATGAAGTGAATTTTGTATTTCTGGTTTTTATTTGACAAGCCTCAAAACACTTGTTAGTTGAATCCGAAACCTGCGTACCCACTTGTAACATGTTCGAAGCATGCAATGTAAAATCACCATCTTCCTGGTTTTGTTACATTTTACCTGGGGTAGACGCAAAACTAGGCATCTAGACTTACATTTTACCTGGGGTAGACGCAAAACTAGGCGTCTAGACTTACATTTTACCTGGGGTAGACGCAAAACTAGGCATCTCGACTTACATTTTACCTGGGGTAGACGCAAAACTAGACGTCTAGACTTACATTTTACCTGGAGTAGACGCAAAACTAGGCATCTAGACTTACATTTTACCTGGGGTAGACGCAAAACTAGGCATCTAGACTTACATTTTACCTGGGGTAGACGCAAAACTAGGCATCTAGACTTACATTTTACCTGGGGTAGACGCAAAACTCGGCGTCTAGACTTACATTTTACCTGGGGTAGACGCAAAACTAGGCGTCTAGACTTACATTTTACCTGGGGTAGACGCAAAACTAGGCGTCTAGACTTACATTTTACCTGGGGTAGACGCAAAACTAGGCGTCTAGACTTACATTTTACCTGGGGTAGACGCAAAACTAGGCGTCTAGACTTACATTTTACCTGGGGTAGACGCAAAACTAGGCGTCTAGACTTATACCTGGGGTAGACGCAAAACTAGGCGTCTAGACTTACATTTTACCTGGGGTAGACGCAAAACTAGGCGTCTAGACTTATACCTGGGGTAGACGCAAAACTAGGCGTCTAGACTTACATTTTACCTGGGGTAGACGCAAAACTAGGCGTCTAGACTTACATTTTACCTGGGGTAGACGCAAAACTAGGCGTCTAGACTTACATTTTACCTGGGGTAGACGCAAAACTAGACGACTAGACTTACATTTTACCTGGAGTAGACGCAAAACTAGGCATCTAGACTTACATTTTACCTGGGGTAGACGCAAAACTAGGCGTCTAGACTTACATTTTACCTGGGGTAGACGCAAAACTAGGCGTCTAGACTTACATTTTATCTGGGATAGACGCAAAACTGGGCGTCTAGACTTACATTTTACCTGGGGTAGACGCAAAACTAGGCGTCTAGACTTACATTTTACCTGGGGTAGACGCAAAACTAGGCGTCTAGACTTACATTTTATCTGGGATAGACGCAAAACTGGGCGTCTAGACTTACATTTTACCTGGGGTAGACGCAAAACTAGGCGTCTAGACTTACATTTTATCTGGGATAGACGCAAAACTGGGCGTCTAGACTTACATTTTACCTGGGGTAGACACAAAACTAGGCGTCTAGACTTACATTTTACCTGGGGTAGACGCAAAACTAGGCGTCTAGACTTACATTTTATCTGGGATAGACGCAAAACTGGGCGTCTAGACTTACATTTTACCTGGGGTAGACACAAAACTAGGCGTCTAGATTTAGGTCAAAAATAAAGGGTGTAAATAGACCCTTAACATAAACGAAAGCACAAACGAAAGGCACTTGTTCTCCCTTTGTCTTTGCGATCATTTTTTTGTTCTAGATCATACCCGGGAACCTTCTAGTTACGAAGAGAGAAATACATGTTTTTAATGTAAGATTTTTACTTTACACACCTCCACGACCCCCGTACTATTCAATCCATCCATCAGCACAATGCTTTGAGTGCTTTCCATCGAGTCCTACCTTAAAACGTGATTTTTCACCCAAAAAAATAAAGTCGATTCCCAGCTATAATTTTTGCGTAAAGTTACTTAGTTTGATATAAGAATGCTATTGGTTGACGGCTATGTGAAGGGTCTGTTTACACCCTGTATGAAAACTCATCTATTTGTTATGGCACCCCGGGATGTTTGTCTAGCAACTCTATCCATGCCTTCCATTCCAGTTAATAATCAGGGTCTGATGATGTAGAGCAGAAGAGTAGATACTGGAACTCTTAGTTGGCTACTAGTAGAGATATGAACCGTAAAAACTGTCTTTGTGATATTAAATGGCATCGCACAAGACGCATAGGAACCAAATATACGCCATGTTGTCCTTTATAGGATCATACATTCGCACTCAATTCTTCTTATATTTCTCGCAGCAGGTGTTTTGCCGGAATTAATAGATTTCCTCATACTGATAGCTGCGTCATAGGATTTGTCACCGAGATTTGTGTTATCTCTCCATTTATATACCTACCGATAATCAGTACATTGTTCTGGAGTGTTGAAACACAAAGGGTGCATGTGATCATGTTTTTACTCATTCAATGAAAAGGAATTTTATATAATACTAATTTTTTTTTTACTAATTTAATTATTATTAATTTTATTAACCTTTTCACCGCCACGGACTTCAATAGAAGTTCCAGATTGGGTATCATTTAAGCTATCGCCAATTTAATTAGTTTTGTGTTTCTTAAATAATAGGGTTTGCCCGCAAAATAGTAGATTTGTCACCAAAATTTAGTCACCAAATAATATAAAATCAATTCCACAATAAATCACCAAAAATTATGGAGATATAGGGTCCAGTACCAAATAAATGTTTTTGTATGTATTATAATAGGTTTGTCCTAATAGATATTTAAGCAAACTAATAAATTTTCTAGGAAATTTATAAACTTTCGTAGGATTCTAAACAAGAGATAAACTGTATTATTTTACGGCCACATTTTCGCACGGGGCTCCTATTTCTGTTTGCAGGGTTTAAAGTAACCTAACCTAACCTAAAGTCGGGGTGCCCCAAGTCCCGAGATTTGCGATAATCGATTTATTTGGTGACAGATCTACCATTCTGAGCACAAAGCTATTATTTAAGTAATGAAACTACTATTATAACAACGAAGTTTATATTCATCTAATGCACTACAATTTTATTGGTAATCCATCTCTTATTGTACACATATATTAACATTAATTTGATAATTCATACCTGGGAACACTTTTTGTTTATTTGAGAACGAAAATATTTCGTGGCGATAGATCTATTTATTAGATGATACAACTTGATGACAAATATAAATTTTGGTGACAAGAAATATAGTCCCCTTCCAGATTTCCGTGCCACCAGCGCCCACGACTTCATTAGAAGCTCTAAATTTTTAAACTACCTATAAAAAACATAAAAGTACTGTATTTAAAAGCTTCGTTTCATTTTATTATTTAATATAACACGGTCTAATACCTTGTTTTTTACTTTTCCACACAAAAGTAGCCCTTATTTGTCTTGTCAGCAAAAACATTAATAGCTTGGCGCTGGCGAGGCATCGCGTTATGTGTGCGTGGGCGGTGAAAAGGTTAATGCACACAAATATATAGAGGCGGACATAATGCCATGAGCATTCATATCTCATCATCATATCAGCCGGAAGACGTCAACTACTGGATATACGCATCCCCCAAACGCTTTCATGCCGACCGGTCCGTTTCTTGCATCCAGCGGATTTCTGCGTCTTTCACCAGGTCATCGGTCTACATTATCGTCAAATCGCAGCGGGGCCTATGGGGCCCCCCATAGGCCCCGCTGCGATTTCGTACTTGTCTCATTACGCTCTATCCTGATCCGGGGATCAAACCCAGGACCCCACTCTAGAAAATGTTTGCTCTTTCAAAGCTAAAATAGGACAGAAAAAGAAAGGAGTGGAATTCCCCGCCTACGTCGGTGTTCTCGAGTTCATATGACCCCAATGTATTTAAGTCGCGAGTTAATCGCTTCTTCGCTGGCTTCTTTTGGGTTATCTCGTTCCACTGTCGACCTCATCTCTGTCCTAAGAACAAGACTGAGGTCAAGAATAGGCCCATTTAATATTAAAAAAGGAAGAAAAACAAAATACCAAAATAACAAATTAATTCATTTTTATCAACACTTAAAATAATAAAACACTCATTTCTTCTAGCATAGTAA
This sequence comes from Noctua comes, assembly GCA_963082995.1. Classification (NCBI taxonomy): domain Eukaryota; kingdom Metazoa; phylum Arthropoda; class Insecta; order Lepidoptera; family Noctuidae; genus Noctua; species Noctua comes. Next base: position 17,235,066 of record OY720276.1, on the reverse strand, counting down.
CAGCCACTGATTTTACTTAACTTAAATAGCACCATCACAAGGTTTCAAACTTTACGTCTAAGGTCCCGTAAACTAAACCTTTTATTTTAGCTTATACTGTCCCACTGCTGGGCAAAGACTTCTCTCAAACCCTTCCAAGAACCATAAAATATCTTATTTCAATATCTATTTCAAATATCTTATCTTAAATGGTCGTTAGGGACACTGGCAGCCATTGGAAGCATAATATACGCAGTGCTTGGCGTATACATGTTCTTTATAAAGTTACATCTAGATTGCCGCTGGGGTAAGCAGATGAACATCCACATTGCAACGAAGGCCAGCATAGCGCAAAGAGTGACGACCGCTACAGTGATGCCGATGTGATGTTGCTGATCCAAGTTGCAGGAGAAGTATTTCGGTTTCAGGTCGAATATGCGTGCGTTGAATAAGTTGGCTGGGGTTGCGCATCTGTAAAATAAACGAGGTTGTAATTAGGAATATATTTTTTCGGCGAATGCTCTGCGAAACTAACTAGGCTAGCGCAGTGACCTTTAGAGGACTAGTAGGTAGTAAATTAAAAATCATTTATTCAAATTTGGCTGTTAATCAGCACATTTTTAAATGCAATACCCTGGAAGTACGTAAGTACGTACGTTAATGTGTCATTCATGTAATAATCAAACCACAATAATCATTAATTTATTATTTCGTTTCATATTGGATTGGAGAATGATGTTCTAATTCAATATCTAGTCAATTAGAAATTCTAATTCACCTCATTTCATGATTCTTCATTTTCAAATCTGATTTAAGCTTTTGTGATCAATTGTTGTAAGTGAAAAGGAACCAGAAGAACCATGTTAGCAGGGGATGGTTGGTGCTTTACTCTTTCATCGTATAGATAACTCCTTTATTGTGTATATGCAGGTGGAGTTGCACAAGGAACAGGACAGGAGGTGGGTCATCGTCTGCGACGAGGCTCCGAAATCACGCATTTTATTTTATCGGAGTAAGTTACGAGTATATCTGCAGCGACCCACTTGGCTTCGTAGTCGGTTTAGGGATTTCCAGATATGCCATATTAGTTGATGCGCGCTGGGAGCATTTATGCAGGCTTAACATAGTCAGCTGCTATATAAATCTGTAATTTATTAAGTGATAACCACACCCAGTAAGTGATTGCTTATACAATCCGCCCTCTCCTAGTAAGAGCTCCACGGTTTGTCGTCGGTTCATACGACATTTTATCGAGTTAACGGTACCCTCAGCTTGATTGCTGCAATCTGCTGCGACTCGGCCCTACGCCGGTCTCAAGCTTACTGCCCCCAACCACGTGTTGTTTGTAAACAAAAAACCATCTGATTTCAGTAGGTACACAAATATTGATCATATTTTTCGTTAAAGTTATTTTCATCTGATAAGGTCGGTCAACATGCGACCGTGACTAAGATCCTGTAAACAGTTTAATCTATCGTTAGATGCATTGTGCGACCCGAACAAGGTCAGGTACATAGCTTACGAGATGAAATGACAACGTTACTGAGCTATTTTTACTCTTTTGTGAGAAATCTAATAGAAACGGAGTCAGATAATCTAGATCTTTAGTTGAGCTGTTTAGCATAGTCGGTTGGAACAATACCATTTGCGTTTCTGCTATCTGAAAGTTGGCAACGTCGCAAATAGTTGTCAAATGTATCATTGTTTTCATTTTTATCTGTTGTATTACTGCTGTACAGTATGCCCACTTTAAGAGCACAGTTCAAGGTGGCGTTGCTTGTCAAGAAAATTTGCATCGATATGTCAAACTTGGTACATTTATTTTAGCACAGATAAGCAGGTTGAAGTGTACATGTTGTTGCAGTACTGTCATTAATGTGTTTTTTTATTATCTTCTGTACGGGTAATAGGTATGCATAATTAATACCTAATAGAGGTGAGGGGCACTGCAGCTAAAACACATTTAAAGCAAATCGAAACGTCAAAACAAAATAATAAAACTCTTATTCCATTAACATTTAATTATTTAAATTAATTGAATGATGTTACCAAGAGTTTGTAAAAGTATTCTGATTTTCTCCATAGAGATCTACGTTAGGGAATGGGCAACTACAGTACTTTCACAGTTTTTATGCCTTGTGACTGGGACTGTAGCTATTGTTGTCTTTGTTTCGACAATTCAAAAGTGCCTGTAACTGGCCTATTTGAAATAAATACTTTGATTTTGATTTTGATTACCACTACCTAATTCCGACAGAAAAAGTCTACAAAGAGACTAAATTGATGATACTATCACAGATATTATAAATATAATTCATATTAGTACATACGATATTAAATAAAAATATACACTCTAAAATAACATTTACAATAAAAGGCCAAACACAAAAACGTAGTACTAGACGACAAAACAACATTTGCTTAAGACCACCACGAACTAATTACGGTAGGAAAAATATACTATACGAAGGAGCAGAGTTGTATAATAAACTAGCTGTTGCCCGCGACTTCGTTCTCGTGGAAAAATATACATAAAATAGATAAAATTAATAATAATAATCTCTATCAAAAAAAAAAACACTGGGGATCGAACTTGCGACGTGATGCACGTAAAGCGGTCATGAAACCGTTTCTCTATTTGCTTCGCTGACATATACTTTGAAATAGACGTTGATACGCATATCATGGCTGAAACGATAAACAATTGAATAATACTAACATAATGCAATATTGCTCACCACCTTAAGCAAGTAGCGTGATAATATATAGCCTAACATTTGAAGAAGCCTATTACAGATATTTGTGCAAAATTTGAACAGGATCTATACAGTAGATTTTGCGCCAAGTCGGAAAATCGGACCGGATTTTAACGATTTTATTATATGTAGAGATTAACTAATGACATTAAAGAGATACAGTCCTTTACTTTATACAAAAAATACTTTAAAGCACTACATCTTAAAAGATTTATCTAGGTTTTAAATTTAACCCACCACATCAATTTAATTTTACATCTACATTAATTACTAATTTCCTAAGTATAAAGCTCACTAAAATACCTACTCTGTATTTCCGAAACATTACAGTACATTAAATAGTTCAATGTGTAATTCCTATTGACTTGCCTTCAAGAATCGATACGTAATAGTACAGTCACTTTTTCCTTTTACCCACAACACTGTAAATTGTGTCTTTATTCTACTACTTAACTTATTTACGAGTACCTACCTTCTTTATAAGTAATTCTTATATTTAGTTTTAAGATTACCTTGTATTTCTCATATTAAGCGAATTGTATTCTTTTTGAGAAATAAATGTCTTAAACCGTATAATTAGCTCGGTATTGTTCCGAGATTATTATGCTAAGAATGACCTTGTCTATTGTATGAACCAAGCTTATCTAGAATGAATCTATTTTTATCTAAAAAAGGGTCGAATACTTGCCTCAAGTGATCATAATATTCTTCAGAAATCTGGAGCTGCTTAATCCACACGATCTCACAGTCGCAAGTCCAAGGGTTCCCTTGTAAATCCAACTCGATCAACACCTCAAACGGCGTCTCCAACGCTTCGTCTAATTTCGTCAACCTGGATCCCTTTAGAGACAGTCTTTCTAGTCCAAAGTTATCCGGATCAGCCAGAACTTCTTGTCCAAATGCTAGTTTACTGAATGTAGTTAGATTTCTGTTCCTTTCTAGTTCCAGAGTCTTTAATGCTGGTAAATACTTAAAAGCGGCTTCAGGAATTGTTTGGATTTGTAAATTGTTCAACTTTAATACTTTCAAGGCTATAAGGTCAGTCAAATCTTCGCTAAATATATCTTTTATAGGATTGTTTGAAAGATCCAGGTATTCAACAGTGTATGGTATTTCAAACATTTCAGTAAGACTGTTATTAGATATATCTAGTTTTCGCAAATCATAAGCGTCGACAAAGAAATTGTCTGGAACTGTTTTAAGATTGATTCCACTTATGCTAACCTTTCTGATCTTTTCTGTAAGTCCGAAACCACTTCTATCGAATAAATTCGAGTTTCTCAAGGCAGGTCCCAAGTTGTTATTGTCTAAAACAATTTCGTTCAGACTGCTCAAATGATGGAACGTTAACTTTGTGAACGAGGTGAATCTATTGTTTGACAGATTCAAATATTCTAATTTCTTCACACTTCTAAAAGTCTCTTTGTCTATGAAATCCAGTTGGTTATTACTTAAATCGAGTCTCTTAAGTTCTGGTAACTGAAAACTGTCGACCTCAATTTTTGTAATAACATTATTGTTTAAAATTAGTTCTATTAAAGTGTTGGATTTTAGTAAAGGTGACGAATGTACTACAGATATGTTAATAAATGATAAATCCAATGAGTGCACTATATCCGGGAGCGTGTAATTGCTTCTTAGGATATCCCAGTCTTTGTGCGCACACACGATTTGTTCACCTTCAAACTCTTCATTTTGTTCACTTTGGTATCTTTTGCACAAACAAACATCACTATCACATATTGATGAACAGTTTATTTGTAGAACTAGAGCGAGAATAAGCAAGTGGACGATCATTTTCCTTCGTCTGTAGCTCAGGTACTGTGCGGTAAGTATGAAAACTTATCGTGGCTAGATAATTGTTATCGATATTTATTTGGTCATTCCACTGCTTCGTAGAGGCGACACAATGACATGTTATCAGTTGATAGACATGTAGGACATTTACTTAAATACTGCGTGTTTGTGTAGAGACAGTTTATTTTATTCTGACTTTATTTACGCCCAGGTTTTGAAACGAAAATCATCTACACAAAGATCAGCAAACAAATTGTCAAGCGAGGATCAATTGCCGTGATTGGTTGAATGAATTATTATGGGCCAATCGCATCACTTCACTTGCGATTGTTCCAGAGACCGGGTGTATACGAGGAGATTATCAGTAATACGACACAACAGGAGAAATAATGAAATGAATACGGGATGACCGATAATTTCAGCGTTCAACTAAATATGATTTTGATATGAAACAGGACAATATTGTATGACTTTGTTAGGTGTTGCATGTTTCATAGATTAGGTGTTTTTCCAGTTGTTTCGTCACGTTGTTTTGCAACGGTTATTGTCCTAATTTCTTTTGTTTCTTATCGCAAGCTGTTTACGGTCTTAAAATAAAATGAGAGTATTGTTTTCTTTACTTTATTTATAAACATAAACTATTTTAAGTAAAATAAGCATAACTCCACAAAACAAATCTAGAGATTTCTGTAGTCAAGGATTAATTCGAGAAATTGATACACAAGGTCAAAATAAATTTGCGAGCGAGACTCCGCAGACTTGATGTGTTGGTCAGTGGGTCGTCTTGGGGGCGGATTTTGGGGACGACGCACAGTGATCAATTATTAAAAGTTAGCGACCCATAATTATTTTTGGTCAACTTGTCGGTAGTTCGAAAAATATTTTATTTCAGACTTGAAGGTAAGTAGTTTACATAATACTAAAACATCAACATTATCCAGACAGTAGTCTAATAGATATGCCATTTCAAAGTTATCTCGAAAGCTAAACTATCATTACAAGACTGATTTATCGTTGATTTACGCTCTTTTTCAAGTTAAGTTAGCTAAGTTATCAGTGTAAACTGTGAATTGAAAAAAATGGTGCACTTTAAGGAAGGTCTATACTTTTTATTGGAATATAAACAAAAAATAAAGTAGATCAATTTATATTATAAAAAATTATGTATGTTAATGTACTGATATTTACTAAGTTTTCTAAGTTTGAACTGTGTTACGTTTAAAAGTACAAATTAGTACACTATCATTTTGATTCCATTATATAGCAGGGACTATTAGCTATATAAAAATATGCATTTTTTTACCGGGTTTCTAACGCAAAAAGTGTTTCTTGAGGTAATGGTGCCTCAATTAAAAATATTGATTTATTCAATATTTTAACATTCCATCGACCAGTGAAGCCGCTATCAAAGGACAATAAAGATAAACTACTTAGCTATATTTTGAAGACATTAGAAGCATCGGAACTGCCTGCTACAAGCAGGGATAGACTTCAAAATGTTGTTAAAAACTTTACTGTAGCAACTTTGAGATTTTGGAAAAAATGTTCCCTTAATATTATTTAGATTTCGTTGGAGAAGACGCACAGGACAGTCGTCACAAAGATATCAGATATTACACAGAGTATAACACCAGGAAGATGATCAGGAATCAAACTAATGAAGAACTAATGAAAATTTTGCTCATATCTTCAGATTCTGTAATATCTAACATCAGAATATTAACTGTAAAACAAAAAACATAAAGCCAATTGAGGTACTTAATCTTGTTTACAAGAACCAGAAGTTGTGTTAGATGAGGAGAATATAACAAAGTACATAAAATATTAATTACCAAGTTAAATTATGTGAAACCGATTTTTCGATACTATTTAATGTTATAAATATACCTTTGATTCACGATTTCAGTATTTAATAATTTCGTCCCCTTAAATTTTTGAAATTGATCACTGTGCGTCGGGGACGATCGATAGTTATCTAAACAAGAGACTTAAAACGAAAGAAAAAAGATAAGACGATTTTTTTGGGTCAAAGAATGCTGGTAGCGTTACCTGAAGCACAGATAATATAATACCTGCGTACATGAAGTATGATTTAATATTTTGTTTCCAAAAAAAAGTTTTTTTAACTGACCGAATCAAAATCAACTCGCTATTGTGTCTGGGGCTAGCCCTAACATACATTTCCTTAAACACTAATGCAAACTTAATAAATAATATATTTACTTAGAATCTACCGCGCGTCGCTTGGACGCTCCCTTTGGCGCTGGGGTCTTCGTGAGCCTGGAACAAAGATATCAATGGATAATGGATGGATGTCCAAGGTGTAAACGAACCAAGCATTCTTTACATCAAATTAAGCGAATACGCAAAAAAAAAATTGCTGGGAAAAGACTTTTCTTTTTGGGGTTGAAAAATCATGTTTTACGGTAGGACTCAATGTCACTCACTCAACAGCAAGCGCCAACGACACAATGTAACACTCAAATTACGGGGCGAACAAGTGCCTTTCAGCTTCAAAAGCTTAAGGGTATTTTTACACCCGTTATGTGGAGTATGGAAAAATAATGGAGAGATTCCTTTGCCCAGCAGTGGGACAGTACACGCTATCAATAATACTCACTGTACCTTTAGGTATTTGAAAAATAAAATGATGCAATGCGCCTCGGTGTTTATGTTATTGCCTGTTATACTGACCTTCGGGATTGTATTACATACCTAGTCATCGATACGATTCAATACTAACAGCAACATGACTGCGTTTTAAATTAGAACTTGTCATCCTAGGTGTGAATTTTTCTATGGAAGCTGGCATAGTTACATCTTCACGATTTTGTTTTTTTTTTTTTTTTTGTAAATATACGGGCAGAGGAAACCAACTAATAGACACTGTCGCGACGAATATGGTGCCCCCCCCCCTATTCGGTTATTGCGGTTATAATATGTCCTATTTGTACTGAATCTAGTGTCGTCTGGTAACAATCTGGTAACAAAATCTGGTAATGGGAAACAATAAATTCATCCACATTCAAGTTTGCTTTAACGCAATGGAGTGGGTTTTGCAAGTAATAAAAAATCGCATTAGGTTAACAAAGAGATTATATTCTCATACATCACTATCACTTCCATCCAACCCCCCCACCTTGTTCTGCTTCTTCGATATGTCTCTGTCTGACCGGGTCAAGCTCCGCGTCAATAAATGTGGTAACTTCCATCTGATTTTATCTTTCTCTTACCTTAATAACAATAGCAGTCCTCGGGCCAGTGTTCCACAGCTGGGCGGCATGGTCCACGAAGGCAGCTTCCACAGCTACTGTGTAAAGGCCCGGCGCGCTCACTGAGACCAGCTGCTGTGCCGAGAAGAAGTCGCGCACCGGGGTCACTGTCTGTACCGCTGTGAGAACTGGCGGGATGTTTGTTAGTTCTACCGTCTGTGGGGAGAAAAATATGATCAAGTAAAATACTGCTTAAAATTTTCGAGCAAAATGGCTGTGTAATGTCCGGATAAACAGACATGGTTTCATTTTTGCTATTTGGTTACGAAACCCAAAAATGGTACTGAATGCCTTTTTTTTGTCTTGTCCAATTCAGTGAAAATATTTTTTGGGCCAAGTTTTAGTCAAATATTTTACAATACTCGAATGCTCGAGGGTTTCAAAACTAATATTTTTATAAACAAAATTAATAGATGCATACCTTTTCATTCGTGCGTGGATGTGGCGTTGCTGTAACTGTGATTTGTACTCCCTTTACTTGACGCAGACGTTGGCGCTTGCTGTTGAGTAAAACGTTAGTAAGTAACAAGTAACTCATTATGATTAATGTTTATAGCATTATAAACTACATTCGGTTTTTTCAACTTGAACATAATAGGAAGTTGTAAAATATGGGTATGTTTGGTTTAATTTCAAAAGTATGGTAGCCGTAGTGACAATTGTCTTCAAGTTGATATTCGTGACCTGAGCGGCAAGGGCGGCAGCACGACGCCCTCCAGCTTGAGCGCCAGGCGGTGCGACAGCGGCAGCGTGGCCGCGTGGTCGGGCGGAGCGCCCGCCGCCGCCGCCACGCGCCACGCGGGCGACAGCGACACGCGGCACAGCGCGCCGCCCGAGCGCCCCGCGCACACCCCGCGAGGCCACACGCAGCCGCCGCTGCATGCGAGGACTGCGGCTAGGATGGCTTCCATGTGCTGCACGAGATAGAGGATATTACACAAAATGGATGATTTGCAGAAGAGACCTATGAGTACAAATTAGTTGTTTGGTGTTAAGGTGGAGGCGCCAGGATAGCCCGCGATATTAAATTTTTGAATATCAGATTGTATGTTGATTAAGATATGATTCGCAACCGTAACAAATATAGCTTTACAGTTCTGTTATAGTCATTAAACTCACCAATACAACCCTCTACGTTCATGTAATTCCATTGAATAACTTTGTCATGAAATAGTCATTAAATGGGTTTAAAATTAACTATACTTTCAAGCTATGTAGCCTGAAACCGACCTGCAAATTGCAAAAACCTAAGAAAATTTTAATTTTGCGGGCTACCCTAGCGCTTCCACCTTAAATGAAACACTGGTTGACTAACAAAATCACTCGAATTAAAAGATGTTCCTTCACCAGCCTATATCGTTACGTGGATATAATTACTACAGCAACATATAAAAATAAATACATAACATCACGCCTGTAATCTCCAAAGGGTTAGACAAAGGTGTACCTAATAATCCCATGTAATAGGGAACAAGCCTAATACCATCAACCGAGCACAAATCCAGACTACCTGGCTGCTACTGAGAAATTCCTGATGGAAAAACCCAATAAAAATTGGCCCAAACCGATTAATGAACCCAAAATCACATACTCAGCAGCCGCGACTGCGACCCCTAAACCAACGAGGCATTCAACTTAAAACATGTTAATCTTCCATATAATTTAAGGTCTGATCTGTTTCTCAGTATTGATGATTAACGCTTTGGAAGATCAGATGTCACTTCCAAAAAATAACGTTTTGTGAAAACATTTGAAACATGCTCAAGAAGGTAGATACTTACCCTATGAGTGGTCCCAGGGTTAGTGGTGGGGTTATCAAACAGCTTGCTGGATATGTCAGTGAGCCTGTTGCTGGCTGACAAGGCTATCATCTCCTCGAGGGTGGTAGGCTTCAGGTCTACGTGGTCCAGCTCTGCAGGACGCTCCTGGGTTATGGAGGCGATGCGGTCCAGGAACTGGGCTAGTTGACTGTACGTGTGCTGGGAACTGGTGGTGTTTATTTAGGAAATAATTCTTTTGACAGTTGGGGTCAACTTCAGTTAACCAGCTGTAACATCTTGCAATTCATGTAATTATTTAATTAAAATGTCATTTATCAATTAATTATGTTCAATAATGTCGTGTCTCGGCTAAATATGTGACAGTCCCATGCATTCATTGATATCCCACCAAAAATATACCTGTTAAAAAGGGGGCCAAGTTCCTATCGATCGGCTAATTGTTCGCCTATCTAATCTATTTCAGAATGGTATGTGACCTGTGTGACACTTTACATTCTGATTTTATTCTCGCGATTTTGGAATTTGTTTCATAGTAAAACTAGTTCAAAATGATGTTTACAATGACCTCTTCCAAGCAATAGGGAACAAAACCTAAGGTATAAAGTCGGTAGAAAAAGGATACATATGCAGGTGTCGCAGGGTGGAGTCATCCGCGTGGAAGGCGGTGCGCGCGATGGCGGCGTACTTGTGCGCCACGCCGCACACTGCGCGCGCCGCACGACGCAGTGCAAGCGCGAACGCGCCCGCGCGCAGCAACGGGTCGCGGGAGCTCTGCGGACGGGATTGGTACTTTTAAAGGTAGGTCACGACCACAGCAGGACTACTTTTGTACTTTTTAAATCAGAACAAGCTATCAATAAAAAAAAGTATAGCTTCGGTTGGCTCGTTGCTGCGAGTGCTGTCTGAGCAGTTGAGTTATTTAAAATTTTGGACATTTTCGTGTTATAGAATTTTGTTCGGAACGAATTTTTCATTTTCTTTCTGCTATACGGTATTGTCCCACTATTGGGTAAAGACCTCCCCCCATTCCTTCTACTTCTCACGTTGTTGTGCTTCTTGTCGCCAATTTGCGATGAAGCCATCCACAAGGCGTCCCGCCATTTTTTCCTCATTTACTACTTAAAAGTCTAAAATTAATTCCCAATGTCAATGAGGAAGCGGTTGCTATAGATTATTTTCTCGGTCAAGAAATGTACAAAACATTTAAGGTCTCGCGTCAGTAAAAGCGATACATATTTTGATAATTGATCGCTAACTGACTTATCGCACTGCCAGCGAGTACTGTAAATTGTTTTTAATTGCTGGCACTGTTTGCTTCTCGCTGACTTCTTGGAGAGTGAGACAGGCGTTGGATTTCGATTCTAGACAATACAATTCTGCACAGAAGTTCATACAACGAAAGCGTGCATTTTTGCTGCTGAGAAAAGTAATCCAGCGTGCATTTTGTTTTAAATTACAGAATTTTAGATCACAAACAAATTGGATGAAGAAAAGTACCTGCGAGAAAGTATGCGCGATAGCAGGCGGCGGCTGCGTGCACAGCGTGCGCGCCGCGTGCACCGTGCGCGCCAGCGCGTTGAGCGCCTGCGCACGCGCGCGCATCCACGCGGGCGGCAGCGGGGCGCAGGCGCCGCAGCCGGCGCAGCCCCCGCCGCACCCGCCCGACCCCGCGCCGCCCCCGCCGCCCGCGCCGCCCCAGCCGCTGGACACCTCCCAGCCTGAGCTAGCCTCTTCTAGACCGGCGATACCTACGACCAAATTATACTTTGAATATTTTTTTCATCACAGTTCACAGTTTCATCGCTCACGTTCACAGGCGTTCTGACGTTCCTAACCACATCCACCAATATAAAGATAAATTTACCTTCTTCGATCAACTTAGAATCAGCGGCAGCTGCACGGTATAACGCAGTGAGCCAGCGCTGGGCCGCTTCACTGGGCGCCTCTTCTGACAAACGCTTCAAGATGGTCGCTGCTAGACTATGGTGGCCGTACCTAAAAATAACAACAGTAGTCAGATTTTTTAAATAAAGATATTTATAACTCTCTAGATCCATAACAACGTTTGTTTTGGGTCAAACGACGAACCACCAATAATGTTCTAAAACTACTTTCGCATGAATTTATCAAAAAAGAGTTATGGCCACCTTAAAAAATGATGAACTGTTAAACTAAAAATGAGGTTAATTAAAATTTAGCTCAGAATTAAAAACTCACAAAAATTTGGATGTAGTCATGTCATCAAATACTACTACTAAAACTGCTTTAAGGAATTTATTCAAAACAACAGAAGGAAAATATTGTTATTGGTGTTTTCGTTGTTGTTATTCTTGTTTGTTGTTGTTATTGTATTGTTGTAGCTATATTGTTGCAATTTGTATGTATATTTGTTTTTTGTGTGCAATACAGAATAAGAATAAGAAAATAAGTAAAAACTCACCTCAACGCCGCCCTAGCCACACGATACCGCACCCACCCATCGGCCTTCTCAATAGTGCTCAGTATAGTGCCCTGCCACACGGGGCTGACGTTGTGTGTGAGCGCCTTGCCCGCGCGCTCCTGGAACAGCACCGTGCACAGCAACACGAATGCAGTTCCGTCGTCCGGCGGGTTCTCTATCGCGTTGTCGCTGTGAAAATAAAGCGTTGTCAGGAGTAGGTCAATAGAGTTCAGTTTGCTGTGTGACGGCGGCACTTTTATAGAAGTCCAAAAGCCAGGCTTATACTAGTACAGACAAGGGGTGCATTAATAAATGCCGCCATGCGCGGCCCGGCCGAGCTGCCGCACGCGTGTGTCGTGAGAGGTGAATGTGACACATACCGGTGCAGGAGATGTAGTGCGTGCTGCAGCGCGGGCATGGCGGGCGCCAGGTGCGCGGGCGCATGCGGTGCCCCGCCCAGCGCCGCCAGCGCCTCCAGCAGCGCGGCCATGCGCGGCCCGGCCGAGCTGCCGCACGCGCCCAGCTGCGTGCCCACCACGTTGGCCGTGCGGGACGCGTATACTGTGGCTTCCGCGCGGCTCAGTTGCACCTACGGTCAAAGTCATATGGTCAGAAATGAAACCTGTGAATGCGGTCTCTTCAAGTAAAAATTATAAGCTTGTCAATCATCATGATCATCTAGGAAGAACTGCATAATGAGCCTGATGCGCTTAATGCGTATGCAATGCATGAAACAACGAATAAGAATCAGTACTTGGCATTGCATCAAACAAGCTTTTTAAGCACGTGATCGTTAAGGTATTCTTGAGCGTCTAAGGACCGCATTAGAGTTTGTATAAGATCAACATGCGCGCACAGAAATTAACATAAAATATAGATAAAGCATTAAATTCTCTTTTTTTCAAGTGTGTAAGTAATATATTATAACATCCATTTTACTTACCAAACAACGCAATGCAACACGAAGTGGCTTGATGTTGTTCTGGTTATTGTTATCTCCGGTCGCAATGACCAAAGTTTCCAGCGCTAACATCAGCTCTCCCCCCTCCACTGGAAGACATTCTTCGTAGCTGAAACAAAAGATTGAATAATAGAATATGGAAGGGAAGAATATGATGAATATACACATTGTAGAAGTTATTCGTCTATCCTTGCTACGCAAAACGGTAAATGTACTAAACTGGGGGTAATGCTGCGTTGCTGCACAACCACCGGTTAGTATAGTAGGGGAACTTTCACACAAGCCTAAAAGCTTGGCTTACCCCTAGAAACTAATACTCTACATAATTTAAAGGTTGCTGAATAGTGCCTGCCCTATCTTACCGCATTTGTTTTGATGTTGATGCTAGTTTCTGTTCCGAGATAAACTCACCAGTGTACGACGAGCCGCGTTAGCACATCGGCGGCAGTGGCGGCGCGGGTGAGGTCTGCTGACAACGTGGCCTCGCTGCAGTAACGACGCAGTGCTGCACAGCCGCCGGTAGGGGACGCTGCTGCTGCACATACAGCTGGGCAGGATACTAGTTTCTGCACACAAATAAACACACACACAATGCTAATTGAATGTTAAGTTCAATAACTGGAAGTATAGTCGTCTTTTGTATAAGTAAATAACCTAAGGAATCTCGCATCACCAACAAGCTCAGTTTTGACTTTAAAAAATCTAAGTTGACTCTTAAAATACCTTGTTATTAGTGAAATGGTAATTCTTAATGAGAGACCTGCTATCATAACATCAGTAAAAACAAATAATTATGGTATCTGCCCTACTGTTGGATCAGGTCTAAGTTACTTTGGATGAATCATGGGACTCACCTGCATAACTTGCAAGCACAGCATGGTATGCTCCATCTCTTGGCTATCAGTAGCAGCCCTCACTAGCTTCTCTACACAGTCAGCCGGCCATAAGGCTGCATGTTCGGCTAGTTTGCGCAGCCCCAGCAGTGCGGCGCGCCGGACGGAGGAACGGGCGTCGTTCATTGCTATGCTTAGGAGAAGTTCCACCTAAAATGGGAAAGTAATTTCAATAAGACGTAATGTGATCTAGGAGCGATATTGGATTTGCAATGTTCACTGCCAAGCAGAGTGCAGAAAATTCAAAATCAGGGTTTTCCCAAATAGCAACACTATATTCCCAATAGTCTTGTAATTTTCAAGTCAATACTCAATACTTTTTAAGTCTATAACTTACTTGATCAGGCACATGCACAACGGTATCTGCGGCGATGTGCGTGAGAGCAACTATAGCGGCCCGCACAGAGCTGGACGATGGGAAACGTTCCAGTAAAGAGCGGAGCAACTTGAGTACACCTTGGGCCCTGACAGCTAGAGAATCACATACAAAAACATGGTTTCAGATAATTATCTTATTTTGGTTTCTTTTAAGTCGAGGCTTTTATAATTGAATTAATAGAAAATTGGAAATCTTGAACAGTATAAAAAGCCTTATTTTGTACATGTAGGGAAAATCTATTCAGTTGAATGGGGCTTAATGAAATGAGTAACCAGTACAATTTCTTAATGGTGGACTTAGATGACTGCTCAATAATAACTTACCTCCACCATGGACAGTCCTGAGAGCCCTCACAAGCTTGGCTCTGCGTTCAGCGGCTGTGCTCTCACAGTCTACCATGTCCCAGAGCTTATTGCACATAGCCACTGCAAATGCACTGGAAACAAACCACTTATTTAAAAAATATTCAATTTCTCAGATGTTGAATATAAATGATGGCCATAGTCTTTCATAGTTTTCTTGAGTGACATACAGGAATGAAGAAGTCAACTTAAACTCTAAATACTAATTCATAAAAATATTTGGTTCCTATATTTAATTAAGGTTTGGTGTAAAAAGTACAGTCAGATTGCAAATTGAACATTGGACTATGACAGATTAGCATTTGCCCGCGGCTTCATTTGCATTATGGTCAGAAAGTATCTCATGGGAATGCATTAAATATAGCCTCAGGAATAATGTAGCTTTCCATTAGTGCAAGGAATTTCGGAATTGGATCAGTACTTCTGGAGAAATACCCCCACATACAAACTTACAACCAATTTTTCCTCTTTATATTATTAATTTAGCTAATGTACGGAAGCCAGCCAGTCTGCAATGTGTCTGTACCCTGACTGAACCTTTAGAGAAATAAATCAAGCCTTACTTGGAATGCTCAGCAAATCTAGTAGTAGCATAAATAGCAGCATCAACCTCCACATTGTCATGACTGTCAAGCCCTCTCCTAATAGCATGGTGTACATTCTGCCTCTCTGGTATGATCCCAGCCACAGCACCAAGTGTCCTTAGCGCTAGTGCCCTAGCTACTGGATCATTTGAATGTAGAACACTGAAAACTCTCCTTAGGAACTCGTCGACGTTCAGAATCTTGTCCAGATGCTTCTCGCTTTGTTGACAGACTCGAAGTACCCATAGACGAAGGAAATTGTTCCCCATACGAAACACATCAGCTAATTTCAGGAATGAAGAGTTTATAAGTATGGGGAATGGATATTTCTCGAACAGACGCGGGAAACGGACGATGGCTTCGCATTGTTCGCCAACTTTACCAGACCGGAGGCCTAGAACAAGGTATAATTTGTTAGTGATTGAAGAAATGGCATATCATAATAAGCATCAGGAAGTAAGGTTAGGTTGCAAATACCTTTGTCTAATTCAGTTAATGCCGAGTTAGCATCTTGTTCTGGCTCGCCAGAACTATCATTAAACGTGTTTAATCGCACACCGATCATTGCGTTTAGAATTTTGGCTTTTTTATGAGTGCTCAGACAAAATCGAAAACCAAACAACTCTGACAGCTGTTTTTTTTGCGTTTGACACTGACAACCACAGAATATATATCTCTAGCAAGCAGCAACGAGCTTTTACTGTTGCTAATAACAATACATTATTTTAAGATTTGATTTTTATGATTTAATTAGAAAAAAGAGTCAGTCTCTTGGGCACATTACCAGCTGACAGCGTTGAAGAGGAGTTTTTTGATGCCCTTTTATAGTTTGTTGTTAGTTTTCATATTTTAGGTTATTTAATAGTTTTTAATTAATTATGTATTTAGTTAGTTTAATGCTTAATAAAAATAATTAGAAAAGTTTTTTTTTCGAAACGTCTTTTGTAGAAATAAAATTGTAAAAATGTTATTCTGTGGTCAATTTCTGTTCATGCTGTTACACTGCCATCTAGTGACACTATTTAGCCAACAAATTTGAATGTCGCTGGTGGTTTATCAAAGATGTCGCTACGAATCTTTTTGTGAATTACAACTCCACTCATGTTCGATGTAAATTAGATATTACTCCAGTGAGTTCAAACCACAGAACATAATAATTATATACTCTAGCGAGGTTCAAACAATTACCAAAATAAGGAACAGCTGATCGCTATAGTTTAGTAGCACGGAACTATCTACAAGATGGGATTCCAATACCACCAGATTACGGAACGGAATAGAAGGATACATAAATAAATTATGCTGTGAATTTGTTATCCTCATGTCAACCAAAACGACAGTCAAGGGCTTAACGTGCTCTCTGAGGCATATGCATAGGCACATTAGGCACCTCTCTGTCATCAATTCTAAGATTTGACCATGGCACCTGTGTTCTATGAGTCAGTTGACTGAGTACCTAGCTCGTAAGGCTATTTATCCAAAGGTAAAATGGTAATAAAATAAGGAGAACCCCTTGGCAACGGCAACATGTATCTGACATAACATCCTAATACGATTAATTCAAAAGAGGCACAGACCCTAATTCCACACAAAACCAGAACACCCCTATTAAAAGTAAAACTAACCTGTATAACTATCGGCAAAGCGGTGTTTACTGGCAATGCTCGGCTCAGCTCTCAAAGCCCGGTAATTACTCTGTAACGGGAGTGTATGTCGCCATTACTGCGAAAATGGCGCGAAAGGTACGAACTCACTAATCATGGCGGATCGCTCGACGAAATAAAGGAGTTTTGTTACACGAGTTCGTTAGACGTAATTTGTTATTAAACGGAGCTTAGCTCGGGTTTGTTCGTATTATCCAAATTGAAGGCTAATCATGTTGAGTCGAGTTTCAAATGGGGATCTATCGTTTATTGACGAGATAATTTGGTAGGGGACTCTAGTTATGTAGGTACCTAGTAACATATGTTTAGAGACCAGATTAACCCGATGCCAAAAACTTTACCTAACTTGCTAAAGGGACCCCTTTAGCAGTTAAAGATTCCTTTCGTTTAAAAGTAGTAAGTGTAAGTTTCGAGTAAAATTCCTTTTGGATGGACAACGATAGTTCATAAGCTGTGACACCGAAATACACTTTGTCATTAGTACTCGTACATTGAGGGATGTCAGATGATGCAATGCATACCATGTATCTCTTTGCAACAACCTTTTATTTGAGACAAGATGTGTCAACTCGTTTCCTTGTCTAGGCTGACAGGGTCAGTAGCCTACTGGAACCTATTTATAAATAGAGTCAGGCAAGTCCTTGATCTAATAACTCTTTCCGTGCGGTGACACTGCGCAAGGCTGCGCGTGATTACCATGTCTAATGCGCAGGAGGAGGATATTTTGGCGGTTTATCCGTGTAGGCACGTAGGTACATACTTGATCGATGATATATAAGAGGGAACTATTGTCTGATCAATCATTAACTCATCGGATCTTGTGTCCTATCGTCTCCTACATCTGCAAAGAAAAACCAACCAATCTTCAAGATGTTCAAATTCGTAAGTGTATTTTTGTCTTCTATATGCTTATTGTTTTATTACTTTTTTGTTTTATTGCTCTGATTGCATCCCTGCAAGAGAATTGTTGACATGCCATTAAATAGGTAGATACGAATTATCGTGTACAATTTTCCGAAGTGTCGGGATCCAGGAAGATTATTGACCGATCTACCTGAAGGTATTCATTCAAACTAGTTACATTATCAAATTGGACGTCCTGCACTTTTTGCAACCGAACATTTTTTAAACTCGCTATCATCTCAATAAAGTTGTACTCTTTATTTGCACCTTTGAGGATCAAAATAATGCTGCAATCAACCTGGCCACCTAAAACAGTAATTTTACTGTTTTGTAGTCGTATCAAAGTGCCTTCGACACGAAACTAAGAAGAAACTGATCTGTTCAACCGCTTCCTTTGTGTTGGTGACTGGCTGTCAATAATTAGTACCTAGATGCTAATCCAGATTATGATAAATCTTACTGTGAATGTTGTCCTAACAAATCCATCTCCTTCTCAGGTACTGTTCGCTGCTCTCCTGGCTTTCGCCTCAGCCAAGCCGAAGCCCCTGGTCCTGGAATACGACTACCCCGTGGCTGCCTACAACGCTCCCCTAGCAGCCTACTCAGCACCCGTCGCCTACTCCTACAGCGCCTACGACTATGCTCTTCCCTACTCTGCGTACGCTTATGCTCCATACTCCTACTATGTTCGTTGATAGAGGAATGATATGAATTGACACAGCTGCAAATGTTTTTGGACTTAATTTATTTTATTTGAATGCAATTTTCGGAATATATGTTCGATACGAATTGAGGCCTTTTAATTATTTGTTCAAACCAATGACCCATATGCTGGAGTGTCCCAAATGTCCGTTAATTCACGGGAAGAGAGAAGGAATAGCTTAATCATCTGATTCTAGATGATTGAAGAGATTTTTACAAGTACTAAACTACTTGGAAAAACCTAGACATTGCTCTACAACTAGAACATGAGGAGACTCTACTTTCAAAACATTAAAACTCAATGATTCAGTTGAAATACATTGATCTCTTCATACCAAGTTGTCTAGTACAAAACAACCAAATAATTTCCCATTGCCAAGATTGTGTGAGCATTACATAAAGATTAAAGATAACATCTCTCGTGCTTAATCATTCACAGCAATTTATGAGACAAAAAAAACCCCTAAACTACAGAAAAAAAAGATCAGTCATTCTTCAAAAACTTCATCCTTATCACTGCCTTATCAAACAATTACGTTATGCAAAAAACAGCTAATAATGCTTAATTAAAAACGTTATCTGACCATTCCTTAAGCTTTAATCCTTCCGGACTGTACAAAGCGTTATTTTGACATATTCTTTCCACAATGGAGGATTATTCATTGTATGGAACACGCAAGTAATCGATGCCGGACGTACTAAGGATTACGTCCACACGGACAGTAACCTACTTTGACAGAAGAAATTCTTGGAAAGTCCAGAATTGCAGTTTATATTTCCCTTTGTGAAGACCAAACGAGATTCTTTACAAGGCAGAATGTGGTTCTTTCATCGTCCTGTATGGTATAAAGGATGCTGGAATAGCTAACAACTTGCAATAGTTAGGTTGTGAACCCCTGACATGCCCTGGAGCTAACACATCAGGTTTTGCAAGTTTTGCGCTCAACAATGCACAGTACCTATTGTCATTTTAGTTATTGTGTAACATTTTGAATCATTAGGACATAGCTTAAAGGTATTTTAAAATTTGTACCGTGGCCCATCAATGGGTTTAGCCACTCTTATTTAATATTCATCTCAATTTTCTCACACGCTCAATAAATCTCGCGAGTCTCCAGAACTGCATCAAAAATTACTCCAAAAGCTCACCTAAACTCGTCTTCCTGTCCTATTTTCACTCAAAGTGAATTGTTCAGAGGATTATAGACTATTATCGCTATCTTTCGGTTAAAGATTAGCTCTCTAATGGTAAGATTTAGGGTAGTGTTGTGGCGCACCATTGTTGGTAAAATGTATGACTTTTGCATAGCTCTTTTGTGAAAGTTGGTTTAAGCTACTGTTTGGTTATGCCTTTGTCTTGGTCTTCGGGCACGTTTTCTCTCACGGTGAGAGATTTTGGTGCTAACGACTGTTGATGAGGTATTTTGGCCTGAGGTTCCATTTGAGTTAAGAGATAATGATTGAAGAGTTTGTGGAAGATATTAGCTATCTAAGCAAGGCAGGATATAAAAATATGAGACTTCAGAAAAAGAATATGAGTTTGCAGAAATTACGCAGCAAATTACGGTAACTGGCGTTTTTGGACACCGTAAGTTGTCATAATATCTGCCTCAAAATCCGTAAAATGTGGCTCACGTGAAACCACACACCTTTAGCAGGTGTCACTTAAATCTCCACTTACTCCAAAAAATGAAGTGTTACATTCACAATATATTAAATCTTATCGCCTGTCCCTGTTTCCAGGGTCTTAACCCTCAAAGTTGCCAAAATACCGTACAAGCTGCCACAAAGATCTTAAAAATCTTCTCAGAAGTGTTGAGTCGTTAAAACATTACGCTCTGTCAATTTTCACAAGTTAAACACCCGGGACTTACAACTCTTATTTCTTAAGCATTAAGGTGTAAAATACGGTTTTCTGGGGATATAAATTAAGGTTGTAATTTGTAATATCACACGTTGGAGCCCTGGTGCAATCAAAACATCGTGAAGTAATCCTCCTTTGTATCTGTATAGCGCACAAATGGCGATGTTTGGCTCCGCTGCTCGCTGATCTGACGAGATCGATATCTTTGGAATAATCCTGCATCTTATAGAGTGACACCTCTACTCTGGAGATTTTGGGACATATCTACTTAAGGATTTATAAGTTACCAAATTACTGATTCCAAAAAAAAGTTATTACATGGGATGCTTTAAAATAAGTTATGTTAACATAGATCTTGATGATAAGTTTTAATGTAAAGATTACTACTTTTAATTATAAAAGTAGGTATCTAAGTATGTTAATCTTAAGATTAACACTGTTTGATAGTTGTAATAATTAAAGAGTTGTTAAGCAATGCAATTTATATTCATATGCATAATTTAATGAACAATCTTAACTCAAGTCAGGCTTAATATAATTCAAAATATCAATTCATTAATAAAAAATCGGTTGTCTGTAAAGTCGGATTACTGATGATAGTTGAACGTGACAACGTCATAAGAAAATACTGATGGAATGGTTGCATTTTTGAAAAGAAAATTTTAATATTTTTTGTTTGATAGATATTTTGTATGGATATAGAGAAAGAAGGAGGTAAATGGAAATCACAATTGAATCGATCAAGTTACATTTATTTGTACGCATAAATACAATTATGTCAATTTTTTTTTTTTACTATTTGCCTAATTTTTACAAGTATGAATATGCGTTGAGCAATTGTTTTATGGAATGCCTTAGAGCGAGGTAACGCCCGTTTTTTCGTGCGTGCAGCCGGCTCCATCGAATTATAAGACGTTTTCACGTCAAAAGTGAATTAATTATCATTTTATCCTCATAAAATACTTTTTTTTTTTTTTTTTTTTTTTTTTATTTACCCCGAAGGGAAGGCTATAGTCTTTCGACCATATTGCCTTGTCTTACGTCCATAAATATATTCTTCCGTGATAGATTTTATACAATAATGTCTTTCGTATTTTTTCATATTTAGTTTTTTTGGTTTTCTTATACTGTCTTTAGTAAGTCCATTAAAAGTTTGTCATATCCATTTTTATCAAATCCAGGGTAATTAAACGTCATTTTGGTGCCAACCCTAACGACTTATACAACATGTCAAGTTATAGCTATCTCCTTTTAGAAAAAACGTAACCTACAAAATGCTATGTTTTAACAACTTAAAAGGTTCAAATAAAATATATTATACAATTAATATACTTATAAAAGCAATATATACACTTAATATACTTATAAAAACACGAAATGTAACCTAAATGTCATTTACAGTCTCTGTTATAAATTTGTACAAATATAAATAGGTTGAGGCATTCATAAGTAGCTCCTGAATGCATTGCGGGACCTTATCAGGTTTTTTATAAATTTTTAGAAGCTCATCCGACAACACAAGGCGCTGAATGTTGAAAGACGAACACTCAAAGAAGATATGATGTAATGATTGAACTTTTTGTGATTGACAATACTCACAATAAGGAGAGTTAACCATTTTAAGACGATGAAGATGATAATTTAAACGACAGTGACCAAATCGCATACGACAAATAAATGAATAAAACTTTCTATTTATAAAATTGTTATTCCTGCAAAACCAAGGTGTGGAGTTTATTTGTTTATCTAAAGCGGCATACCAAGTGCCTTTATTTTCAATCTGCGTGGACTGGTATGAATGTCTCCCCCACGTTTCACACATACGCTGTCTTATAAGACTAACTGCATCTGTATGCGGTATGGAAACACTCATTTCAGCATTTGGAATTAACTCATCAAGATCAACAATTTTTTTGGCCAGATAATCTGCCTTTTCGTTTCCTGCAACGCCAATGTGTGAAGGCACCCAAACAAAACTAACTTCAATATTGGAATGAGACAGTTCGATCCATAGCTCTTTTATTAAATAGATTATGTAGTTTGTGTTAGCATGTAATTTATTATTAGCCAGATTTTTGAGAACACTCATGCTATCACTTACTACTAACCACTTGCTGTGTCCTGAATTAGAATTTTTTATATGTTTCAAAGCACTCAAAATAGCAACAGCTTCAGCTGTAAAAATACTGGCATTTTTATCAATTTTTCGACCAAGACTTATATTTGAAATTGGCTCATAAATAGCAAAAGACACTGCTCTATCATTTTTGGAACCATCACTATACACAAATTTATGATCTGACCATTCTGACAACATTGCATTGACTTCCTCTTTTGAGGAAAGGTCCTTTTTATTTTTTATAATTATATTTATATCTGGAAATTTTGCAATAAAAGCTCCTTGATAACAAGGTAGAATATTTTTTGATTGATAAATATTTATATTTTTAATAAAATTTATAAATATATGAATATCCTGTAACATATAAAATGGCTTTATACCTAAACTAGTATTGGAATGCAACAAATTGACCAAGAGACTATTATAAGATACACTAAAAAGTTTTAATATAAATCTTTCTTTCAAGTAATTAAATCGAATACTTAACGGTGGAACATTACATTCAATCTGCATTGCATTAATAGGAGTACTTCTGAATGCCCCAGTGATAACACGCAAGCATTTGTTTTGCAGAACATCTAAACTATTTACAATTTTGGTGTCTGCAGCAAAACAGTAAAAACCATATTCAAAGTGACTACGAACTAAAGATTTGTACAACAACAGCAAAATTTTTGGGTCTGCACCCCAGTATGAGCCAGCCAAAGATTTCAATATATTATAAGCTTTATTTGCTTTATTAATTATATGTTTGGTGTAATTGTTCCAGGTGAAATTATATGAAAAAAGGACCCCTAGAAATTTGACTTCATGTGAATTGGGTAATGCACAATTGTTATATTGCACGGGGGGCATATTATGACACTTTTTACCAAACACAACCACTTTGGACTTTGATGGATTGACCTCGAGATCAAGGTACGAGAAATATTTACACAGATTTGACAAGGCATCGTTGACTATATGAACAACCTGTGATAAATTACTTCCAGAAGAATAAACAACTAAATCATCTGCGAATTGTAAATTTTTTACTTGAGACCCTAAAATTAAATTTAATCTACGTATATACAGTATAAATAATAAAGGTGATAATATACCTCCTTGACAAACTCCTTTTGAAGCAAGTCTAGGACCATAAAGATGTCTATTATATTTAGTAAACACTTCTCTATTGCTCAGAAAGTTTCTGACCCAAATTATAATTTTTTCAGGGATCCCTATTTGTAATAGTTCATGGCATAAAATATCTATATTTACACTATTAAAAGCCCCAGCTACATCAAAGAAAACTCCAACCAAATGATTATTGGCCAATAAAGAGTAATGTATATCAAGCTGAAGTTGACAGACACTTTCCCTAGCAGACCGATTTCTACGAAAACCAAATTGATTAGAAGGTAAAATATGATTTTTTTCAACATAAAACTCTAGACGCTGCTTCAACAATTGCTCAAATAGTTTGCCAACACAAGAAGTAAGTGCTATGGGACGGTAAGAATCGGGACATAATTTGGGTTTATCTGGTTTTAAAATTGGTACAAGGCAATCCACTTTCCAGTCTTGAGGTATAATATTATTTTCCCATAACAAATTTAGAACTTTTATTAATGTTTTTAGGCCAGTAATGCTAAGTTTTTTAAATAATATGTATGGCATTCCATCAAGACCATAAGTAGTGTCTCTTCGGGAGGAGATGGCGGATATTAATTCACTGATTGTAAAAGGATCAAGTAGATAGCTGTGGCTGGAGTTGGTACTATTATTAAAAAAAGAACTTGGGTCATATGATACAAAATCTGGAGTGTATTTCTTCAAAAATTCGAAAATCCATGCGTCGTTTTCATGATTATTAAAATTAAACGTTTTATTATATTTGCGCATGAATTTCCATATGATAGATATAGGCGTGCATCTGTTAAAAGTTTCACATAGGGACATCCAACTTTTTTGTCGTTCTGTTTTTATAATTAATTTTTTAAGTGCTCGAAGTCTTTTAAATTGTATATAAGTTTCTTCTGATGGATTGTTTTTAAAATTTATGTAGGCTATTTTGAAATTTGATACAGCCTCTGTACACTTTTGATTCCACCAAGGAAGGGAAGTTCTTCTAGTCCTATTTGTAAGACATGAGCGATTGTTGCTATATATATTGGCCTTACAATTTGAAATGGAATTAGAAGCAGCTGTACGTAAAATTGTGCAAAAATTATGATATGAATCAAGAGGACATATATTTACTGTTTCAAAATCAACTAATAATTCATCCACATTATTACTATACATTTGCCAATCTACCATTTTGTAATTTGGGTAGGAAGGCAAATGTTCAGTATATGTACAATTCCCACAAGAATCATTATTTTGACTATTACTATTAATCACTACTTTTATAATTGCAGGGATGTGATAACTACTACCAAGAGGACTATCATGTATTTGCCATTCACAATTAAGTGCCAATGATGAAGAAACCAAGGACAAATCGAGTGCATTAGGACGCCATGTTAGAGAGCCAACTGTTGTTGCTTGACCATTATTAAGCAGAATTAGATTATTTTCGTCAATGACCTCTAAGATATTTCGGCCACGTGGAGAGTCAGAACCACAACCCCAAGATGTGTGATGAGCATTAAAGTCACCAGCAAATATAAATGGACCAGGAATAGACTTCACCAATGAATCAAAATTATCTTTATTGAAAGCTGGAGTAGAATGTAAGGGACTATAGAAACTGACTATACTGATCTCCTTATTCTTAACTGTAATTTTTACACAAATATTTTGTAAAGAATTGTCAAAATTGGTGTTAATTTTAGTGTAAATGATACTTTTATGAATTATAATAGCGACTCCATTGTGTTTGTTACCACAATCATTCCTTTCAATATTGTAATTTTTTATTTTAAAATTTTG
Organism: Noctua comes; assembly: GCA_963082995.1. Classification (NCBI taxonomy): domain Eukaryota; kingdom Metazoa; phylum Arthropoda; class Insecta; order Lepidoptera; family Noctuidae; genus Noctua; species Noctua comes. The sequence goes on along the minus strand of OY720276.1, from coordinate 17,209,691 downwards.
TTCAGGTTTGAACCATGTTTCACTAATTATAGCAATGTGAATATTATGTGTATAGAGGAAATTGGTAAATATGTGTTTGTTACTATTAAGACTTTGTGCATTCCATTGCATTATATTTAAATTTGATATATCCATTAAGGAGGGAAAGATATTTTATTACTTAAAGTTTGTTTTAAAACCTCTTTAATAGATGATGTGTTTATAGGGACATCTTTATTACTAACTATTTTTGTAATTGTCTCTACTAAAATATTTATAAATTTATCTGATTTCATTAAATTATTAATTTGTACATCTATATTTTTGGCTGCTAAAGCTGGAAAAGCATTAATATTGAAAAGATCGGAGTATGTGGCACTTCTTGACTTTATTTTGTTTTCTTCCACTTTTTGTTTTTTTAAAGGACATGATGAGGAGATGGCTATATGATCGCCCTTGCAGTTTGCACACTTAGCATCCTTAGGGTCGATCTGACAATTCTTGAAATTATGATTTAAAGTACATATTGAGCAAACCTCGGTATTGCGACAAAATTTAGCGATATGTCCATACCGAAGACACTTAAGGCATTGTTTTACCGGTGGGATATATTTGCTTACCTCGTGGCGCCATGAGTCTAAATATATATAAGCAGGAAGAATGGTGGAGGCGAAGGTAACAGCAACTGCCTGTGTTGGTACAAATTCGACACCGCCGAAACCCTTTACCCTGCGCATGAAGCGTCTGACCTGAACAACATTTTTGGAGCTGCCGATTAATGAGAATATTTCCTTGTTGGACATGTCTACAGGGACTGAAGTGAGGACCCCAGTTACCTCTGTGTCTGCGGCAGGGATGGATGCTTTTAATGTCAACTGATCTAATAATTTTTTATTTTTGAGAAACATATTTGCATTGTTTGGCAAATCAAATGTGATGCCAACCTTGTATTTATTTATAGAACGTAAATGCATGACGCCTGAAACGCCATGCTCTCGAATACCTTTTGAGAGGGCCATGCGATCCCTATCACTAAATGGCTTGTTTTCTTCACAATGATTGAGAAATACAACCAGCTCTTTTTGTTTAGTATCTTCTGGGTAGTTACGGGTGTAACCTTTGACTTTAAAAATACTATACTTGTCTTTTGGGTCCTTATCTGTAGTAGTAGAGTACGACAGGCATGTCACCGTCGATTCCGCTGAGTCGGAATCAGTGGATACCTGCTGGGAATCCGGAGGTGGTTCCCCCTCCTTCCTCTTTCTCTTTTTGACCATATTAACGCTCACTGACTATACGACTAAAAACTAACTATTAATATGAGTATATACAAAGATATTATGAAAAATTTACAAATTAATATTTTAGAATCAAAAAAGCGCGCCTTTCCTCCTATACGTTTTCCCGCCTTTTTCGTCATCAAAAAAATCCCTCATAAAATACCTACAGATTTGGGGACACTAACCAACAGAGCAGGCGTCAATTCTGACACCAACGGCTGCGTTCACGAATAAAAAAAACACACTATTTATTATCTGTATATTATTCACTGTAAATAAATATAGTGCGAGAGTGTAGGGATGAATGGCTTTGTCCCTTCTTCATTGTCCCATTATTGTATGGGGTTTGTGATAATGTTTTTATGGTGTCTGTCGGATTAGGAACAAATCGGCGCGATGATTGCCAGCGACAAATATTTGCGGGACACTCGTTGTTGCTATCATGTCGGATGCTCGCGATCACACCTATTATACACTCGTGTCAATATGTGGTTGTAGTCCAGTGACTTGTTTGAATTTCATTCTAATGGCTTCTGTAGTGGCCAGTGTTAATGCACTCTTCAAGGATGTGGCTTCAGCAACTTCAACTTTTTGTTTACCTATTAAAATTTCATGTGGCGAAAATAAAGAATGACGCGACTGGTTCTCAATTCAAATGTAAAAGCGATTAGTAATATCCCCCCGTCCTACGATTAATTTCAAAACTAACTAGAACTTTGTGGTTAAAGACAAGAGGACATAAACAAGCGGTAATCGCTCTCAGATCGTTCCGTACGATATTTCTAGAACGGCGTCGCGAGGCGGCGTTCAATAGGACTGACATCACCTTTTGTCAATCCAATACATTTTTGGCTTTCTATCATCGTTATTGCGGATAGAATTTCAGTTTGTCTAGGCCCCTAGGTGATGTACCTAAGCTTGCAAAATTCTATGATACAATGACAGCAGCACTAACAGGGGTCAACAGTTCAAGTCATAAACTCAGTTAAACATCTGCTTAGTTCTTTATCTAAAGTACCTATTCTAGTAGAAACTAAATAGTTCTCTTATCTTAATAGTGGAGGTGTTTATTGAGCTTCGGACAGATAAGACAGGTGGCAGTTCTACTATTAGATCACGATTCTATTTCTGATGGAGAAAGGAGGTTTTATTTTATGTCTAACTGTCCTATCACGATGGCCATTTTGAAATACTTTGTTTCTAAATTCAGACTTTGGTCTTTTGCATGGAACTATTAATTACTAAGTTTTTTGATCTGCGGTGTGAGCTGCCAACAGATTTTACAGGACAAATACGTTTTTTGATATTGCAGCAATTAACAAGTAGGTACCTATACAAATATTTGATGATATATCTGGTTTATTAATCTTAGAAGCTTAGTAATTGTCCTTAGTTTTTTTTAATACCTTAATGCGAATCATGTTATTAAACGCTTGGTAATCCAAGACAGTTTAAAGGAAAAAAAGCTTTAAAAAACCCGCGAAAGCTCAACAATTTTTCAAGCAAGATATGAATCTTGTAGAAATGTTATCAGATGGTTAAAACAATATGAAATACTCTCAAAAATTCTATTACCTGATAACCGCAAGCACTCGACAGCGCTATAATACTTACTTTTTATCAGATCGTAATGTTTTAATTAACTAATTGTAAGTACATTGTACATGATGTAAATTTTCACAAAATGGGAGCAGCCGTTTCGGTTCTCAGGGCGCAATTATCTCTTAGAAATAATTTGTTTAACTGTTATACTGAAGAAATGTATCTAGGCATGATATGGCAGAAGTTTTATTCAAAGAGTTGTGTTAGCATTTTTTGTATTTAGTAATTTTCCACGCATGAAAGTATGGCAATAGACATCGGCGTCGGCATTGATAAATTAATCTTTAGAAAAGTAAGAAATTATTGAAAAAATTAGAAATAGAAATTAGATAAAATAAATAAATATTTTTTTTTTTAACTGCTCAAAGTAGGTATCACATCACATCCCAATTTTGATTAAAACTACAAAGATTTTGTTGTATAAAAACCATTTACAAGATGACATCCATAACATTTTTAAATTATGTAGTGTATTGTCCCTTTACCGCAAATATTAAAATATTCATTTCCCTTCAATACAACAGCCTATTATCGCACATTTAAGGCTATAAATATGCGCATATATTTCGCAGGGAGGACTAAATCGTTTCGGGTCGCAGCCGCAAATAATGTCTGTCAGAATAATAATCTTCAATTTGTCTAAATATCCCTTTTAAATATGGTTTTGATTGATGCATTTACTTACTTATTTAAAATGGAACAAACGCGTCCCTTGGAACATTCACAGAAAATCTCGATAAATCCATCGGGAATTCATTTAAACTTTGTAACCTGAACGGCTGAACCTACGGTGGAGAAATAATTAAATAACCCTACGTCATATTTCATAAAAAGATATTATGAACTTTTATGTCAAGGCTTTCTCTCTATCTGTACGCAACATCTGTCGATGAAAAAAACCAGCTAACAACATTCAAAATAAGAACGAATACTTTTTTTTACAATTTTCACGATGATCATGGAAGAAACACAAAGAGGCTCATGTTTAGCTGATGTATCCGAATGATTACGAGTGAAGGTAATATTTGAAGTGTTAAAAGCAGTGGATACATAGTATACAGTAATGATTCCATTCCGTCATGGAGGATGATTTACGAGGGCGATGGGTTTTACGGATATAAATCCGTAGATTAAAATATAATTCTTAATTATTTAGTAGCATAAAAAATAAGATGTTTTACACAACTTCAACACCCAAAGAAGTCCCACTGGCATTCTTCGAGCGTGGTGGATGAACATTTATTCATATTTAATGGACCTCAAAATATGTCTTGGACAGGCAGGGTGTGGAAAATGGGAGATCGGGTGTTGTGGCTTAACTTGTGAGAGGCCGATGTCCAGCAGTGGCCTGTGATAGGCTGAGTTGATTAAATCAAATAATCAACCCAAAATGTGAAAGCCGGACCGTGGCGCGGAATCTCCGGTGGTGTGACTGTCGGACTGCCAAGTCGTAGATCTCGAGTTCTAACCCAAGATACGCACCTCTGATTTTTTCGGATTCAATATGAGTATCGTTATATCGTACCATTATCAGTAGCTTCAGAACAAACCAAACCAGCATGCCTAAGAGATATTTTTCGACGTCGAAGTCAGTGGCCCATAGATGGCATAAAAACTCTGATACCAGGTTAGGCAATAACCACACGAAAAGAAGAAGAAGTCCAACGCAAATCTATGTCTATCTATCAATAACTATCTATCTCGCAAGGACATAGTGTAATTTTTGTGCTTTTGGGTAAGTAACGAAGATTGGTAGAAAATACCGCCTACATAACCAAGCTATAATTTTCCGACGGCTGGGACTCAGCACAGGCCTCCTCTCTGTGTGAGGGAATCAGCGAAATATGACCTGGTGAAGGTGTATCTGCTGCCTACATCGTGATATAATTAATATCCGGATGTAATTTACCGATCTCGCTTAGTCACTGCGAGCTGATGAGAGCATTTGTAATGATACATAATGTTAATACTGCGATGTGAACCGCTGCACACCATTGTGTGAGCAATTATTGTTTAAAATACCCATGTATGAAAGCTGATTACAACTTTGATATATGAAACCGACATTCAAGTAGGTATGAATTGTTATTTTATGGCCGATATTTGTAGTCTGGAATTTATTCCTGAAAGATACCGCTTTATAGGTTAAAATGACTTAGGGTTCATTTTTCAATCATCAGATAACTTAAAATCTGAAGTGTAAATATGGCGGTTTGACTATATTTTTATGCAAAAACTGTCGCATTGCAAGTCTTATTCCTATATATAGACGTTAAAATTAGCTGAAAAATCTTCCCTTGTTGTGTTAAATCTTATTAAATAAGTAGATATTTTATAAGTTGACGAAATACCAATTTGTCTGAAAAGTAATAGACACAATCTTTGGGCTTCAGGGTCCTTTTTAGGCGTGACGATGATATTCATTTCAGCTTCACTTATTTCAACCTTTAATGGATCAACCATCAGGTAGATTCATGAAACAGCACAATTATTATTACCGGGCTGATAGCAATGTTAATTTTATCAACCTTCAATCCAAAGGTCACCCTTGTAGTAACTGAAGCGAGTGAAAAAAAAACGCCCTTAAATTCTAATGAATATTAATCACACTTAATCTAATAATGAATCTCAAAACCTATTATAAATAAAAAATCATCACTACGCAACTATTGATCTCTGCCCAGATATTTTTCACCGAAATCTTTTAAAACTTTGATCAGATTCACTAAATTCGGTAATTCCTCTAGACATGTCCTATTGTGAACGAATCAAGAGCACCCGGTAGTGTCTGGTTACTGGTAACACGACACATCCAAAAATTGAGGTTCTGTACAAAAATGCTCAATTATCTGTGGCCGGCCGCACGGTGTATAGTTTCATTGCTTTGTCGAATTTAAAAAGTTTAATTTGACGTTTAGCGTTTTTTTTCAGTATGTATAATTTGAGTTTGGAATGCCGATTGTGTTTTTTCTGTCTACGTGGTATAATATCCGAATTACTGTTTAGGATCATTTGCGCTACGGGTATGGTATGAGTTACTCAGTGTAAACGTGCCCTACAACTTTTTTAGTCGACGATAGCATGCCGCTATCTATATTTTAAATACTAATATTTTTATTTGTATACTTACCAACAACGGATTTCGCAATCCAAAAAATGTGCCAATAGTGGTAGTTTTTCAAAATGTTTCGTTTCTGAAAAAAAAAAACGTAGTCTATGAAGGGTTGAAATTAAAAATAATGTGCTTTTAAAGTTATCTTTTTTTCCTTTATTTATTTTTACACATATTAAATACATTTTTAAATATTCTAATATAAAACAATATAAAAAACATTTAAAAATATAAAAAATTAGTGGTCCGCCGGTATCGGGAGCAGGGTCCAAGCTACCGGTGGTTAGGGCTCCAGAGACAGGAACCTCCTCACAATGCGAGCCGTGTCCAGGAGTACCGCTATCTATCTTTTTTTAATTATTAAGCTTTATTTATTTATTGTGGTTGTTGAGTTTGGTCATGGAAAAATAAGTTTGGCAGGTCTGTCCTGAACTTTTTTTATTTGTTGGAAGCTGTCAACAGTAACATTTGGCGGGAAGCTCGTCAGTTTCGCAACAATGGCGTCTCAGCAGGCATAGAGAGAACAGAGTTCGTGAACGAGACCTCATGGGGATAATAATTGATTAATTAAATTATTATTATAGTTGTTACATATTCCGTATTCCTCGGGTGGCAGATGTCCGTATGTGTTGTGGGGTATATTATATGGAAAATTATGTAGGGCAAGTTAGTTTTCATAATACTTTGTAGCTTAGTTTTCTGCGAATTGTATATTTTTGACCCTAATGTAAAGGGTGTTTTTATTAACGCTATTATAGAGGATGTTTTTATTTACGCTATTATAGAGGATATTACGCTAATTAAAAATTAACCGCTAAACGGTTTTTAAACAACAGAGCAAGGGTTTGGGGGGCTTGCTCCCCCCTTATGACATGGGATTGAAACATACTTGACTGGCGAAATGTTGTTCTACCGAACTCTGTGGGTATTACAGGCGTGGTGTTATGTAGATTGCAATGAAATATTTTGTTGTGTGTGATTTTCTTTTCCCAGAAGCTAGGCTATTTTGGGGGAAATATTACATTATTTTTTCTTAAAAAAAAACAATCCAGCCATCACACGTCAAAATCAAATAAAATATAACCTACATTAAAAGACACATTCGCCATATTTACTTTAGAAGTTACACCCGGGCCCCAAGCCGACGGCGACATCTCAATGCCTCCATTGTGCTGGCCCATTGTGTATACGTAATTATGTAGCCATGTACCATGCCCCTCCATGGCAGCCATATTGTAACCGATGGGGTGTGAAAGTTACTTGTTAAATATGATTTTTGTAATGCGATTCGTGGTGCTATTATTATTTTATGGAGTCGTTTTTGCTACTAGTGTTATGTTTTTTGAGAGGGTTTCAAATGGTCGTGTTGCAATTATTTTTATGTCGATCGAGTTAGAAGTCATTTTCGTCGTATTACTAACATAGAGCCAGAATAACACAAAAAAGAAAACACAGAATACTACAGTAGTCTTAATAGAAATTGGTTGACATAATGTAGCTTGTTGTACAGAGGCCAGCGCATCAAGCTACTACAATCTGTCAAATTTCTTTAATAGATTTTCAACTTTATAGCTTTAGCATTAGGTTCAAGGTTGATTGGGAAAATTTCACAGTTTCGGGTAGCTTGATGTGCTGGCTTCTGTACTAGAAAACACGATGAAACTCCAGATCCTAATTGTATTTGTAAAAGACCATTGCTTAGCAGGGGGACAGTGTCCACCAACAAAATCTCCTGACACCACCACAGATATTAAAAAAAAAATTACACGGATGACGAATCTACAAAAAATAAATAAATTACCCGCTAAAAGCCATTGTTTCCACCATTCACCCACATGGTGATTGGCGATTGTAAATCGATGCCAGATTGTTAGCTAAACAAGGCATGTGTCTGGTTACAGTGTAATGTGGTTATTCCGCCCAATTACTCGCTATTACCGGATAATGTACGAGCCGGTACGTACTGGGTATCCGGTTACTTAGTTACCTACTAGTTGCTGGCTTGGAACAATGCCTGATGTGATGTGGGCTACTGTTTTGTGGATGCATGTATCTGGGTGCGATTCCCAGGTCGAGCAAAGTGTTATTGGGTTTTTCTATCATGACGTCCTCAGTAGCAGCCACGGAATCTGAATTTGTGCACGGTTGGTAGCAATAGGCCCACCCCCTATTACATGGGACTTAAAACTGATGGACGCTACTGAACGTGCCAATCTCGTCGACCAATTTTGGGCTGACACAATTTAAATTGTCATCGACACGCTAAGAAGAAAAAAAAACCAATCTATGAAAACTGAAACTAGAACATACACAGGGATTCCTTCAAGGGAATGGCTGAGTCATAAAAACGAAAATCTTAGAACAGATAAGTACGTAGTTCTAAGGTACGTGGATTCTTATATCAGATACCTACGTAGTATCATAGCAGTACCTAGACCGAAAAACTTTCGTAGTAAGTAAGTACGACAGAAAAAACTTGACCCTTAACCACTATGCGCTATGAAAAAAAACATAGAGGAGGAAACACGTATTCAAATAAATAATTCTACGTTGTTAGAAATACAGGAAGAAGCCTTAAGAAAATATTACGAAAGATATCCCTGAACAAGTTATTTTATGAACACTTCTATTTCACAATGGATCGGACGAGCGCCGTTTCCGATTGTCGTATGGATTTGTATACCACATACAAAATTTACGATGTGCTCAGGAATACACTTGCAATTGTTTAGTTTTATAAGTAAAAGTTAACTTTGTGACAAACTTTTGTGAAAACACTTTGATGCCTTTTCAGGACTGTTTTGTCAACTACCTACCAATTTATCATCATTTATCAAATCAATCTCGCACTAATCCCGAAATGCACCTCATTTTATTGTTATTATATACTCTCACTAAACATTTTGAAGAAAAATCTAATCGCTTGCTTCATACGTTTAAAAAATCGTCTGCTCTGCATCGTTATCAACGCAATGAATGTTGTTGAAAGTATGTTTATTCAATTATCCCACAAGGTTTCAGTCGCTATATAGACTGGTTAGAATGACCTGTTATTATTTTACATGAACATGTAAATAATTAAGATACCAGTCACCAGGTGTTTCACCGCGAGAATAATATCGATATTAACAGGGTCGGACAATAGAGGCGACGGGACAGTCGGATAATGGACAGCAGACAAGCTTAGTGCGGATAATGTCCGCACCCACGCATCGGAGGGTTAAGCCACTGATATGCTATACATATTGTAGTCATTTTAAGTAATAAGCACGTGCTGGAAAATAGACTGAAAAAAGGCAGGTAGAATGCAAAAACACTGGAAATCAAAATTACATTGAAAGAGCTAAAAAAAGTAGAATTATGAGCTCAATTAAGTCATGTTATAGAAAGTGTGTCTACTTAAAGTTGCTGGGGAGACACGAGTCAGTCCCGGGCACTAGGAATATTTTGTCATAATCCTAATTCGTCCGTTATATCCATTCACACATGACAGTTGACTCTACTACTAGGGACGCTATGGGACGGTCCTATCAAATCTAAAAAAATCCTAGGCATCTTTAGATTTTTCTTTTCAAATCCCAATCAAACTTGTCCATTCCTAACTCCGACACATGCTTTTCTGCATATTTTATCTTCCACCATCACGCTAGAACGCGTATTGATCTAAACACCTCGACTAATCCCACATAATGCGTCTTAGCCACTCCGCCATTGTGTCCGACACAGATACCTGCGATGTTTGACACATTTCACCGGATTATCCGCATTTAAGTTTATCCGCGTATGCGCATTGTTGATAAACGCATTTTAGCATAAATACTGAGAAGAGAGATGTAAGGAGCTGTTGTGTGGTTTTTTTAATTTTAAATTAAAAAAACCACACAACAGCTATTTTTAAATTTTATTCTCGTTGTCGATGTCGGTTTGAGTAGATTAAAAAAAAATCACATACACTCCGTATTTGATTCTTATTATGCTAAAGTTATGGATCACAGTTTGTACCAGTTTATTAACAGAAAATTTAAAAATTGCAAAATTATAAGCTGACGAGTTCTCCACTAAAATATGTGACCTCAACTATCTTATTTTATTTCTTAGAATGAATAAACTATGGAATGAACAGGCAATAAAATAACTTAAACGGTATTGTGGAAATCGAGCAATTTACAGAGCCTCAGAAAAAAAACCATAAACCATTTTTTTTCTTACATTTGGGGAAAACATTTCCAAATTTCTAACACTAACTATTATATTTATGTCCGTTTTAATTTAACAGAATCTATTAGTGAAGTTTACCAAAATGGATTTGCGTTGAGCTGCTAGGGGACCATGCATGGGGCGTATGTGAATCGTATGGGTTTATGGTTTTAATGGCAACCCTATGGCAAATATAAGCTTAGAGTAAACATAAACATTATTTTAGTAACCCGATGAGCTTAGGAAAGCTCCCACAACCGATTAGCTAGCACCCCGTGTTTTAATTCTGAGGAAATATTACTTTTACCCCTACTTTCACACTCTTTTGTTCGATTATGACCCTAAATTGTGTAGTGATAGAGATTTCATTTAGTTTTTTGTGTGTAAGTTTAAGTTTGTTTTAATTGTACTGATGAGATTATGAGTCAGGTCGTTATTTCAAAGGCATTAGGTTTAAATTCCTCTAGCAAATGAAATCAGTTCGTTTCTTGGTCAGTTGTGAAAAGTTTTAGAATGTTGTAAAATCAATCTTGTTGCGAAAGAAATAACGTTTTATTTTGAGGGCATAGCTATGTGCTTAACGCTAGGAAAGCCACCCTAGTTTTGATATACAGTACAATCTCTTTATTAATTTGTAAAAACTTGTGGAGATTAGTAAATCGATTGTTAACAATACCCTCCACACTATTTAGCTACTCGGTATTGATGGGCATATTCATTTCGAGCTTAAAAACCCAACGAACCACAGATAAAAAAATCGGTATTAATTTTTTTTTAAATATATTTAGGGATTCTCTCTTTTGAGTAAGGTAACGTCATCGTTGATTTGATAATGCTATGCTCTTATTAGTGCCAATAAGCAAGATGATAGTGGGGCTTACTACCCATAATACTAATATAGTATACAAACAATACATATTTTATGTGTACCACGAAATCACACAACCACATCGTTTTACGTTCTTGATTCATGGTCACGGTAAGACAAATTTTACAAAAAGTGCAAGAAAACAAAAATTTTCACTTCGCTTTATTATTTTAGTGTAGCAATAGTAATTACACAGCGACATCACCAGAAAATTGTCAGTAGCAACACGACATGCGACAGAGAAAGTAATTGTGTGCCCCACATACAAAGAAAGTCTGCAAAACGTAACGACAAACTACTATTGTGATATGTTTATGGTGAGGGTTAAGTAACGAGCGATGGCGGGGAGCGGGAAGCGGGAGAATTTGGAGACGATGCATAAGCATAGCATAATCAGCCTTTAATGTTCCCACTGCTGGGACACCGGCCTCCTCTCTATGAGAGGGAATGGGCTATAATCTACCACGCGGGCCCAGTGCGGGTTGGTAGATGTCACATGTCTTCGAATTTTTGGTTCTTTTTCCTTCACCGTTTTTGAGAGCAATGGTGATGAAATAAATTACACAAAGTAATGCGCCTGCCTGTGTTCGAACCCACGACTTACTGTTTGTAAGTCGGAGCCGCCACCACTGGGCCACCGCTGCTCTCAGTCGGAGCCGCCACCACTGGGCCACCGCTGCTAGTCGCTTGGAGACGATGATTGTACGAACATTAAGTGAAATTGCAAAGTTTTTTTATACTCGTTCACTTTATCCCAATAACACAACAGCAACGGCGTCACGTGGCTAACAGCTGATAGGTCAAAGGCGCGCGCGCGTGAATTCATACGGCCGTTGTGTTATTGGGATAAAAGTGAACGAGCAGGTATAAAAAAAATGTTTCTATGGGAAAGTTGTTTGTTATCATGAGTATAATCACGTGTATAAGTATCGGTCACTAATTACCAGTCACCCTATAAAGGGTGTAAATAAACCCTTAACATAAAAGAAAGGCATTTGTTCTCCCTGTCTTTGCGATAATTTTTTTTTCTAGACCATACCTGGGAACCTTCTAGTTACGGAGATATTGGGGGTCATAGTTCCAACTTTTTCACAAGTTTTTTTTGAAATACATGTTTTAAATGTAAGATTTTTACTTTACACACCTCCACGACCCCCGTACTGTTCAATCCATCCATCAGCACAATGCTTTGAGTGCTTTCCATCGAGTCCTACCTCAAAACGTGATTTTTCACCCCAAAAAAAAAATTGATTCCCAGCAATAATTTTTGCGTGAAGTTACTTAGTTTGATGTACAGAATGCTCGGTTGACGGATAAGTGAAGGGTCTGTTTACACCATGTATACGCTAACTCAACTCTCCGACCCGCTATACTCTCATGACTTACACCGCATAAGGAGGTGGAGTACAAATCCGCTTACTGGTATGAGTGACAACTGACAGCGGTGGGGCGACTGTGGGCCTACCATATTATATTGTTGGGTTAGTAGCTAGCTTTGAGAATAATATTATACATACATATCGCGAAACGATGGTGTGAAAAGGAAGTTGAGGACGCTGCCCCAGTTTTTGTTATAAAATGTAGTCATCTTGTTCATTTATGCTTTCTAAGCGCTACTAAGAAAGGACGACCTAAGTATATTTATGATAGTATATCTAAAAGCTTAGGGTCAGTTCAGAGAGAACGGTAAAATGCGCGGCTTCATTGAAAATAGGACCATATTCCCATTGTTTAAAGGCACGCAATAGACTCGCGAGCCGGCGCGAGGCGTCGCTTGAAGTCCGCATTGCATTCATATTTTTTTTTACTTTAAGCAATGGTAATAGGTACGGTCCTATTTTCAATGCACCAAGTAAATTACGCCAGGATTTTTCCTTTCTGTCTGAACTGACCGCTAGACGAGTGACATCAGCGATAGCGATTCTGAAAAGTAAAAAAAATATTGAAGTGACATAGGCTATCGAAAAGTATCGAATGACATGCTATCGAAAAGTTGAAAGTCGTTGGTAGAAACATGTAACGCTTTGAAAGCGATTGTCAATTGTCTAAGTCCTCTGGTATGTGCTATTGGCCACCAAGTGCTACATCTATACTACATTGAGTTTGGAGTAGCACACAGTTTTTTGACAAAAAACAATAATTGCTTGGAAATATTAGACATGTAATGACTCTAAGTATGTTATTTAACTACCTTGGGGCAAAAACAAACTAGGCTAAAGATAATTACAACCACCTCATCCTTCCTTGGGACATCAACAGCTGTTTCAACCAACTCCTTCACCACCAAATATTCTAATTCATCCCCAAGATATTCCATCATAAGAGTTAATTCGGCGCTGTTGATGTTATGTTCAAATCCTTACGCGGTGTTGTTACAAGGCATTACGGCTTATTGAATGTTAATGCGAACAGGGCGAGGATCTGCGCGGGAAATGATTGCTGGAGGTGCGTGTGCGTTGTTTCATACGAATATATACGATAAAGAATCCTCTAAACTTAGATACCAATGTGCGACCCCCGATTCAGCTGTGTTATAAAGGATTCATGTTGCATACTAACACTATCACATTCGTTCTATGATTATCAAATATTATATAAACATTCGAAATCGTCACAAAGTTACCCGTATTAAAAGAGTGTCGAGATTTGTAATAATTTTCACAAGATTATCGTATCGTGCCATATGCAACAGTGCGCACACGCTCCCGGGATTAACCGAACGAGCGTCAAGCAGCATGTGCGTTGGTTTATTTTTCGCATGCTAATGCACTTAGCTAATGCGATCACCCACAAGAATACTAGATGTAATCACTGTTCTAACGCTTTCGTAGGCTGACGTGTAAAGTGAGTAAACGACCATTATAGCGGGAGATAATATAACATCACGCCTGTAATCCCCGAAGGGTTAGGCAGCTGTACCTAATAGGACACCTACTTTTCGTCAGTTATGTTTAATTCCCATGTAAAAGGGGGCGAGCCTATTGCCACCAACCGGGCACAAATCCAGACTCCGTGGCTGCTACTGATAAAGTCTTAATGGAAAAACCCAATAACACTTTGCCCGCCCTGGGAACCCAGGACCTCTTGCTCAGCAGTCGTCACCACTAGGCCAATGAGGCAGACCAACGGCCGATTGCCGGAGAATCGTACAGTCAGTGCCTTGCTCTACATGACCCTCTTACAACAAAGAAGATGGGAAGTGGTTTAAGAAGTGAAGTCAGGAAATAAAGGGATTGTACACCCGGCGGCACATGAAGCTGCACATTTCCAGTATAACTTGGCCTGGCTTATACAGATTTCCTATACAATGAGAGATCCGTATAAACTGGTTTTGTATAGCTTGATTGTCGTCGTGCGTACCAGTCATATGAGAGACATTGATTTTGTTATTAAAATTCAAAAAAATCTTTAAAATTGTCAAAAATAACGTGTTGCCTTAATTTTGCAAGTTTGCTTATAATACACCTGCTCAATACCGTCCAATAGCAATATTGATACAGCAAAGCCTAGATTTCGGTTCCAAGCTTTCAAAACTCCCTGCAGACAATGTGAGATTTTGGTAACAATTAATATGAATTCTTTGGAGTTAGTAAGGAGAATCCAAATCGATCCTGAGGTCCAAAAATATCCTCATAATTCACTGAGTATACAAGACTTCTTTGAAAAAGATAATAATTCCAGCAACGCTGGTCAGAGCCATTGACAATGGTGTGGCAATAACCCGGGGGAGTGTCGCGAGTCTGACCGCAAGTCTGATCGCCACCGCAGAGTTAGCGCGTGATTCATGCACAACTGAATGTTATCTTTGTGCCAAAACATGCGAGGAGCTTATTACGTGTAATAGCAGCTGGTGGATGTTGGCGTAGATGGATATTGGAGTGGTGGATATTATAGACAGAAAAAATATTCATTTTCGCAAGGATATAAGGATTCTGAGCTAGTTGGAGTTGGTTTGCAAAAGGTGAAAGTAGATGAAGCTTTGGTAACATAGTAACTATATTTTATGAAAACTAAATACTAAATACAATTTAATATAAATAATACTAATTATAGAACTTCGTAATTCTCTCTGTAAAGTTCCACAAGCTTCTTAGTAGAACCTCCACGGTCCCCGCCAAGTTAAACGTTGGCGGGGCCCTATCACCAAATCACTACGGTATCAAATACGCGGACACGTGTGAAGACCGTTCACATAATTATGATGAAAGTGCCCATGTTTTTAAAGCTTCCAACCAATGAAAATCGGCACCTATATAATCTCACTTTCTTGTTCGTATGTCACGGAGGTTTTGCTCGAAATATATAAAACAATTTGAATTTTGGCACAGAGTTAATCTTGATGTCACACACAGAGAGCCAATCAGTCTTCTGTGTGCAGTTTTAAGGTTCAATTTGCTCTGTTGCGACACAAGCGACCCTTATTTATCCATAACTAACAATACTTCAAAACTTTTTCTCGCAACACGGAATAACCCCAAACCGCAACTCTTGCGCACCAGCTCACGCGTCACATAAACTAATCACGCGCTGATATACGACGACGCTTCTCTAATAGGTGTGGCGGCGCAGGCGCAGGTAAATCACCCTTTGTTCAGCGACGGGTGATCGCATAAATATGGATCATTAGTGGCCGACTGTCATGCAAATCAGGAACATTGATTAGTGAAGAGTGGTCATTTCTTTTTATCTTGCCGGTCTACCGTAGTCTGGCAACAGAAGCTGCGAGACCATGGCGATAATAAGTCACGTTAAGTCGTTGGCAGGACATCTAGCTAGACGTGGAGATGGCCGATGGTGCAAGGCTCTACCGGCCAAGGCTAGGCCATAGAAACCAGGGCCTTCCTAAAGCTCGTTTTGTCGACGATATCATCAAAATGGCGCGAAACACCTGGATAAGGGACGCACTGATAGGAGCTGCGGAACTGGTTTCGGTATCGTAGTAAAACCCGAGAAAAACCGGGTTTTTACTCTAGGATCAAAACCGAAAAGGCATCCTCTTCTAGTTTTCCTAGTTCAGTGTTGCAGCAGGTATTCACATCTCGTATGTCGCCGCGTTGTATCTGCTGGTTGCGCATAAAACACGAAATTGCTTTCGCTAAACTGCAGCTTGAACAAAGGACGCTTGCGGAATGTATGGGGTTGAGCTGTGCTGCGAGGGATGGGAGGGAGCGATTTGAAATCATAAGCACAAGTGGTAACTGCTAATCTGAGGTGTGGTGTGTTGGTTAATCTGATAGTGATTTCAGCACATTATATCTAGATATCAGAATACAATCAGATTACCCTAGAAATGAGGATGAACCCTCTGATGATGCAAGCAAAATGGATAGAACTGGTGATGATGTCGCTAAGCAATTGAACATGGTGCGGTCGAACCGGGCGGACTTGAAAACGGACAGGACTGCGGACAGTGGCTTGAAAAATAATGTAGGTACTCCCCCGAAACCTCTGACAAAGTTCTATGGCTAGCTGCTATTCCCTGTACGGTCCGCTCAGCTTATCAAGTTCTACAGATGTAATCAACAGAATCCAAGGACTTGTAAAATTTGCCATTTTGTAATATAACTTGCTTCGACCTCATTAATTTCAATGCTTTCACATTTTTCAATCGCCTATCCTCCCAAGTCTTACCCGCTTCATCGGTCACTCTAGGCCGCAGTCTAGCCGATAACAAAACAGTGCGTAACGACGGAAGGCTGGTCGCCATCGGCCGAATGTCCCTTTGTGGGTGTTCCGGCAGTCGGCACTACTCGGCGTATTCTATTCGCGAGCCGTGCCTTACATTGTCATGCTAATAAATATCTGCTCGGCGACTTCTATCTGCATTCTGGTTTGTCTTTGAACTTGAAAGGTTTTGGAGAATTCACTGCGTAGGCTTGATTTGCAGGAAGAGAGAGATCATGCAATTCTGTTGAAACTTTACGATTTTCTCAGAAAGATAGAAAACTTAGGTCTTGTTTTAATACTTTTGTTTTAGTCACTAAATATGGCGTTCATTTAAGAATGACAACCTCATTTGCTCAGAGCAATATACATGAACGATGTGACATGCAACATTGATTTATAATTACAATTCACAATCCTAGAATGAGGAAACAAACCCTTCACTATAGATACACACTATAGATATACTTCTATTTCAATTGTCCACAAACAATTCCATAGCAAAAGTAATCAAAAATTCTTTTACAACTCATAAATTCATCTTTGATGTCGCCATTGCATCGCATTTAACTGCACTCCGGGTGATTTCATGTGCCATTACGCTTAACCCTGCGCCTGCCTAACTAACCGTGCACCCGTGGCCAAGGGTTAGCCTCTGTGATCACACTAGTTTCATTTTTGGTATTCTTGTTATGCGGCGATGCGGTGAGGCTATTTCGCGGATTATAGGGGTAGCAGAGGGTTAGATACGTTGACGCGGAAAATGTACGCAGACATTGATCTGTGTAGGAGTTAATATCGGTTTTTTTTTTTTTGTTGTTATGAATTCTATTTGAACGTGTAGTTATGATCCATGGAAACATTTCCTTCGTTTCCATGGATCCATAAAATAGGACGGAATGTGAATAACATTAAAGTTAATAAGACGACACAAAACATTATGTAATAGATTTTTTTGCGTCTTTTTAATTAGTTTGTAAGTTCCCATCATTAGACTGTGACATTTTACATGATCGTAAAACGAACAACATTGTTTCGTTTCGGTTTGTGTTTTTAACGCTTTACTTTCTAGAATTTCTAGTAAACACGGATAGTACGCCTCTAGGTACACCACACAGAGTGATCACTCACATCCAAGGGTTTTAACCCTTCACAAATCATTCGCGCTAAGCGATGTGTCAAACCGCTAGCGATACCTCGCGACCGTAAACAGCGCTTCATGACGTATTATGTATTGTCTGTCGAACCAAACTACACTTGCGGGTCAATTTGACCCACGAGCTGCATTCACAGTGTTAACTGGCTAGATATAAGGTTGATTTCTGTGTGAAGTCTAGTTTGTTAAAGGAGAAGTATGCCTACTATGTTGCGAGACAGTAGCTCAGAAAGATTTTACTTTCAAATTTACAAATGCAAAATAGCATATTGTATTCGTGGTAGTAGCTGTTGTATATTTTATTATTTCGTTGCAACAGTTCTGTTAGATGATTGAACTCTTCATTGGGACGTGGGATTTTTGACGCATTACTTTTCGAATAGGCCATTGTGGAAGAATGGAGGATGTGTCTTTCGCTCTTGTCTGTCGATGATGATTGCTTCGGGAAATATCTTTGGATGCTATTCTTCTTTTATTCGATTGTGTAAAGTGTGTATTGTTCTCAATTTATTTCGGGGAAGTAGAATTTGTAGGGTTAAGAAACTTGGTGTCATTAGACGGTATACGTCAAACTTGAAACATTTGTACATCTTGGAGTTTATTCACAAACCCTGCTCAATATTAAGTGATGACTAACGTCTGCTTCGACATACGTTTTTGACAATAAAACGTATCTTAACTTTAAACAGCGTTTACTATGAACAAACCCCTCTGTGTCATCCTTTTCCATTCTCAAAAGGAACTTGAAGATTTTCTTAAATTGGGTAGTGTAGTGAGACCAAACTCCGATTAACAAATTAGAAGTTAAAACGTCATCATTCACTTGCTCTTATCCCAATTCATTGGAGGTCGGCGCAGCATGTCTTCTTCTTCCATACTTCTCTAATACTCGTCATCTCATTAGACACCTCCTTCCTTGCCATATCATCTGAATATTAATATCATTCATCCATCCAACATCTTACAAAACAAGGGTCACTACTACAGACATGAAACCATCGATATCGCTAGTAGAGGTGCTCCGTTAAGTACATCGTATCACCGTGGTATTGGTATCGAGCTACCGGCTCCCAGCATACCGGGGAGGGGGTGGAGGGGGTGGAGGGTTGTAGATCGATACCGGTGCGGGCCCCTTTCAGCGCTGCCTTTGTTTGGATCATATAAAATCTTCAGGGGGTGTGGTCTGAAACTACGTGGGCCATGGATTTGGGGATATTGGAGACTGAAACAGTTTAAAAATCTGTGATGTGGTGGATTGATAAAGGGTTATGTTATGACGTCTTCAGATTGGTTTCAAGTCTATAATTATTACTTTAAGCTTAAATTTACACTGTGTCTGACATGAACGTAACGACTTTTAAAAATAATATTAATCGGCGACTTATAATTTTGTCCTTTTCTTAATTAAGTAGCAACAACGAGAACTTATGACTGAAAAATCATTGGTTGTCATTGGCCCGACACTTCACAAATGACAAAGGGAACACCTAACTTCGATAGGCATTGACTATAAAAAAACAAAAACTACCTTGGTACTTATAGGGTTTCTAAGTATGTATTATTTCTAGAAAGAATTGCATTCTTTTGAAAGCCTTTTGGGGTTTTGTATTCAAAATAATGGTTGCATTACAGGTTGTTCTCTATTTTACTCGACTACGGCAACGCCAAAGGAGAGTTATGATTTTAATTGAGTGGTTACAGTGAGTTTTCTGCCAGTAAAATAAACAGCTCAAACTAAAAGCATCCTAAATTGTACCGACGTCGTGTGGTCATCATACGGGATACATCTTGTGATTGTACCCTCGTCCATTACTATGATTTATCACTAGCCCTGCCTCTGCTCTCTATCTCTATACCTTTGCCTCTACACCAAGGTCTACCTTTACCCATAACGCTCTATTATGGCTCCACCGGCACTCTACAAATGAATATTTTTGTGAAAGAGATGAAATTGAATTGATGGACTAGATTGATATAAAAGATAAACTTACATTGTGTGAACTATACACATATACACTATACCTATTTATAGGTAGGGTCATGAGTAGAAAGGTGTTAAGGGTCCACACCTACTTCGGGAGATGAAACTTTATGAGAAGCTAGGTACGGCTAGGACGGCTTACTGAAAAGTTCAGGTGAATAACTTTTTGGTTTTGAATAACCAGAGAGCCTAGACAAATAATATCGCAGTCGCTTTCAAAGTGATTTCTATCTTCTACAGCAATTTAAAAAAATATACACAAACTTTTCGGTAGCTTTTGTACCAATCTTATTCACTTTAAAATTATCGTCATCATAAAAAATAAATAAAATTATCTGTTTATAATTCCAAAATAATAGCTTTTTACTGTATGCGTAAATGATAAATGATGTTTATTTTGTAAATAGGTTTTAACAAACCTCTTTTACACATCATCGTTCGTACATATGAAAGTATAATATACGGTACTTATAACAAAAAAAAACATTTTATTTTTAATTGTTGTCTGTCTGTCTGTCCATCTGACTGTTTGTTCCAGCTAATCTCAGAAACGGCTTGACCGTTTTTGAAGCGGCTTTTACTGGCAGAAAGCTGATGTCAAAAGGAGTAGCGCAGATGCTATTTACTTTAGAAAAAGGATTAAACCCGTGCAAAAAAATTAAACCGAATCAAATAGGGATGTAATATACGAAGGTCGCGGCCAACAGCAAGTTACTGATAAAATTACACTTTGTATACTTAAACTATATATTTATACTGTACTTAAACCCTAAAATATAATACCTACCTTATAGCTACACTTAGGTATACAACAGCTAAGTACCTACTTGTAACTAAAATTTTGAGTGCGAAACTTTTCAATCAAGGGGTGGTTCTGAACTCCATTTCAAAGGATTACGATCAACTACCCTCCGACACCCTCTTATCAACTATGTATTAAGATATACATTCTGTTCTCGTGTTGGAACGAGTAACAAGAGAAGGTGATAAAGATCAACTAACCAGCAAGAGGCAAAAAAGATGGACAGGACCGGAGAAAAAGATGATTTTATGTAAGCGCCGACGGAAATAGATCCATCTATTTCCGTCGGCGCTTATTATTATTATTGGCTTGCTTATTGGCTTGGATGTAGTTTTTTTGACTTGGATTTAGTTTTTTGATTTTCTTAAACTCTGATATCATTGTCTCCATACACCAGAAGCTACTAAGAGGAAGTTATAGAAGACAAAACTAGCCAAACTTTAGAAATTGAATATGTTTTGTCTAGAATTTTGTGAGATAAGTGTTTTAATTAAGTCCAATATTTTCCTTAGCTATTGTAATTAGCTAACAACCATTTCCAACAACCAAGGTTACCGACGTAGCCCGAAGAATAGCCAAACTTAAGTGGCAGGGCTCATTGCTCGCAGAACGGATGGCCGATGGGGCCGAAAACTTCTGGAGTGCCGACCGCGAACCGGAAGACGTTACGTTGGAAGGCCTCCCACTAGGTGGACCGATGATCTGGTGAAGGTTGCAGGGATCCGCTGGATGCGAGTCGCACGGGAGCAGTCAATGTGGCGACATTTGGGGGAGGCCTATGTCCAGCAGTGGAAGTCTTTTGGCTGAAATGATGATGATGAACAACCATTTTATGTTAAAGTATAAAGAAACAAATAAGTAAACATTTTTGTTATTGTATTTAATTGTATTTGAGTTAATTATATTTGTACTGTATTTTATTTCATTTGTATTTAAATTTTAATGTTTTATTTGTGTGATTATATTGATAAATAGCAATGGGTGTAAATTAATTACCTGAATAAATAAATTTATGGTTTATAAATTAAGGCAAAATTTATAAATCCACGGTGTAAGCCTTCTACCAGAAGACTTTTTTAGCTTTGTCAGATAATAATATACTATGTAGCAAAATATACCTGACAATACAACTGCTTTCAAAAGGGTGACTCTTCCAAGTTGGCTTGAAGCCAGGGTTACTTTACCACAAAGATATTCCTGTACCACCTAAATGTAACGATACATTTAAGGTGATATATTGAAAAAAATGTGGTTTTTCTATTTCGTATAACTTGTTAAGTATGTGGAATAGGGATTCAACATTTTGGTATATGTTTTTTGACTCTTTGGTCTAGTATACTTAAATAAGGAATACACGATTCAATGAACTTTTCTCGATACAAAAAAAATGCAAAGTTATATCTATTTTTTTACTTTTTTCGACATCACTGCGTAACGCTTAAGAATTATTCAATGGGATTTACTTTAAAACATAGAGAATTATTATTTCAAAGTTTACTCATTGTAGTTTTAAATTTAATTCATTTTTTATGTTAAAAAAGGAGTAAATTCGTTTTGGCACGTACGTCGTTTTATTCCGAGCGCACGCACAATATAGCCATCCCTTTTTTTGCGTTTCAAAAGTAATTGCATCACTTTCGCTCGCTTACAAGATCAGTCGCCCGGTGGGCTTCATTGACGTCAAACCTATGACATTTTTTTGCAGATCGGTGCTATCGGATTTTCGTGATTTTAATAATTGTTTATATAGTAAAAGTTAGTAGATTGTGTTAATTAGTGTTAAATAGGTATATAAAGACTATTCTTGTGATTGAACAGTACCTATAACGTATCGTTTTTCTATTTGTGACTAGTTTTTAATGGAAAAAATATGAAACCAAAACTAAATAAAGTACAACGTTTAGAGCACAGAGCGACTGAGGGTGAGGGCTCAGAAAATGAGAAAGAGTAAAAAGTAAGTAAATAGTTATGTACAATAATTATTAGTTTCTATTTATAAAATTGTTTATATTATGAAAAAGGCTAAAATGTACTTGTATTTCATTTTAGGTTAGAAATATGTCAACAATACATTGATGTATACGTCAAGTACTGTTACCGCGTGTGACAGGAATGACAGGACAAGGAATGGAGTCGCATTTGAATTGCAAAAAGAGGTGAGTTTTTAATCGAATTTTTTTTTGATCTTTATTGAGGTATAAACTTGAAGGAAATGTGAGTTCTCTTATTTTATTAACTGTGTACTATGAATTTTCCAGTATAGAGCTTGGCATAAATAGTATTTTTCCAAGTTGACTTATACTTTTTGTTTCAGGAGTCCAAAACTGCCGACATTAGTGGCCACAGAGTTGTTGATGTAAATTACTTTTTTAATGCCATCTATCGACGCACCGGGACATCATATTTTTTATCTACGAATGAGGGCACGCAAACGTCGGTGACCAATCACAGCACGCGTTTGTTCTCATTCAATTCTTTGTAAAGGTTCAATCTGTTTAAAAATTATTACCTGATACACCCTGCTTGTAAAAGACGAATTAAAATATTATAACAAAAATTCAATAAAACGATTATTGAAAAGCAACTGCCTCACGTTCCTGCGCAAATTGCTTAAAATATCGAGTCACCAATCAATGTTTCAATGCGGCCTTACAACCATTAAATTAGAATCAGAAAAAAATTCTGGCCTTACACACATTTTCTTGTACATTATGTAAAACAAAGTTTAAAGTACAGAATTCAAAATAAAATGGTGGTGGCCGGGATGGTGACAGCTGGTTGTGGTAACGCTTAACTGAAACAGTTTTCGGCTGCTGTCGATTTACCATCCATGTCGGAATACAAATACAAAATCTTGCAAGATGAAATATGTGACGAATGGGAAGTGACGGCATGGGAAGAAATGAGGAAAGCGGGGGAACGGGGGAAAGAAGCGGCAGTGAAAGAAGGAAAAGCTACTAAAGAAGACATACCAATAATAGATGTAATCTTAGATGGTTGCTGGGCTAAACGTTCATACAGAACTAATTATTCTGCACTATCTGGCGCTGCGAATATTATAGGTAGTCGATTTCGTCAAGTTCTTTTCATGGCAGTCAAAAACAAATACTAGTGTATTTGTGCTAGAGCGGTAAAACGAAATGAGGTAGTAAAACACCATGAGTGTTTTAAAAATTATAGTGGATCTTCAACAGCTATGGAATCCACTATTATCGCCGACAGTAAACAGTCCATAGAAATGCATGGCGTTATCTATGGAAGATACGTAGCTGATGGAGACAGTATCTCTTATGCAAAAATACTTGACACTCGACCATATCCCTCAATCACGGTCGAAAAGATTGGTTGCAAAAATCACAAATAATTAACAAATTTTTGTAACAAATTGCTAAACTTAAAAACGGATAAAAAATATGCTATAACAAAAAGGAATATATTAACTACAAATAAGATTTTAAAGATACGAAAATACATATTATGTAACGCCATAAAATATCATGGCTTACAAAATCTGCAGCAATCAGACAACATAAAAAATCTGCACCAAGATATTACGAATGCATTTATCATGCATTTGAGCACCATGATTCTTGTAATAAAAATTTATGTAGTGAAAATTCAAATGGCGAATCAAAGAATATTTGTAACACACGTCTCTAGCATCAGATGAAATATTTAATCTGCAATGTTGCATCACATTCAAAGAGCTTAAGAGGGCTCTTCCCGGTCCATCTATCGTCAACGCAAGCATGGTCGAAAAGCTTGTTGTTTCATTCAGAGTCACAGTGGCAATTTTTTTCAATTCTCCCGTCTCAGGGGGCCCCGACCCCGTACGAGTCGTCTCCCGCGCACCTCATACCGCCTAACGCGATAACATTGAACGAAAATTTCATAAACTTGTTCCAGGAAATACGTGTGTGTGCCAAATTAGTTGGCGGCAAAAAAATTCTAGCCACTCTCCACTTTCACTCTGTAGTATTGTCCTCTCCTGTATCTCTTAGCGTTCTTCATCGAATTTTTCTAAATTTTTCAAAAACGTTAATTTTGTGAGGTTGTATGTATCAGAATCCACATCGGGTCGATCGCCATAATTAAAATCTATTTTCTTAGAAACCAATTTATGTTTTTTTTTTCTTTTTAACGTTTGGTTGTACGTTCTTGTATTTTCTACTTGTTCTTCATATTTCTTGACTTTTGCTAAAGGGCTCGTATTGTGAATAGTTTTGTGGACGGTAGTCAATATTTTCCCGGAGTTAAATGATACTACTGCCCCTGTGCATCTTGCTTGATAAGACCGTTTAAGAGCGTAGTTGACTCTTTTGCCACCAACTAATTTGGCAACTACTCCATTAAAACTCTCTACAATGTTGCTGTCTACATTTTCAATTAAACTCCGTGAATGTGATGCAACATTGCAGATTAAATATTTCATCTGATGCCAGAGACGTGTAACTTTGTTTATATGTTGTACATAAAACCATACTTGGGGATTATACCAGTGAAAGAATCATCAAAATCGATTCAGTAGTTTACGAGAAAATTGCGAACATATTTTATAATACACTAGCTGTTGCCCGCGACTTCGTTCGCGTGGAAATTTTGATGTGTATGTGTGAGAAAAAAACGATAACCTATATCATTCCTCAGGATATAATCTATCTCCTTGCCTTTCATTACGATCCAATCAGCTGTTTAGTCATGAAAACGTAACAATCAGAGTTACTTTCGCATTTATAATATTAAAATGGATTATTTTTAACCGACTTCCAAAAGGAGGAGGTTATCAAGTCGACTGTATTTTTTTTTTTGTGTGTATTTTCAGCGATATCTTCGCCAATTGTGAACCGATTTTGATGATTCTTTTTTTGTTTGGAAGAATATTATTCCGCGGTGGTCCATTTTTTAATTGGGTAAGATCTGATGGTGATCTTTGGAGATATCAATGGAACTCTTCAATAACACAGATAGACAGCAAATATGTCGTGATTGTTGCAATCGTTAGAATGTTTATTGTTTACACAACACCATAACATAACATCACGCCTGTATGCATTGAGGGGGTACGCAGATGTGTACAGTACACCCAGATTGCGACAGTTAGGTATATTAACTTCCATTTTATTGGGTATAAGCCTATTACCATAAAATGTATTGTTAACAATGTAAAATAAATGTATGGCAAATATTTCTATAGGATTGTAATATCCTATATAAATATTTGCCATACATTTACACTAAAAAAATGGAAAAAATAAAAAATCTTTTTTGCAAAAAATAAAACCGATTTCAAAAACACAGAAAAGTGAAAAATAACTTTAGCTTCAGAAGTCGGTGACAAAAAAACTGAATCAAACAAACAAAAGTCACCGAGTCTGTGGTTTTGAAGTCGGTTTTATTTTTTGCAAAATAGATTTTTTATGTAGAGGATATTAGGAATATACTACGACTTCACGTTCCCATGTAATGTTCCCTAATAATGCCAAAAGAATACGCGCTCACGTGAGCGAAGCCGCGGGCACAGCTAGTCCCCAATAAATGGAACTTGACATACCTAATTGTTGAAATGGGGGTGTACTGTACACATCTGCGTACACCCTCAGAGCATACAGGCGTGATGTTATGTTATGGTGTTGTGTAAACAATAAACATCCAAGCGATTGCAGCAAACACGACGGATGTGCTGTGTGTGTGCTGTGTGTGTGTGATGTGATTGAAGATTTCCATTGATATCTCCGAAGATCACCATCAGATCTTCACCAAATTTAAATGGGACCGCGGAATAATATTCTTCCAAACAAAAAAGAATCATCAAAATCGGTTCACAATTGGCGAAGAAATCGCTGAACATCCACACAAATAAAAAAAACAAAAAAAAAAAAAATCCTCCTCCTTTTGGAAGTCGGTTAAAAATCATCTTTATCTATCAAAATTGAACCCGTAAACAAAGTTTCGTGACCGTGCTACTAACCGTTGAAGAGTTCTCTCTTGAGGAGACGATCCTGGATGCAGGATTAAGGAATGTCTGTCATAAAAATGTGTTGTCACCAGAACCAAAGGTGTGTGCAAAATTTCAGCTCAATCGGTTGTAAAAAATTGAGTTGCATTCCACCCGTACAAACATAGTACCTTCACCCCCCTTTTTAACCCTTCGGGGGTAGAATTATCAAAAACGCCGAGACACGTATAAATTAATTTTCAATCGTCAGCCTAAACACAAAATTTGAAGATCCTAACTTCAAAACTGACAGACTTTCATACAAACTTCCATCCCCTATTTTACCCATTTAGGGGTGGAATTCCCAAAAATCCTTTCTTATTGGAAACCTTCTCTTCACAAAGAACACACCTTCCAAGTTTCATGTCTCTCGGACCAGCGGTTTGGGCTGTGCGTTGATATATCACCCAGTCAGTCAGTCAGTCAGTCAGTCAGTCAGTCAGTCAGTTTATCATTTTATATATATAGATAATATAAATAGACGAGTTTTTTAAAGTAGGTTAAATATAGAAAAATTAAAACAATATATTAATTATTTAATAAAAAATATTCTTAGTAAATAAACATTTGTTATATGCCTTCATTACCTAATTAATTTTTATTACATGGTGTACTTAATAAAAAAAAAATGGTTGACAATTAAATATTTGTATTATTTGTCTACTCCATACCTCCTATGTGCTAATATTTCAAAAAATCCAAGAAGTGCGTACTCGGTTTTCCAGATGCCACCGCGTAAACTGCATTCGCCGCTCCCCGCGCGGGGGGCTAAGCCACGCCCATCGAGCTACGATTTATTTTCGATGTAGCGCCTTAACGTCTAAAGTTACAAAAACACATTGTAACACGTCCGGGCATCGAACCTTTGACATCAAACGTCGACTGTCCAATATCGCTCAGGGCATGACGTAATCACTCGTTAAAAATAAATGTTCTGTTTTCAAACACGACTTGCGTAGGAGTTGATTGAGTTCTAAATGATTTTTTAAATATAGTTTAAGTATCTATCTTGGTATTTTTACAGAAATGGCTATTTAGTTTTAGTACCTAATTCCAGCCTGTACGAGATAAGGATGGCTCTGAAACAGCTTAAAAACAACAAGGCACCGGGTGATGACGGAATTACGGCCGAACTCCTGAAGGCAGGTGGAAAACCGGTACTTAAGGCCCTTCAGAAGCTGTTTAATTCCGTCATACTCGAGGGGAAAACGCCGCAGGCATGGTGCAGGGGTGTGGTGGTACTCTTCTTCAAAAAGGGCGACAATGCCCGGCTGAAGAACTATAGGCCCATCTCACTTCTAAGCCATGTCTACAAGCTGTTTTCAAGAGTCATCACGAATCGTCTCGCGCGCAGGTTTGACGATTTTCAGCCTCCCGAACAAGCCGGATTCCGAAAAGGCTTTAGCACCGTAGACCACATACATACGCTGCGACAGGTTATACAGAAGACCGAAGAGTATAACCTGCCTCTCTGTCTAGCGTTTGTGGACTACGAGAAAGCCTTCGATTCGATCGAGACTTGGGCTGTACTGCAGTCTCTCCAACGGTGCCAAATCGACTATCGGTACATCGAGGTGCTGAAGAGTTTGTACAAAAACGCCACCATGTCAGTCCGACTTCAGGACCAGACCTCGGAACCTATCCTTCTGCAGCGAGGTGTAAGACAGGGAGACGTCATATCTCCGAAACTGTTCACCGCTGCACTGGAGGATGTCTTCAAGGTTCTGGACTGGAGAGGGCTAGGCATCAACGTCAATGGCGAGTACATCTCTCACCTTCGGTTTGCCGACGATATAGTGGTCATGGCTGAGACCATGGAGGACCTCAGTACAATGCTCGATGACCTCAGTAGAGCTTCCGAAAGAGTAGGTCTTAAAATGAACATGGACAAAACCAAAGTCATGTTGAATGCCCATGTAACACCCACTCCTATCAAGATCGGAGACTCTACACTCGAAGTTGTAGACGATTATGTCTACCTGGGACAAACGGTCCAGTTAGGTAGGTCTAACTTCGAGAAAGAGGTCAATCGTCGAATTCGACTCGGCTGGGCAGCGTTCGGGAAGTTGCGTGGTATCTTCTCGTCCAACTTACCGCAGTGTCTCAAGACGAAAGTCTATGACCAGTGTGTGTTGCCAGTGATTACATACGGGACCGAAACGTGGTCGCTCACAATGGGCCTCATCAGAAGGCTTAAAGTCACCCAAAGGGCAATGGAGAGGGCAATGCTCGGTGTTTCCTTGCGTGATCAAATCAGAAATGAGGAGATCCGCAAGAGAACCAAGGTTACCGACGTAGCCCGAAGAATAGCCAAACTTAAGTGGCAGTGGGCAGGGCACATTGCTCGCAGAACGGATGGCCGATGGGGCCGAAAAGTTCTGGAGTGGCGACCGCGAACCGGAAGACGCTGCGTTGGAAGGCCTCCCACTAGGTGGACCGATGACCTTGTAAAGGTTGCAGGGATCCGCTGGATGCGAGACACACGGGACCGGTCAATGTGGCGACACTTGGGGGAGGCCTATGTCCAGCAGTGGACGTCTTTCGGGCGAAATGATGAATGATGATGACCTAATTCTATAGGTATACAGATCTGTTTACTACATTTTGCCGAAACTTGGTATTTTAACCTGGAGAAGTTAAAAACCCAGGAATGGTTGGCGATGGGTCGCGGGACTCATAGAATTACCGTGACCCTGGAACATAAAGGGCTACTGAAGGACACCTTGGATTTTAGTCAGTACAAGTCTTGACAGTCCCTCCCGCTCTGCCCTGGGTGGGAGGACTCATTTGATGATTTTAAAAGGATAAAAAAAAAAAAAAAAAAAAAAAATTTGGCGATATCGTCAAAGTCGCGAAAAAAACTATGGAGGATGAAAGAAAAAAGGCCTATACAGAATAGTGAGTGATTCCGGCCTGAAATCATGACCTGGATAATGGATTCCTATTTTCCTTAGAAATTATAAAACGATATGTTGACAGAGGCAAGACATGTAGCAAGATCTGTACAAATAAATTAAATTGAAGTGTCTGTTTTTTATTTCAAAATAACAGCGTTTACTGAATGCATATGAAAGTATATACGGTACTTAAAACAATTTTATTTTACATTTTTTCTTGCTGTCTGTCTGTTTGTTCCGGCTAAGCTCCAAAACGGCTGGACCGATTTTGACGGGACTTTTACTGGTAGATAGCTGATGTTATAAGGAGTAACTAACGTTTCTTCTATAAAAAAGGATTAGGGTTCCATGCAAAAATTTCAAAACCCATGAAATTGTCAACAAAATCCTATTTAAATATGGAAATAATATTATTATTACAATTTCACGCGGACGATGGTCGGGAGCAGCAGCTAGTGCCTAATAAATTACAACAAACAGACAGACACCATAACGAATATTCGTTATGAATATAAAATTAAATGGATGTGTTTTTACAACTAATGAGTTCCATAAATACTGACCCGTCATCCATGTAGATAGATCACTTAAGAGCTGTATCATTAGGACACCGCTCTAGACCTAGGTCGACCGTATGACCTGACTCAACAAATTGGTTGAATAGATGGGTGAATTATTAAATGTAGTAGCGAGGCCGAGATACGTTAAAAAGAATGATTAATAAAGGTTGTAAATAGACCCTTAACATATCCGAAAGGTACTTGTTCTCCCCGTCTTTGCGATCTTTTTTTTTGTTCTAGACCATACCTGGGAACCTTCTATTTACGGAAATATTGGGGGTCAATGTTCCTTTTTTTTAAATACTGGTTTTTAATGTAAGATTTTTACTTTACACACCTCCATGACCCCCGTACTATTCAATCCATCCATCAGCACAATGCTTTAATTGCTTTCCATCGAGTCCTACCGTAAAACGTGATTTTTCATCCCAAAAAAAAAGTCGATTCCCAGCAATAATTTTTGCGTAAAGTTACTTAGTTTGATGTACAGAATGCTTGGTTGACGGCTACGTGAAGGGTCTGTTTACACCCTGTATATATAGGATGGCTTAAAATAATTCACTTTAAAAAGCATATCGTTTAATAAGTTAACTTTTAATTTCAACTATCTACTTATAGAAAATCAAGACCATTAGTAAATTTGCTGAAAATTCAGGATTCACATGTTAAAATCTATGTTTATAATCCCCATTTTTGTTTCCTTCTTTTCTTCAGGTTAAGTTACCTAGGTTTAAAAATGAATGAAATATAGCAAAATGTGTTGTTTTTCTAAACTCTAAGTAGAATAGTTAATTCTACACTAATATTATAAAGAGGTTTGTAAGTTTGGATGTAGGAGGAAATCGCCGAAACTACTCAGTCGATTTCCAAAATTCTTTCACTGATGTAAAGCTGCACATTTACCCAGTGCCATAGCGTATGTTTTTTGACGCGGACGAAGTCGCGGGCAGAAGTTAGTAGAAAATAATTTAAGAACAAAACCTTACCGGCCCAAATTCTAAAATGAATCTCGATTTAGAACTATCAACTTTCTACATAGATTTCATTTTAAAGTAGGATGAAAATTACTAAAAACTTGACGAATTTCCCATTTCCTTTGTTAAATCTAAACGAGCTTCGCAATAAGTTCTTAGTTTAAATAACTCGCTTCCGTAAGCGGATTAGCGCGTTGTTGTAATCAAGCGGGATGGCGGGATTGCGGGAAGCCCGCGATCCCGAATAGACGCGGACGGCATAAAAATGCAAATTGTTGCCGAATTAACTGTTGTCGGCATTACGTGTCGCTCTTGTTATGTTTATTGTGAAGGAAAGAGGATTTACTTTTTATTTTAAATTTTTCGAAATATGAAAATTAGTAGGAACTACTGGCAATGTAGGACAGACTACAGTTACAAGCACTAATTAGCAAATATTAAAACTGATTTTCTCCTTTGATTTCCTGATTTCCTCTTTTTTTGATTTTTCATTTAAATCGTAGGTTCGAAACCCATACTATTATCAAATCTTTTATTATACAGATTCTCGTTGGTTCGAGGATCTGTAATCTGATAAATAATATAATCCCCTTCTCAACATCTTTTGTGGCTTGCCACTTACTGTAATTTGGCTAAAGAGAACCATATATCTACGAGTATAAGTGTGTTTTAATGAGTTTTATAATGTGTCTGTTATTGACAAAGCCGCTTAGTCACTCGACTCCATATTTTCTCTTGATACTAAATAGTGGTAGCTTTAACAGACTTGATCATTATCTTTCACTTCAGACACGGTGGTGTTCAAACATATGGTGTAAGGACATCGATGCGCAGATTGTTAGATACCGTGTATTCAGCACATAGAACCTTACAGACAGAAATTTTAGTCCGGTTGTTGAAAAAAAAACCAGCTCTTCCATACATTTTTATCTTGCTTGTAGACCGTATTGGGCTTATGTATGTATCTGCAAAGACACGTTAGTTTTTATTTCTGCCCTGAAGCTGCTAACTCGGGAGTTTCCTTAAAGTATTACTATTTGTAGTTAGCATTAAAAGTCTTTAAATATTTAATTTCATCATAAGATTATGGTTATTTAGTCCATGGGCTGTTACGGAGGTTGGCAATTCAGGTCAATGGCAGTTACAGCATTTGCAATTTTACTGTAGAAAATAATATGCATAGCACCAAAGATGGTCATTACGACAAATTACAGCAAAAAGTGTAAAAACAACTTCTGCGGCCATTTGTAGAAAATAAATTAAAATGATATAAACTCAATAATGTTGCATTTCGTCACGGTTGGCGCCTCGAAGGGTCAGTAGAGGTGTTGCCATTGTCCGATGCCTTCATTGCTCATAGTTCGCTAATGACGATGTTTGGTGCTTAGGAACGGAGGTGAACGAGTCACCTGGTTTGGGGTAGGTATTTGTACACAATTCCTACAGTACAGCACAAAATAAACGTTTTTCTATATCCTATAATAAGCAAAATGGGTAGGCTCTGTTTTCCAAGCTTGAAAATTAAATAAATAATCTGGAATCGAACAGATCTAAACTAAGGAGCCTAGAGAATGTAATATTCTATCAGCCACAACATGTATTGGATTGACTTCAGTTACCAAACATTGTCAATGCTTTTGTAGAAATACTCAACGCTTTGAAATGGTTTGCCACTTGTCTTTGCCTTGCCTTTGTTCTCTGAAGAAAACTAATTACTAAAATTTTATTCATACAGCGTTGTAGCCTGTGAGTATTTCAGGAAAAGAAAAATATTAATCTACAACTATGTTGGTACTTACAAAAGTTCCAATGCTCTTCTTCAAGACCAGTTCATCAGAATATTTCAGGCGCATTTTTTTCCCTTTAAATCTCGTTTGTAAAATTAGCGTAAGAACTTAAACAGCTGATACATTTTAGCGTTTTTCTTCTGCAGAGATTAACGAAGTAGATTATAAAAAGAGATGGCACAGATATCGGTCACCGCTGCCATCTGCCGGCCCCGTGTGGGCAGAGTGGCCCACCGGACGCTTTGCTAAGTGACCCGAATACGTTCGTGTAGGTAGCTGCGAAATAGAACATACTTTATAAGAGATCAAACTACAATAGATCACTTTTTAAGGGAGAAATAACTACTTAATCTTTTGCTCGATTTGCCCTCTTTTTCAACAAACATAAAATAGCTCGAAACATTCCAATATAGTACACAATTAAATTGGACATTGTGTTTCCAAGAAGTATGTATAGTGGAATGAATTATAACGGTGTCCTGCTGTCTTCGACCAAATAGGTTTTAACGAAATGTTTAAGTGTGGGTAGGATATAGTATAGAATATACTTTATTCTACACCGAAATTGAAACAACTGTTTTACAATATTGCTAATTCTATGGCTACAATGGCGGTCTTATCGCTGATAGCGATATCTTAGAGACAACTTTTGGATGGACTGTACGAAAATAAAATATGTACTAACTTCTGTTTATTCTCCCTATAACTAACAAAATTGAAATTATCAAAGCGGCTATGAAAACTCTTATGTAGATTTACTTTAGTTAATGTTTAACGGAATAGTCAAACGTTATCGAGTCGTAGCCGGCGCCGCCGACGGAACTCAACGAACTACCTATATAGGTACGAGTAGTCTCAGCTACGAAGCGCTGCGAATGTTCGTAACGTTTGAGTGTAGGCAAACAAAGGTAGAATTACATAGTTTTAGCAGTTTTTACAAAGATTCGTAACTCTTATGTGCTGCTAAAATTAATCATTTAGTTGCCTATTGTAGAATGTTTGTATACAATGAGTAAAAATATATGCTGTCAAATGTTCTGTCTATTTTCGTGTTGGTCTCAATATTAAAATTCAATAGATGCCAATGCCTCGTGTCATGGCTTATAAGTGGGCACTCGAACAACTTCTGCACACGCCGCAAAAATAACAAGCGCGATAAAAGATTCGAAAACAAAACAGAAAAAAAATCGGAATAATATTAATAGTGGTAGATAAAAAGGCGACACGATGACAATACGTAATGTGCGTGGGCTAGCCCTCCCCAGCACTGGGGGTGGGCTGTGTGGTGGGAGGAGGGGGGGGGAGGCCACCTGTGTACCGTTACAGTGGGGTGTGGTTTGCCGTTCAATAACTTAATACACTCGGAAGGCTTTCACGCTGAAATCTCGCTCGGCTCAACGCCGACCGAACCATCTTGATACTTGTGGGCGAATTTTATTTCTGCCACAAACATAAGCTGTTTTTAATACGTCTCGGTTCACAAGAAATGTGATTTTTTAAAGATTATTTCTTGAGGATACGAGATAAGGACAGATGCAAGAAATTCTGCCTGATGTTAAGAGGTCAAAGTGAGTCCCTAACTGATAAACCTAGCTTAAAAGTACATAGTAAATGTACTTGCAATGCGCGGGCCTACGCTGTCCCCCCATACTTAAGTACAAATGCTGTATCCATAATACTGTAACACCAAATGATTTGAAAAGAGTAACCATGGAGTTTCTTGCCGGTTCTTCTCCATAGGAAACGACCAACCCGAACCGTGCACCTTTTTGTCGACGTTTTATAAGTGCCCATCTAGGCCTATGTGAAATAAAATATTTTGATTTTGATTTTGATAAAGAAACTCAGTGTCATGAAAAGAGAACGACGCCTCTACATAGCAATAAAAATGTACATAAAGTGTGAAATGTCGAAACAAAATCTACCTAAACAACTCTGACACATACCTAACTGTAAGGGAGTCATGAAATGACTATGCCCAATGAAATGTGTCGTTGAAGTCTATAAGTAACCGCAGTGATTTATCATCGGTGTCCGTGCCATGATTTATGGGCAGTTAAGTATGCAAATTACGCGCTAAATTATTATTTTATCGATCAGGCGCGACACACAGGACAAACACTAGCATGTAATCCACCCGGATTGTTGTATGGAGGCTATTAATTGCAGGTTTGCAGGTAATCGATAGAGGTGGCGGGCTGGCGTGGATCACGAGGCGCGGTCCGAGCGCTGGCGGCGCGCCGGTGTGCGTGACGGATCATGGCGGCGCGGGGGGCGCGCGCCCCGCCGCCACAGTTAAACGCGCCCGCCGGATACGCGCCGCGCCGCGGTTGAAAGCTATCCGGCCCCCCGGGCGGGCAGGCGCGCGATTGGCCCGCGCGCCGCCCGACGAGTAAGCGATAGCCAATCGCGGCGCACGGCCGGCCCGCCCCTGCCGGGCGCGACTCGGGCCGCTCGGCCGCGGCGCGCACACTCGCTCCGATGCGCGGCTCGTGGGACGAGGCCGCGACGGCGGCGCTGCACGCGCGCATCCTGGAGGCGCACCGCGGGCCCGCCGCGCCCGAGCGCGCGGCCGAGCCCGCCGCCTGCGCCGAGCCGGCTCCTCAGCAGCTTAGCGTCGAACTGGCTGCACCAACTCCTCTACTGCCGCTGCCCACGCTTTCCTTCAGCGCCGCACAAGTTGCCACCGTGTGCGAGACGCTTGAGGAGAGTGGCGACGTGGAGCGGCTGGCGCGATTCCTCTGGTCCCTACCGGTGGCCCACCCCAATGTGGCTGAACTGGAGCGTTGTGAAGCTGTTCTGCGAGCGCGAGCTGTGGTCGCCTTCCATGCTGGAAGACATCGTGAACTTTATTCGATCTTGGAACGGCACCGGTTTCAACGTTCGAGCCATGCAAAGCTGCAGGCTTTATGGCTCGAGGCCCACTACCAAGAAGCTGAGAGGCTACGTGGACGACCACTTGGACCCGTCGACAAATACCGTGTCCGCAAGAAGTTCCCGCTGCCCCGAACCATCTGGGACGGAGAACAGAAGACGCACTGCTTCAAGGAGCGCACGCGGTCACTGCTGCGTGAGTGGTACTTGCAAGATCCTTACCCAAATCCGACCAAGAAGCGCGAGCTGGCAGCTGCGACAGGCCTGACGCCGACGCAAGTTGGCAACTGGTTCAAGAACCGGCGACAGAGAGACCGAGCCGCCGCGGCTAAGAACCGCTCGGCGCTGCTCGGCCAGGGCTTCGCCTCCTCCTCCACGTACGACGAGGACTCCGTCGATTCGGAGATCAACGTGGACGAAGAATAAAGTTACAGACTATAGTGTTAAATAGCGACGCCGTCGGGCGTGGACGCTCAGTGACTGACGATGCAATATAGACCACAGTTATCTATTATCTTAGTTAGATCGCAGAGGCCGTGCTGTATGTGATGTTAAGGCATTGTAAACCAGTTTATTAGGGCGTATTTGTATCGTTAAAGTGTAAGCGAGTGCTCGAAGTATCCGCATCGGCGTATCTCAGGTATGTACCAGGGCCTAGGCCTCCGACTAGTAGCTGTAACTCGACTGCACTGATAAGTTACTCGTTGTTAAGGTTTAACAGGGTTAATTTTACGTATAATTTCGTGTTTATACTCCCACTCAGAACGTTAGCTAATTTATTTGATACCTTCGCGCGGCTGCGGTCGATATGGATGCGTTTCCGTGAGAAGCATTTACTTACCTAAATATTTATACATCCTAACTATTTTTACCAGTAAATATAGATTTTATTTATCATATCAGCTTTTAGTTGTATGTTATAGTAATTATAAAGATGTAGATAATTACGTTCGTGGTGTAGATGTAAAGTAACGCTATTATTGAAGGTTTGTACCTGAGCACGATCACTCCGCGACACCCCGTTGTAAAGTGATGTTGTTTCATATAATTGTAATTAAGTATATATATCATAAATTATTTATTACGATATAGGGCTGCAATCATTTGTTTTAAGTTTATAGAAATGCTGTAAGAGAAGTATTTTATTACTTAAAAGTGCAAACATGTTTTGAAAGATATAGGCCTAACTAAAACGGCAATACCTAAGACATTTGTCTGCAATAAAAATTTAACCATAAAATCATATCGAAATCGTCCAAATTAACAACAAGGATCAAGATTTTTTTTCTTAAAAGAGATTTTCGAAACTTATAAAAAAATTAAGTTGAAAATTGTAAATATTACAAAACCAATACTTGATTCAAAGATCAAGATTTTCCAAATATCGGCTGGTTAGTGGCATTAATTAATTTCTTAAAAATAATAATTATGCTTTTCTTGCCATTCAAATGTCTTTGATTCGTTCCGTATTATTAGAAACTATTAATGGCAGGTTTTCCTATCAGGCTCTATCGTGGCTATTTCAGCTTATAAAAACAAAGCGTGCTAAATCGGCCCCGTGACAATTTTCAGAATTTATACCTAATCAGAAGTTTTACTGGGATCAATAAAAGTTTCCAAATTATGTATCATTTATAAATAAATACAGGGATTTACTTTAACGTTTTTAATATTAATTACAAATCCAATTGACTAAGTTTTCAAAGAATATTGCGAATAATTTGTTTGGTATATCTAGATGACATTATAGTTTTGTTCGCGCATTGTCGAAATAATTTTGGGGATATAATATAGTCAAACTATACTGCTGTCTAGTAATAACCTGTCTTTAGTAAAACACAGATTTTAGTTTGCCATTAAAATATTTATAATTTTTTTCTCATGCAAAATTTGTTTTTAACATTCACGGCAATTTTAAAAAAATAGTTTAACGCCGTCGATTAGGTAATGATAGGTTCAAAAAAAAAAAACAGATTTGCCACAAGTATCTAGGTATCATTTTCAAATCATCATATTCCTTACCTTACTCTTTATATTACTGTCCTTCATTTTCAGCCAGATGTTTCTATAGCACCTTTTATTTTCCCCTAATCGACTTTTTGCACTCTAATGCGATGAAAATCATTTCTCTAACATTCAAACCGGTCAAGAAATAAGAAAACTGAATATATCTTTGTTTCAATAATTTAAAATAATCAAGTATCGTTTCAACCTGTCTCTATTATGCTCGACGTCCTTAATCCATCATTTGTTGCATTCAGACGTCAGTCAGACGTGTTATAATATCGGTAATAAATCTTTAAAAGATGATGATTGCTATTCAGTTACTTGTGAACTATGTTTGTGGGCAGGAAATATTACTTAGAAAGAAATAAAGAAAAATGTTTAATTTGGCGCAAGTATAGCATGCAAGGAAATCAAGGAATACATTTTAAAATAAAATAAATGGATTATGTTAATGTGTGTATCTCACGGCCGCGCCAATCAAATCAGCGGATCAAATTCAGCACTTAGGCACTAGGACACCTTTCGTTTGTTGGTGAAATTGAGAAAATTTGACGACCTAGTTTGGTTTTTGTCTGAAGAAGAATGTTGACATTTTTTCAGGAAATTGTTTTTAGTTTTCAAAACGGTTCCAATTAAGAAAAAAAATTAAGATTTGTCAATTCTCGTTGGAATAGGAAATATGCAAAAAATAAAAAACTTTTTTTTATTTCTTAAAAATGCCTTGTATTGGCCCATAATAACATTGTGGTACACTTGTTTAATTTTCTAATATAACACTTATTTTACTATTTAATATTTTATGTAGCGTGTTTTTGGTGAAACGGAACGCAAAACGCATCGTCCCTCCATAGCGCCGGTAGTGACGTCAAAGTCTATGTGTCAAAGAAACACTTTTATTTGAAAAGTACTTAAAGTTTCACTAAGATTTTATTGTAATATTGTTAATGCAATGTTTGCTTGAATAAAGCACATACAATTAGTAAATTTAATATATTAAGGGTAAAAAAGTAGATGTAAAAAAGGCAGATAGAGATAAATGACGTCACATAACATGACATGGATGGCCGCGACAGTCACGGGCGTTTGAACAGTCGTAGAAAATTGTAGGAGTTTAATATGTTTTTTGAGCGACAAGCAGTAGTTGAACTTAACTTTTAATTATTTTCTTGGGTTGTTAGTACTATATTTTATTAATTTAAGTGAAGAAAAAATTACATGCATATTCCCTATTGTTTTGAGTCATCTGAACCCGTTTTGAAGGTTTAGTTTAACTTAGTATGACAACTTTAATCTTCATTCAAAAGTAAAATATACGTAGTATCAATACTTTTGGCTGATTAAGCCAGTGTCAAAATAATAGATGCTACTATCGAAAAAAAATTAAACAATGACAAAGAAGTACTATTTGTTGTTGGGCAAACGATGCGTCATTGTTCTATGCATAAAAAGTAATCCTGCCGAGAATTTCTTTCTTTTCTATAATCAAAATTTAAATGCGCTAAGTGTCTAATTAATTCAAAAATCAAATCTGTCTGAACAAACCCACAAGTACTCGTAGATAAGCCTTTAAGTTATTGTTAAAGTGAATGTTGCAATAAAATCGCGCTACATTAATTGCACTTAGGTATTGTTGAGCTGTCATAATGTCAATCAAAGCTTTGTTCTACATCGTATCTATGGTAAACGGGCAAAGGAATGTAAGTACACCCACGTTCACTTGTAATCGAATACAGATAATTATATTGAATGCGACTTGATTTTAAATTGAGAAAAAAAGAACAAAGTAATCGAAGAAAGATGAAAGATGAATTTAGAACTCAGAAAGATTTACAAACTAAAATTATTAGTGTTTTCTACAATGTTTCAAAATGGTAAACAACGTTAATTAAATTAATTTCGAATAATGGAATTAATTCGATAAATTTTTGACGATGTCCTTCTCATAATTGTGATGGTTTAGAATTTATAAGATTCCCCTTTTGTCAATCATCATTCTTCTTGATCCTATTCTTTATTTCTTTTCTTTCTTTCTTATTTTTTGGTACAATCTATGTAACAAGTAGATATGTGCGACCCTACCCAGAATTGGGTTTAGCACACCATCCGCATCCCACATAACTTTAAAAGGAAATGTTAAAATGGTGCTAGTTTGATTACTTATCTTCAATTCATCTCATTTTATTGTTTGTAGCAAATAAAAAAGTCACAAATGTTGAAAACAATCCAAAGTTCAACCGATTAGCACTTAAACACATCTGTCTTCGACGTAAAATACATTAACATATTGTTTTGGATTGCCCCGTGGAGCTTGTTTACCCATAATTTCGCTAAATTCTTTAATGAACGGCTCAAAAGCTTGTGCTTTAAATTATGACCTACGCTATTATTTTGTAAATACGTATTGTTCTTGTCCATTTATCATTTGTTTAAGATGCGGGGACACACATTTAAAGGAAATGATGTATTGTAAAATATTGTGATGTAAATAATTTCCTATATGAATGAATATATTGTTCTGTTCATTGTAACTTTTTCTAACAATTCTCTTACAGCATTTCTACCACTATCACCACCCGTATAACGAAAAAAGAATACCGTTTTTTACATTTTTCAACTTGCAACACATTTATGGTTGTATTTTTTTTGTAAATTTCCCGCGCAAACGTTACGCGGGAAGCGATAGGTTAGTTAGCGGTAGACTTAACGAGAGAACTTTGTAAAAATGTATTATATGAATAAAACAAAAAACGCAAATTGTAAATATGATATCGACTTACATTACAGTCATTAAATTAAAATTGTTAATAAAATTATATTCGTAAACAATTCATCTTTGTATTATTTTTTATTCAGCCTTTCAAAAACGTCTTTGAGAGTTTTTCCTCGTTAATAAGAAAGAACTAGCAACAATATCAAAATTTATCCCAAACCGTCAGACATCTTATCCGTTTGAAATCAGTAGGCAGTTATTTCAATAATGCATAGCGTATGTCCTGTCCGTTTCAATTTAAATGTGTCAATTACTAGAAGTGTTCTTCGCAGTTTATATGTTGCCCTGTGCTAATAATTACATGGAATATCAAATAATAGGGCGAAAGTCGCTTCATTGTCCTATAATGATGACAAAAAGGTAAACTTTAGTGAGCGGTTGAGCACCTTTTTCTTACTTCATGGAAGCTAAAGTTATATGTTTGACTAAAGAGCAGGTT
Source organism: Noctua comes (assembly GCA_963082995.1). Taxonomy (NCBI): domain Eukaryota; kingdom Metazoa; phylum Arthropoda; class Insecta; order Lepidoptera; family Noctuidae; genus Noctua; species Noctua comes. The sequence goes on along the minus strand of OY720276.1, from coordinate 17,168,747 downwards.
CGTTCGACCGTGTAAAAGTCGTTAATCGCCAAAGCCAAGCTCTTGCGGTATCAATTGCCGTTGCCAACTTGTATACAGGAGTGGGTCATCTAAAAAAATTCTTCTCATGAACTCTGTATTCCTAATTTAAATTGATTTGCATTACAAACCTTTTTGCGGGAAACGGAACGCATCCAACAAAAAAGTTAGCATTTCATAACATAGATTAATAATGTGTAATTTTTAGTAATTCGTTACGAGTGACTCAATTTATATTGTTGCTAATTAACTTTATATTATAGTTCGCCGCGTATTTCACTGTAATTGAATGTTCTGAAGGACAAAACGCAGGTGCAACCCACTATTTGTATCTACGCGACTGCGCGCCTAGTATCGTCTTTTTATTTTTCAATAGTAATCCCTTGTATGTTAGTCATTATTTACTTGTATGAAATGACACCTAGGACACTTATTAAATATAAATTAGAAAATATATTAGATTGAGCTTTTTGCCATAGACTAAAGGTCACGCAATAATAATAGAAAAACATTGCAGCAATTTTCGATCTGTTTTTGGGGTGTTTTGTGTGAAGATGTATTTTTATTATTTCTGGCCCAGTTAATTAGGTATTGTTTGAAATTAGTCCTACTTATTATGATATGATATTGTTCTCCAGATATGGTAAAGATATTTGACCTTTAAGCGACACATGTCGTATGACAAACTTCGTTAAGTCCACTCACTTAATGGAAAGAACACGCTTATCAGTAAAATCTTATATTAAAAGTATCTAGAGGACACGGAATATTACACTTAGCCTGTTTTGTATTATTTTTATAATTTTTTAGAGTTCTGTTTACGGAAGAACTGATGGTAGGAAGTAGTTACCTATAGTAGCTATTTTTGAATTTCTGACTTTTGTCCATGTAAATTTTGAGACAAACACAATATTAAATAGATAAGTTAAAGTCTGAAGCATGTTCTAGAGACAACCATTGCTTCTTATCTTCGGGTCTATCCAGAATTTCTTCAAGATATGTCAGTTTTGCTATCGGGGCTAGCAGACCTGGTGCAACTGGTCCTAATAAAATGAATTTCGTCTTCGTAACATTGACAGAAGGACATACGACTCTTTTCAAATACATTATTAATTCCATAGACGTTCTGAGTAATCAATAAATAGCACTGAGAGGTGTTAATCTGGGAACTGTCGTCTACTCTAGAAGACTGCAAGCTTGCAATATTTGTTTACTGTCAGGTTCCTATCCATCGACCATGAGAAACAAAACCCGCTATACAATTTTTTCCAAGCTTCCCTATCCGTCTAACGACTTTTATGGCAACCCCTCTTAAGAGTAACCATGCACACACGCCGCGGGCATTCATTAACCTCGAATTCCTTCCACAATTCATAGACAACGGCTCAATAAATGGCAACACTGAGCGATCAATTATCGCATCAGAATGTTTTAATTACTTAATCAGTGATAACTTTTATGGCAATATAAAATTTCATGAATGACAACACTCGATAGAAATTTAATTAAGTGTATAAAAACTTCCGGGTTTTTTAAATGTCATTTTATTTATGGGAGTTATATTATGGCGAAATTGAATTGAAGATATTTTTTGCGAGGCAGGAACGCTAAGGCTGTGTCGGCGGGTAAATGTTCGTAAGCGTCGTTCAGTTAGCAGTTAATTAGATGAAATAACGCTAATAATTACGTAATTAAGTGGGACGGCCATATTTTAAAGTGCAGAACATATTTATTTGTCGTTAATTAAAGGGTGATATTAACTCAGTCACATTTGGTCTTTTGCGGCGCCTTTTCTTGAGTTCGTGGGCTTGTGTCAACCGTGCGCTTGTGTAAGTATAGCTTATTATTTATTGGTGTCTATGGTATCTAAGTGTGTCAGTTGCATAAAACTGTGGGTATTTACATGTAATTTATTGCCGCTGGTTGTAACTGCTATCTAACACTTGATGATAGAATTTATGAGTTAAGTGAGAATTGCAAATGCTTATACGTTGAGAAAAAAATCTAGGTCGAAATACCATTTGATTTTAAAAGCGCTTAAGTGAAAAAGGTGGAGTGAGGAACACATTGCTGGTTTCTGAATCGAGTAATCGAAGATAAGGTCTTGTCAAACTCTGCACGTTGTAAACGGGCTCTTCACGAAGCCTTCAACCAAGCATTCTGTACATACATCAAACTAAGTAACTCTACGCAAAAGTTATTGCTTGGAAACGCCTTTTTTGGGTAAAAACTCACGGTATACGGTAGGACTCAATGTGACGCACCAAAACATTGTGCTGATGGATACATTGAATATTACAGGTGTCATGGAGGATTTAAAGTAAAGTCGTAATATTAAAAACTTGGATCTTTGACCTCCAACGTATCCGTAACTAGAAGGTTCTCAGGTATGGACTAGAACAAAAAAAATATCGTAATGAGGGGGGAACAAGTCTCCTTCGGCTTCGTTAAGGGTCTTTTCATACATTACTTTTCAGTTTTGAACTTCTAGCTAGTGCTACATTGTATAGAAGAAATCATCTTAAAGGTGATTCCAGAGAGAGATACATAAACTCAACGTAATAAGTAGAGTTTACCTAGTTTTCTATTCAAAAACTTAAATCAGAAACAGGCTGTCAGGAAGTTTAATTACTAGATAAATACTTAGTTAGGAAGTACCTTCAAAAATTTTAATCGCATGAAGTGAATACGGATCTGATTTCCGTATAGACATGTAGGGAGAAAACACACTTCTACCAGTAGCATGATCACCGTAGACAAGGATTTCGTTGACGGAAGAATCGACAAAATGACAGAATGTGTCGACACAATTACAGATTTCTTTGCACTATCTGTCATTTTGTCGATTCTCTCGTCAAAGAAATCCTTGTCTACGGTGGTCATGCTACGGGGGCAGATATACTTTAATATACTGTTGGTTTTCGTTTATAATTTTAAGAAACTGCCTCGCTTTGCAGCCTTGTTGGTGCAGTGGTCTCAAGCGCGACTGCTGATCATGAGGTCCTGGGTTCGATTCCCGGGTCGGGCAAAGTGTTATTGGGTTTTACCATCAGGAATTTCGCAGTAGCAGCCACGGAGTCTGGATTTGTGCCCGGTTGATGGCAATAGGCTTGACCTCTATTACATGGAACTTAAACAAAACTGGCGAAACGTGGGTGTGCTTGTTACGTTACTACACCTCTGCCTAACCCTTCGGGAATTTCAAGGCGTGATGTTATGTTATGATAATATTAAGAAATCGTTAATAAGTCTCAGACCTACAAAGTAGAGAGTAATCAGAAAGAACTTCCCCCCTAAAACGAAATTACAAGTTGCTGTAGCTCTAATACCAGCGGGGCAATTCCAGTATTTTTAGGAACGCTGAGACTAACGTTAAACGAAACCTCGTTAACTTTAGACAGTGTAGTTACGTATTTTTATTAAAATGGTAAATGAGTGATGTTCTTCTATTTACCTTTGAAATATTATCAAACCTTTTTGGATCATTTATAAAGAACAGTAGCTTCAGCTAATTTTTGATATATATAGGTTATACTTAATCCACTTAATCATTTTGCACCGTTAATTTATTTTGATGACAATTTGAAATAGCAGATCACGGATAAGTACTTGATCTGCTTTTTATTTGAAAGCTGTCGCAGTTTCAATAAAGGTATCCTCAATATGTTTGCCACGACTAGTGACAATTGCATTTGGAATCACGACCTGTTTTCCACAGCACAAATTACAGTCCGCCAGTGTAATGTTTTTCAATATCAAATCCAGTGCACCTAATGCTCGTTAAATGATATATTAAGCAACAGGCTTCATTTCACAACCAGTCATCAGTCGTGATACATAAACAACAACTATAAACAGCTCACAACTGATTAATTGTAACATTATCGTAACAATGGATTAAACAGCTTGTATTGACGTTGCCCAACCGATTATTGTTCACCGACAAATTTAAATTAAGCGCCTTTTCACAGTTTCTAACTCAAAATTCAACCTTATTACGTTGTAATACAGTGATTGACTTTGTAAATGTTTGTTTATGGTCTGTTCTTATGACCGAATCAGTAAGCGGAGGAGCTGTCAAATATGAACGCAGCCGTTAAGTTTTTTTTCTTCTGAGGCTTAGTCAACAAAATGTAAAGCCGGGCGTCGACCCGACATGTTAATTGCAACTCAAACAAATTAACGGACATATCGCTAGCTAATGAAACAGTCGAGTAATATTTAAATAGTTGATAGGCAGGTATTCTAGTACAACGCATTGTCGAAGTGTCTCGTGTCTGTCTGTGAATGCAAATATTTCGCCACTTGGTTTTTTAAGTGTAGGTTGTAAGCTGTCTATTGCAAATAATGAGACAACTACATTATTTTTAAATACTTGTGTGACTGTCGAAATAAGAAATCAAACACGTAGAGGTTTGATCAATGCAAATTGAAACAAATCTTTCCAAATGAAGAGTTGAACACTTTTCCAAATTGTTCTGCTTGTGAAAAAATTTACACTCGTGAAAAAAATATCACAGATCTTGTTTGTTAGAGTCTAGTACAATAAAATTGTTGATAATAGATCATAGAAGTGCATACTTCAGCGTTAAAATCTGCATTGTTTCAGTAAGCATAGCTTGCAGGATAAAAAAGCATCGAATAATGCACGCACCTGTAACCGTTTGTTTTTCAGCCACTATCGATTTCTTGAACTCAAACAAATCGTTCGAACTCATTAATCATCAAGCAATTAGTAACAAAAAGATATTTCCCTTCGAATTAAACAACGTTTAGATGAATTGATTTATTTATTTACTGGCTAGGCCTACTGACATGTCGGCCGTATCGGATTCCCGGCGCCGGCGGTGTCAAACTGACAGCTCGAAACTTTTTTACTTTTAGCTTTAGACACAACCAGACACAACTCTATTCAGCCAAGGTTTTATTTTTATTTGGTGACAAAACATTTTAGAGATTTGTATGTTGATTTGGGATTTATTCAGATGTCTGGTGTTAAGTTGTTCTTTCTAATGTTTTGTTGTGGCGTCATTAGGATTTTAACGGTTAAAAGATGAGTGATTAAAAGGTTTGTGTTTACAAAGTTTTATTTAGAATTGAATAGCTGAAGAAAGAGGTTTGTTTGTGTTCAGTCTTTACGTGTGTGTAAGTGTGGATTATTGCGTGATATTAGTTAAACTTCATGCCTAATAACTATCTCAATACCGCATGCCTACAAATATAACAAGTTTGAATTTTCAAGAGCTTTTTCATTTGTAAACATACAAATAAAATGAAACAATTCGAGGTTTTATCGCTAATTCTAGATATTACTTAGATTACATAGGATAATTTAACATTTTCAGCTTGGAAAATGCCCACTTAAAATTTCGAATATAGTTTGGATTACATTTCCATAGATATGCCTGAATTAATTGACAAAGCATTGGAATTGCCCAGAATAAGAACTTATAATATTATAAAATAAAAGCTAGACTACACGTACCGTGTTTAATAATAGGGAAAACTAATAAAGCCAGACAGTGAATTAACAAATTACCAGTATAAGATTGCCGGAAAAGTACCTAAAATCCGGAATCAAGTTTTCCGACTTACAGTAATTGTTCAAAGCGTAAAATCAAATATCGGGAGAACTGCCGGAAAAGCTTAATCTTTTGTTTTACTATCCTCTGTAATAAAACACAGATATAGAATCTATTATTGTCTGTAAAATATACCTAAAAAGATCGAATGTGTGATCTTCCTAGGGTTGTAAAACTTAGCCGACGGAAATGTCATATTGTGGTGGCCGCAGACAATGGACGAGCGACTGTCACTTCATGCATAATGGCACGCATTCAAATCAAGATGGCGGACTTATATGATGCAGATAATGCCAGGAATAGTCCAAGGTATATGTTTATTATCCGCTTTGAGTTATTTGGAAAAGATTTTAGCTTTGCTTTCATATATTTAACGTGTGCTTGCATCGCAAACCACTATAATATGCCTCGAGCGCTACATGAACATTCGGTTTCTGTCAAGACAATGTTCGAAGATGACAGGAACACTAAAACAAAATAATGTTTTGAATACGTTTAGCGCTAAACGCATAAAGTAAGTTTTGATGCAAGCGGGCCTAAATCTATGAAATAATCTTAGGATATTTATCAAGCAAAAGTTACAACGGCAATTTTCATTAAGATCTATCATTCTTTGTCATAATAAAACTATATTGTAATGATTAAATGGTAATGCGGGCAGACCGAGAAGAAGATGGCGGGAAGTCTTAGATGGTTTCCTCGCGAATTGGCGAGAAGAAGCACACCATCACGAGAAGTGGAAGGAATGGGGGAGGCCTTTGCTCAGGAGTGGGAAAATACGGACTAACTAAAAAAAATCAAATTACCTATTATATTATAACAACAACCAAACTAATCCCAGTCTCTTGGGCACATTACCAGCTGACAGCGTTGAGGAGGAGTTTTTTGATGCCCTTTTATAGTTTGTTGTTAGTTTTCTTAATTTAGGTTATTTAATAGTTTTAATGAATTATGTATTTAGTTAGTTTAATTATTTAATGTTTATTAATAGCTTAAACAAAATAAAGAAAAATTCCAAAGAAAACAACATAAAACCACATTAAATATTTCAATAAAAAATACATATTGAGTGGTAGCAATCAGCGATCATAACATAAAAACTGCACAAATGCGTTTCACCCTGTCTGTAATTACCCGGGGGCGGTGTTAAGATTAATATGTTTGTCCGTCCGTCCGTGACACGCGAATTAGTTGTAACACGTGACGAGCATAGAAACTGAGCATAATGTGTAACATGCTCATTTGCTTCTTTTAAATAATTTATTAATTAGTGAGTAGAGAAGATCGGGAAGTGTTGCGGTTTGCTCATCGGTAATCTAGGGCTGTATCCAATTCCTGACAGTTGGAAAGACATTTAGTGGCAACTGCCGAGTTGCGACTGAATGTTGTGCATTCTGGTCTAGGAGCTGCTAAAGGATAACCTCACAATAGATTTCACAGTAAAAACTTATTTTTTATGATATGCGTCATCATCTGCCAGCCAAACTAACCGGACAGCTGAAAACCAGTATTTTACATTGAGGGACTGCCTATCTGACCTACACAACCCAGTTAGGACTGGGTAATACGATATCCCTTGGTAAGACTGGTTCTCAGACTTTCGGGCCACTTCCTGACTGCCGAACTACCTGTAAATACTGTAAAAGGTCTAAAAATGACAGCCGGGACCAATGGCTTAACGTGTTTTCCGAGGGACGGAAGAAACTCGATACGAAATGGGCGGTCCAACCTAGGCAAGCGCGGCATAACCTGAAGATCGAACCTAGCGGCTGTTATTATTTAGCCACGACCTCCTCTTTTCTTGAGATGCATAACCATGAATATGTGTTTTATTAGTAGATAGGTCCAAATCTGTGATCTTACTAAATAAATCTAACTACTTTAGTCTCTTCACTGAATTATTTCGGCCGGTTACCCAGAGTAGACACGGAATAAATGCAATGCAGGTACTACAGTTACCTAACCCCACCATTTCCGTTACAAATCTTCTTAAAGAACAAGATGAGTTAGCCTCACAATAAAAGATGTCTGCCCGCTGACCACACGCGACACGTCCCGTCCCGGTGGTCACGACACGCATAAATCGCTTCGACCTGTCACGCTGTCAACTAAATAGCGTGTTTATGATGTGTGGGTCATTGGAAATGGGGAAGACACATGGTTGATATAAAAAAGTGCATGGAGTAAGAATACTGAAAATAATTAGATATCTAAAGGTTTCTAAGAAATACTTTAGCAGATAACACGTACGTACCTACATAATATGTCACCTTTATTATATTGTTTATACTGTGTAGTTTAGTTACTACATGAAATTGTTTCCAGGACAAGTACCTACTACTTGTAAGGTATTATAAGTTTAAAATAGTATCTAAAATAATGAATAAAAAAACCATCAAACACATCCATGTTTCAGGAATTAACGACTTGTTATAACTTTCTAGCATCCTAACATAAATCTAATTTCACACGTATTCAAACTCCAACTACGTAAACCAGCTATTATTTATACATCGAAGAAAATTACAAGCGCCTAAAATATAAACCATTTGCAATTAATTGCCTTTGAACAGCGCCGACAGTATCCGATATGGACGATACTAGGAGTTTAGATTACCCTATTAGGGACAAGCCGCAAAGCGAGCTGGTAAGCCCAGACTTGGTATTTGTGTTAATCAAATAGTATGAAACCACTTTTGTCTGAATTCATTTGAACTGGGTAGAAAGAAGTGTGTGTGAATTGGCAAGTTAGAATTATTATCACAGAATTTTATTTAATAGGCCTCAAAATATGACTTCTATGAAGAATGCCTCTAATATTCAGTATCTCAATTGACTGTGCTTATCGCAATCCATTGCTGGATCTACGAGTATGGCCAGCAGTGGGCTGCGATAATTAACGTTCGGGTGACAGGGTGTTGAAGCGCAGCCACCCCATGAAGGTCGTCTGTCACTAGCACACGTTTCATCTCCTCTGTAGGATTGACCTCAGTCTACGTTTCTATTTACTTACAGTTGTGTGCCAGTCAGTCACTTAGGTTATAATATTTTGTGCTGCACTTACTGCAAAAAGGGTTAAAATTATATTTCCATTTCCACGCATACTACAAATTACCTTAAGTGAAAATTGCACGTAAAACATTAGAGAATCTAATTTCATTCTTAACCTCTTAATAACTCTGTAATAACCGACGCATTAGATAACATCTCCTTAGATTTAATTCACCCAACCTTCCTCCCATTAACAGGGGTATTACATTAAAATGGCCAAATGCTCGTCATTTGTTTAGCCCCGGCGTAAGTCCCCCGAACAACAACACAGCCCGACGCGACGGAGGGCTATTTAGCCGTGGTTGTAAAAGGCTAAGGTTGCGGGGTTGCTGTCGTAATGTTGTTGTTTCTGGCAACACTCGTGAGCCCCGGTCTTGGCTGATGAAGTGAAGAGTAAGGAAAAAGAGTAAGCGGGAGATAGTTGCGGCAAGGAAAAGGATTTTCCAAACCAGAAAAATAAATGGTAATGGTAAGCGTTGATGGAATAGTCCGATTTGAGGTTCAAGCAGGTATTCTAACACAGGACTGATTTTTGAGATTAGACAGTAAAGGTAAAGTGGTTTAAGGGACAGCCCTTACCAACTTTTTGAGTTTCTCATAACTGCATCCACAGATTTTGGAAAATTGTTACATTCAGCTTGGGTAATGTTTGTCTCACGTTTATTTTTATGATGTCTGAGTTGTTTGTAGCTTGTACCCATGAAATATTATCTGTTCAGGCAGCTAATGTAGTACCTCACATGAAATTTAGGAATATAACCCCATAACTGGGTGAAGGAAACGCTCATGAGCCTAGAATGTGTTTTCTAATGAGACTTATTTCAGGGAGTGTTATTAATATAGAAGCTATCATAATATTCCCACTTTTAAAACACCTAAACCTTTTCCTCCCCAGTTTCCACTCCCAACCTCAATCAGTTCCTCACTTGCACCAACCCCAGAGGTCCATTTTCAATTACCCGTTATTTGTCAAGCGGGCCGAGTGTCACGAGTGTCAGACACCGACGTTTAGTGTCGACACTCTAGTACCCTGCACCTCGGAGAACGGGGGACCGGGGGATTTGTCCTGCTTATTGCTTTCTTGTTCGCGGCATATTTGTGGTGGAGCGAATTATTAGGAGGGTTACTATCGGTCAATATTGGTGGATGGGTGTCAAGGTGTTGGCTTTTGTGTTGGATGTTGGTCAGAATAGTTGTGAGGTACGAATTGGTCACTAATAAATAACCATTGTTTTAATGGGATTTGCGTTTATCACAGGCGTTAATGATTGTTTGACTTGTACCCGTGAATGGTAGTTTTAAAGATTTTGACATAATTCTTAACAGTGTTTTATAGTCGGTAACAGGTATAAAGCTCGTGAATCATAAAATAAAGTAAAGTAAATCAATAAGTTTAAAAGAAGCAAAACACACCAAGCACTCGTGACCTACATATTTACAAAACTTTAATGGAAGTGGGCAGGACATTAATCAGTAGTATGACTTTGTTATTTTTCTATATTGTTGGGTTTCTTCTTCTCAATCCTAATCGCCGATAGAAGAATATAAGAAGTAGAAGAACCCCTAGAAGATAGTTTTCTTTCATTAATTCAAAAAACAAAATAACACATCACTCTAAAACCCCGCAAATCAACTTTCAAAAAGCGTAGTGACCTTAAAAAAACAATTTGTGTCCCACTCAGTCCCCTGCTCACCCTCGTATCGCATTATAGTAAAATGATTCGCAGGGCTGGCCTCCAAACTCAATAAACTTGATTGCTGTCCACCCTCCGCCGACTGGCTTGAAGATACGAGGACTTGAGCTTTATTTTAATGACAATTCAGATTTCTTTGTTTGAAAGTTGAACGGAGTTGATCGATTTTGTAAGAATAACAGGGAAGCAGTTCTGCATTGTTTGTGGACGATGTTGTCTTTTTCTGTAGGTAAGGTAGGTATGAGTGTGATGTCTTCTTTTTGTATTGAATAGGGCGAAAAGGTTTCAAATAAAATCCGAATACACTTGAAAAATTCCACGGAGTCTGGATTTAGGCCTGGATGATGGCAATAGACTCAACATAACTGGCGAAATGTGGGTGCACTGTTAGGTACACCTATGCCTAAGCCTTCGGGGATTACAGGCGTGGTGTTATGTAAGAATAAACTTACAGATCGCATGAAGCTCTATACTCCGTTCCTAAATGGAAATACCTGAATGAGATGCTGGCTTTACAGCTGCTAGGTTAAGCCAATTGGGCTTAACGTGTCGCAGGTTGGAGGAGCAACGGGCCAACTTTGGGAAAAGACTTAGTAGATCCCAACTAGCAAAAACAACAACGACGTTGGTGTGAAAATAGGAAAGACCTTTACCCAACAGTGGAACAAAAGAGGCTTATTATTATCCTACTAATCTCATTTACTACTAATATTATAAATATGAAATTTTGTGAGGATGTATGGATGTTTTTTACTCTTTCACGCAAAAACTGAAAGGAATTGAATGAAATTTTGTTTATAACCTGGATTACCACATAGGATACTTTTTATCCCGGTATTATGATCGAGTGGGACAATTATCGAACTCCACGCAGGCGAAGCCGCGGGCATAAGTTAGTACTTATTAATAATGGGTAGATTAATTTATTCGTTTTGATCGTTTCTCTTAAAACTTGGCCTCTTGCTTCACAATGCTTCTTATTACAACCCATCCTCCTATTTCACCTTTCCCATCATCTTATAACATTTCAATTAGTATTTAAATTACTGTTTTTACTAATCAAAAACTACATAACAATATCAACAAAAAACATAGCCTTATTAATTTGAAAAGTATCTAATCATGCTACCTACACGCTTACCGAATAGAACCTTCTTGGTACGGCTTAATTGATATCGTCTGTCATTCTGATAGCAACTCTACTGGTGTAAAGCCAAGGTTGGTTTTCGAATGGGGGGTTGTTCCCCTACTGCCCTACTCCCGGGGGGGCAGGAAATTGCGATGGGTGACAACTCGATGTCGATGATAATGTATTAATTCGCCATTCTCATTATATTGCGGATATTTGAGTCTGATAGTGTGCTGATAGCGTGGCGCATAGTGACGTGTTTTTCTATAGATTGTTGTTGTTTGATAGATTTCGGGAACAATTTGATTATTTGAGCTGAATTTGTGTTTTGCTGACATGGTACTACAAACTATCATGGTCACTAACATTATTATTAATACTAGAAAAGGGATATTTACCATATTTACTGTTTTCTATGATTCTATAAAAAACGAACAAGAAAGAGGGTCGACCGATTTTTCTGCTCATAAACAGCCACCCGCAATAACTTCAGTTTATCCTTGATCATGGTGCTTGCAACAGCGCGGAAATATCGGGAACTCATAGAAAACAGTAAACATGGTAAATATCCCGTTTCTAGTATTAATAGTAATGGTTATAGTTCATTAGGTACCAGTGGCGAAGGGTCTATGCAACTCGATTCCTACCGGCCTCCCTTTGGAAAATGGCACAGTAAGTATTCTAGAGACAAATAATATAATCACATTAAAGATATGTACTCTGGCTTACCTCTGTCTGTGATTTGTGTCCGGTTAATGGCAATAGGCTCGCCCTAGCTATTACTTGGGAATTAAACATAACTGTTGAAATGTAGGTGGTGTGGGTGTACTACCCAATACTAGTACACCCCAATTATAGTACGCCAGTTATGGTTGACAGAGGTCTGCCTAACCCTTCTGGGATTACAGGCGTGATGTTATGATGATGCCTAGATAAAGATAATATATTTTTTTATCAAACAGGCACAAATGCATGATAACGATGTGCATAATTTAAACGAAGGATAAATAAATAAAAAGTACACTAGAAAAAAATACTTCCTTCAAACATTACATTACTAAGCGTTGTACATTATCCCGACATAATAAAAAAAAATGGGTCAGCGTCAAATTTTCTCTGTCCAAAATTAAACTTTTAATAGAAACATAATGTATGTGTGTCCTTTGGCTTCATAAGAAATAATCAATATTTCAATTGGCACATTAGTCAGTCAGCTCACGGGGAGCATGTTTACATCAATGTCCATTCGGATCGACATTCATAACCCTGCCATATACTTCCATAATCTATGGTTTTACGAGAAATATTAACTTGCCATTACTTTGTAATTCTACCAGTACATCATTCAAACGACATACAATGTTACTATAGATGTGACATTGACGAAATGTCACAGTGGAATGCGATAAGAAGATATGTTTCTCACAAAAATGGAATTATCTACAAGCTCATAAACATACATGAATTCAGTATGATTCTAGACATACCAACGTTGAAATTTTACGTCAGTTATTGAAAAGAACATCAGTTCCATAAATATTTGACCGATAAAAATGCAATACCTACTACCCAGACGGTTTTTCAGACTGAAATTTTTCTTTGTATAATTTTTTCTCGGTGGCTTTCTCATCACGCCCTAACTACTCAGCTATCAAGTTTTCCTGCTGAATATGCTTGCTGAAATACTCTCTGGCTTCCCTACCAGCTATAATAATTGGTGAGATGCGAGTGTGCCTACTGTAGGAACCTATACCTAACTTAGATAATATGTGTGATGTTATAATTATGTATGTCGACCGTGTCGACGGAAAGATGTGTACCTATATAATCGCATTATGTTCAATTGTATTCCATTTGTTTGAAATTAGCAGGTTATAGGACGTCCCCTGCTTTTAGATATTATACCTTAATACCTTACATGATGTCTACAGTTGGAAAAAGGGAGAGGCTATTCTTTTTAGACTAATCGGAAGAAGTTGGAGTCATCATCATCTGCGTAGCTTTTCCCCAATTATATATGTTGGGGTCGACTTGTAGTGTAACCGGATGCAGCTGAATACCAGAATTTAACATAGGGCGACTGACTTATTGACCACGCGACCTCCACAACCTGTTACCTTAAAAACATAGCTGTAAGAAAGAAAAATAGTAGAAGCTGAAAATTCCACGTTTCTTGCACTTTTCTGACATGTTTTCTATACCTTTTGTTAATGTCTACAATGTATCATTTAACCATAATAAAACCCTTCTACACCCACTAAATTGTCTTAAACAAAAACAATGCTGATATATCGAGCGGTTTAAATTTTATTGGGCCAATAATTCAGTGAATTGATGGCACGTCTTTGTTAATGCAATTATATTCCTTTATTGTGGCACGACACAAAAAGATGATTGGCAAGTGAGGGGTCCGACGCTGCGACTGTTTGCTGATGGCCGACACGGCGACAATTTGTTGGTAATCAGAGCGTATGGATTTGATTTCAATTTATGAAGAGCTTGAATTTGAGATAAAGAAGCTTCTCACAATCGAAGGAAGCTTTTCTGTAAGAAAATCCAATTCTGGGTTAAGCTCGCCGTTGCACATCTTTACATAGTATAAAACAAAGTCGCTCCCGCTGTTGTGCGCTTAGATCTTTTAAACTAAGCAAAGAATTTTAATGCTGTTTAAAATCAGCAATAGATAGAGTGATTCAAGAGGAAGGTTTGTATGTATAAGGCACCCGTGCGGAGCCAGGGAGAGTCAATAGTAAGCTATAATTTGCAATTTGTGCTTATATCTTTTAATTTTCTGTTCAACAAAGAATAGGAATAAGCTTCATTTCTCTACCTATAGCGGATTTCTTTCTGGAAAACGCTGTCATTTGAAGTCAATGTATATGATTTACTATAATCAGTCCATAATGTTCCCACTGCTAGGCTATAGGGCACCTTTCGAGGATTGGGGACGATCGGGTTGTAATTAAGCTCGAACCTAGCGCGGATTAGCTGATGTTCATATATCTTCGTTTTTTTTTTATTTTCTGTCGGTTTCCTCAAGATATTTTCCTATACCTTTTTGTGAACAGAGGTGAAGAAATGCTGCGTACCTACTAAAGAGCCTACCTGGGTTTGAACACAAGACCTCCAACTCATATGTTGCAGCTGGAACTACTCCATCGCTGCTTACAATACCTCAAATCAAATTGGTTCAATAACTATGAAAACACAGATACAATGTTTTAATCCTGAGGTCTTCAGGTCGAAAGTACTGGGTATATTACTATTACTACTGGCTAAGCACGCAAGTTTGTAGTTTACTTATTTAAAATATTATTAAATTATAAAGCAACATGATTATGTAACGCGATAAGGGTTTAATTTATTAAGTTTGTAATGTAAACTTTTTATCACGTTTAGAAGCACCGTTTGTACTGTACTTACGTGTCTGTAGAAATTACTAAATGCTTTCCATAAAAAATATGACAAATTGTAGAAATTGCAGCTATTTATGTATTATTGTATTAAATTATTTCCTTCGGTGGAATGAATTCCTCATGTATGCTTGGCAGATTTAATATTAGTTCGTTTATATCCTAGCTGCCGTAAGACATATCTTTATGCAAAGATACTCCTAGTATTGATACGCTTACTGTACTTTTTGGAATAACAATTAGTCATATAGGCCTCCTAATAAAGTAAATAAAGGTGGCGTAGAAAAATTACACCCTGTATGTTTTTATATAGTGTTCCACATTTTTACAATAATGAAATTCAATTGTCACTTCAGTGCAAAGACAAAATATATTATTTTCCTAAATGACTCTTAATTCAAAATCCTTTGAGAATCCGAATGAATGCGGCTACAAGCAGCCTGTCTAATTTAAGGTTGGTTGTAAGTTATAAAACCTTGCAGTAGGTACCTTACTTTCTGTGACACGTAACACTTATGTAGTTGTGGAATGCCACTGTTAAGTTATAGTATCCATAAAACATTCTGTTTCACAGTAATAAACAACTTGGCAGTACATCTATCCAGTATAAGGGTTAACCGCCCCAGTTAATGCTCACAACCATCCACCAATGTTGCCAATGGGGCAATACAGGGTAGATGAAGCAATAAACAATACAATAATCAGCAACAAACTGTATATTAACCCGACATTTATGGTAATGACTTAAATTATCGCACACTTCATAAATAAATGCTTTTCCCTTCGAGTTACATCAAAAAAGTATAGTAAATTGAATGAACTGCCCTCGGTGGGTATGCTGGACCTATTTGAGACCTTTTATTGTATAATTTTCCCATAAAACATCATTATGGTGTTGATAAAAACTGCTACCATTAATGTGACAATGTATCCTATGGTTTTTAATGGGTTTGTCTCGGTTTTTACATCTTATGGCGTTTTTTGAAGAAAGTGTACTTATTTGGTGTTCAGGTTTGTAGTCAATGGGGTAATTTTTTAGTGTTTTTCAGAATTTTAATATATTAGTGCATTGTGTTGTTTTGTATGTATGTAAAGTAGTGTAGATAGAAAATAATGTTCTGGTTGAAAAAAGGATAGTGTTTTGAATAAAATGTGCAGCGGTGCGTTTGAAAGCAACATTACTTTTTCCTTATCTTTATCTCGTCTTTAATATACCGCATCATTTGTAAGTATTATTATTGGAAACGAGCCCTGATGCGCCGAAACATTTCAGTTTTTTTCCATGTTATGGTGACATAGAGTGGCGGTACTTTCATACAAGCCTACAAGCTTGGCTTGCCCTTACAACTTACTACTCTTCATGATGTAAGGGTTTCTGAACAGTCTGCTTGCGTTATGGGCTTGCCGTATTGTTGGCACGAAACTGGAACATGTTTTTTCTTTTTTTTTTTAAATAATAAATTACTATAAACGTTGATGTAACCTTTTATTTGTGTCTGAAACCGAATATGTTAGCTGTAACAACTTTCTATCGTTCAATCACCAATCTTTATAAAAATAACAACTCCAGCGGTCCATTTCCGCCAACACGCACTATCTCCCCAGAGGAAATAGGCATAAAAGTCACCAGTTCCAGAATATCGTTAACAAGTTGCCGTCAACCAATCACAGTGCGTTATTCGATCACTGAGGCGCGAGCGCTGGCAATTTTTGTCCAATCTCATGGATTTCCGGCGACGGCACTCGACTTCCGGTGGCGCGGAAACGAGCCGACACGGCGGATATGCTCGCCAACATGTTGGAGTAATAATGGTAGTGAATGGTTATTTCCTTTTTAAAGTTGTAGAAGACTTGCGGTAAGGTATCAAATAATAGATGGACTGGATTTGATTGTCGTTTATTTAGACTGTCGTATTAAAATTTGCTTATTTCCTCGCTGCTGTCTAGAAAACCCTCTACATAATATCCTCATAAATAAATACGGATTTCATCTTTTATATTTAAACTCGCAAAGATATTGTCATCATAATTCTCACTGAAAACTAAGTTACAAGAAAAATTACTAATTTTCAATAATTATTATTATAATGTAGCCCCCTCCTCAATCACAACGGCGTCTTATTTCACGATCACTATTCTCAAAACGGTGAGGGAAAAACATCGTGAGGAAACCAGCATTTCCTGGACTCAAAAAAAATATAAATGACATAAGTACACCAATCTGCACTCGTGATGGTTTACAGCCCACTCCCTCTCACAGACATGCAGGGAGGAGGCTTGTGGCAGTGGAAGCAGTACCTATCTACGCTAATTATGCGAGGCTATTTTAGCGACGTCAGGTACACCATACAACGTATACGGTCGTAAGTTTGTTACATGATCGGGATTGAATTGTACCCGATAGTCTCCAATTACAAATGACCTAGTATACCTGTGTACTGTAATCTAACAAATTGTACGGTACACCTGAAACCTCGGGGGGAATTACCTGCAAGTGTGGCAATTACGTGTAGGTGTACTTAATCATAGCTAAGGGTGCTTTAACTAGCACTTTGTCAGTGACTTTGTCCGCCCAAGAATTTCCCGAAGAAGTAATCATGTTTTGTTCTTTGTCTACCTACTAAAGGGATCCTGTACAGCTTTCTAGGTCCAAGGGTTTGGGCTGGGTGTTGATGAATCAGTTATGGGTATGTGTATGCTTGACTTCTCTTACGGAACGGACTAACGGAAGGATTAACCGGCACTAGCACCAGAAAGAATTGTGTGCAAATGGAAGAGGGAGACCTTAGACTACTGATGTAGTTAGTTATGTAAGTCAATCAATATGCCTAGCCATTTCCCAACGGTTTCCAAACTAGCCGGATGCGGCTGAATACCCGTATTTTAAATGGAGCGACTGCCAGTCTGACCTTCACAACTCAGTTAGTATTTGCTATTTAATACCAGTTAGTACCGGATACGATACCCCTTGGTAAGACTGGTTGTCAGACTTTTCGGGCCACTGACTGTAACGACTGTCAAAGGTCTACGAATGACAGCCGGAACTCCGGCTTAACGTGTTGTCCGAGGCACGGAGGAAACTCGGTATGTAATGGGTGGTCACCCATCCACAGTACAACCTAGGCAAGCGCGGCTCAACCTGAAGATAAACCCGAGCGACTGTTATTATTTTTCCCCGAGCTTAGTAGTTAGTTATGTAAATAATAAGTTTGATTGTTTTTTATTTGTATGCGGATGCAACACTATGACTTATCTAGGGTTTCATGACGACCGATTTTCCAGAATATCTTTTCAGCATTGCTGACGGAAAAGAGAAAAATGTTACATAATGCTTAGTTACCTAATTTTCCTTTAAAGCCAAATGATACCGGTACTTAAAAACACTCTACCTATATAAGTACATAATATAAAAGTCTTCATAGAAGGTCAAATATAATGAGTACCTACGTATATTAGCGGTAACATTAGGTACGATGACGATAATATTTTTAGATATTAGCACATAAGTAATATAGCAACGTTTAGCTTAATGTGCGAGTAGTTGTGACTGCAATTATGTCAAGGTTTTGGAAGTAAAGTGATATTAAATTATGGGAATATGGTCTTGGATCGGTTTGTGGTAATCTACTAAGTACTATGTACTCCTTTTTATTTATTTTTGTACTCATTTATTACATTTTTAAATATTTCAATCTAAAGTAATATAAAAAAAAAAGATAGTGGGCCACCGGTGTCGGGAACAGGGTCCAAGCTACCGGCCGGTCAGGACTCCAGAGAGGAAGCTCCTAACAATACGCGCCGTGTCCAGGAGTACCGCTTTTTGAATCAAGTCCTTGATCCAGCTGCCTAACGAGAGCCTCCTCAGGTATTGCTCGAGGCTCTTGGCAATTAAGCTATTGGCTGAAACGACTATCTGCACAATGATCGCTGCGCTCACATCGCACATGTGGACAACCTCGCAAGCCCAGTCAAGATACTTGATTTGCTTATCTTTGTCGGCTTTCATTTTCATGCGGGTCCGTTATGTCAACAATTATTGCGCTTCGCTCTGATCGATCCACCACCACCATATCAGGTGTATTGGTTACAATAGACCAGTCAGTGATGATGGATTGATCCCAGTACAGTATGATATTGCCATTTTCGAGAACTGGGTCGGGCACATACCTATGTACCAGTAGCGAAGGGTCAATTTTTGTAAGAGGTAAGCCGGAGTACATATCTTTAATGTGTTTATATTATTTGTCTATAGGATACTGACTGTGCCATTTTTCAAAGGGAAGCCGATAGGAATCGAGTTATATGGAAGCTTCGTCACTGCTATGTACTAAATTATTATCACATTACCAGTACAGCCGAATTCACTGACGGTTTACCACTTTTAACCCTTATGCCCTAGGTAATAAGGTTGAACACTACCTTCCCTGACAGTCGACCACTTGGTCGACTGCCAGTGAAGGTAGTACGCACGGCCGTGGTTTTCCACTACTCTTATAGCCATCTACATTCATATTCAACATTTTCTCACTACATTTCCCTCATTCCTCCGCATCACATGTCCACATCACGATAACCGATTACCTCACAACTTTTCAATCACCGGTGCCACTTATAAACCAAAATGTGAACTTATTCCAATATTCAGATTCTGAAATTAAGTAATAATCAATCCACACAATCTTTATAATCTAAACCAAAAGTTACGTAGAACAAAAGAAAAACGCGAAATCAGAAGAAAAAAAATACATCGTTTCACAAACTTTTGAAATGTCGAGGTTTTCGATCAAAACTTATCGAAAACGCGTGGTTGTTAAAGTATAAATATTCACCGTTTGACGGTAGTAGCAACTTTTTCATTTCACGGGGAGTTTGGGAGAGATTGAAACAATAACAGGGGCTGAGGACTGAGGAGTGACGTCCCTTGGGAGGCACGCGTCTTGCGCCCCCAGGGGTCGGTCATAGTGGGAGCGATTAGCGGGTGGATTATCTTTGGGGGTAAAAAAGAACCCCTTTTAGTATCGTATCGGTAAGGATGGTGTTTTAGCTATCGTCTAATTGCTTTTCCATTTACATTTTTAATGTTATGATCCACGAAAAATGTAGTTATTATCCCTGTAAGGTTTCTACTTATCTTTGTTTTTACATCAAATGATTTATATATGACTGTCTTCGCTAATCGTTATCATTTTAAGACAATATAAAATAGCGTTACTCTTTTGTTTTTCTCCACCCCACGCTGCCCGCCTACAGTCGGACCCAACCTCCAACAGTATATTGATTGGATTTAGCGAATTCAATATAGATGTTATATTGTATCAGAATTGATGGTTATTTGCTTATCAATTCTTTTCTTTGTCGCTGTTTCTTTTGTCGGCGTTCTGATAACTGACTTGTATATTGAATAAAACGAGGTGTTTGCTATTTTGGGATGATTATAATGCTGGCGAATTTCGTAATAAGCAACATAACATAACATCACGCCTGTATTCACGGAAGAGTAAGGCTGAGATATACTTAATATTACACCCACATTTCTCCAGTTATATTTGAGTCCCATGTAATAGGGGGCGAGCCTATTGCCATCAACCGGGCATACATCCAGACTCCGTGAAAAACCCAGTAACACTGGGAATCGAAACCACGGACCACTAGACCCAAGACCCTTTATAATCAGGGCTTAGAGTTTTGTATCTTTCAGTTAGGTATCTACAGAAACATAATTTTGGAGTTTTTTTCATCATCACAAATCTTACCAACCCTGGCAAGCTCTTTGCCCTCGTGATATGGAAAGTTGTAGGCGAAGCCAAAAGGAAGGGTTATGATTTTAGCAGTCTATGTATGTGTGTTTGTATTTACGTATGTTCCTCCGTAGAGCCTAAGCTATTCATCCGATTTTGATGAATAAGGTGTCAAACGATTGGAAATTATGGTCCAGGTAACCGACTTCAACAATAGGAAGTATCGATTTTATCTTGTAAACCCCGAATTTAATAAGAGCGTGATTTTTCAGTAGTCGGGCTTTTTAGTTGTTGTATAGCACACAAATTCTTGTTATCATTAATGTTGGTGACTGTCACAATCTAGATTTGTTAAATCAAACTTTATTACTTTACACCCTAAAGTTTAGAGATCCGAGATTAGAGTCTCGTGACTGCATCAGGGACTGGAGTCCGCATAGCTGAATTATGGGACGAAAACATTTGAAGTTTTTGCCATGGATACGCTAAGAAGAAGAGATCCCGTACATACAATGTCTGTTTATGGTATTCTTCATACTCAAAATTACAGTGTTAAGCCGTTACGTGTTAGGCTGTCATTTGTAGATCTTTGTCAGTCGATACAGCTAAGCCAGTGGCCCGAAAGTCTGATAACTAGTCTTACAAAGGGGTATCGTATTACCCAGTACTAACTGGGTTGTGGAGGTCAGATAGGCAGTCGCTCCATGTATAATATTGGTATTCAGCTGCATCCGGTTAGACTGGAAGCCGACCCCAGTACTTAAAGGCTAGGCAGATGAAGATGATAATAATCATAATTACAGTGTCATGTTCTTCAATTGCCATTTACACGTCATATTATCAATATTTGCTAATTTTACTGTAAATGTAACTAACACAAAAAGGCTATGTTTTTCCCAGGCTTTACGTAGACAAGGTCAGAATTCAGAGGATAATAAGACATTGCGGTTTAGAACAAAAAGCGTCCATTATACGGAAGTCGAGTGATCCTCATTATGTTGTTGAGATGCGCACGAGCATCGCCTGTACCCTCCCACAGACGATTTGTGTTAAGAGCTTTTTTGTTTTGAATTTAGTTTAATTGGGAGACCGTAGAATTGAAAGATTTGGGTATTGGAATGGGATTTTATTTTAAACAATATGACGATTATGTCATTATCTGATTGATTTTGAGGTACATTTGTACAATATTAGAAGTTTAGTCTAGGTTGATTGATTTATTTATGATCTGTGGAAGACTTAAAGCTAAACAAAACAGGATAAAAGTAGTAACTGAAACTGACAGCGTTTCTTACTGAAAAATTATAGTCAATTAATTTATTTCAATAAAATCACTACAGGGTCTTTTGAGCTGGCAAGCAAGAATTAGGAAAATCAGAAAACCAGTTAGCCCTATGGTGTTAAAATCACATAGTATAGGAAAGGCTAAGAAAAACATGGTCTGCTGACCACACAAGAGAAGAGGAGCACTGGTGTTGCAGTTATGTGACTAAAGTGACACAAAATATAGTATTACATAACACTATTTATCAATAAATATATCTAAATGAGTATGAACATCTGTATAAGAATTTAGCACTCCATTTTAATCGAGCAGTAAGCAGGTGGTCCAAAGCTCTTTGACAGATATTTTGGAATTTAAATTAAGAACAATCCCCTGTCATGTGAGGTAGGTAAGTTATATCTTTGAGCCTAGACTTGGTTTTATAACACATTATATATTGTACATGGCTACTACTACTACTTAGTGTTTAGGAGAGAGCAGATTCAAAGATACGATAAGCTAGCGAACAGGTAGCATTTTTTTCTAATCATCGCAAAAAGTCTTTAATCACTTCTTGGTAGTTTTTTAAAGATGATTTAATGTATCAATGTTGTTTATTTTTTAGTGCTTAGTTACGTTTTTATAATCAGATATAGAAAGTTAATTCGAGTAGCTTTCTCTTCACAAGTTCACACACTCTAAATAGGTTTATAGATGAAATCTAGAATAGGTAGTAGGTACATCAAATTCTAAGTTAGATCTCTTAGGTAAGAGACTTTCTACTTAGCTAAGAGATCCATTTTACAACTTAAACAAAACATAAGAAGAGCTCAAAAGAATATTATTTCAAGTATTGTGAACTGGTGTAGTTAACATTATACAAACAGACAATAAATCAGTAGTCTAGTCTAGTTAATTTTTTGCTGACTCTACAACTGTAGAATTAATTTATGAGTTGAAAAATATTGAGAAAAGTTGCCAATAATACAATTTTTAGGCTCTGGATGCCTAAAATAATTTCATTTTTAGCCGACGGATCTAAGAAAACTGTCTTTGGTTCTACACTTTATACATAAACAAAACATAATAAAATATACACTGACAGCACTCAAAATGCAGTAAAGTAATTGTAGAATAACTCAAACGACTGCACAACGTATGACGGCTCAAAAAACATCAAAAAACCACCTTTATATTATACAGCTCACGACAGAATCGTAAATCGAGAGCTAGTCGTAACTCGAGCAATTTAGGTTATACTACAAACAAAACATAGTTTTTTATATATCGGAAGCAGCAAAATACATATTTATCGCAGTAGTTACATCAAAAGCGAGTTGCTAGTACAAAATGTACGGTGCATTTGTGACTGGCTCTGTGACTGATTGTCGCGTGACACACGAGCGAAGAGAGTGACAAACAAGTCACGTAATAAATGGTAATGGTGGATAATGTATTCTGTTTGATGTCGTTGTGATGATTGGTTTTATTTATTGGTTGGAGTTGATTTGTTTTATGACTGTCGAGGATGGAATGGGTGTCTGGGATAACTTAGAGGAAGCAAAATAATTTTTGAGAAAAAACTGTTTCGAAAAGTTCGAATGAATACATATCGTAATGCGTTTCATCGGTAGGTACCTATGGTCGATATCAAAAGAAAACTTATTGATTCTACACTGTAGTACATTATGTTTACAAACGCTTTAGTTGAGCTTTTTGTTTTAACTCCCTCATCACTGAAGTTCAAATTAGTACTTGATAAAGATACACCAAGAAGAAAGAACTTCATCTCTACATTCGTTTTTAGTTCAAAATAACTATCACGTAAATGTAGAGATTAATTCAATACGACAGATGTGAGTATAATGTAAGCCAGGATTCGTGCGCAATGCAATAACAAACAAAATGTTACTTTTATAGTTCTTACAACTAAGATAAGCATCTAAACGGTTACGTTTTCACTAGCATGCGAATCGGTCATGCTTTCCAGCAACTATTTACTATGAATTAAATCAGCAAGCCAATATTTTGGGCATTGTCTTTAACGGAACATTTAACTGGACAACCATTAAAGCAATTTTGCAGCAATAAAGCTGTCAACAATAACTCATAGACACAAATTCCCAACGAAATTCAAATTGGTTATTGAAATTTTAAACTAAGTGGCGATCTTCAGTGAATTATGTAAACATGAAACACGCACCGATTAATCATTTGCAAACAAATTTTTTTGCCAATAAAATGTATAAAATGAGACGTTTCGCGTGTCGTCCGCGATGGCCGTGTATCACGGCAGCTCCAACGTATATTATAGTAAAGTTACTGATGTCATTAATCAATTCGTTTTTTTGTGTGTAAATGCGATTTTTATTGTCCGCGAACGAGTCGTGAATCCATTTGTGTTAATGAATGCCGCAAGGTGGCCCCCGATTAATCCAATGTCATTTTATAATAATGTTTGTAATCAGGCTCCCTTAGTTTTTGCAAAGGTCCCCTTCGACGACTGTAAAAAAACTGTGTGAAGATGACAGTTGGTGCTTGTGTTTTGTTTTGTTTTGATCTCGGATTTTTGGAGATTTCAGGGGATGTTAAAGTTGTTTGTGTAGTGGACAAATCTTTTAAGCAGTATCAGAATTCTGTTGGGTTAGCAATTTTGTGTTTGTATTGTATCTCACGCCAAGAATCACTGTCTAGTTGAATAAATACGTTTTTAATAATTGAGTCTGTTATTTCGAGACTTATATTTTGCGAGCTCTGTATATTCAATTAATGATTGCATCTAACCATGTGTACCTACTTAGGTGGTACCTTAGTGAAATCATTATGGACCCTGTCGAACTCAGTAAAAATAATAAGAGCGAAGAAGTTTTGATACTTGTCTAATGTTATTATTGCAGGGGCTATGTTAGCGCAGCCCCTTTACTTTTAGAATAAGGCTAAACCGCGTTAATTCCTATTAGGTACATAAAAGTATAAAGGTAGTAAGTGTGTATTTAATTGCCGTATGAGTAGATACATACTTATGTATTAAAAAAACCCAAAAAAACAGCTTGTCATTGACACGATTGATCAATGTCAAATTTTTTATAGAAATAAGTATTATGATTAAATTGTAGTGTATATGAATATCGAATTATTGAATAAAGTTTTAATGCTCAAAAGGTTTTTTTGTCCGCAAATAAAAAAGTAGTTTTATGCCTGGTCGATGTCAATGTGCTGGCAGTTTCGTCACAACGTTAATGTTTTCCTCATTGTTGGTGTTTTTATTTTAGTATATCAGTGTAAATGTCTATTTACATTTATATTTTGATATATGTATTTATAGTATTTTGAAATATATTTATAGTTTTTCGATATATATTTATAGTACCTATTTTGATATATATTTCGCTTCCAGCGGATCCCCGCAACCTTCACGAGGCCGGTCAATGTGGCGACACTTGGGGGAGGCCTATGTCCAGCAGCGGACGTCTTTCAGCTGAAATGATGATGATGAAATATATTTTTGTAGTATTTTATATATATCCTTGTAGTTTATCTTAGTATTCAATTAAACTTATTTTCATATATATACTTACTACTGTTTCTGTGTCTCTGTATCACCCAAAGGTTGGCTGGTAGAAAATGTCTATGGCATTAAGGCCGCCTCTGTAAATTGTGCTTGAAGTGTTAAATGAATAAATAAGCTCAACGCAAGCCCTATCTTAAACATAACCTCCGGCGAACTATGGTTAGGTACTGAAGTCGTTTTTTTGGCGAACGACATAGAGGGAATCATTCCTGTACACGTCACACCTCTGCCTAGACCTTCGGAAATTACAGGCGTGATGATATGTATGATGATGATGGTATGTACATAACATCACGCCTGTAATCCCCGAAGTTTAGGCAAGTGTACCTAATGGTAAACCCACATTTCGCTAGTTATGTTAAAGTCCCATGTAATAGAGGGCGAGCCTATTGCCATCAACCGGTCATAAATCCTGACTCCGTGGCTGTTTCTGAGAAATTCCTCATGGTAAACCCAATAACACTGCTCGACCAGGGAATTGAACCCAGGACCTCATACTTAGCAGTTGCGCTTGCGACCACTTGACTTACGAGGCAGTCATGTGATGTTATGATATGTTACGAATAAGTACCTATGATGCTTCTTGCCAATTTGTAGCAAGTAGAGTGTGTCGTGATGGTTGTTTAAATTTAAATGATCTAAATGACATTGCCAGGAAGGGGCTGTGGGATCATCATTCTTCTTTCCTTATTCCAATTTATTTCGGGTCGGCTCAGCATGTCTTCTTCTTCCATACTTCTCTATCACACATTCCATACTTCTCTATCACACATTCCATCCATCGATTTCACATTCATACTCAGCATTTTCCTCATTCCTCCGCATCACATCGCAACTTTTCATTCACCGCGCCGGCGCCATTTTCAGACTTCCTCTTATGTACTCATTCCTTATATCGGGGGGCACGGCAGTGCCCCCGCCAAGTCGAGAGCGAAGCAAACACTGCCGTACCATCCTTTACTGGAACCATTTCGCCGCATTTTCAGGCCCCTATTTGAGAACCTCTGGATAAGACCAGAACTCAGAAATTTTTGTCATCCAGTAAGCTATAATCACATACTTAAAATCCAAAATTTCAAGTATGTAGGTCATTTAGTTCCGAAGTTAAGCGAAAGCAAAGTTTCGCATTTATGACACTCACTCACTCATGATCATCAAAATAGAACTAGTACTTCCCATAAACTCAGAGAGCTGAAATTTGGTACAGAGTTAGGGTTTAATGGCCACATAAAGGGAAAACTATAAAAACTAGGATAATCGAACATCTGGAGTACCTGGTGACCCTGATTAGAAAACACAAGAGCCCAACCAAACTATTAGAGATCGACATACCGCCTTTACAAAAAATATTCAACTTGGTGGGCCGCTTTGTTTGATGTTAAAAATCGAAGGTCTGAAGTATCTGATGAAGAACCCTCAGCTGGTCTCAGCTGTATTAGAGATATGGTAATGCCCCCTTCTACTATTGGCACATAAAAAAATCGACTGTCATTGCAAAAATCCAGCGTAGTGGGACACATCTTATAATTTAATCTAGCCTATAGCGTCCCACTGCTGGGCGAATGCCTCCCCTTCTGCTTTTAATACGCATATAAATAAAATTAAAGGAAAACTCTGGATAAGATTAGACTGGCTGTTGATTCAATTGTGGCAAAGTGTGTCAAATAAGAAAATCTAATAAAATAAATCAATATACGTTTCTACAAAAAGAAGTGAAATCCCACCAAAAACATTCTGTAAAAAACTAGCCAACTCTCGATGGAGCTGCTTGTTTATCTCTTAAAAGTAATAAAATCTAGACAAAGTCGTGCCAAGTCTAAGGTTCCTTACTGCGATTTCTTTATTATTATAGTTAATGTTGTGTAACTTGGCCGTTGAAGGGAAGTCCGTCTGTACTGGAAATAATTTTTTATACTGTTTGTTTCAGGCTTGCCCATACATAAGTATTATTGAAATACGCAGCTTTATCAAGCCTACAATTGACTGGTTATTGAATCAACGTTTTCCAAGTGGCAATTTTCGGTCGTCGGCGGTTCTGGCGACAGCTTGGTGCAATGGTGTCATGGAGCACCTGGTTTTGTACCCTTGTGTACCCTTCAACGGCCAAGTCACACAACATTAACTATAATAATAAAGAAATCGCAGTAAGGAACCTTAGACTTGGCACGACTTTGTCTAGATTTTATTACTTTTAAGAGATAAACAAGCAGCTCCATCGAGAGTTGGCTAGTTTTTTACAGAATGTTTTTGGTGGGATTAACCATTCGCGTTACAACACACATCCCCCTCAGCATTCAATAAAATTGGTTGTTTGGTAACCATTTTGTGAAATTGTCTCTGGAGATTGTATTGAAAATCAATCCGAAATTTTATCTTGTAAAAGATGGCGGCGATATATCTGACTATGGCCAAGCGTTAACAGAACCATATTGCACTCCAGGAAAAGTTTTTACACTTCAATCAACTTATCTGTTCAAGCGGGAAAACACAGAACTAAAACAAATGTACCAAGTTTGACATATCGGTGCATTTTTTCTTGACAATCACCGCCACTTTGGACTGCAAACATAAAGTGGTCATACTGTACCATGTTACAATGTAACTGTAATCTATGCTAATCTATCTATTGAAAGAAAAACAAGGTTCGTATCAGCTGCCTGTCACTGTCACTCCCACGAATTACAAGTGAAATGAAGTAAGTTTAGCATAAGTTATGGTTGGTCAAACGTTTTCAATTCACTTTTTCAGTCGGACGGTCACAAAAAGTATGGGACAAGTCTGTCTTCCTGTGGTGGTGGGCCGAGAGGATGAGCAAGTAGCTACATTTTAAATTGTGTTTTTGTATTCTTTGCTTAAATTAGTAAATAAACCATTCAACAGGATTGTGTCCATCAGCATCCAGTCTTCATCTTCCTAGCGCTATCCCAGTGTTGCCAATAAAAAATAAATCAATAAAATAAGCCGTTATTACTGTTTTACAATGTTTACAGTATTTAGAAAACACATTTTTTTTTATCTTAGACGATCGTTTCTAATCAACAGCTTGTCCTTCGACAAAGGCCGCTAAGTTATCCATTTGACGCCCTTTGCTTCTTTTTCCATTCCTGATGATAATATGATGTATCATAATTAATGTTAATCAATTTCCTTCACAAACATGAAAACAAATAAATTATTTACTGAGAATAACAATCAGTTTCTTAGATTTTGATTGAATCGGTCTTAAAGTCCGAAAGTTGTTTATATTTATGCCTCCTACCTACTAGCATCTCATGGAAGGATTCCGAAGATGTCAATTACACCTTGTTATCCCTGGGCACACTTATCACAGGTTTGGAGGGCATTTCCTTGGGTACCGAGGTGGCGCCTGGCATATCGTGACGTCATATTTGGGGCTGTCAAACTGTGGCATGTGGGAAACAACGGACGTGTGTAAGTGAGTGATCGAGGGTTATGACACAGCACCTTAGAGAGCAGTAGTATAAGTCAGAATGCTCTAATTAGGTATACCTACTTAGTATATGATGTTGGTGACTCTTTTCGAGTTTACAAAAATGATGATTTTTACTTTAGCAAAGGATTATAATATTTTCTACAGCTGTCTTATATCATTTAAATAAGGAAGCTTATAAGTTTAACATGACAAATATGTAGCCTTGCTGTTGTAAATAATGCCTGTTTTAAGTTACACCTACATAATTACTAAATATGATTGTACATATCGGATCGGATATTCGTCGCTGAGCTCAGCACCGAGACTTGAAAATTCAACAGACAGAACTGTTTTATTTACGCATTCATTTAGGTGAACATACATAACTTACACGCTAAATGATAGACCATTTAAGAGTTATCAGTCTCAAAAACCATTCTCAAAGCCGCAACCTCGTTATCCTCCCAACTTTTCCTACTGCTCACCAGCCACAGTACGAGACAGTGACTATGCAGTCTGCGCCGGCGCCGCCCGCTCGACGTCATTACGACGAGACCCGACGGGACCGAGCAGTAATAGCGGCCCACAAGGAATTCAACTTATTTGGACGAGACAGTAAGTATGATACAAATTGGTACTAGGAGGTATGCTGATATGGGTGGCGAGAAATAGGCCTAGAGGCTTTTAAATAAAGGTTCTTCGAGTCTATTGTAAATGATAAACTTTTTCGGAACGCAAGCTTTAAGCAACAGCATCTAAGATGTAAAATTGAAATCCTGTATTTCATTCCTGCTTGATGTAAAGGAATACCTGTAGTGTTTGGGTTTTGTGCGTGATGATATGATTATGGCTAGAAAAGGAGTGAATTCTGAGATGACTGGTTAATAGAGATCCAGGAAAGAAACTGCCATGCTGCAGTGCACCACCCGCAAATAAACGTAGGACCAGACTAAGCCTGATGGCATGAAAAGGTTTACGTCTGCCGGGATTATCACCCCTGGCGGAGGCCTTTCACTCAAGGTTAAGCAGAAGCCAGCCTCATAGATTGGCCTACGAGATGCCATTCAAACAAAAAAAGAAAAGGATTATCATTTTATTTATTTACGTAGCTTTATTTTATACCTTGCATTTATCTAACAGCATTTAAAGTGTTGTGTACTTATTTATTTGTTAGTAATGTTAGTTTTTATACTTAAAATATGGTTAATATTTTTAGGTGTAAGAGGGCTGCCTATTGCGGTGAAAGCCTCCTCCAACCTGTTCGAGCTAAAGGCTGGGATTATCATAATATCTCATAATTACCATTTTTTTCCTTATGGAAAAATGATCGCTAAATATCATGTATACTGTACATGTTATTCAAGTTCATATGTAGTTTCGTTGACTCTGGCATATTATTTAGTTCAGCTAGATGGCACGAATCCTATACCTACATGGGTAGGTGATATCACATACAAAATCTCAACGATATCTTGACTTCCCAGTAAAACTCAGTCCCACGCTGGGCACAGCATTTGGACTGGCAACGCGAATATATCGACAGATCTGATCTTATCGTCCGCGTCGCTTGCGCACACCGACTGACAGCATTTTAATTAGCGCACAGATTTCAACCATTTTGTGAGTGTAGAGTGCTATAAACGTTTATAAAGTAACGTGTATAAAGTGAAGATGAAGATGGCAAAGTTAGTATTTAGTGTGTGATATCCCATTCTTAACTCCGGATTCAGGGAAGTATCTGTTATGAAGATTGAACACTATGAACGCTTTTAAGCAGTAGATACTACTGTTACTAAAAGAACAAAAAAAAAAATTGCTGTAGAATCAAAATTGGGGCATACATGTACAGTCGACCAAACTTGCATTTGACTACCGTAAGGACTATTCCTGCTTGCAGCGCCCGGCCGCTATAAACACTTAAAAACTACCTCCCCGTTGGTCTTTTAGACTGTAGCACACTTGCCAAGAAAAAAAGAGAAGTGAATCCTGTAGTCATTTCCTAGGCTCGCCCCTACTACATAAGCCTGAAACAACTGGCGACACCTGGGTTTAGTATAGGTATCTAGATAAACCTTTTTCATAATATATTTATCAGTACATAGAGCTACCCGAAACGGTCAAATTTTCGCAATCAGCTTTGAACCTAAAACTTCAGCGATAAAGTTGAAAATCTATTAATGAAATTTGACAGATTGTAGTAGGTTGATGTGCTGGCGTCTGTACCTGCCAGTCCTATCGGACCTTACAATGTAAAACGTAACAACACAAACTTAAATAACTTAAAAGCACCTCCGGAGCTAGGTGTCGACAGAAAGGTTATCTTGTTCATCAATTAGCCTAGACGGACAAGATTAGCCAAGATGAAGAAGAGTTACCATTTTTCTTCAAAGTGCTAAGTTAAAATAAATTCTATGATATAATACCAATTATAATGTTGACTCACAGCAGAAGCTGTATCACATACAAAGTAGGTTTGTCCTTATACCATTTTACAAGAAACAAGCATTAATCGTTTGTCCCTTCCACAATTCAATTAAGCCGTAATAAAAATCGCTATCATCCATCTTTTACAAGTTTACAAGTTCATATCGTACTGTCATTATAAGACATCTTCTTGTAATGGTACCGTTTATTAAAGAACGACACATCTCGAGTGACGGCCGACATGACTTCATCGAGTTTTCAATTAACAGGTGTTTGTTAGGGTTACCAAGTTAAAAGAGTAACCATGGAGATTCTTCTCGGTTCTTCTCCATAGGAAACGACCAACTCATACCGTGCACCTTTTCTCTACGTTTTATAAGTGTCCATGTAGGCCTTTGTGAAATAAAATATTTTGATTTTCAAGAGGGTGTAGTAATAAAATGATTGCCTTGCAACTAAGGGAATTTAGGGAACTAGTGTTCAAAAGAGTCTATTTAATTTGGGCCTCAGTAAACAAGCATAATATCGTCTAGTGAACCATCTTGAAGGATTTTGCATTAAGTCCGGACTGAATTTAATTGAGTTTTCTGTGCAGTGTTGTAAAATTAGTACGCGTATAGTACTGGCTGTAGAATATTTCCACATAATCATGAGAATAAAATATTACATTCAACAGATAACTGAAAAGCATTAAATTATTGGGAAACCGTCTCAATAATTTAATGCTTTTCAGTTTCTAACAGACTTGTTGCTTAAATTGGTAGCCCTATCGTATGGCGCCAACCATATTTTGTTCTTATTTCTCACAACATACAAACTTTATAACAACTAAAAGGTAGGTGCATTGAAATGAAAACAGGGCAAAGAATAGATTTGTGTCTTCTCGAATATGGTTTAGAGTTCAAAATAAAATAATTTGGAAAAAGCACTTGTTAGAAATAGAAATAAGGGAGCTACATTCATGTCGTACTAGCAAAACTTGTACAAACTTAGGGCAAGGCGCACACAACATATTGGCGCGCGCCCAAATTAAAAATTCCGCCATTTTGTCAAATCACAAATGTTTTACTTCCCGTATCAACATCATTCAAGGCCAACAAAAATCCTTGTCCTGTATGTTAAAATAATAGTTTAAAAACACAACAAAAGTTTTACAGTTTAAGTTTTTTTTTTAAATCCAAAATCATAGTCAACATCAATTACTATTACTTACTTTTACTTTATTAGTAGTGTAAGAGATGTCCACATCTTTGCAACAAGTCTCACTGGGCGAGCTTGATTTCTAAACGTATCGTCCGATCAGCATTACGAGTACATCGCCAACGTCGGTTGAGACACGCGAAACACGCCCATGTCGATTTTTAAATGACGTGAAAGATCAGCATCTCAATTCTGAGTCGGAGTTGGCTAACAGCTTTATAACAAGCGATTAAATAATATAATAACATCACGCCTGTAGTCCCAGTAGGGTTAGGCAGACTTGTACTACTACACACCTACATTTCGCCAGCTTAGTTCCAGGTGACGATTTAATTATGTAGGTGAATGAAAAGCAACATTGGAATTGTGGAACATTTTCACGTTTCAAATCAGTGTTGAAGTTTTTAAACTGTTTACGATACCGTATGATCTACATTGAGTTTCGTCTATCAAAAAAAAGTATAACAATACTCTATCATGTAACAACGTATCAAATTCTCTATTACAAACTCATTGTCCATAGACCCGTTAAAAACCTCACGCACTGGCAACTTTTGTTACAACGCTTTTAAAAAAGCTACGCACAAAATGCCAACATCATAAAACAATTTCGATTAAAAAAAAGAACAAATAACTTTTTTTGTCGATACATCACTGATCTCAATATGGAAATCGATATAAAAATCGATAGAAAGGGACGGACGCACAAAAATCACGAATCATTGCATCGTGATCTGTTTTTTTCGACGTCTCAATAATAAATTTGGACACAAAATAAATAGTTATATCTCAGCGTGCCGTAATTACGTTGTTAATAAGTACAATGCAGCGATCTGAATCAATCGGGACGTCATTTGCTTGACGTTTCAATCAGCATCGCATTGTTTGTATTGTATGTTTAATATGTATAGATTGTGTTACCGATATACTGGTTTTTTTGTTGGTCCATTGTGAGATGACGGCTTGTTTTTGTTTAAGAGTCGGACGGACGGACGCGGCGGGCGCCCGATGAATCCGTGTCATGTATTGAGACGTCTTTGTAATTTGTTATGAAATATTAGGCCGATAGATTCGAGCGCCTTGATCTGATCTGATATTAAAAACTGAAGGTACGATTTTTGAATTAATAAAATGAAACGCGGGTTTTTGTCGCGACTTGTGGGATCTTCCACATGATTCTTTTGTTTAGATGATCAATCATTACGGATTCTATAAAGTGACTGTAATAAGTTTGTGCTAAATTAATTTAGCTAGCAGTTTCTTTCACGGCTGCGCGATGTAGAGCTGATAAATTGAATTTCGTATTTAGGTGCTAAGCTACTGTTATTAAATCAGTGATTTAATTTCACGATTTGAGCTTCGAGTTGAGCACTTACTACCTTGTAATTTGGGCATTAGTTGTAGGCTTAACCCCGTCGCTAATGTTCTTTTTAAAATGAGAGATTGTTATCATTCTACAAGGCATGTTACCTAGAGTTTTATTACCTACAAATCCCAAAAGTAAGCAAATAGATTCTTTTTCTATATCTAAAAAAGTCCACCTGTAATAGACAAAGGCATTTCTAATTGGTTTCTATTTATTTATTTATTTATCGACTACCACACTCACACTTTATTTGTATCACATTTTCTTACCACTGTTCATTTTAAAATATTATTAGTAATGCAAATAATACGTTTGAATCTATAATTCATGGTGTAAGGATTGTTGCACTCGACGGCTCTAGACAGTAATATATTAACGTTAATGTAGCCTTTTTCGTGCAAACGATTAAAGTATAAGTACCTTGAGTAAAAGACAGTTGCAGTCCTTAATGTCTCTGTAAGTTTTTGCACCAAATAAGTTACGTCGAAATATTAAAAAGGCACCTGACAAGTCTTTGGGTCAGACGATAAAAAAATGCTGACCGTTATGAGTTACAATCTAATGACTCCTTCGATTAATAAAAAAAAAAGAATTAAAAAGTAAATACGCGCGCTCGCGAGGTGCGTTCCAATTTTAAAGTCGCCACATGTCGGCAGTGACTTGCAGGATTCGGATCGAAAGCTTTCGACCATCCGTCGGGACGATTATTTTAAAACTAAATAGAATAAAATAGTTTCCTTTCGACAGGTTGAGATGTTGTTTATATTTTATAAGTAATATGATAACTACCTAATGGCTTGATAATTTCAAATTTTGAAATGGTTGCCTTATTGGTATGCCAGAAGTAGAAGACATTAGTGGTGGTGGTGCAGCTTAATGTAAGTTTTGACATGATTTGGGTAACTTGTATAATAATAATTATAATTTGAGGTTTTCTTAGAAAAGTCTGGAAAATATCAAGCTATTAGAAAATTCCATTCACGACTGCAAATAACGTTCTAAAATCGAAAGTCCCACCGTTGATCAAATGCATTTAAATATTTCCTTCGCCATTAATTATTTATAGATTTCCTCGCTATCGTTAAGCGCATCAGAAGGGTGGGTAGATAACAAAAACTTAGCTCCCTACATCGTTCAAATATAGCAATAATTCCGCCATTTGTTTACACTTGTCGTTCAAAAGACAAACTACATGTAATGTATTATTTATTCAATGTTTGTTTTATTTATTACTCTTGTTTTCCTATTTAGTGTAGCGTGAAAGTTTTTAGTACTTGATTGTTCTATGGTACGTTTTGTTTTTATGGACTTACCTACCATGTTTTCGTTTTCTATGATCAAAATTGGAAAAAAATATCGCGTTGATGTCTTTAATTTATGGAATTGTGAATAGTGTGTGACGGAGTAAGAATGCAATAAAGGCACAAAAAACCTTGTCAAGACATCTGTCAGCCTCTGTCGTGACTGTAGCCCTGGTACCTCATAGTACGTCTTAAGATTAACCAACGGATTACTTTATCAACATCATCCTTCAGCCGGCCTTAATTTGGGGTAAAAGCTAGTATGCCAAATTAATTGGGGGTGCATATTAAGCAGGAACAGCCTACAATGTTACCACTGGTGAGAGAGAATGGACTGTCATCCACCACTCGGAACTAGTGCGGGTTGGTAGATGCCACCATGTCTTCGATTTTTTGGTTCCAGGACTGGCCGGTTGTTTCACGATGTTTTCCTTCAACGTTTTGAGACCGGTTGGTGCTGTAAGAATAATTGTGTTTAACATTTTCAAACATTTTCATGCAAGTACTTCCTGAAATATCTACCTTTAATAAAATGAATTATCTGCTTCTGAAATATTATCTATTTTATTTATGTCCGCGGCTTTACAACATGGGAATAAAATTTAAAAAAAGTAGCAAAAATAGTAAATAATTTGCATGCGTTTTTATGATAATTTCTCTATACGCCTCCCATCTCATTTGTCATAGTGTAATACGCAAATAGACCATAAAGCTGCCTGTGCGAATGTGAGATCGTTATCGCACTCTATATAATCTATAGTCGATACATGGCCGTGTTAAGTTCTTAATTTATGCATGGCGTTTGAATATTCACTAAATGTACCATACATCGTATCGTACATCGTTATGCTTTATTCTTAAATGGTGACTTGAATGGTGCTGGTCAGGTGTTCGTAAAATATTGAAATAATACAGGTGTGTTCCCTTTTGTGATAAAAAATGCGTGAAACACAGAAGATACAGTCTAGTTTAATTATCACCTACTACTGTCACTTGCTTGTACTAATTTAAATAAATAACGAGTTAGAAACATTTCATTTAAGTAACATCAATTTAGCGTATCTGTTTTACATCCCTACATCTGGCAAAAACATACAGCGCACGGAGGTTTAAGAAACCTAAAGGTGCAACTTTAAACAGTGACAAGATATCAAGCTTCTGCTATGATGATGTTAAAACCATATTCGTCTTACCAAGGT
Source organism: Noctua comes (assembly GCA_963082995.1). NCBI lineage: Eukaryota > Metazoa > Arthropoda > Insecta > Lepidoptera > Noctuidae > Noctua > Noctua comes. The sequence continues at coordinate 17,132,364 of OY720276.1, read as the reverse complement.
TCAGAACGGAATACCAACTGAAACTAATGTGATATATTAGAGAATCGTGAGAAGATTGCGCATGACCAAAAGTGCTGAAACTACAGTTTTTGATTCAAAAACAAGACGATTCAGAAAATGTGTAAAGCACATGAAGTATAAAACCGTCCGCATAAAAGCTTGCCTACTGCACTGCTCGCCCTGAGGCTAAACTATGATTAATATTATAAATCACACCTCAATTTAATCAAAAACTTTGAGTCTAGATGGTAATATTAAAAGTAAAAAAACTTGTAAAAAATATTAGCTACGAATATTAAGCGCAGGCTACACCGTCAGCTAGAGAGCGAGAGACCGAGCCGGGCGAGCATCGTTTCACTTCTTTTCAAACTTTGGTTCACACCGCTAAAGCTACGTCAGCGATACAAACGATGCGAACGAAATATCTAACGATGCCAGCGACGCTATTCTTTCACCTTGCTCGCCTCGCCCGGTGCACCCGCCCGCTTTCTCGCCCGTTCGTCCGTAGTTTTCGGTGTAAACCCATACACTTAGTTAAGCTCGCCAAAGCTTCGCTTAGTTTATCATTATCATAATAGTTGTGACTATGACTAATAGTTTCCCACGCCTCGCTTCGCTCGCCAGCTCGCTCGCTTGCTTGCTAGCTGGCGGTGTGGCCTGCGCTTTAATAAAAGCTTACCGCACTTGTGACTCATTGAGATCCACAACATCATCATTTCTTTTCAATCATTATATCAAGTGAACTGTGAGCTCCTTTGCCTTAAAAATACTCCTTACAAACCCTTTAAAAAATCATATGAATAGGATATGCTACTTCACGTTACAAAAATACCGAGGACCGCAAAAGATATAAAAACATTTCATATTGATATAAAACATTATTATATTTGTAACAAAATACTGAATGAATCACATCAATATGTTTTGGTTCATTGTGAACGCAGTCATTAAGCACTCGAACCCTTTGAATTCCTCTTGAAACTCCGTAAGGCACAAAGGGATAAAAGACGGTGGCTTTTTATGCCAACTGAGTCATATTCTCATATTCCGTGTTTTTCTTTGATTTATGATCTTGAGAATTACTAAACATAGTGCATTCAACGTCTTACAATACGAGATTGATAAAGTGATGTTATAGAACGCAGCGATTCAGTAAATATTTTTTGTTCGATTTTCAATTTTGCTTGGTACAAAATTGGGGGGAGGCAAGGAAAGGCTCTGACAGTTTTTCAATGTTGGTAGCACATTTTACAAAAGGGATAATGGATTTTTTTTAAGATAAATGCAAGGCGACGAAAATTGAGTTTGTGTAATTATATGTTTTGTTAATTTATCTTCGGATATTTGTGACCCCTCTACTGTCATGACATTAATGAATAGCTGTATATTTTCCCAAAATTGTCTTGTATTATTTTACCGACCTAAAACAGCCTCTGCAGATACCGTCTCAGATCACAAACTCATTTTCCCAACAAAAAGCACATCGAATTAAAACCATTACAAACCATAAACAAATACCATGAGCCCTCATACGCGCACCCATCCGTACGTAAGTCGTACTGACGGTTATGCGCCCCACGGTACGGGGGTAAGCAGGCTTTTAGCTGTTCACGCCGTTTTGACCGCCGGTAGTGTTGGGTTCCAGCCTATTGTGCTTTTGCTAAAGTTACGCTTCATGTCATAAGGTTAGTTTGTAAAGGGTGCAGTGGAATGATGCGATTTTTTTTCAGCTGTTTGCCATTTTGGCAATAAGTTTAAGACCCAAGTAAGGTTTTAATGTTCATACTTATCGTTGTCTTCAAAATCTTATCAGATATTTTCCATGTTTTCGAGTTACATCTCAATCATCCAACAGCCATGCAACGCTCAGCTACCGTGCCTCTTGTATCTAACCATAATAAAAACAAAAAACAACCAATCAACAACAAATAAATATTGACATGCCCACTTCTAACTGCTCCATTCTATCCGCTACTGCCTCCAATCAGTGCAACCAGCAGCAATTGGTCAGTGCCCCTCAAACAACGCCAGTAATCTCCAACTTCAATTTACATCAAGTTGACATTGACATCAGCTGTCAAATCAAATGACAAATTAAAATAAATGACGAGCGCTTCCCGCCAGCGCGCGCGACCAATGAGGGCGCGCTAAATGTTGCCAGTTTAAAATATTAACAACAGGGTCGTCTCGATCTGTGGGCAAACACGCTTGTTTGTGTTTCGGCTCCCGATGCTTGACGTTTAATTAGTTTGTCCGAGGCGACAGCGACTGTGCGGGAGGCATTGAGTGGAGAAGACAGCAGTTTAGGTTTGAACGAAAGTTTTAGTAAACTTTAGCTAATACACTCATGCCTCACTGATCTTATTCTTAAGTCAAGATTAGTCATGTATATGTCATGTCACTGTGACTGTGGAAAATACCGTGGGATAAGTTGTCTTCGCAAAGTTTGAATGGACTTACGTGATTCATTAATGAAATCTGGACAGCTTTGATTGAAAGAATGTGTCAGCTTCCTGCTAAAGTGTTAAAGATATTCCGAGAAGTATGATTCGACACTTGAATAGTAAACCACAAATTGCTTTGTGCAAATTAAAGTATGACACCATATACAGCAAATGAACTGGCTACATACCTTCATTCATAATCAATAGTGAAACTTAGCTTTCTATAAAAAATTCAAAACGTAAATTGATCTATGAGTATCAAAATATTTAAAACCTGAGCAGTACAGGCGAAACATTTAATGAATTCCTATTTGGAATCAACTTTCTTACAACCAAAAGTTTTCATGAGTTTGATGTCATTAATCGGATTAGATCTCAGGAAATTCAATATGGCGGGCTCGAATTTCAAAATATCGCAAAGATTTTGTCTCTGATTTTGTCTTTGTTGTATTAAAAGGCATACAACATGGCAAATAAACACAAGAAAGGGTGTTTTGCTGTAGAAAAAAAAATGTAGTCACAGAACTTCTTGTCCTTCTGCCCCAGCCTGCCCTTCACAGTCGCGTGCCCGCGCCTACAGTTCAATTGACAAGCAATTGCGCGCGGCGTCGCCCACTCGCCAGATCTCATCAGCACAAACACTGTCTGTTTACATACGCCACACGTTTTACTAATCACGACTCTGATAGGTCGCTTTGTTAGGTTACGTTTGGTTTGAGGGAGCTGTGTTTGGAAACAGGTGGATTGAGGATAGGGTCGAGTTGTAATGTGAAAATTGTTTGAAAGAAACTTAAAAATTACAACTTTATATTCGTGCAATAGGAGAATGATCAATTAGTCCTAATGATTGTGATGTAAATACACTTTTGCATTGTTAATGTTTCACATTAATTTATTAAAAGCATTGACAGTTAATGGTGACCACCATTTACTGTCAATGCTCTGTCGTTCAATCTGTATGATTTTTAATGTAATAAAACAAATATTCAACTTTTTTCTCTTTTTCTAGCATGCTTACTTACTACAATGATGTGTTCAATTTTAAGAATCTCTCTATCTTGCAGCTAGAGGGAAAAGAAATTCTAGGATTAAAAGAAAGCTCATTGAAAAGAAAAAATACTATAAAAGTAAACAATTGATGATCAGTTCATGTACAATTTGACACAAGAAAGCAGAAAAACAGAAAATACATGTATGGCCAGCTACTTACTTATAGCTATTTATGTCTTTGCAGATCACCTACCAAGCGTATCTACTTACCGCAAAGGTTTTTTAATTTCCAAAAAACAGCATCGATACTTGAGCTAGGCATACGAGCGCGAGCTGGATCGCGTGCACGCTCCATTAGCGTGTAACGCGATCCGGCTACGCGCGTATCCGCAGGGGATTTGCGTACTTTTTATTTTACCTTATCTGTGGAGAAGTACAGTCATTGGCAAAATGGCGGAAAAGAAAATAGAATACAGAATTAATAATTTTACAACGTACATAGTTGTTAAAATCGAAGGTTTTAGTTTATCAACATGATAATTTTTAACTATACCGAGAAAGCTTGGAGAAAACAGCTGTAGAATTGTCAGCAATTTCTTTTTATTTACCAATGGCAATTTTTGCAATCACTAAGTCCTTTTCTAATTATCTAAAATGCAAAGCAATTAATTTCTTTTTAATTTTAAGCACTAAACCCATGCATTAGAAATTCTAAAAAGGTGACAAAAGGTCTTCATAAAAGTGTGACCGATACCTACAAGACATCACCATCGGTGACAGTACAAGTGATCAATACTGGGTGTCGAGTATCGGTGGCGTCTTGTTCCACCCCACTGCGTCGCTTGGCCCACCTGGACCAGCCCGCAGCCCGGCAACCTGCAGCCAAGCAAATAATACCCCAATTTCAACTTTCACTTTTGAGAACGAAGGACCACAGTGTGTGTGTGAGTACAGACTTCATATTCTTCGGTTATAAAAATAAAGAGTGTCCATGGAGTTTCTAGGCCGTTCTTCTCCATATAGATCTACGCTTTGGAATGGGCACCTAGAGTGCTTTCACAGTTATTAATATGCCTGTGACTGGGACTGTAGCTTCATTTTATTGTTGTCTTTGTTTCGACAATTCAAAAGTGCCTGTAACTGGCCTACTTGAAATAAATGCTTTGATTTCGATATCTTAAGAAAAGTTTGTCCAAGATGCAAGTAATGCTAGACCAGTACCTACTTGTGGGACTGTTCTCGACATAATTTATGTCTTAAATTAATACTCTAACAATAAATAGATTACACCTTCATGCATGCCTATGTAAATACCCTTTGTATAATAACGCTTTTCGTCTTAGCTTAATAAATCTATATAAAAATGTACCGCCTCTTATTTACGCCCTATTCTGTTCTTAACCCCTCATTTGCAGTGTTGTCAATTTAGCATGAACACTATCTCATGACGTTCATGCTAAGTTCACAACATAAAGCCTTACAAGGCGTAAGTTAACTTAACAAAGTAACCACTTTAATATAGTGTTGACAATAATCAGGGCATGCTTCTAACGGCGCCTGCGTGTGCGTAACGTCGGTAATTGTGCGCAGTAATGTTAACGAAGACTGACCCCTGAGTGACCCCGCGCCTGGTGAGAGGACGGTTAGGGCTATAGGGCAGGCTTCAGACATCTATGTTGCAAAAGGCATAGCTGGTTAGCTACAGGTACAGTACAACAGGCATAGCTAACATGCAGTACACATATTCTTGCCACTCGAAAGACGTTGATAGAGACGCTGTTGGTGATTATCTGAAAAATAGTTTCGAATGAATATGAATTTAAAAAACAAGATCCATATACGTCTACAGCAGCCTTTGACCGTTCTGTAAATAAAAGGTATGGTATTCAGCTGCATAGTTTTAGACTGGAATTCGACCACAAAATAGTTGGAAAAATTATAGGTAGCGAAAAAAATAATTTTGGAACACGAAAAAAAGAATGAGTTTTACCTGTCTAGATAGTTTGGATATACAGTCAAGTTCATGCTAGAATATGCACGTAACCAAAAAATCCAGTGTTTTGGAAATATGAAAGAGTTAAGAAGTGATCGTTACCGGGTTGTTATTAAAAAGTAAAAGTAATACAACCAAGGATACACAGTTAATAATACGCAACGAAAAACAAAAAGAACAAACAAGACAGTTAAAAATCTTCCGCCTCAATAAAACACAACAGCTTTTATAATACAGCAATTTTCTGACATCCAATACATACTAAATAATAGTACGCTTAAACAGCTCAATGCTTTTATAATTACTCGTAACCGATACTCGAGGTATACGGTGGTTCAGACATAATGAAAGAAAGAAAAAGGCCACGCCACACGAAAAATCAGCGATGCTCCACGACACATCGGGTTATTGCAAAAAAGGATGAGCAAAACTGCTAATGAGCCATAAAATTAGGGTCGGGATGTAAAGCCACGGGAACTAGTATCGTGTTACTACTGGCTAAGGGATAAGCGGTAGCGGGCAAGCGATTGTTCTTTTCGTAGACCCAAAAAGAATCGGATGAAATCTCTCGTAGCGGTTTGGTTATCGGCTACGACTGCGTAGCGGACGTGGCGTAGCGTTAATAACAGCTACGGCGTAGTAGCTACGCAGGCCTTTTTGACACATTTTGGAGTTCTTACTTTAGGTTTATTGTACAATTTTCGATTGTCACGTGGCTTTATCGTGGAAAAAAATGTGTTACATGTTAGGGTTCCGTACCCGACGGGTAACCAACGGCACCCTATTACTTAGCCTCCGCTGTCTATCCGTCTGTCTGTCAGCGGGCTGTATCTAATGATCCGTAATAGGTATACAGTTGAAATTTTCACAGAATGTGTATTTCTGTTGCCGCTATAATAATAAAAATAAATTAAAGGGGGCTTCCATACTACGATGGTACAGTACCCTTCATGCGCGAGTCCGACTCGCACTTGGCCAGTTTTTTTTTTTAGTTGGGAAAACGTCTTCAAAGGAAATGACCCGTGGCTCTAAGATAGAATAAATATTATTTTCGATTCTGAATTTCAAAATCTGGCCACTTATTTACGTGTTCGATGTTACACTAGCCAGCGAAAGTTACTATACACAAGCTCTTTACCTACCGTTCCTCCCCCCGCTCGTCGCCAGTCACTTGCGCCCACACCACATTATTAACACGTTTTACCGCGAAACGGCATGCTCATTGTGGTCGCATACAGATTCGGAAACGCGACACCGCCCGCTCCCTCGCCGTTTTATAATCCGATCAATTGGATGAATGCCGATAGCCACCTCCGAGTACTTGGAATTAACCTGAAACCGGATAGCGAATATCAAGAACTTTATTAGTGAATGGACGAAAAATTTCGGAGTGAATTACCTGGTCTTGTGCCGCTCACCTGAAATGATTGAGGGGTTGTTAAAATTGAACAAAGAAACGTCTCCAAAAAAATCTGGAAGCTTTCGCAGATTTGTAAGGTCAAATATAAAGTCCTTTGCATACTTCTATGAAGGCTACAATTTATTATGTCCCGAAATTGTGGAACCAAACTGAAGAATTAAATTATAACTAAACAAAGGAAAATTGTTATTCGATGGTCACCCAGGTCCTAGGGTTCCGTACCCGAAGGGTAACTAACAACAGGACCCTATTCCCCCCCTTCCGTCTGTCTGTCAGTGGACTGTATCTCATGATCCGTAATGGGTAGACAGTTGAAATTTTCACAGAATGTGTATTTCTGTTACCGGTATAACAACAAATAATAAAAATAAATTAAAATTTAAGGGGGATCCCCTACTACGTTTGCCGCTTTTTTAATTTGAAGCTGAGAAGAACGGGATACGCTGAAAGAACCTTAAGAAATACCCGAATTTAACAAGTTTCAACTTCAAATTCCCAATTCAGGCACCGAGGGTTGATCAACAGTTTATAATAGACCAATCATCTGCTCACCTAATATTAACTTCATCCTCCATCGACCCTGTTCAGCTACTGGTCTAAACATGATCCAGCGCGATATAGGTCTATAGGCCGTCGCAGGCGCAGGTAATGTAACACAATATTTTGCACTTACGCCTCGTAGGGCAAGCCCGACCACCTGGCTATGAAACTCTACCGTTTCGCCAACCTATATTTGCGCTATCTTTTACTGGGGTCGGTAGAGAGAATAGTGTTGAGTTTCTTGAGTGTAGCCGTTTTGAATTTATGTTTAAGGCTAAATAACCATGGATGAAAGCAAAATGATTATGTCAGGATCGCAGTAAGGCATTCTGTACTTTCTGCCTATCCCACATGGAAGAAAGGGATTATAGGTGAGACTATAGTTTCAAGGTGTGTGTCCGTTTAATCAGGTGTTTGGAATTTTGATATAACATAAGACAGCTAAGTTCCCCGAAGGGTTAGGCACCACCCTGCCGGGGCTGCGGGCCTTTTCGAAAGACATACCGCGGAACACAAAGGGCAAAGAAGGAACATGGATGGGTTTTAGTCAGTACAAGTCTGACACTCCCTTCCACTCCGCCCAAAGCGGGAGGGGTTTATAAATATGTTTAAGTCCCATGTCCACGTGAGATGTATTAAGTGGACGAGGCATAAGGGTTCTGTCAGGACCATAGCAGGAGCGGAAGTTTCTGCCTAACCGGTAGCTAGTAGGCCCCAATAGGCTACCGCCGCTGTTGCTATCAACTTTGGATATGATAGCGACATTATTGCTAAGATGTGGTCTTTGCAATGCCTACTCGTAATATTTGACGTAACATGGACTTGTGGGGAATTTTGTTCACAAACGGTATATAATATAAATATTAATAACAACAGTCGATCGACATAAAATAAAATTAAAACCTTTTTAATGCTAATTGTGTTGCTTCTTTGCTACTTTTTATTGATCCAAAGAAAAAATAGTAAAGATTTACAATAGAACACGATTCTAAAACAATGAAGTCGTTTTAAATCGTTTTGTAATAAAAATACCTAGCTTTACGACGTATTTATATGATGCAAGTAGGGATAGCAGCTTGCATCTAATTATATCAAATGGCATACTACAATGTTTGAATAGAAAATGTGGACATAATGTTGACAATGTAGCTTTCATCCACCGTGTTAACGACTAACGATTCCCTTGATTAGTTTACAAACAAATAAACACAGGACTAATCAGGATTGTGTTTGTTTATGGGTGTACAGAAAAAGCTAAAAGTAAATGCCTGTCTGATGTTAATCGACAAATATGGCGAATAACCACAATAATCTATACGAGTACATCTATGCAAATAGATAAAATTGAGTTGTCTGTTTGTAATGTCAAAATAACAGCTTTTTACTGAATGCATATGGAAGTATGTACGGCACTTATAACAAAAACACATTTTTTTCTTTTGTTATTTCAATTTTTGTTTGTCTGTCGGTTTGTTCCCGCTATTCCCAGTAACGGCTGGACCGATTTTTACGGGACTTTTATTGGCGGATAGCTGATGTTACAAAGTCTAACCTAGGCTACTGTTATTTTAGAATAAGAATTAGGGTACCGTGCAAAAAAATTAAAACTCTTGAAATTGGTAACAAAATCCTAAAAAAGATTAAAAAAGGGAAGTAATTTTTTTTATACTTAAATTAAGGCCGCGGGCAACAGCTAGTTACGAGTAAAACTTGATCGGGGTATTCTTCGAAGCGAATCTCACTTATTTGAGCACCAACGATTAAACACAAAGAGGAATATAAATTATTCACTATATCCACACTATCGTCGAGATCGTTTCGATCATTTATGCGATTCGATGTTTATATTTATTTCTATTTTATTTATTTATTTAAACTTCATGTACAAGAGTGGTACATAGGCGGATTTAATGCCACAAGGCATTCTCTACCAGTCAACCTTTGGGTCAAATAGGACAGCAATGTGTTAAAAGTACAAAAAAATAGTTAAGAAAAATACCATTTTGTTAACATAAATTGAAATACATAAATAGGCACATACTAATACACATATATTATATAAATACACTAATATATATTATAATACATACAAATAAACCAAAATACGAGAAACCTCATAATAATTACTATGACTACTTATGTGTAACTTGTGAGCAATTTAGTCTGATTTTAAATAGTCCTTCCGAACTGTTCTTTTGAAAGCCACTTTGCCTTCAGCTTTTTTAATGCCAAGAGGTAGCGCGTATGTTCTGTTCATTTTTGTCACCCTGGTACTTCTCAGAACAACAAATGATTCAATTTCAAAACCTGTATTTTTACCATTGTATTGTATAACGATTGAGCTAAGTAGTAAGTCGCTTAGCACCTAGCTCCAGTTCATTTCTACTTTCCTGGTAGTTTTAATAAATAAACAATTAAGACAGTTGAATTTAAAAACGTCTATCGATATCATTTATTACGAATCCTTCATGCTCTTCTCTGGTTCATCGTTGGTACCTGGATGGTGCGTTTCGAGGAATACTTTTGGTGCGTTTCGTTTGGTGCGTTTCAAAGTTGGTGCGCTTCGAGGAATACCCCACTAAATCGGCCTATAATATTCACAGTACTAGGATACACCTCCTCTCTATAATAGGGAGTCGGTCATAGTCCATCACACGGTCAGTGGTGATGACATTAATTAGACAAAGCCTGTGTAATGTCGTCACAGGTAGTCAGTGGCAACCAGTCTTACCAAGGGGTATCGTATTACCCGGTACTAACAGGGTTGTGGAGGTCAGATAGGCAGTCGCTCCATGTAAAATACTAGAAGTCAGCTGGATCCGGTTAGACTGGAACCCGACCTGTTGAGGTCTACTTCAGTAGCAAATGCAGGCAGGCCAGTGTTAAAGGTCAATATTATGTAACTACGCAAGGACTTCAAAGAAAGTCTTATTGTTCACAGGCATTTCAGTACGGGGTTCAATAGAATAGAATGGGTTTAATCTAGAATTCTCCAAACATTTTTTCCTGCCAACACGCTAAGCCAGTTTCGCATGGCTCCTGCCTATAACCGTTCAACAAAGTTTACGGCAAAAACCACATCATTATGATATTTCATTCGCAACAGGTGGAAGAATAGTGTAATTACAGTAATGCAGATAATTAATAATTAAGAATAAAGTGAAATTACGCGAATGCTCGGAATTATAGGGTTAAATAGATTAGATGTCTCGTTTGGTGGTGTATCTCAAACTTTATAGAATGAACCATTTTTGTTCTAAAGGGACGAGACCCTTAACGAAGCCGAAAGGCACTTGTTTTCCCAGACGGCGATATTGGCGGTCAAAGTTCCAACTTTTTCACAAGTTTTTTTAAATCTTTTTTTATGAACTTTAAACACCTCCGCGACCCCCGTACTATTCAATCCATTCATCAGCAGAATGTTTTGAGTGCTTTACATTGAGTCCTACCGTAAAACGTAATTTTTCACCCCAAAAAAAAGTCTTTTCCCTGCAATAATTTTTCCGCAAAATTACTAAGTGTTTTATTATGAAAAAGATCTTCAATGAAGTTTGTTATATAAAAGCTCTCGTTTATGTTTGCGTTGTAATCTTAAACTAGAAACACAGTACTAGAATAGCCATTTTATTGGCATGTATACAAAAAACCACCCAGACAGAACACCGAATTAATAGTAAATAAATAATTCGGTAGGTTTTTTTTACGATCAGAAATAGAAATTATCGATCATTGTAAGTAGAGACCACAAGATTAATAACTCGCACAATTAGTGCAATTTACAGAATAAATTAATACATCTACGCTCGGCCTTAATTTTGAGATCCATCGGTCTAATAAACAGACCGCCGACAGTTTTGTTATAAAGCTTAGGACACAATGATTGACAATTGACAGGCGACACGAAAACTATAGTGTACACGCCGCTTTAATTAAAAGTTCTTTAGTAAATGAGCTTAGTAATTATAGGTCGCAATTTGATATTGTTTTCAAAGTAAATTCTATTAAGCAACGTTCTTCTCTGAAAGATAATTTAAATTTTTCATTTAATACTTATAGTTAAACTAAAATACTTGGTTACCAGTACTAAGCAAATTATAATCAATAGAAAATATATGATTAAGAAATATTTTAACGATAACGCCATTTTAACACGGCAGAAGTTAGAATATAACGATTACTGTGTCGTCAATATTAAATTTTCTCGTAAACTACGCAGGTGGCGGCAAATACCAGCTATTTCGCTAATTCATAAACATTCTTGTTTAATTTTATAGCTACTTATAACACTTTATGACTCAGTTAACTAATAGTTTGGTTTAAAATAAACGGCCAATATGTGCGTTACATAGAACATGATTATGTATACATTTTCTCTGATTTAGCCATTTAAGCTCAGATCAATAAATAAAGCTCAGATAAATTTAATATTTTTATGTTAATATTGGTATTTAATATTAAATTTAGTCCTATTCTTTGTTATTATATTGTATTTAGTTATTGATATTATGCTTAGTTATTAGTTTGTGCAACAATAGTTTATTGCTGACTGTGGAGGCTTGTAAATGGCTTGGCGTTGATTGCTTCACCGTAATTTTTAGCTGTAAGCCACCCACCTTAACACAATAAAATAATAAAGCTACTCTCGGAGATCTTTTTCACTAGCGTTCTGTTAAGCTGGTTTCAGGCCACATTGGCCCGTAATAGATAATAATGAGAAAATACAGAAACCATCATGTTTGCCAAACTGTCACGCGACTTCAAAAGACCGAAACACAGAAATATCGCCAAGATAAAAACAAAACACCTAACCATTGTAAACCACATCTTATGCAGTAACCCGATAGCATTGTTAAGACGAGCCCTGTGTGCGCCCGCGCCGCCCAGATGAAGACATCTCTTAATTAATGAAGCGAGCGCCCGCCGCGAAGACATTGAGTAGATAAGGTACAGAATGTTAGCTCCATACAACGAGCGAATTACTCCAACCCCGTTAAGTGGGGCTACCTCAAGGAAGCAGCGGGGTGTGGTTGTGGAGCTGTATCGCAAACTATGCTCCACCTCATCCGTCCTCATCCTGCCCTCTTAGGTCAAAAAATTCAGCTGAAGTGACCTTTGCGCTGCAACCAACGACGCAGTGGAAGTGGCGAAGTTCTAGGCTAACAAAATATAAAAATTGTCGTACTAGCGACACGAAGAAGAAGAACGAGCGAGTCTTCTTCTTAGCGCATCGATAGCTACTAAGAAAGTTGTTAATAAGTTCTTTGTTTGGCCATGTATGAGGCCTTCAGGTATAAGATCCTCATGTGCACCGGTGACAGAGTTGGATATTATCTATGGAAAGACGCCGCCTACGCACCGAAGATCTGAGCCGTCCATGAACTCTCATTTGTTGAGATTGTCTTTGCTGCAGGCCAGTTGGTGACTTGAGTTCGAACTCTTTTAACAGTTTTTCTGTCCGCATGCGTTACCATGAAAATTTCTTAGAACTCTTAGATTGTTCGATAATATTTTCAGGGGCCTTAAGCAGCTGATGTCAGTGTACTTACAGCGAGTGCTGCCACTCTCCACTAGTGACTATCATTCGCTTTAGCTTTAGATGGTTGGTGATCGCCGTATGTGCGCGTCTATGTGTGCGTGCCTATTGTCACTTTTAGTATGAAGTCGCCTTTCTGTATCAATCTACTCTGTGGCGAGACACCACCCGGTGGTGTGTGGCTTCTGAGAGAAAGAATATAATTAAGTTTAATTATCTCTATGATTGTTGATTGAAAACAAATATTTGTAATTAGGCACAGGTGAGGTCAGTGAACTATGTCCGGATTTAGGTGTTCATCTGGGTTTTCTGACTTCCCAGTCAGAATGTTTTTTGTATTTAATTATGCGATACGAAATAGACGAAGAGGTTGAGCTATTTTGTGTTTGATGCAACTTGTCTGGTAAAGCACTAAGCCATTTTTATGCCTTCACAATCAACGCAATCACCACGGAGGTCGGGGTTAATTTAATAATGACCCACCTTGTCTCTTGCACCTCAGCGCTTTACTGCATCGGTGAGCGGAGTTCGTGTAGCTGAACATTGGGTCGAACATTTACACAAGAAGACTGTAGCCTGCAGTCAAGTAGTGTTCCGGTTTGAAGGATAGATGGCTGCTTGTAATATTTCATATGGAGGTTCTTTTCAAAACAACATTTAAAATTGTCAAAATAACAGAATACCGTCCAAATTGATACCTAAGCTGTTGAAGCCTGTTGGCTAGAAAGATAGTGTTAGTGATATCATTCTATTTCAAACACTCAATTACAGAACAGATCTTATTTTATTCGAAGACATTAACGCTACATAACAGTCAGAAGTTCCCAGACATTAGACAGACAGATCTAAAAACTAAATAAATGTTTTGTAATTAATAAACGTAACTTGTAGCGTTACGTTTGTGAGTAATTAACCCGATGTTAACCTTACAGATTTGATGGCAGCTTAGCTAGAGATGTTACTTACTAGTCATTACTTATTGAGTGATCAGGAGGTCGTGAGAAAACCGTAGTAGGAACACTATCTTAAAAACACCACTATGGGTTCTTCCAAGCTTATTGCTCTAATATGCTATGCTTAAAATAACCGATAGTTTATGAATATGTCGTCTATAAAGGATGTTAATAGACTCTTAACATAAAAGAAAGGCACTTGTTCTCCAAGTCTGTGCGATCATTTTTTTGTTCTAGACCATACCTGGGAACCTTCTAGTTACGAAGATATTGGGGGTCAAAGTCCCAACTTTTTCACAAGTTTTTTTTAAATACATGTTTTTAATGTAAGATTTTTACTTTACACACCTCCACGACCCCCGTACTATTCAATCCATCAATCAGCACAATGCTTTGAGTGCTTTCCATCGAGTCCTACCTTAAAACGTGATTTTTCATCCCAAAAAAAAAAGTCGATTCCCAGCAATAATTTTTGCGTAAAGGTACTTAGTTTGATGTACAGAATGCTTGGTTGACGGCTATGTGAAGGGTCTGTTATAGACAGCAGTTAGTACCTATCTCCAAGTTTACTTATCAGATATAAGAACATTCGAAACGACGCTAATCCAAAGTAACCAATTCTAAATCTTAAATCACCAAAAAGTAATCAGAAAGTTAGAACTAGTCATTTAGACTCCATCCAACGAAATCGGTTACCAAAGAAAATGGACAATTCGGCAACAACCAACATATCGAACAACGAAAACTTCCATCTGAAGATTTTCAGGCTATTAATAAAGGTTCAGTCTGATACACACATGTGACCTTGTGTGTGTGACCTTTGAAGACATTAGCCATAATGCGGGGATAATGTCAGATATTCAGCTGACCGCTAATCGCGAGGCCGTGAGACTAACGTCCTGCACATTTAGAACTCATTACCGACTGCGTCATGTTATTCTTTGTGATTATACGTTTTCTAGCTAGAGATACTGTAACTACATTGCATATAGGTACATACCTATGAATCAGTAGAATTAACGTTGAGCCTTGAAAATAACTACTACGAAATCGCCGAGACCAGAATCTTAGGAGTTATAAAATGAAGACCAACAAAACAACAACAATCAAGCTCAGATTACATCACTCGCTCGTTTGCACTGTAAGAATAAACCAAATTACGTCATGACATAACTCATAAAAGGTGAAATTAAGAATTAGAAATATTTCTAAGATTGGGAACCTTAAAAAAGTCTATAAATATAGCCTAAAGATCACCATTTTATAGTTCATTAGCACTTGGTACACAGTGTTTTCTGATAGTACCCATGCTACTTCGTCCTCTCTTCGCCAAGTGGCTGCATCTTTCGCAAAACCTTTCCAAAAACTATCAAAAATCCATCTAGACACTGTGTAGCATATATTTGGTGTTAGATCATTATACGTGAGTGTCGCCGCGCGCCGTAACGAATGACTCCTGCGCAACCTCCGACTTAAACGTTTTTCCCAAACTCGTCATTAGTGAGGTGGTGTGGTGCAAGGTTGAGTTATAGAGCGATTTGAAGAATATAACTTAAAGGTCTTTTAAGGTGTAGATAAACAGAATGACAGATGAACGAAGTCCCAGCAGCAAGTCATGAGTCGAAGGTTTCATGGGTCTAAACTAAATTTACCAGGCTACCAGAAGGTGAAAAGTGCACCTATCCATGACGGGTCTTCGGTGGCAATTCGGTGGTTGGTGCCTTTTTTCTAAGACAGGCCTGCCTCTCTTTTGAGAAGCAGGTTTTGCAGTAGTTGCAGTCGTTAGGAATACCCAACGACTGCTACTCTTGAAAGCCAAAATCAACAGTGGTGACCACCAGCAAAGCGCCGAAGAAATGAACTTCGACGAATCCGAAATGTAACTGTTGTCAAACAGTTGCACAGCCAAATAGAGTTCCCGGGAATTGACCTTTACCCGCGCTGTACGTACTTAACTAGAACGGTCAGATAAATAAAATACAGCTAGTAATATCGCTTCTCCTTTGTCCCAATCCCCAAAAATCCGTCAAGTCCCACAGTTTTTACCTCAGCGTATAACGAGGGCGTGTAACAAATTCGACGCATGCGCGGGGGACATTCCGGCCATACCGCGACGCAGGCGCAGCTAAATGTACCACGGATAATTTTTATAGATGATATCTTGTGTTTTTTACCTACTGATTGATGTTGCCAACGGGAATGTTAAATTATTACTTTTCATTTGGGAGACTTGTTTGTTGCTTATATTTTAGGCTTTTTGTCATTGTGGTCGGCAAGAAATTGCAAGTCGATGTAAAGATTGCCTGGCTTGGTTTGTAAAAAGATGTTTAAGAGTAGCCCTTAGGGAATATTGTGAAAAACTTGATTCGAAACTACGAATCAGCATTATGTCTTTATTTCGCTTTAAAATCCAGTATCTACTGAAAGGTCCAAGATTTTCTGAATATTCGAAAATTGAAAACTTAAATCGTGTTATTTTACTAAACCATTTATAGGTACCTTATATATAGGTACCTTATATATTATACCTTTGAATTGCGAGTCGGTCCGTTATTTAGTAAGTAGAGGCTAGTTCCCCGTTCCAAAATTTAGATCTCTATTGAGAAGAACGACCAAGAAACTTCATGGACATTCTTTTAAAATCAAGTTAGAAAGTATTTCAAAATGTTGGACTTTGTCCAGTATTCGGTGCCTTCTGACTTTTTGGCCTACCTCACAGTTTCAAGGAGGTGCCGTACATTGGCAGGTGGTGCGTTTAATTATTGCAGGGAGACATTCTCAGGATCCAGGCAGATTAATGATCGCGATACGATGTCATCAGCAACACAGCCAGGGTTCCTGTTGATAAGCTCAGTAATAAGAACTATAATGAAACTACAAAGCAAATGAGCCCTGTACTCATGGTGATTGCTTAATAGAGAAGTTTTTTTTTGTTAGCCTGTTTGAGTGTCCCACTGCTGGGCAAAGGCCTCCCCTTTCTTCTTCCAAACCTCTCTATACTGTGATATATCTAGCCAAGTAACTAAATGAAAAAAAAAATCATTTGTGTATTTGATTTTATCGATGTATTTTGAGGATGAAAACCAGACAACTACCATCACACGTAAGTTTTTTTTTTCAGTTTATTGGGCAAGTTGAAGTAGAACCTAGACCTACATTATAGCACTCTGAGATGAACGTTCAGCCATGATTTGATTAATTTATTTGTCTCTCTTAACAAACAGCATCAATATCAAACCGTCCTAACCTCCATATTAACTCAAATTAACCCCCAAAATGATACCATCAAAAAAATGATATTAAAAATTCAGAAAATAAAGTATAATATATGCCTCATATCCCATCACTTTGCTAACGTGTCAATTTTAACCCCTAATTACGGGCCGCCGCCGGTCTGCAAGACCGCCGCGGTGCTAAGTGTTATTGATGTTTCTACTGCATTAACCGACCCGGGGCAAATTAAAGTAGCTATCGCGCAGGTGTCAAAAGCTTTGCCGAAGTGGGGCAAAAAAGGTCATCAGCTATAAAACGCGGAGACGGATTGCAGGCAAAGACTTGGATGTAGATGAGACAGTTTAGTATGCAGGATGTGCTTCTCGCATCTTAGAGCGTTTGATTTACTTGCTTATGGTACTGTAATACTATCAAGAGAGCATTTCAATTTAGAAAAAAAAAAAAAATCTTAGAGCTGATACCAGCATGATATTTAAATGTCATGGGATTATTAACATCTAGTTAAAATTTGTAAACTACTTAAAATTTGTATACGATTAATAATCCAATGTATCAAGAATGTTGAGGTTATTTCTATAATTAATCGTTCTTCACAAAAGACAAATTTATACTGCGTCTTAATAGATACCCCAGTACCGCTATTAACAGAAACTATTCTACCTACTCAATCCCTTCAACGCATCTATCCAACATCAGCTGACGTTCTCCTCAGTGCGTTAACGCGCGTTTTTATTATTATGACAATATTAAATCAAGGGGCGGCCGCCGGATGATTTATTGGACGCTCGTTGGTAACACGCACTACGCTTGGAAAAAACATAGCGTTTCGTTACGACGTAGTGGGTGCTGCGCGTGTGGTACTGCCGCCACAGGGTTAACTTTGCGCAAGATTTTTTGTGCAAATAAGTTTAGATTAAAACACTGTTTTAAGCTCTCACGGTTTAAAAAAAAACAAAATAATGAACAATCACGGAAGATATCCCGTAAGTGACAGTATAAGTTTAAGTTTAGATTTTTAGAAAGTTCCTGCGGAATTCACCAATGAAATTGAACGTGATTTACACATCTTGAACTGCGTTCAAGAGCGCACGTGCACACTGCCAATTTTTTAACGCCTTTAAGATGTGGTGATCCCGTTCAGTTTTCTTAGGAAAACACAATAATGCGTGCTGAAATTAACTACTAAGGAACATTTTAATACGGTTAATCATTTTGTTAATCGTGGTAGTCTTCTTTCTTCTAATGCAGCCAGCATTACAAGAAAGAAGATTTAATCAGTAAAAAAAACATTTCCATCAGAAAAACGCTCAAAAGTATTGAACTAAAAAAATAATTTCCAATGAATTATAGTTAATCTGAAGCCACATGCAATGGTAATATAAACTTGCAGATATGCCTTCTTATTTGAAGTCACCGCGACTGCGCAAAAGGGCGGCATCGTTTGATGTCGACACAGGCCATAAGTGCGCATGATCATTGGCAGGCTAGAAGGCCATAGATGAGACTGAAACTGAGGCCACAGTGTAGCAAAACTGTACTAGAACTGTATTACTGACATGCAATAAGCATGTCAGTAATACAGTGTGTGTTGGTGAAAGAACCGTCTCAACTTTTTGAAAGATTGGCCGTGTCACTTGTAAAGCAGTCATCATCGGATTAGCCTTTTCCAATTATGTTGGGATCGGCTTCTAGTCTAACCGGATTCAGCTGGATATCAGTATTTTACACGGAGCGACTGCCTGTCTGACCTCCACAACCCAGTTAATACTGGTTAATACGTTACCCCTTGATAAAACGTTGGCAGACTTTCGGGCCACTGGCTTCCTGTAACGACTGTCAAAGTTCTTCAATTGACAGCCAGGATAAACAGCTTAACGTGTTTTCCGAGACACGTAGGAAACTCGGTTTGTAATGGGTGGCTGACCCATCCTCGGACCAACTCAGGCAAGTGCGGCTTAACCTGAAGATCGACCCGAGCGGCTGTTATTATTTAGCCACGAGCTCCTCTTGCAAGCACGGTAAAATAGATTACAAGTCAAGTCAATGTTTTCGTACCATAACTTTATTTTAAGGTATGAACGTGAACAGTGACATTTAAGTTTCAACTTTTGTTCTCGAGCTGAAATAATATAAAAGATGGCGTCCCGTGTACAAATCTAGAAATGACACTTGTCTCTGGTTCTGTGGTTCGTTATTTGAAATTGAAATAGGCGATTTATGGCAATATTGACGATGTTATTGAAAGCTTTAAGTTTGCCATACTATTGAACAGCTGATTTTATTTTTACATATTTTAGATCTGGTCTTTAAATGGATATTATATATAATATATTCCTTTGAATATAATGATATATTCCTTTAAAGTTTGTATAACCTTTTTTTTACTTACGATACAATATGATTTATACTTAGTTATCTATTTTATCGTTGGTTTAAATCATTATGAAGTGTTTTTAAAACTTTTAAAGTTGAGTAGCACTTAAGTATTTATTAAATTTAAAAGACAGCACATCAAACGCCAAAATATGTTGCTATCTAAAGACTTGAGACCATTATCATCTGATTTTATTTTCCTTTTCACCCTTACATAGAAACAAACAATCTATAATATTAATACCGTTATCGCGTAATGAAAGAAAAGAAAAACATTTCTTTGACACTTCTCTCTCCTTTGATTTCTTGTCCAATTAAGTAGAAAAACAGCGGGCGATTACCACAGAGACAGACAATGACGTATTATTACTATTTTGGGGTAGACAGAGTGAAATAATATTAGTGATAGGTTTGGAAATGTTACTCATTTGATATTGTTTTGTTTTTAAAGTGGTTCTTGGTCCTTTGAGAATTTCGGTCCTAGTGCAATGAATTGAATTCTTAGGATTGATAAAGGGACTGCTCGGTTTCAAGCATTGGTGGCCTTAGGTGTCGGCTATGGGTTCGAACATAGGCAGGCATTCTGCTCTGTTGATTTCTATCATACATCACCAGTATTCTTAAAACGAGGAAGGAAAATAATGTCAAGAAACCGGCACGCCCTAGAACCAAAAAAATCGAAGACCAACCCGCACTGGGTGTGTGGTGGATTACGACCCAATGTCCCGCACAGATTGCGAATCTAAGTCTAAGCAATAGGAAAGTTATAAGCTAATAATTATGCTACAGTTATGCTTGACTTTTTCTTTAATTGTATCTGTTTTCACTCCAATGATGCTTCTTCTACAAAATAACAAGACGATATTCAGCCATGACTGAAAATCTACTGCCGTCTGACACAGTTTACACACAGAAACAACTTTATTCTACATTCAAACCATATTTCCATACTCCATACTTATTCGGCAAACAAATTCACAAATCCAACTTCTAACTAACTCCACATCTAGTCTAAAACCAACCCTACTGTCCCTGATATACGTCTCAAACTCCATTGAACGTGGAAAATCATAGAGTTTCTTAAGTAAACATAACCACACAACCAACCTTACAGTCCTTGAGATAAGCCCCAAATTCCCTAGAAACAAAGAAATTCATGGAGTTTACTAAGCAAACAGTAGGAGGCTTATTACTGTCCGTGCGAACTACCCTCTGTGTGCGACTGTCGGACAAACTGGTGTATTGTGCTTGACCGATGGAGGTGACAACGTATGATGAATAGGACCTCATTAATTGGTACGTTTTCGTGCTCCGTATATTGAGGTATTTTTCCATGACAGGTCTGAGGTATTGTGTGTCGTTTGTTCTTTATTAGAAACATGCGTGTGGATGTTTTGGTTCTGTGGTCCGTCGTAAAGGATATATCTAATTATTTTCTAGAGAAATATTATCAGTAATATCATCACATGAATGGGTAGAGGGATCTCCCTAAATACGGATACCACCTTGTGGACATGTAGGTTAGGTTCTTTGAAGAACTACGTAAGCAAATAAGTACCAAAACCCTTGGTAACATAAAACTAAATGATTACATAATCTCGAATTCAGTATTGAAGGAACAGGAATTTCTCTTTGTTGTGTTGCCTTGATAGAGGACAATAACCAACAGCATAGTAAGACATGCTGCCGAACACAAATAAATTTTTGTTAGTATACGGCAGGATAATTAGATGATAAAATAATATTTAATGTAAAGGATAAATGAAGAGATGGGATGACAATAGCTTAAAACTACTAATAAAACAAATGGTCTACAATTCTAATAAGCAATCACGTGTACCCAGTGTAACTCCATACCCGTTTCGCATTTCTCAACGCTAAGTTTTAATCAAAGCTTTCTTAAAACAAAACACGATATTAAAAAGGATTGGCACACCATAGCCGCGTCTCACATTACAGCTTAAGTACGAATATCTGACCACATTAGCTTGCATTATGCTGTGCCTTTTCAAGCTATTGAAGCTAGTACAAAGGTGGTAGAGACAAACAAAATAATTAGTACGAGTGTTGAAGCGTTTAACGTTACCCACAATAAATATATATTTGAATAGGGTTTATTTGTGGGGTTTGGTCGAAGTTTGTAGTTAGGAGCGAGTTATTTGAGCGTCGAAATGAGTACTTTCAGTAAATGTAGCATGATGCCCTGTCAGGATTGTGAGTTTCTTGTTAATATTCAATTTTCTGATATCAATGTTCTCTCTCGCTCTTGAAAAATGTTCGTACTCAAGCCGCAATCATATTATTAGCTCTCACTCTAAACTAGAAGATGGAACACAAGAGGCAAAGAGTTCAGTCTACAATACAACTGCGGCACCAAAACATCCTCAATACTTCACCTGTTCAGTGTTTTGGTCCTTCCGTACGGTGAACCGGACGGTGGTTCCGTGCTAATGTTTACATAGATTAGTAACTTGTGGCAATAACAAGCTAGTGATTGATTTAAAAAGTTGTAAAGACGTTGTTAACGTCGCATGATTCAGCAAACTTACTTACTTGCTATTGATAACAGATCTAATATCTAACGCTCTACCAAACACATTTAGGCCAAACACAGAGGAACAAATAATTGATATTTGAATGGGCCGTATTTATCGTTAACAGGGTCTAACCCACTATCAAATATCATTCAGCCGGCAACGAGAATAAAACGATGCTCACTGATATTTGGGAAGCTGTGAATGGGCACTCTAATGTGATTTAATTTGTCTATTTTGATCTGAACGTAAGCTGGGCTTATTTTGTTTATAATCACGTTTTGGTAATTGGGTATTAAAATGTTGTTTATATAGGTAGACAGTCTAGTTAAGGTACCTATGTAGAAATGTATTGCTTGTGAACATACTTATAAAAACTAGTTAAAGACAATACTTTTCCAATGGGTTATTGATCAGTTCGTGGAACCATAACATAACATCACGCCTGTAATCCCCGAAGGATTAGGCAGAGGTGTACCTATTAGTACACCTTCATGTCGCCAGTTATGTTTAAGTACCATGTTATAGGGGATGAGCCAATTGCTATCATCATCATCATCATCGTTTCAGCCGAAAGACGTCCACTGCTGGACATAGGCCTCCCCCAAGTGTCGCCATATTGACCGTTCCCGTGCGTCTCGCATCCAGCGGATCCCTGCAACCTTTACGAGGTCATCGGTCCACCTAGTGGGAGGCCTTCCAACGCAGCGTCTTCCGGTTCGCGGTCGCCACTCCAGAACTTTTCGGCCCCATCGGCCATCCGTTTGCTATCAACCGGGCACCAATTCAGACTCTGTGGCTGCTACTGAGAAATTCCTGATGGAAAGACCCAATAACAATTTGCCCGACCCGGGAATTGAACCCAGGGACTCATGCTAAGCAGTCGCGACCAACGAGGCAGTCATATTATATAAACATATAATATAATTAACCTAAATGTTTCCACTACTGAAACACGGGCATTCTCTTTATGTGCCGAAATCTGCTAAGTGCCGGTTCCCTTCTCCAGTTGGGACCGTCTGTGAGTTTTAGCTCATTCTCCCATCTCTTGCGTTCCACTTTTCCGTTTACCATCTCTAGGATATCAGTCAGTGAGTTCTGTTCGCTAGTCCTAAGTTAAAAAAGCTTTATGTGTTATTTCACTATCACTAACTGCTCTCCCTGTTAGTCGTTTGTCTTTTCTTTAATTTCTGACGGATCATAAACCTCCTACAACACAAGCCGCAATCAAACTGACAATAATTTACATTATTATCATCTCAATATACTCCAATTTCACTCGCAATAACTTTTAAACACGACCTCAATGACAGCTCGATCTGATTTTGACAAATGAAACGCTAGTGCCATCGGAGAATGATTTCAGTGAATGTAATCTTGGCACAAAAGGCAACAATCACTTGAACAAAGGAGGTTGGTGTTTGCAATTAGTTCGGAATGAGCTCACCTGTGTCTGTGTCTGTCCGTCTGTCGCTGCGATTAATCAAACGAGCGATTCTTGCAGTGACAGTTAATATCGTTGGTGAGGTTAGAAGTTGTAAGAGATAGCGGAAAGAATGAATATTCGGTGTCTTTGCTATTGCCAATGAAAAGGGGCAGTCCTCTGTGTGGCTTATTTTTGTACCTTGCAGCACCCATTTACGGTTTTACGGTTTTAGACATTTATTTTCTCAAAAGATTTACAATCACTTACAGAGAAAACACAATATTATAACTATAAATACATGAGGCCAATTTTAATGGATTAGCCTTCGTGCTCTTTCAAAACGTAAGTAGGTTCTTTTAGATCATAAACATTGTTTTATCCTGTTCATAGATGATCTACGTACTTTCTAGTCCTTCGAAGAACATTCCAATACTAACTAATATTATGCACTTCTAGCAACGGCCCCTAACAGCGGCTTTGCAGTGCGACGCTTCTGCGCATGTCTTGCGACATTTTCACGAGATGAATGCTCATCACAACGACAGTCATCTCTTGGTTCTATGCTGTGAACTTACACCGACGCAGGAGCAACTTACTGCTCCTTTCATTGTTTCGCTATGTTACCACGAAAATAGTTTCCTGGAGTCTTTTGAAGTAGATGGAGTCCTTTTCTATCTTGTCGTAGGGGCAAATAATTTCTATTGTTTTCTTCAAGCCCTCCAATGTTATGATTGTTATGGGCGTGTGGGTCCCATAACACTTCAATAATTAAAATTCGCCAGTTTACATTCTTGGTAAATCGTCTTTGTAGATTTTGGCTTACCTACATTAGTGCTTGGCACTGCTTGGGAATTATTACCTCAAGGATTGTTCCGAAGTAGCAGAAGGCCGAGAAAAATGGAAGGAGGGAAGGGAGGCAGCATCAGGCTCATAAAAAATACTGTGACAAGTAAAAGACAATAAAATAAAGACAGCAATTGTATTATCCCTTGACTAGCCAGTTACTTTAAAATTCATTCGCTAAACTCATAATCACTGGCAAACAACACCTTGTAATCATCTATCTATAAGTTAATATTATATACTCATAACCTAACCCTACCCTTTTAACCTTTGTCCCTGCTGAATGTAATTTCTTGGTAATATATTTTTTCCCAAACTAACATTTCAATCAAGAAACTGATTCTTCGATTCAATGCCGATTTTAACACACTCTTTTATTTTTTAAATCTCTTTCCATTGAACGTTTAAACAAGCTTCTATCGAGTGCACATCAGGGGAGACACCCTCTGTTTGGACACCAGGAAGTACCTTCACGGATTAGGGAGTCGATGAACAATTTCTACTTTCGCAGACTTTACAAATTATTACAATATGTAGAATAAATAAATATCAACTTCTTACTAAGAGATATTTCTGTATCAATTTGATAATATCTGTGCTCATCAATGTTGTCGTTTGATTTCTAAACGCCTTCGACGCGTTTGCTCTTACTTTAAACTTTGCCAGTAAAACTAAAATTATCTATGACGCTTAGTTTTTCTAATAAAATGGTCTGAAGCTTCTAATGAATAACGAGCATTAAATAATCAGCAACTCTCTCGTTAGGCTGGTGGTCGTCATCACGATTGGCCTGAAGTCCTGGGTTTGATTCCCGGGTCGGGCAAATTGTTATTGGGTTTTTCCATCAGGAATTTCTCAGTAGCAGCCACGGAGTCTGGATTTGTGCACGGTTGATGTCAATAGGCTCGCCCCCTTTTACACGGGACTTAAATATAACTGGCAAAATGTGGGTGTACTATTAGGTACACCTCTGGCTAACCCTTTGGGGATTACAGGCGTGATTTAATGTTATGTTATGTTTTAAATTTATATTCTATGAACTTCTGATCTCTGAAGTCTGAAGCTGATCTTATTACGTTCCTATATACAACGTGTAACATAATGAACGCAAGACCTCCCGTGTGGTCTCTCGCACCATGAAACTAAACATCTTTTGTTCTACGAGTTCTTGAAATTCACAAAAAAAAAATACTTTCTATAGGAACTGACGCAATCAGCTGATCCACATGTATGATAAAACTAAAAAAAAAAGTTATGAATTTCCAAAAGTCATAGAACAAAAGTTGTTCAGTTTCATGGCCTGAGACACCACACAGAGGTCTTGCGTTTATTATGTTACACTTTGTATATTACTTACGTAAAATACATCGATATAATTTTAAACACAATTCTAAAACCAACACTGGCTGTTAAAAACCTTTCCTCCCATCCTCCAATCAACAGTATATTTGGAAACGCTCCGTTCAGTCCATTGAGTGCAAGTACATACAGGGGTGGCTCCCTCTATTGAACCATCAGGAACTACACAAGATTAAGGATTAGCGCGGGCGTACAATTTGAGCGGCTGATTGAATCCGTGTTTGTTGACTCTTAAACTACATTGGTGTTAGGTGTGAAGTCGTGAGACTTTTTTGGTGGCGAATTTTGTTGAGTAAGTAGACATTAATTAATTGATGACCGCTATCTTTTCACTACAATGGATTTTTTACTCAAAGACTGTTTTTTGGTCCTGAGGTTCAAAATCATTAGCAATCGCTATCAATGTGTTTCGTATTTCCATAACGACTAAGACATAAAAAATCGGTCGTTTTGTCAATGCAATATATTTTGTGTCATTTCCATCGTTGCTATTGCTGATGATGATAATGTCACGTTTTCTAAACCTTGGCCTGGTGATTTTAGTAACTAATACAATCTGAGTAGACACTGGCTGCTAAACAAACAATATTAACTACATTAATGTGTGTGTGTGTGTGTTTTTTTGTGTTTGTATTTTTGTCTATTTTTGGTTTTTATATGGGTCTTGGACCTGAAATAAATGGAATTATTATTATTATATTTTGTTGTTCTTTATGTTTCTTCTCATTTAAGAGAGCCTAAGAAACCTTACACGCGGGTCAGAACCAAGGATGTAAGGTGAATTTAGATAGAGAAAGTGGATGATAATGTGGAAGAAGTCAGAAACTTTCGAGTGATTCGACAGGTGTTGAGAATGGTGGCTTTTTGCAGCATATAAAGTGTGTGATTAGGCATCTGTAGTGTGTTGAGGCTTTGTGTGAGAGATTTTGGTATAATACCCGTAGATGAGAGAACAATGGGGACTATATGAACAGTTTGTACTTTCCATTGGGTTTTAATTTCAATGGCAAGATCTTGGTATTTACTGAGCTTTTCGGATATTGTGGTTTGAATATTATGTGAGTTAGGTATTGCTATGTCTATCAGATAAACTGTTTTATTGGTTTTGTCGTGAACGGTAATGTCGGGTCTATTGTAATGAATTGTTTTATCGGTTATTATAGTTCGGTCCCAGTAAATTTTTTGATCGCTATTCTCTAATGCTACTTCTGGTTTATATTTATAATACGGTATCATTTCAGAAACTAGTTTGTATTTAAATGCTAACTGTTGGTGTATGATTGCAGCGACTTGGTCATGGCGATGTTTATAATCGGTTTGCGCAAGTGATTTACATGCTCCTGTTATATGTTGTATAGTTTCGGAGGCATTGTTGCAATGTCTGCATAAGTCAGTCGGCTGGTTTGGGTCTTTTATGATGTATTTTCTGTAATTACGAGTTGCTATTATTTGATCTTGTATGGCCAGCATAAAACCCTCGGTCTCGGGAAACAATTCGCCTCGTTTGAGCCATTCGTTCGACTTTATTTTATCGACGTGTGGCTGGCTCAGGCAGGCTCGATGTCTTCCGTGTAGGGCTTTTTCAGACCATGCTGCTATTTTTTGTTGTGCACTTACGATCTGTTCATTTATTTGTGTATTTCGGTTTTGCAGGTTTAGTGGTGTTAGTTTGTTATCTATCTCCGTTACTTGCTTGTGTAGTGATGAGGTTTCTGATTTGTTATGGAAGTATGCTCTGAGTGAAAGTATCTGTTTGTTGTGTAAATTGTGTATATCTATTAATCCTCTCCCTCCTTCTTGGCGTGGTAGTGTAAGTCGTTGTATGCATGATTTTGGATGGTGTTTTCTATGTTTGGTTAGGAGTGTATGGATAGTGCGCTGAAGTTTTTTAATATCAGTCTTTGACCATCGTATAATTCCAAAAGAGTATGTGAGAATGGGTATTGCAAAGGTGTTAATGGCTTTAATTGTATTTCTTGAATTAAGGTTGCTTTTTAAGATTAGGTTGAGGCGGTGTGAGAATTTTTTGAGTAGTTCTTGTTTTGACATCTTTTGTTGTATTTGTCTGGACTGTTTGAAACCTAGGTATTTGTATGTACTCTGTTCATCTATTGGCTCGATTGATGCTCCTGATAGAAGTGTATAACTATTATTTTGGATTTTTCCTTTTACAATGGACAAAATTTTACATTTATCTACTCCGAATGACATACAAATATCATTAGAAAATTGTTGTGTGGCATCAGCTAGTTGATAAAGTGCTTTTTTGTCAGCTGCATATAACTTTATGTCATCCATGTACATAAGGTGTGTTAACGTATATTGTGTGTTATTGCTTTCCAGCGAGAATCCCGCGCCTGTTTGGTCTAACAAGTGTGAGAGTGGATTGAGTGCCATGCAAAACCACAGAGGACTTAGAGCATCTCCTTGAAAAATTCCACGTCTTATACAGATTGGTTCAGTAGCTACAGTTGAAGAGGAGGAATTGATTTTAAGAACAGTTTGCCAATTCTGCATGGAAGTTTCTAAAAATTGTTTAAGTGTAGGGTGAATTTTATATAGATTTAATACGTGTAGCAACCAGCTGTGCGGGACTGAATCAAAGGCCTTTTGATAATCTATAAACATTGTGTGAATATCCTTTCTGCTCTTCACAGCGCTATTCATAGTAATTGCGTCAATAGTTAGTTGCTCCTTACACCCTTGGCTATTCTTACGACAACCCTTTTGCTGTTCTGCTAGAATGTTATTTTTAGTTAAATGCTCATATACTATTTCGCTTACGCAGGCTGTTAGAATTTTGTACAAAGTTTGTAGGCAAGTGATTGGCCGGTATTTCGCTGGGTTTTTGGTGTCATTCGTGTCTTTAGGAATCATGTAAGTTACTCCGTGTGTTATGTATTGAGGAAGTAAATGAGGCGATTGAATGAATGTATTTAAATGGTTATATAGGAAAGGGTGTATGCTCGAAAATTTCTTATACCAGTAGTTGTGGATGTTGTCAGTGCCAGGCGATTTCCAGTTGTGTGTGCGTTTGATGACGTCTATAAATGTGTCTATTGGTATAAACTCAAATTCCATTTCTGGAATTTCTGGTGTAGCTTCTTTAACCCAGTCTGCATGGTTATTATGGTGGACTGGATTTTCCCAAATGTTAGCCCAAAATTCTCGTAGTACTTCGGATGTAGGTGTCTCTAGGCTTTGGTTAGTGGTGTCTTTGTTATTAGATGTAAGGTTCCTATAAAATATTTTTTCGCTGTTGATAAATCTTGTGTTTTGGACTTTGCGATTCGTGCATGTTATGTACCTTTTAAGTCTACTCGATGCAGCGCTTAATTTTTGTTTTAAAGTGTCCAAAAAGTGTGCTATTTCTGTGTTTGGGTTTTCGTGTTGTGCATGTTGCTGATATTTTATCTTTATTTCATCTACTGCAGCTATTAATTTTTTACTTCTACAACCATTAATGAAATGTGTCAGCCTACCTATGTTTGCTCTTAGATTTTCAATCTTCTTTTCTAATCTAATTTGCCATTTTGGTTTTCTGTGAATATAAGGGCGGCGCTCATTTTGGGTAGGGTCTGATATTTTGGCCCCGTTGCATGTAGCTGCCGTCCATGCTGCACAGTAAATTATGGTCTGCAATTTGGTGAATTCGGTGTCGGCATTTACATACTTAGGAAGAATGACAGTATTTATGTAAGAAACAATAGCAGAAAACTTTCGAGATGTTTTCTGCTTGGGAATGTATGGTCTATTAGTTGGATGTGTGCAATCAAAGTTTATTTGAGCTTGATGAAATGTGGATTCAATTTCTGGGTTGGTTTCTGGAGCAGTTTCAAAATTAGTTTGCGTTGGTCCAAACTGACCAACATCTATATTTTGCAAGAAATTTTCGTCATCTATATTTACGGTAGTCTGAGATACGATGTTAGTGTCTGTGCTATTGTTTAAGATTATATTTGTCGTAAGACTATTAATTGGTATATCAGAGAAGTTTATATTTGTAGCAGGTTGTTCTGAGTCGTCTTGAGTTTGTGTGTCCCAGTGATCACGATCGAGTCGAGTCGAGTCTTCAATATTTTGTATGTTAGTGTTACTATTCCTGAGTTCAGAAGCTATCTGGTTTTTAATTTCTTTTAATCTGTTATCATGTATGTATTTGTTATTTATAATCGCTCTTACTTGATCAGACAATCTTTGCTCTGTTATATGCGCTAATTCTGGATATGTGTTTATGAATTCCTCGTGTAACTTTTTTCTATAGGCTGTTTTATTTGTTTCTAACTGTGTGGCAGTGAAGTATATTCTAATTAGTGTTTCATTGTATTCTTTTGTCCATCTCATGCGTTGGCCGGATTGTGTACTAGGTTGTGTAGAGTGGTGCTGTATTTGAGTGTGTATTATTATTATTATTATTATTAACAGTTTTGTTGGTTTTTATATAGTTTTAAAATGCTTTACTCCTAATTTCCTCGAACGACTCGTGTTGGACCTAATCTAACAATCATTTCTTCTTGCTCTTCTCTTTTCTTCTACCCCTCCGGTAACTATTTTCTCTAAACTTTAAAGCCATATTAATTAATTGAAACCCAAATTTATTTACAAAACACTCACGGGCACTAAACCGTCGAATTCCCAAAGGCTGTGAAGTGCACATCGGTGCATTAAAACGCACGCACTCCATTTAGTGAAGTGTTCGTGTAAGACAATGGCACCCCTGCCGCTGTTCCCCTGTTTGTGCAATGTAAGGACGAGATCCTTTTGCGCGAGCCGATGAGACGCGTAGATATTGAACTTTTATGACTTTTTAATATTCTATTGCGAGTCGTGGTCCTGGGTTCAATTCCCAGGTCAAGCAAAGTGTTATTGAGATTTTCCATCAGGAATCGCTCGCATTGCAATGTAAAAATGATAGTTTAACTGCGTTTGTAGAATTACTGTTCTAAGAAGACTGACTCAATCTGTCTGACCTGTATTGCTTTTGGCTTTCTGTAATGCCTCGGCTTTCTTATTTCTGAATAATAAATGTTTCTGGACGCCGTGCGCCGGCGCAGTAAAACCTGATACAGAAATAGAAAACGGCTCCACTTTCATCATTTCAGCCGGATGACAGCCACTGCTGAACATAGGTCTCCCCCAAGGGTCGCCACATTGACCGGTTCCGTGCGTCTCGCACCCAGCGTATCAGCGCAACGTCTTCCGGTTCGCAGTCGCCACTCCAGAACTTTTAGGCCCCGTCGGCCATCCGTTCTGCGAGCAATATGCCCTGCCCACTGCCACTTCTTCGGGCTACGTTGCTAACCTTGGTTCTCTTGCGGATGTCTTCATTTCTGATTCGATCACCCAAGGAAACTCCGAGCACAGCCCTCTCCATTGCCGTTTGGATGATTTTAAGCCTTCTAATGAGGCCCATCTCCACTTTAACAAGATAAAAATACAGCTGTTTTGAGTCGCCTCATGGCTTACACCTATTCGTCTTTGTAACGTTCGCGTAAACCAACCCCTACCCTAACCCACCCTCGCAAGTCGCAGCATGTTGACATTCTGTAACTGTCTTGTCTTTTTCTAGTGTTTGGTGACGTCACACACTATTTGTTATCTGCTAAACAATGGCACATTAGTACGCCACACAAACGACCGTTTGTTTCAATTTGTTGGTAGTTAGGGTTGATATCTACGAGTCGTATGTTACTTTAATGGTTGGCAGGTTTTTTGTTGCGTATTTGACGACTATACCTGTTATTAATTATTATACTTGGCTGTTATTAATTGGACTGGATTGGTACAGGTGTTAATTAACACTATTAAGTTCGTTTTTTTGATCTAGCAACAAGGAAACTTATAATGAACAATCTTCTCCTAGTTTGTGTTGCTGGCACGACTGCATTTTAAGGTTTATTTGCCCAAATCTTCGCCACTTCCAGGGCGTCGTCGGTGGCCTCGCGGATGTACTTATACATATCAACATCATCATCTAGCCTAGCATTTTCCCAACTATGCTGGGGTCGGGTCTTCCAGTCTAACCGGATGCAGCTGAACACCAGTATTTTACACGGAGTGACTAGATAGGCACCTGCACAACATAGCTAACAATGGGTAATACGAGAACCCTTGGTAACGACTGTCAAAGATATACAAAGACAACCAGGACCAGCGGCAAACGCGACCAACGTAGTGAAGCGCGGCTGAACCTGAAGATCTACCCAATAAACACAATAATAATTTTATTTAATATGTTATGTTTTGAAATTAAATTTTACAATTTATATTTAACCCATGCGCGCAAATGGGTTCACGCAAGTGTCTTTCGCTTAAATGTCTTTCGCGCAAGTGTCCTGATATCCCGCGGCAGTAGGCGCCATTCATTCAAGTTGGTTACATCAACAATCAGGAACAATCGTATTTGTTTAAGGTTTGAAACTTTATTTTCACACCCATCATTGGTCGTAGCACAAGTAGGTATACATATTCGTGATCGTGACTGTACCTACGTGTACAGTCTATTTTACCTAATTCCCACGATTTACTTAATTCTTCTCGCACAATTCACCTTTTAAATCCATCTCAAGGATTTAATTACGTCTTCTGAAAATTTCATCGCAATTAGCGTTCTCACAGTCCATCAATTATTTAACAGAGAGCTCAAATCCCGCAATATCAACGAATTAACTGTTCACTGTAGCTGTCCACTCAACTGCCCCTCTGAATCCCGGGATAAAACCGGGATTTCTTTGACTCATCATCCTCTTTCCATCCCTTTCACTCTTAGGGAAACTTACGCAAGTGTGACAAAGAGGTGCGATGCCTAAAGAGGCTTCCCATGAAAATTGTATGTATGTCAGTTTGTTATACACGGGGTCTTTGTAAACAAAATTGAATATTCAGTGAGGTGTTGCGAAAATCACTGTTATACTCCCTCTGATGGACTCACAGTGGCCCGGACCTTATTACGTGTCTATTTTCTATTGCCTATGGAGCACATTGTAAACATGCGTAACTATCTCTCTATACAACTAGATAGTGATTTATCTACATATTTGCTTTTGGGGATTATTTTTATTATTATTAATTAATTTAAGTAACACAATGTGTTAAGCACTTAAGTTTATCCTTTACTGCAAATCTCACTGTAAAAATTTGGTTTGCTGTAAGAAAACCCAATTCTGGGTTAAGCTCGCCATTGTACATAAGCTATATTGTTGCAATTTATATGTATATTTTGTTTTTGTGTGCAATAAAGAATATGAAGATATGAAAGATATGGGTTAATGCCCAAAATCTATTTAATACAGAATTGTAATATTATGGTACTGGTCCTTGGGTCCTGGATTCGATTCCCGGGTCGGGTAAAGTGTTATTGAGTTTTTCCACCAGGTTAATTTCAGTAGGAGTCTGAAGTTTGTTGTGCCCGGTGGATGGCAATAGGCCCTTTTACATAGGACTGTACCCAATAGTAAAACTACATCAAGCCAGTTATGTTTAAGTCGCATGTAATAGGGGGCGAGCCTATTGCTATCAACCGTCAGACTCCGTATAGTCTGGATCTGTGACCGGTTACTGAGAAATTCCTAATGGAAAAACTCAATAACACTTTGCCCGACCCGGGAATCGAACCCAGGACCTCATGCTCAACAGCCGCGCTTGCGACCACTAGATCAACAAGGCATCTTTTTAATATATCTTATAAAACTTAATTCAATTAAAACGTATTGACCTCCCGGTCACTTACATAACAATCACAATAAACATTACCTAACACATAACAAACCGATTTATCGTCACGAAACGGTAATTGCTGGCCATCAATTAAGCGATACTTGAACAAAAGAAACGGAACATGTTCTAGATATAATAGCACATTGTATTGTGAACATAATTAATTAGTGCTACAGTTGTATTGCATTTCTTTTGTTAGTGATTAACGGGCATTTCGTTCACTTCTATGCCATTATGACTTAGCTTGGTTTGTGACAGTCGATATAATTTTGCAGGATTATTTAATTCGGTGTAACGCTACTAGGACGAATCGCATGTGACTAAAAGAGTGATGAATATAAATGTTGATGCCTCCATCAACATTAATAGACATGGTCGTTATAAATTTTTTTTGTTGAATGTTGATGGATTGAGAGGCAGAGGAAGGCCATAAAGAAAAAGATGGATGGATTGTGTGAGGACTGATATGAAAGATAAAGGAGTAAATGATGCCGTGACGTCTGACAGGGGAGAATGGAAGAAGAACACGTGTAGCGCCGACCCCAAGTAGAATGGTACAAAAGCAGGATGATGATGGTCTTGAGAGGAAGACCTAGGAAACCATGGGTGGAATATGTGAGGAATGATATTAAAGAAAAGGAGTAAATTATAGCGTGACAGCTGGCAGGGGAGAATGGAAGAAAAAAACGTGTAGCGCCGACTCCAAGTAACGTGGGTCAAGGGCAGGAAGATGCTATTGATAACGATACCAGGTAGAACGCAGTCTGGAACCACGATTAGAGTCGAAGAATTAAGAGGTTTATCACCAGGATTCTCTTTTCTTTAGATTTCAATGTGTGATGGGGATGAAGATTTCAATGATAGGTAAAATTCATTGTAAAGTTCTCCTGGTTTATGTTTAATTTTTAAACCTAGGTACCACAAAACTGTATTTAATACGCACGACCATCGATCAAGCTATACAAACCCAGTTTATGCAGATCTCTCATTGTATGGGAAATCTAAACAAAACGAGGCCATGTTATACTGGAAATGTATAGCTTGATGTGTACTATTTTTAAGACCGGTCGCATATCAGATTATTAAATCGCTGAGATGAGTTCTATATTGGTCCTCCCTTATTTCGTCGTAGACGACTGGCAAATTTTCTTTTATCCCAAAGTTCTTTCATTCCTTGGTTGACCCATGTCCATAGAGCCTTGATAACAACGTACACTCACGCAACGGATGTAGGTTCCTATGTGGTACACCAACATTTCATCAGTTATCATAGCAACTTCAACACGTAATAGAGTCCTAGCGGACTTAAGCCCGGCGATCCCTCCCGTGAGTTGTCGTAAATTAAATTCCATTCTAACGCCACACTAACAGACATTCACTTTTCATATCCTCTCTACTGATGTGGTTTTTCATCGGACACTACTTTTGTTTGGGGTTTTAAGGATGGAAATAAGCTGGGATTGGCGAGAAGTGGGAGTATTATGTCATACTAATTGTAGTTTTTCAGAAGGATTTCACCAATGAAACTGAACGCGCTCCGCATGTTCTGATAGTGTTCAGTTTATTTGATGAAATCTTGGCACTCTTGAACGTAGTTTAGATGTCTTAACGGCATTTAAGAGCTGTCACTGTCAATATTCTATAGCAAACATCAGACTGACAACTCTTGAACACTGTTTAAATGCGCTGATCGTGTTCATTTTCATTGATGAAACCCGCTTTAAGTATTATTAACCAGAAACAATGAATAGTTCCACTAGAATCAATCTAAAGTCTGTAGACTTGACGAGGTGGTTTAAATAAATCGTGACAATTGACAAGCGTGCAATTTCTAAAATATAAACAAACTAACAGGTATATAATTATATGCCTTTCTTACGAAAAACCTGAATGTTACTTTAATAAAAGCTTCGGTCTAAGAATGAAGACTTTATTGTCAACACGTAGATAACAATGACAGGAAATTATCAAGCGTTTATATTACCAAGTTTTTTATGAACATGGGAAACATCTCGTGGTGACGAATATATGTCAATAGTTTATGTGAGAAAACTCTTACTTGATTTCTAATAGTATCGGAAGATAAGGATCTAAGAAGTTCTTGTAGTACACGATAGTAAAATTCTCATCAGAGAGTAACAAATGTTTTTTGTCTAAAAGCTTAGTAATCATACTTTTGTAGTCATTTTATAAATAACTAGCACCTCGCTCGCGACTTCGTCTGCAACAAAAATTGTGATAATTCGGTTAATATGATTAATATAAATATAATTTATATATTTTTTAGAATTAGATTACTAGTTTCGGAGATTCCCCCTATATACAAACTTTCAACATCATCATGATCTTCTCCACGCCTCATTCGCCTTTCCCATTTTATAGGCCAATGTCGCACATTCCATCACCATCATCATTCTCCAATTCCCTATTTATGTGCGGTCGGCACAGCATGTTTTCTTCTCCTATACGTCTCTATTACTCGTCATCTCAGCAGTCACCTCCTTTCTAGCCATTTCTTTCTTCACACAGAATTCACAGACAGAGTTTCTTTCTATCCATTGTTTTTTTGGTCTTCCTCAACTCTTACACATTCCAACTCCTTTCAATTCTCCAGACTAACCTTATTCATTATAGACACTCGATCATTCTGATCCTCCCGTACTTATCACATAGGCTGTTATCAGTTTGAGTACACCTGTACCCACAGTTAGAATGAATCTTCAGATGTCTGATCTTTGCCACCCAATTAATTAAAAAATAAGTACCAATTCTCAATTGCGGTTCGACCTACCTTCTTCATCAAATTAATATCCACTTATAAGGTCATTTTCTTTATTCCACCAACTCCAATTAACAATTACCTAATTATCATTTAATTCCTTTTACGATGGAGCAAATAATAGAAACTGATTGTTTCTCGATACGCCATCGTTCCCAGATCAGCATAGTGACAGGAAATTGAGCAGTAAATCAAACGACTCATAAGAAAAGCTATTGTCGTCTCCATGTCACAGATACCTACTCTTATAACGGGATCACATGTCACACTAACTTTTTGGCCTGGGTTTGATTGAATATTTCCTTCTATGCTGCACTTAGAGTTGTTACTGCGTGCATGTGGTTTCATTTATTAGGTTTTAACATTGCTTTTCCGACTATTGTTGAATTGCCCTACTTGTTTGTCTCTCCTTCTTGTTTTTCAGATATATTTATGACAAATGAGAAATGATAAGTTGGTATCCTATCAGAGTTTCCAAAATTAAAAGTTTCCTTGTGCGCACGTTAACTGGGTGCAAAACCCCAGTTGTCAATGAAGCATGGCTTTTTTATTATATTTATTGCGACTGAAATATGAAACTAGTCACTCCAAAATGCGAAGAAAAACATACATCCAAAGTCACAGCATTTTAAGCATATATAACATTATAACATTAGTAAACGAGTACAGGCAGCAGCACAAGCGCTAATCTTGACAATTAGTACACAAGAAGCGGGTCCCACGGTACGGACAGCAACAATGGCAAATTGGAAACATTGATATAACTGTTGGCGGTAATTATCGCCATTTTGTAAGAAAGTATATTGTTACGGTGGAAAATTGTCTATGAGTTAAATTTTTGCTTGAGAAGAATTTTGATGGAAAATTTTCATGGTTATACTTCAGCTAAACTTGTGAAAAAACCCAAAAAAAAGGTGTTGGGCTTTATATTAGTTTCTACTTGTTAATTAATTCTCATCAGGCAACTTAAATGTTTATAAGGGACGAATCTGTTTGCAAAAATCCTATGTACTCGTATGTAGGCAGGGTTCATTCTAACTTCACTTCACTTACTCTTACATTAATAATTTAGTGCTCAACAAATCTTAGGGCCGCATTACAGAACGTCTACTATACTCAAGCATTATTTAAAACTAGATTTATTTGATTGGTTGAAAGTAGTGACTGACGTTCTGACATACAGGACTTAATGTCCACCTATTTGATCGGTGCTTATTTTTCCCAAATCCAACTACAAAAGGCACAAGACGACCAATCACCCTCGGACAAAACGTCAAGAAAAAATTCAAAATACTATTTTCCTTTCACAGATTTAACACCCCACCTTTGAAAATCAAATCTTCTGGCCTCCCCATAAACGTCTCAATCAATTTTCACCCCTAAGTTTAAAGCGATTTAATTTTTTGCAAATATCCTTCACGGTCAATCCGATGGACGTCAGGCACACGGCTTGGGGTGGACCAAACCTAGGGTTCACAATTCCGAACACTTGGAGAAAATTCCGGACATTTTTCTTTTCGAGTTATGCAGTATTATTTTATTAATTTTACATACAGACTTAATTAAACTCACGCCCGTTTCCCATGGGGGTAGGCAGAAACTACAGAATCCCACCTGCTATGATCTTTACATATTCCTTTCACCTTGTCCACGTCAAAATAAAAATCTTTTCGACTGTTAATTTTCCCATTTGTGGAAATTCGGGACGTTTTAGAATTCCACCCGCAATATGGAGTAAAGGACAGCTAAAATTCAGGACTTCTCCGGTAAAATCCGGACGCATGGCAACCCTAACCGGACCGGACCCGGCATGATAAATGGAAGAACTACGGGGTGCCATATTTAAAGTTATTTTGGACAATGCTCAGGTTATTCGGGGCGCGAATTTGCGTCGTATTAAGAGGTGTTTTGTATTTTGAATGAATTATCGATTCAGATCTCCTGCAACTTAATTCGATCGTAGCAGGTATTTGTTATTTTCTGTCCCCATTGGAAAAAGGCGTCAGTTTATGTATGCAAATCAATCCATTTTAGGGTCGATGGAGGCCATCGATCGAAGACTACAACCTATAGTGTATTTTAATACTTTTCAGTTACCCCTCACATTTAAAAGCACCAAACTCACACCATTAAACTAACAAACCACTACCGACAAATTCGCAACTAAAAGGCATCTAAATCATGTCGCACACCAAAAGCGATGCGCACACGCAACACTCCTTGCAAGGCGCCGTCGTAATTAAGCGGTAACCCATATTAGCTGTCCGCATCTCCGCCGGCATCGCTATAGCTTGAAATGTTAATTGTTAGCCGCGTACGTGACTAGGCGATAGCCTTTAGTGCGTGGGACACACTGCTAACTCGTTTTTACTACTAATTTTGCAGCATAGCATAAAGGAGCTCATGGCTCAATAATAACAGCCACTCGGCTCGATCTTCACATTAAGCCGCACTTGCCTAGATTGGACCGTGGATGGGTAACATACCGAGTTTCCTCCATGCCTCAGAAAACACGTTAAGCCGTTGGTCCCGGCTGTCATTTGTAGATCTTTGACAGTCGTTACAGGCAGTCAGTGGCCCGAAAGAAGTGAAACTCGTTGTAGAAATAAAAAAACGTTTCAAAAGCGTTTGCCACCTTTGTTTGAAGCAAGAATGCCTGCTGTAAAACACGTTATGAAGATTAGGGATAATGCTGAAAAAAGTGACAATTCCTCAAGACGCAGCCAGGAAACAATTATAATTAAAAATGATGAACTTTGTTACCCTACCTACATAGCCGTGTGTCCATCCTAGGACCATAAACCGTTCAGTTTACGAGGAAGTGTGTCGCATCTGATATATTTGCTTTGTAGCACCTTCCAACAGTACCACTGTTCGTACCGACGCAAAGAGTTACAGAACAGATGGGGCATGCTTTTGTTGATAACCTGAGATGTGGAATCAGTGCAGAACTGTAGACTAATGTGTGGCAGCGCAGTATTATTATAGAGTTAGATTTAGTTAGTTTAACTTATTATTAAAAAAACATTGTAAATCATCTAACTCTTAACACAAACACTCAACCGAACTCATCCAGATTTTTAAAACATCATGAAAAGTTGTTTTCTGGTCTTCTTTTTTAAGCCTTCATCAATGATGGTAACTGGATGGTAACTTTTAGAATGATTTACTAACACCTATTACGGGTCATCTGTAAACGTGACCTACTAATTTCTGGTTCTCTGGGATGGTAACTTTTAGAATGATTTACTAATACCTATTACGGGTCATCTATAAACGTGACCTACTAATTTCTGGTTCTCTGTAAGACCGCAAGACATTCCACACCTCAATTCCATTCCCAAACAAATTAATTACAAAATAATTTAATCATAAACAGACTATAATCATTCGCATTAGTATTCAGCAGTAGATTCGCGTTTCGTTGGAGCGTAATGACGCATGTTTTTACGCATTTCGTAATGAATCGTGTCCCGCCTCCAGGCTCCGCTTCCAGCGCTTTTTGTCACTTAATTACAGGCCGAAGACTCAATCGCTGTCGATCGATGGAAGCGACAAAAAGTCCGTTGTATCGACAATTTGTTCGGTGATGAGCTCGGAATATTAAGTGAATGTGAATATGCATAGTTGGTATTGAGATGGTGATCGAAATTATTAATAGAGGTGTCTTTTATTTGAGTGGTTGCATGTTTTTGTTGTCTTCGTAATTATTAGCTGCATGGCATCAATTGCACGATCTTTAATTGGTATTGAGCTTGGCTTTTAGAAAAATACAAAAAAGTATTTCATTGACTTGATTCTCATAAAATACAAATCTAAGATAAGACTGTCATCTCAGAAGAACGTCAAATCTACAGTAAAGTGGCTCGTAGCTTGCCGTAGGCTATAAATATGTCAAACATATTTCATTTCAGTTTCTTATGACTAAAACATTCATACACGCTTCACCTCACTATCTCTCTAATCCATCACTGTACCTCGAATAAACCCTGTAAACTATAATAGCTAGCAACATTATCACAGAGGCAACATTTGCTAACATTGTAATCACTATTGCCAACATAATTGACTAACAAGAGCCCGCAAAAAGCAAGAGAACAGTGTTAGCGGTGTTACTTTCATGACATCTGCATATAATGTAGGTGCAGCAAAAACTGGGAACGATATACCGAAGAGTTGCTGAGTACGCTCTGAGAGGAGAGATGGGGGTCTACTGATAGCGGAGAGCGAACTACTGCTGGGTGCGTTATTGTGAACAAACGAAGGTTGTTTTAAGAAAGCACTACAGAATACAATGTGGGTGGATCAACAAATTGGGAACGATATACCGAAGAGTTTCTGAGTACGCTCTGAGAGGAGAGATGGGGGTCTACTAATAGCAGACAGCAAAATGCTGCTTGAACCGGTATACTAGACCAACAAACAATGTTTCATAAAAGCACTGCAGGATACAATGTGGGTGGAGAAAAACCTGACAACGGTTTGCTACAACGTCATTATAATTTAAATCTATATAATATAGTAATGTGGAGA
This sequence comes from Noctua comes, assembly GCA_963082995.1. Classification (NCBI taxonomy): domain Eukaryota; kingdom Metazoa; phylum Arthropoda; class Insecta; order Lepidoptera; family Noctuidae; genus Noctua; species Noctua comes. The sequence continues at coordinate 17,091,694 of OY720276.1, read as the reverse complement.
GGTAAATAATCAAACATGAAACAATATGGAAAAAAACAAAGCAAGTGCATGAATACTAATTTAAATAAGCATCATAGAACGCAAAGCATTCCTGTGACTCTGTGTGTATCATCAAATAGCCTATACACATTACAATACATGGTTTTTAAATAACTCCATTTTAATATTTCCGCAATCTTGTGTTGTTATGAATATTATGATTATGCAAACTTCACACCCACACTTGAAACAGATTCAATTAATCTGGAAAACTAAGACAGCGGGATTTTACCACACTGATACAAAGCTGAAGTGGGACTGGACGGACAACGATGTCACATGTCCAATGAGCTGTTGTGGGCCAAAATAACTGCTATTTGAAGCCCTACGCCTGACGTAGAAAAGGCATTGCGGCAGACCCCGTAGAAGATAGGGGTCGAGGCTGGCAAAATAAGAGACGAGGAGTCTAGACTACGCCTGGATCGACAGAGCTAGAATCATAGTGGAAGCGGTGATGTAATTCTACTAAACCATTAAAGTAATTGATAATTCTTTACAGAACAAAAACAGATGATGCCGTGATGTTATCGATACTTTTACATTGTAAGTTTTATTCAAGCGAATATGAAACATTGGGTTTATTTCAAAATATACACATGCATGTGTGCATAAAAACGTCTATGATAAATGAGTGAACAAAACACTAAATAAAAAGTACCCACCATTGACTGTGTGTCGATAGATACGGAGTGCGGACCCCACGACATGCTTCTGTGAACAGATTGTATGCGGTGCAAGTGGCAGCGGAGTAATATTTAATAAATTGACTAGACTGATGTAGAAACATATTCGCTAGAGGTAGAATACTAATTTATGTGCATTCATTTAGTTAACGCTGGGTTTTAGTGAAAACGAGCAGTAGTATTCAGGATGATAGTATGAAACGAGCACATACTTATGCAACCACAACGGTTTAGAAATATATTATGTTGAGGAGAAAAGTACGTTTAATATCACCAATTTTGAGGTCAATAGTAAGCCCATATAATATTTTTTTTTAAATTATGTACTTTAACAAACTCAACTCGGTCCAATCGCCAAATAATTATGTAAACCTCATTTCAAAGTATATAAAGTTAAGTTAGTGCACCAATTGGTCCGTTTGAAGCGTTCGATTCCCGCTATCACTCGCTCTATGTCCCCTAGTCAATATAACAGCAGACTGGAGAAAATATTCAATACATAATTTAATTAATTTTAACTTTTTATACCGTCGTCTCTCGTATTTTTTGCAATGCAGCTCCGTAGCTATTCATGAGAACTCGCACCTAATTGTAGGCAAAACGGTGGTGTTCCTAAAGGGTGTATACTTGGACTAATGCTTTTATTGAATCTACAGAAATTCAATGAAAGTCGTAAAAGAGAATCTATATACACTGATTGTAAAACCATCGTTTTCTATTGTTTTCTTCTTCTTTAGTTTTTTGTTTGATACTTAATGGCTTTTTGAACTCTACATTAAAGGTTAAGCATTCGTTGTTTTGTGATAACGGTCTTTAAGTTCAAAGACTTCCATATCTTCGTAAGTTTTTCTCTAAGTAAACTTAATAATTAACCGATCGTTGGAATTAATTGTAGGAAGTGGCCTGCTCGTAAACGATGAATTATTTAACCGTAGTTATTCTCTATTATGTATGATAAACCTAACATTATCTATTGATGCGTATTAATGCCAGCATAATGTGATCACTGATCAGTCTGCTAAGTGGTGATTATAGGCATTAAATGGTAACCTTTGTTGTAAACTATCTTTGAGGTAGGCCTACAATTTGAAGTGTTTTGTAGAAGTCATCAGTATCATTAAATAACGATGGCAATGTGTCCCGCAGTTCTTCACAAGATTATATCAACTTTCTTCTTTTTTGATATCAGAAAAAAAGATGAAAAGGTATGGTAAAATACGGTAAAAGTACAGGAAATAAAATTATTTATCAATAAGCAATAACACTATACGTAGCAGATTTGACAAATATGGTGAATATAAAAAGAAGAATGTTGGGTCAAAGAATCAGATCTTTATCCAGTAATGTGTTGGTTGGAAGCCGAAGACAGAAGTTCAGGAAGGAGACTCAGTTTGTCTACGTCTTACAAACTGAGTCTCCTTCCTGAACTTCTGTCAAGACTAGATCATCGACACCCAAGATTTCAATCTCTCTTAGTATTGCCTGTGCTCTTTCTACGTCTCCAACTAAATTATCCTCATTAAAAAGCATGTAATCTTCCACATGAACTCAAAGCTAAAACAAAAAGCCCGCAGCCGAGCGTATCGGGGATCTGTTTCAACTTGGCGATAGTCCGCATCCAATATGATCGGAGCTGTTTATTGATTCTCGGAAATAAAACAAACACGGCTAAATGGAAGCCGCGGTGCGCAGATTAAGTTGTATTCTCATTTGTGGGCTGGGATGAGAGAGGAGCTTACAGCGATTGTGAAGGGCTTGGCGTTTTGGGGGCCGTCTTATGTCGTCGACCTTCAAAAAGTGATGATTTTAACCGAAAAAGTATTGACTTTTGATTTAGAATTTTGTAAACTTCTTAGTATCCTAGTTGTTAAAGCAACTTAATCAATGGAAGAATCAGTGTCTTGTCTATGGATGCAAACAAAGAACTTAATTTAGTCAGCTTGTATGTGTCAACTGAACTAAAAATTGGACGCCGAATGGTACAGTAGTATAATGTTGGACGTCGACCTTTACTCCAGGACTATTTGCTCCATCGGCCATCGATTTTCCGACAAACCTGGGGCGTGCTCACTGCCACTGCAATTTGCATGCTCTGCAAGCTGTATTCATTTCGGATATCGAGCGATTATTAGAAATTGATACATGGATATCTTCATCCGAGCTACACTTTAGACCACGCAGCGGTCCAGCCGGTATCGCATAGGTGTGTCGGGCGATACATCACAAGGCGCGTAACGGCGGCGCCTGCGCAGCGTCCGATTTATTGCGCCGTTACCTTTAATTCGTACATAATTTAATTTGAACACGGCCCGTAAGACTTAATTATGATATCTCCGGATGTGCCGTGTACGATTTTAATGTCAGATCATATAGGCTGTATGGCGTGATGCCTTGCTTCGTATGAAAAATAAAAAAGTTTGTCAGTTGCTTGTTGGCGGTTGGTAGTGGTAATGAATCCTGGAGTTCTGATGATCTGTGTATCGTCTTTATCTTATGGATCTTTATTAATGCTTCTGAACAGGTTTTCAAAAATTTCTATATCAAATTCATAAGATACACCACACTTGTGTCAACTTCTTTCTATTTCTGTTTTAAAAGTATTTTAAATATACTGCCAATTAAATTGAATTCCAAGAATTCATCTCACATAATTTTAATGACTATGATTCCGGATCAATAAATTATTTTCACACTAAATGACACATTCAAATTGTATTCATTGCATTCAGTTAAAAGAATAACCATTAATCTTTTACTATCTCTGATAAACAGTCAATTATTAAATGTATGGAGAATATTTATAAAAATAAATGTTTATTAAATACTACTGTTACTATGTTTTTCGTTTCATTGCTCGTTATCAAGAGTACATTGATAGCTTCCGTTGTTGATAAGGCGCAATGGATTGAGGCATTTATTTCAGTGCTTACTGTAAAGATTTGTATTTACCTTACTCTTGATAGGGTTGTCAAAATTATGGTCACGGTTTCGGTTAAGGTCTTTTTCTTACTGTTTTTTATTCATATTTTAGTAGTTGATGCGGGCTAGAATCAGGCACTAATATAAATCTTCAACGTTTCTTACTCCGTGTTCACCTTTTTAGCATTAGCATAGGTCATAGCTGTCATCTCAGATTTAGATTCATCATCATCATCATCATCTGCCTAGCCTTTCCCAACTATGTTGGGGTCGGCTTCCAGTCTAACCGGATGCAGCTGAATACCAGTATTTTACATGGAACGACTGCCTATCTAACCTCCACAACCCAGTAAGTACTGGGTAATAGGATACCCCTTGGTAAGACTGGTTGTCAGACTTTTTGGGACACTGACTACCTAACGACTGTACATCTCAGATTTACAATATCTATCTATGTTAACTTTGTTTGTTTGGTTATTTTTTGTGAGTAAGTCTTCGTGTCCATTTTGTTGGTTAAAATTAAAAAACTGGATGACACCGGTCTTCTTTCCTTTATCTATGGCACCGGTATTTCCTATACTCATAATTCCTCCGCATCACACAACAGTACACTCTACATCCCACTGCCCAACCCTACCAAAAACCCCAGGATCAGATAGCATTAAAACAAATTAGCGCAAAGAGTGAAACAAACACGGCGCGACTGACTTATGTTCCGTAATTAAGGGTCCGAGCCTGTAGTCCACTGGACCCGTTCGAGCGGTGTAATGACTCCATTCCACCTCACTTGGACCCCGATCGGGCGGATATCGATAAATAATTATAAATGTTTGCTGTGATACGGTTTGGTTAGAAGTTATCATTTGAATTACGTCATTAAGTATGTATATGCAGAAAAGCATAAATATACTTGTACAAAGACTAGGATATGCAGAAAAGCATCCTAGTCTTTGTACAAGTATATTTATGGTCTACATTCAAATGTGCATCAGTGATAACAATTGCATAACAATAATCACCCTACGATTTAAAGGCGCTGCCAATGTCAAATTGTTACCACCAATATAAGGTTGACTGCAGCTAAATTGCTAGATCAGGCTATCCGCCCCGAATAATCAGAAATCTGAAGAGTTCAAAAACCCTGAAGGACACACGGCCTCAGCTCAATATAAAGAGTAAGACATATAACTACAGAGTTGTATAATAGCAACCATTCCATTCCAGCTTGCCTGGGATATTTCTTTCAAAAATATTTGCAAAATCTTTCATACTAATTGTTGGCCGGCCAGCAGAGGGGATAATATTATCACTCAACCGTGTACCGTATAACATAGCACCTGAGCTTAGGAGGTCAGATAGGAAGTCGGTCCTTGTAAAATACTGGTATTCAACTGCATCCGTTTAGACTGGAAGCCGACCCCAACAAAGCTGGGAATAGCCTAAACAGATGATGACTCACCCGTAACACCATCATATGAACTCTGCTTACCCCCGGGAAACAAACCAGCCATTCCATTAGGAAACGACTCAATTTACTACTACTTCTAAGTACTATAAAAAACAATTTTCATTAATCAATACTTGATTTATTGCTTCGCCGCAATTTAGCGTGCGCGTTGCATCACAAATCTGCATACCCACTTTCTAATTAGCATTCGTTCTTGAAACTATTATAATCGAGTTGTTTATTACTATTTATTATCGTAACTATTGGATTCTATATCCCTATTCAGTAACCCATTACAAATGACGTGTGTTTTCAAAGTCATCCTTAGAAGATCTAACTGGATGGATCTTGCTATCCTTGATTGAAATGTTCTAGCATCTGTTTCTTGGATTTCTATCTGGGTTGGAGCATCCATAGTCGCACTTGAGAGTGTTGTTACCGGGAGTTACTATATTATGTCCATGCAATGTTGTTTTAAGTCGAATGATTTAAAATGCGAATGGACTTCGGTACTGGCTATCACGAATGCAAGTTTTTCATTAACTTTTTCTATAAAATTCCTTTTACCAGCGACGCATGCTGTACGTTAACACATAATCTAACCAGCAACTACGCAGGCGTTAAAATCTCCGTATTCTAATAATAACTTAATGTAGCGCAAAACATTAATTAATTAACGAGAACATTATCACATTTCTCGTTATCTCGGTTCGTTCTTGCCGGTCATTGTTATCATTGGACATCGCAAAAAGTCGTATGGTGCCGACAAAAGCCGATATACTAACATTGCTGGCGAGGAATCCGAAGGTACCAGCGCTCATTAACGCTTCTCCTGCGCATCGGTCTATCTCGTAGTGCAATCAGCCTATATCTATAAAATCAACACATTCAAATCTCAACTCACACCCTCGTTTCACAAAATCCATAATCCGATGTCTTCTGATTTCGAAATTTGTATTAGGAAAACGGTGTAACTCTCTTTGGAGTGCACGAAGTTGAGAATTAAACTTTGTGAAGCGATCTTAAAGATCAATTCGGCGCGGGTAAAGAAAATTCATATAAGGCTTTACGACCGCGATTTACATGTAGAACCGCACTTTAACAACGCCATAAGCGCGAGGAATTTCATTTGGAATTCGAATCTGACTGTGAAGACATAAAGTTGTGTTTGCAGTGATTTCTTGACGCTGTAAATCGTTTTTAAGGGTGCGTCCGTATGTGTACGATGCGCGATTAGCGTTTTTGCGTCGGCGGCGTAATTAGGGCCTATCGGCGGCGCGTATGAAGACATAAATAAAATGGGTACGCTTGAATTAGCGACCGCTACTACAGCACGGGTTGACTTAAATTTCAATCGATGGATGTTGAGATTTCTTTTGTGAAACGAGATTTATAAAGCGTGGGTAATGTGCCGAAGATATGGTTGCACCTGTCTGTTAACGCTGATCTAAATGAGGATTGGTGATGGTAATGATATGCGGACAGGATGGGATTTGCTGCAGATCACCAGATAACTGGAGAAACTCTTGATGTCTAAGCAGATCCAATGATGAACGGGGTTTAGTCACGCGACGATGACTGGAGTCGGGAAATGTCAGGTACCTAAAAAAGTTTATGGTTTTCACTCCTAGATCCATAGACTCAGACGTATAAGTCTTTACTCTCAATTGTATAAAACCCTAGCCACTTCTAGGCTGCTCATTTAACTTTAAGCCTAAAAACCTAAACGCCGAAAAATAGAGTGAAGTTTGTTACAGGGACACTAGTGCTTGTTATAAAACCTGACAAATGGTTGCCTATAAATAGGAATCGTTCGTTGAAGATTGTAGAAACAAAACCCAGGTAAAACAGGATCAATTACATATTTTCCAAGACGCCTGCACCTAACAACATCACAATTAGCTCTGACCAGCCACCCAGCGACTAACGAGTTTCTTTCAAGCAATTTCCTAATAGTGATAATCACAATAGTCCCTATGCAAATTCAACACCTGACATTCCGGCGAGTGTTGCCACACTATCAATAATTAACTCTATAATGTTGCGTATGCCAATACGATGCCGACGACGGCGAGAGGGTGACCATGCTATGGCAATTTAGTTGACATTTTCTTTACTTCCGACGGGGAAAATAAGTTGTTGAAGATTTGAAGTTAGGCATAATATGAGGTTTCCATTGTTAACAATAAAGACACATCACATATTACGATATTCCGCTAAACAAAACCTAGTGAGTATTTTTTAAATTAATTCGTATTTTCTTCTTCTCTCCAGAGGCCAAAATGTAAGCAAAATAAAGCTATAGAATGTTATTATTTCTATAAGATGGGTTAATATCGAGAGCATACCTACCATAACTACAGACTCAGAAAAATAAGAATGAGAATATACATAAAGTTTACGATCGCATGACACAAACTTTAACCAAGGATTGTTTGGTGGACAGCTGATTTTTGCGTCGATAGTGAAATAATATATAGGAAACTTGCTAATCCTTGAAACATTTTCAAAATAGTGGCAACACTTATCGGTATAAAAACCGTGGTCGCATGAACGACCATCCATGCAAATGTTCTCAACGCGGCGGCCGTAACGCATATGCCGCCCACTACTTTATAGCCAGCACTATCTTTAAAAAGTACTTAGAATTATTACTACCAGAAGTGGCTGCAGTACTAGCATTATGTGTGGAGGAATTATTGCTACCAGAAGGAAAGAAGGTGGCTTTTTGTTTGGCTGTAATGTTACAAATTGTTACCACAAGAAGTGTTTTTGCTCAAAACTTCTTGAATTGAACTTGGATTATACAGTTACAAGTTTATATCCGCGGCTTCACCTACGTGGATTTTCGGCAATTGATCGTACTACCCGGAGAAATGAGGAGATCCGCAAGAGAACCAAGGTTACCGACGTAGCCCGAAGAATAGCCAAACTTAAGTGGCAGTGGGCAGGGCACATTGCTCGCAGAACGGGTGGTCGATGGGGCCGAAAAGTTCTGAAGTGGCGACTGTGAACCGGAAGACGCTGCGTTGGAAGGCCTCCCACTAGGTGGACCGATGACCTCGTAAAGGTTGCAGGGATCCGCTGGATGCGAGACGCACGGGACCGGTCAATGTGGCGACACTTGGGGGAGGCCTATGTCCAGCAGTGGACGTCTTTCGGCTGAAATGATGATGATGATGACCCGGATAAAAAGTATCCTTTGCATTAATCCAGGTTATAAACTATCTGTGTGCCAAATTTCATCCAAACCCGGTCAGTGGTTTTTGCGTGAAAGAGTAACAAACATCCAGACCTCCATACATCCTCACAAACTTTTGCATTTATAATATTAGTACGATTTAGGAGTATAGAAGGATCGTAGCAGGTGGCGTTCGTGGTGGTTTCTGCTTACCCCAAGGGAGAAATACGAGTTTATGTATTTATGTAAGTATGTTCATTCAATGCAAATTGCAATCTTCTCGTGTTTGAGGATGCTAGAAGACATATGCTGTGCTTAGGGACAACAAATAGGGGTTTAATTAATTAAGAGTCGTGAAATCGATACATGTAGACAGGTATTAAACACCCTGTTCTGATTGAAAGTTACACCCAATTCCTGTGCAATGTTTATCAGATCGTTACGATGCATTCGTACTTAGTCACTGTTTGCCGCTTGAATATTAACAAAAATCTACCAACCAGCTGGCAATTACGTTTCACCAAAACAAAAGAAAAAAAGGAAAAATTCGTCTATGAAACACGCAAAATACTGGTACATGTAGTAGATACAAAAACGTGGTCGCATGAATTAGCGCGTACACCGACATGCAAATGGGCCCGATAGATTTATTAACGCAGGTTATATACTGCATTTTTTTCCTCTATGTCCGCGATAATTTCCCTCTTATCGACGATGAAGTTATTATTTCGGTACTTATTTGTAGCAAGCCATATTTTATTTTGATTTAGAACTGTTGCAGCCAAAATGTGTAGTTTATGGTAATTTATGCTAGGCTGGACTGTTTTATGTTTCTTTACAAATCGGTTCAGGATTAATGTGTTCTGTAGGTTTCTAATTAAGTTATTACCGTCGGTTTACTGTTGGTAAATAGGGTGTTGAACTGGCGTTACCGTGTCTGCCATTAAGGATGAATAAAAAATACCGTAAAACTAGATAATGATCGAATAATTAATTAAGTACTGTCAGTCTTTGTGTGCCAATTGAATCAGAATAAATTGAAAAACTTATTAAAATAAATAAGCAGCTCTAAAGTGGTGAATAGGTAGAGATCCTGAGTTCTGACCGAAAAGTCAAATGCAACTAATTGTTCTAGCAAGAGGGCTGCAAATAGCGTAACTGTTCCTGTTAAAGGGCTAAAATAATAACAGTCGTGCGTGCCGATCTTCGAGGGTTAAGCTGCGCTTGCGTAGGTCGATCTGTGGATGGGTGACCATTACATTAAGTACATACCGAGTTTCCTCCGTGCCTCGAAAAGCCCGCTAAGCCGTTGATCCTGACTGTTATTTGTAGATCTTTGACAGTCGTTACAGTTAGTCAGTGGCCCAAAAGTCTGAGAACCAGTCTTACCAACGGGTACCGTATTACCGAGTACTAGCTGGGTTGTGGAGGTCAGATAGGCAGTCACTCCATGTAAAATACTGTTATGCAGCTGCACTCGGTTAGACGTAAGCCGACCCCGATATAGTTGGGAAAAAAGCTAGGCAGATGATGACTTCAATCTTCCTGCACTGAAGTAAGATTGAAAACATATTGCTACAAAAGGTAGTGGTCTCGTCTAGAGGACCTCTCCTGGACGTGACCAACAAGGTACCTATCGTAGTTGTAAATAAGAGGTTGTCACTCAACATAACATACCTGCCAGGCAGACCAACAACACGTACCTAGGTATGCCATAAAAAAAGAAAAACCACAAACTGTCACTTTTGTTCATTAACAACATGTAAACGTTCACTTGAACAGTAAAATTATATAAAACAAAACTGTATTTATTGTTAGCAAATTAGACTAAACATGTTAAGCATATAATTAGCCCGGGCTAATTGCAATCAGGCATTAAAGTAACAAGTAGGTAATTGTTATGTTTAATTATGTAGCCAGCGGATCACGTTTTGAAAATGGCATGTTAGGGGAGTTTTGTTGGTAAACAGGTTTTAATTTTATCTGTTGCAAAGGGCCTGGTAAAGTAACAATTGTTTTCATAGTTTTTCGTATTTCTGCAACGACTTACTACAAGATTGACAAAAGGTAGCTTAATATGTACTTATAGAAATACCGTGACCCTGGAACATAAAGGGCTATTGAAGGGCACCGTGGATTTTAGTCAGTACAAGTCTGACAGTCCCTCCCGCTCTGCCCTGGGTGGAAGGACTCATTTGATGATTTTACCAAGATAAAAAAAAGGTAGCTTAATATTAAGTTAATGAACTTTTCCCTCATCGTTACCGCTGATAGACATTATATAACATCACGCCTGTAATCCCTGAAGGGTTAGGCAGAGGTCTACCGATACACCCACATTTTGTCATTCATGTTTAATCCCATGTAATAGGGGGCGCGCCTATTGTCATCATCTGGATATCAATCTAGACTGGGATGCTACTGAGAAATTCCTGATGGAAAAAACCCAATAACACTTTGCACATCGCTGATAGATGGTCACTTTATCTGGGCTTCTGAGGAAAACCAGATTCATCCGTCTTGCTTCTGCCTGAGTATGGTAAGATCATCATCTACCTTAAAACAAAAACTCCAGACTCTTCAGTTCTAAGAAACACTGATATCGACATCAAGGTAGATCGTTGGTAACTGTTGAGTCTTCCAATAAAGTCTTATGATTGAATACGATGAATAACTGACATAGTCTACAAAAGCATTCCTTATTCTATTCTTTATTCTTTATTGCACAAAAAAAAAAAAAAAAAATACAAATTGCAACAATATAGCTTATGTACAATGGCGAGCTTAACCCAGAATTGGGTTTTCTTACAGCAAACCAAATTTTTACTGTGAGATTTGCAGAAAAGGACTTAAGTGCATTAACACATTGTGTTACTTAAATTAATTAATGTTACAAACATTGCAGCATTGTTGCACTAACGACTTTTACTGACCTACGTCTGAACACTGACGCGACTTTAGTAAAAATAGAAAGTAATGGCTGCAATTTCAATCAAATGTAAATAAAAGTACTCGGTTTATCTTTAAATATATCAAGCTACCGCTTTTCATGTTAAGCACAGCTGGAAAGCGAAACATTTTAAAAATATTTACCCATCAACACACCAGAATTACTTCCTTTAATTAGAACCTAATTAGAAAGCGAACGTATCTAACCCAAGCATCTAGTACGACTCCTGACATTAGGTACTCGACGCGGAAACGTCATTAATTTAGCAAACAACAATTTTAGAATTCATTAGCTTGAGCACAAAATAAAAACAAGTCGCTGCCTATCCCCTGCCGGCTAGTTGTACAAATGATATGGAAAAAGCGTCTTCTAGTTTCCATACTAAAGAGCTTGTCTGTGGGCTAGGGCTGGCGCAAGAGCAGACGCATATATGTTCCATCTTTTTACCCGACTGCGGCGAAGCCCAAAAGGAGGGTTATCTGTTTAACGTGTATGTATGTATGTTTCTTTTTCTAACATGTGTTACATTAGACACATAATTAAAATGAGGACGAACTTTTATTGACCCACATTATAATTAAAGTAAAATATCCAAGGCAACTTTGCACAATTAGTTAATTTTGATTACCCAAATAATTATTTTGAGGCTTGTTGAAATTAGCCTTTACTTAAAAGCAGCTAATTGGTCATAATCCTTATCATTCTTGTGACAATTATTTGTAAGCTTTAATAGGTCTCAATAAATCAATACGTGAAGCAGAGAAGATTGATTTTAGCTAATAGATTATTTGCCATAATCCAGCTCGGAAGTTAGAGTTGACTGTAAAGACAAATTAGTAATCATTGCAAATAAAGACACAACTACGAGTAAAGAAAGACAAAACAAACTCCTTCATATCTCAAAAGTCAAAAACGTCATATTATTTTAACCACCACCTGATGTAGCAACCCTACACAATGCGGAATCCTGTAAGAATGCTCATGTGTGCATAGGGCGAGCTGCCGGATAGATAATTATCTTGAAAAGGACATGCGACTACCTTTCTACCGAGTACCTAAGTAAGTAAGATGTTCATACGAATACACTATTAATAGATACTCCGGGTAGTACAGAAACACCCTAGCTGGAAATTATTCACACCCACGCTTTCTCTTGGAGTCAGCAGCCATTAAAGACGATAAATACCTCTCGTTTGTACAAATTTGTTAAGGTGAAAAGTAAGACGTGATTCGTAGAAAATAAATACGCTATCTGGATGAAGTGGAATTGCTAATTGTAATTGTAAAATTCTGAGGATGAAAAAAAAAAAATGTAATGTAAGCAGGATGGAAGGTACACCGACGCTAGAACGGTGACCACGTATTCATTACATCATTCTAAACACATAGAAATTTTTCATTAGTAATTTAAAACAAATCTGCTGTTCCATACATTGTGACCGTGTAGTTATTGCACTTTTGTAGGAAACAGCTGTTTTTTTTTAAATAACAGACGAAAAATTTATATCTTGGGGGGCTCAGAATGATACAGAACTGAATACGTGGTAACCGTTTTAACGTCAGTATACCTTCCACCCTTTTTTTTTTTTTTTCGTCTGGAAAATCATTAAATGAGCCCCCCGCTCTGGGCGAAGCGGAAGGGGAGCGTCAGACTTCTACTGACTATATCCATGTTCCTTCTTTGCCCTTTGAGTTCCAGGGCCACGGTATCTCTTTCGAACAGTCCCGCAGCCCTGGCAGGCATCGGCCCATGCGGTATTAATGACAAGTAAAAACAAAAAAAAACAAAAATATTAAGTAGGGAAAACCATGTTCACGGTATTAAATGTCTCTTAGGCATCAGTAAAATAAAAATATACATAAATGAGTTAATATTAGGTTATTTCCATGGCAGGGAATTTAAACATCACCCTAACTTCTGTAACGAAGACGAACGGATTGAGCCTAAAGGAGATTTTACAGCGCTGAGCCAATCAAATTGTAGCCTAAATCAAATTCTGTACCATCCGGTATAAAGACTCTTCCAGATATCAAGCTCTCTAGCTCAGCCAAATCAAATTTACCAAGCAAGCTTGCTTGCTTTATCACATTAGTCCGTATTTACAGTTACAAAGATACGAATCTGGCCCAAATCGATCTCTCTTATGTCTTGAAGTCTTAATGTCTCGCTTGAATCGCTTCAGCGGCTGTGACCGCTTCATTTCGCGAACGATTGCAATCGCCTTAACGTGTGCGATCGATTGCATGTTATTTTGTATCACTCGATCACATGCCACTCGGTATTGCGTTTGAGTATTTTAGTGGTTTTACTCTTTTACTTGTACAAACGCCAGCAAATCAAGCTACCCGAAAGCGAAACAATAAAGTTTTCCGAATCAACCTTGAACCTAATGCTTTACCGATAAAGTTGAAAATCTATTACAGAAATTTGACAGATTGTAGTAGCTTGATGTGGTGGCGGCTGTACTTTTGAATCTCACGTCGTATTGATTTTTATGAAATTCGTTGACACACGTCACCGTCCGACCGCGCGGACGAGACGTGTCGTGATCGCCTAATGGAGGGCAGACTGACACAGACCTCTACTACAGTGTAAATATTGTGAGTGTGATCATAGTGTAATGTCATAGTAATTTCATCAACATCATTGACAGCGAAGATTCTCATTCTTCAATCCGTCTCTGGTCTAAGCCAATCGCTTTGAAATCACTGCAACATCTTTCATCCAGTACATCTTTGACGTTCCCAGCATTGTTATTGCTGATAGAATTCGGGTCTCGACTATTCATTTAATCAGCAGTGAAGAAATCAGCAATAAGGAAAGACCTGGGGGCCTAGGCCCTAGGCCCTCGAATCTTTCCTTATTTTTTTGTTTATTAGCCTGAGCTATCCCTCTGTTGGGCGAAGGCCTCCCCCAATTCCGTCCATGAGCTCTTTTCTCGTGCCCCCTCGAACCATAGAACCCATATCTTACCGAAAAACTCCATAAAGACATATTTCAGTTCCGTCTGTTATATCTATTACTTAGTACTCTAGTCGTGGATTTCGCAATAAAAAGTTAATTATAAAAGTAGGAAAGAAAGAGGACTCGTAAACAAGATATGCAAATAAGTATTCAAGCGAAGCGGCTAGCTCTTTCCTAACATTATTCCTGCTATGCTTTCCGACAATGTTTGCTTTCTGACCACATTCTCATTTCCGTCAAATAGTCAGTAGAGTACGTACTTCTAAATTCTACACCGTGTTCCCATAGTATTGACCTTTTTATCTTATTCCTGGTACTATACCCAGTACCTATTGTGCAAACTCTGCCAAATTCGCTTTTTTGTAGTCCTCTTATAATATAATACTATATTATGGGAATCATTACACTCTACGATCGTATCCACAGCATTAGCCAAAGAATTATATGATGGGCATCGTCATGCTTAGTTTCAGGGACTTGCACCAGTTTTTGGCAAAATTATGTTGATTTTGCCTGTTCTTATATAACATGACGCCTGCAATCCCCGAAGAGATGTGTACCTAATAGTACACCCACATTTCGCCAGTTATGTTAAAGTCCTATGTAATAGGGGGCTAGCCTATTGCCACCAACCGAGCCAGCAAGCCGATCCAGACTCCGTGGCTGCTACTGAAAAATTCCTAGTGGAAAAACCCAATAACGTTTTGCCAGACCCGGGAATCGAACCCAGAACCTCTTGTTTAGCAGTCGCACTTCCGACCACCAGACTAACAAGGCAAAAAAGTCTTCTAATAAGAAGAACAGGCAACTGCCTTGTTGGTTCACACCGATAAGACAGAACAAAATTATTGTGTGCAGTCAATGGAGGGTTAAGGGCCCCAGGCAGTCTCTCTGTCTGGCTTGCAGGCACCCCAGACTAAGTCCTTAGAGCAGCAAAGCTAAAAGGGCGAAATAATTAGCCTATATCATTCCCACTGCTGGGACACAGGCCTCCTCTCTGTGAGAGGGACTCCCTGTGCGGGTTGGTGAATAAGTTCTAAGAATATCAATATCTAAACCAACGCCAAACACAATTCTAAGTGCATGTGACCCACATGACTAGGGGCGCTCAGTCGCGCGCGACCAGCCCGGTGTAATCACTAATTAACAATCATAACTCATCAATACGGCAATTAATACGTGGCCGGCTCGCGAACGCTTATTTAATTAATTGCAACTGATTTTCATAAAAATCGCTACAGTGTAACAGTTTTGTTGGCGGAATTATGTGTATAGAGATGTTAGATACCCCTTGACCGGCTGTTCTATTGAGACCAACATCTTACACATTTATTATAGTTATTGAACATATTTTAACTTCCAATTCGGTGTTCTAAAGCAAGAAGGTATAACTAAGTATATAAAACACACACAACATGTAAAATATTTGCTTGAGTCGAAATTCCTTATAATGTTTTTTGCCTTTCAACGCTTCAGCTTCCTTATATTCTGCCAGCGCAAAAAACTGACATATACCGCCCTAATAGGGTTTTAAAAGGGGATGATAGTTAATATTCTAAGCAACCACCTGTACCGAGATAATAATTCATATCATTATGATGTACAATCCACAGCCGCCGTTTAGCTTGACTTACGAGCTCTCAACTTAAACTCATATAAAATACTTTTCAAATTAACGAAGAGATCAATCGATTAAAAACCGAGTTCAATTTAATCTCTAATTGAATCTAAGGCGATGCAAATTCGCATTAACAGCTCTATAGGTGTACAGGGCGATGCGCCGGCGCAGGCCGTTACAACAGGTCCGGTCACTTTTTGTCGCAGTCGTTCTGCGGCAGCCGAGCGGAGCGGACGCTGAACGCGTACGCTTGTGGTTTGGGAGCGTTGTGTAGCATGACAAACAGCTGATTGCAAATTATGTAAAGTATTGATCGGTTCAATGGAACCCTACTTTTCTTATTTACTCTAGCCGCTACCTAGTTCATTATACTTTACTGATGAAATAACTGTACCCTTTTGGGGCAAAGATTTGAGAGAAAAGAAAAATTGGGCACTTTCTAATCAATCACTTCAGATGTCTTCAGGATCCACTGCTGGCTGTCCATATTTGTAGGGCAATTGGGCTGCAATAAACATACATAGTTTATTTTTAGCAGCGTTTTCAGAGATCGCTTCATTTTCTCACCCACTTTGCAGATTAGAGACAAATTCCCTCATGGGTGGCTTTACGTAAAGCCTCTAGCGAAAATCTATAAACTGCATTTCTCATGAGTCATGACAAATACTAGCATATAAATTAGCAACACTAGTTCGTTAAAACGAACTGTCAGACGACCGCCATATTCGCAGGCAACCCGCTAACCGCTACCTCCTTACACCAACCACAACCTAACCCTGCAGTTTTTGTTTATTAACATTTAATTAGAAGATAAAGTTGTACTACTTACTGTTTAAGTATACGTTGTCCCATTCATTATGAAAGTTTAATTGTCGCTACCGGTGGTGGGTATTGACCTCGCCGAGGTCACAGGGGTCGTGGACAGCATACTTTTAATGCATAGTTGAGGTAGGGGCTTGCTCTTGCGCATGTGGGATTTTGGATGTACTGTGGTAAATTATGACGAACTGTACACTTAACAATAGGTATTTTTGCTAAAAATCTTTATTCTGACTGCTCTAAAATATTTACTCAAATTTAAATTCATATTTAGTTGTAGAATGTGAATAAATTTACATCAAATCAATTTAACAAACGCAACGCAAACGCTCTATTAATTGTTTATCTTGAACATAAATAACTCAAAGTTATTTCAATAGTTTAGATTAAACATTAATTTTTCAAAATTCTACTTTCGGAACCGCTGGTTATTAATCATTTTGAAATTGACATAAATAACTATAGCTGCTGTTGAGTTAAGAAACTGAGTATTAACGACTGGCAACATAATAATAAACAGTACTTTTGGACACGGCGCGTATCGTTAGGAGGTTCCTCTCTCAAGAGGCGGCCTGGCGGTAGCTCGGACTCTGTTCCTGATGCTGGTGGGCTACTATTGCTTAACAAAAATGAAAAAAAATAATTAAAAGTAACATGTTTAGAATAAATAAAGGAAGTAATCACTTAGGGATTTATTCACAAACATTTTATATAAGTTTAGAGACGTTTTAATGTCAAAAATGTATGTTTAACATATGGTATGTCACTCAATCATCACTTAATTTTAAGCAGGTCGAGTCATAAATAAACTACCTAGCCTAATCCAACGCCGCACCAACAAAAGCAAAATAAGGCTAAAAGCAAAATAGATTAGCGTTAACCCTAAACTGCTCGATGCGAAATTACTATATAACAGAAATAGTTGAAATTAGGCACGTAGATTAAGTAGGAAAGCGTGTGAGACTAGACGGCAAGATAACCGCTTACATAGTTACCTACTATCGTTGCCAGTTGCCTGATTTATTGGTTTTCCAGTGTGTCGAAGGAATCTTAATGGTGCATTCACTTGACGGAAGGATGGCGAGGTACAAGTTACAGTTAGTTTAGTACAAGGAGGAGATAGGATAATTACAGAATGCAGGCTGTTTTAAATACATTAGTATAAATATAATAAGTTTCGCGTCTAGTATTGTCATATTCTAAGTTAGATAGGCAGATAGAATACCTAATATTTAAATGTACTCCAAAATACAAGGCAATGAAGTATTTGATATCTAATTAATACAGTGTATAAAATTGAACTAAAAATCATAAAAATAATTCAATAACTATGTAAATGCTATTTTAATAAGGAGATATTGTGTATAGTTAACATTTAGAGCACTTTAATGGATCTTCAAATAAATGATACAACACAAAAATGGCCGCCCCAAGAAAAAACCAACCTCCTGTAACATTTGTCATCTTCATTAAACTTTTACTATCAACAAAAATTAAGTGCCTGCCAATTATTAATTAAGTAAATAAAATAAAACCCATTATAGAAACAGAAACTACCAATAATAATTACTATTAAAACACAAGATATTTTACCTCATTCCATCTGATTACGACTGAGGCATGCAATAGGCAGGCAACCCTGCATATTTTATTAAAACACCACCATTTTTGGGCATAATAGGGCAACCAGTTGCCTATTAAAATGGCGCGACAAAACGCACTAATGTTCGCAGTTATAGTTATAAAGAATTTAAATTGATTCTCTTCGAGTGTGAAATTTATCTTTTATGTGCATTGTGGGTAAGAAAAACCTATTGATGTATATGGGTTAATAGAGTGGCTATCGGCTATTTTAGTCTTATTGAAGTTATTACTGTGTGTTGCAGGCGGAGGGTTGATTAATAAGGTATTCGTTGACTAATATTGTTCTTTGGAATTACCTGTATTTTACGGGATAGCAAAATTATTACAATGTTTAATAGCTCCGCAGCAATATAATGACCAAGTACCGCGCGCGCATTCTCGCACTCACTCTCTCTTATGTGACGCAGACGTTGCGCGGGTCAGTGTTTAATAAGTTGACTTGAGAACTGACCATACAAATCTTTATTTACTAGAGAGTCTCGTAAATAAACGATGTAAAGCCAATAAGTTGTGTACCTATCTGTTTATTCGTGCATAAAAGAAGAAACTACAAAGTAGTTAATAAGGATTACATGGGTTGGCACTTTGTTACTATCAGAAAAACTTATAGAAAGGTCGTTTTATATGCAAAAAGGTGTACCATAAAGCATTACCTATTCATAATGTATGGTCTACAACTATTAATTTCAATAAATAACGCTTGTTACTCAACGCTTTTCTATAAAGAATTACCGATTGCTTTTTTTTGCAAATATTAGCTAAGTAGGAGGTGTAGGTATTCTAGATAATCTAACCATTTGGTTAAAGTAAGTTCAAAGAAGCCGTCGGCAAAATAAACCGTCCTAGTTAACGCATTAGCATAACTATTCGATCCTATCTTGAATCGATGTAGGAAATAATATTTTTCAAGCAATTTCTAATTTAAATTAGACGACAGTTACATTTTTACGAGATCGCCCATGGTAATAGGAAGAAGCTATTTTTACTGGGCAATCGAGCGGTTTATTGTAAGCAGAATAGCAAAAGGCTTTTAAAAATTACTTCTGGAAGGATTATAAAAATGTTATTCATTGCTACTTTAAAGCTTATTACATTTTTAACAACTATATCAACTATATTCAAAACATTTTCATTTGCTGATAAAAGGTACGGGTGCTTAAAGAACTGGTTGGATTTTAATTAATTTTTGCCTTATTTATGTTTATTGAGTATTTCATTTTGTTACCAGCTTTTCGCGGTTTTGCCTGTACAATTTGTGCAGTATTTTTACACAAAACAAATCTTTAGTGTTCATTTTACTTACGTCTTTGTACGCGGGACACGCCTTTATGGTCAAGCTAGATTATACAGGGTGGCAATATAGTTACCTGCATCCTTTAAGGAGATGAATCTATCTGTCATATTAATCAAATTCCCAAAGAAACTCATAACCGATTCGTGAAAAAAAAAAGAAATTCCTATACAACAGTAGACAGACTGTTTAGACGCATGTACGAAAACTGTTTTTTTTTTTCATGAATATGATATGAGCTTATTTCTGAATCGCCAGCCTGTATGTTTCAAAATTATGCATTATGCAAGACGAGATAATGTGTTTTAAAAGCACCTACCTTATTTTCAAAAGGATCAATAGCTACAAAATAAACAAAATGTAAAAATAAATAATGTCATAAGCCCTATGCAAAACGGAACATAATATGTAATTACTTAGACATTAGAAGTAGTTAGTAGTGCCAGTCTTAGCAAGAGGTGTCTTATTACGCAGTACTAACTGGGTCGTGGAGGTCAGAAAGGCAGTCGCTCCATGTAAAATACTGGTATTCAGCTGCATCCGGTTAGACTGCAAAGGCTAGGCAGATGATGATGACTTAGACATTAGAACAAATGAGATATCTTAATAGATATTCATTATAATAACAATAATATCAACGTTGGGGATGATGACTGGACTATAAAAGTATAATGTATTGTTACAGCTGCTCCACATCCCACACAAGTTGAATAAAACCGGAAAACCTTGTGGGCAGTTCCTCCTATAATTATGAATGCAACTAAGCTGTTATGTTATAAACCTAAGAAATTATTTCAAAAGGGGTTTTATTCGAAAATAAAATATGTATCTAGTCTCAAAGCAAAGGCTCGCTACATGGGATTTAACCGTAAATGGAAACGTGGGTGGGCACACCTCTGCCTAACCCTTCGGGGACTACAAGTTTGATGTTATATTTATCTAATGCCATACATAGATACTTCACTGAAAGAAATGGATACGGTAAGTTCATAGTATGACACAGAAACAAAATTTAAAAAATACAAACATCCGAATTGACAACCTCCTCCTTTTTGAAGCCGGTTAAAAATAGCTAGCTATAGGTAAAGATCATAATATGCAACAGGTTTCAGAGAATGTATGTATTCAGAGAAAAATAACCTAAACCTAAAGATTAAAACCCAAAATATTCCTTAATTAAAATCGTATTCAACCAAAATAATGATCTCTCCCTAATCTGATCTCGATACCGATTGATAAAATTTCATCCGATTGATAAATCGGTACCGGGCGGCGTACGCAGACGCAAAGAGAATATTTGTGCAATGCGCGACTACGTATTATTTAAGTTTTTTAGTTACCCATTTGTGTCCCACTGCTGGGCAAACCCTTCCCATTCCTTTCCAGGTCTCCCGGTGTTTTGCATTCTCCGGTCAATTGGTCAGGAACGAGTCCAAATCGTCACGCCAGCGTTTCTTAGGCCTGCTTCGGTGACAACGATCGTCTTCTACCACTACCCACTATGTAACGTTTCTGGCCCATCAGTCTTGGTTCATCCTGGAAATGTGCCCCGTCTACTTTCCAGTCCTATTGCTACCTCGCAGACTTATGGCTAACATCGGCGATGCCTGTCTTGATGCGTATTATGTTGTTACACATTCGATCGCTGAGTTTGATGCTTAAAATACTACGATCCATCGCTCTTTGGCAAACCTTGAGTTTGGACTTTTGAGCCTCCGTCAAAGCACTACTTCCGAGCACAATCTCTCATAGCAGTATTAATTTAATCTTATGTGAGAAAAAATATATGGAGTTATACAGCGTACAGCAGAAAAGTGAGGTCTTCTTTAAGAGTTCAGTACAGCTACATAGACCATCATACTGAACCATATTCTCCACGGGAACAACATCACAATCGCGAAACAAATGAAGTGTGTCAAACATTTGGAATGTACCTATTGCAATTTTGTATCGGATAGCTGAACAAATGTTAACACTATTACAATGGTACTATTGTACATGAAGTTTAAATAAATAAATAAATGTTTTTGTGATTACACTATTGTTCCCATAGAACAAAGTTCAGTTTGATGGTCTATACAAGACCGTAAATTATGATGAGTACGTTCCAAGGAATAATCTCTGACCTCCACGCGAGAGAAGCCGGAGCAAAAGCTAGTTCTGCTATAAGATGTGGTTGTAAACCCCCGTGCCTTTTTGGTGTCGCCTTTAATTACACAGTATCACTATCATTACATAATGAGATGATTATATAGCGACGATGTAGCCATTAACTGTACCATTTAATTTACAGACTCTTATTTAGCGACTTTGGCTATGACTCTGACTAACGATTGGAAATCACGAGGTCTACGGGCTTAGCACACTGACACGCAAATGCCTGCCATGCCATGTTTATTAGGTTATTTTTAGTAAGTGGTGTGAACAGGAATTACATTTTTCGACTTTTATTGGTAAGATACATTGGCAATTTCCACAAAACACAAAAATGAATTAACAAGAGAAAATGGCGTCAGTTCTAAGATCAAATTATTTTTCGGTCTATCCACAACCAGCTGCTTAAATATTCTCATTGGATCGATCATCTCTTCAAAAGCAACGACCTCTTAAGCTGAGGTTCTCTATCGATCCACCAAAGGACACTCACTAAAAACCGTGAACGAAAAAGAAAATTCCCGTCAATCGTTACGAAGCGCGGGCGCACGAACATTTCGGCAATGCGATCGTGCGCCGACGACTCCCGAACGCGCTTCGGTTTTTGCCGCCATATTTAATTGCACTATATCATCGCATACTATAATGCCCTTTTATTTTTTACTGCTTTGTAATGACATAATCGCAAGGATGCTAAGCCGTCTTTTTACGCTCGCATCTGCTAAACTACGCATAAACGACACCGTTGTTACCGCAGTACCCATTAATTGCTGCAAAGGAATGTTTGTTAAAATGTAATTCGTGTTTTACGGGTTTTTAACCCCTTTTTGCTGTCATATCGATTAATTTAATGGTAGGAGCGTAATAAAAGTAGAGATAGGTTGATTTAGTTATTTCTATAATTTATTTATTTTTATAGCTTGATTTTCAATTACATAGTCGTTAAAGTTGTGAAGGGAAAAGTGGAATATTGTTAATTAAACAAAATGGTGTTTTTTTCTATGATGTCGGTAGTGCTACCAGCTCAAAAAGTACCTGATGGAGCCAAAACTACTTTTATGACATTAGAAACAAATGGATCAACATATGAGGGAAATAACTGAGTCAAACCAAGACAATAAGTAATTGTTTTATCGATCTGATGAGGAACGTAAATTCAGAAGAAACATCTGCTTATGCCTTTTGTGTTTAAGGACTACTGACAAACGAATACTTGTCCGTTATTATTTTAAACGCATGTACCCCAGTTTATCGCGAAGTAAGACTGATATAATTAACAAGATTCCACACAGAATTCAATCCCCATAAAATCAACCTTACAACACCATTATAAGTAAGTATGTGTAAATGAATGATCTATTACACGCCGCACCGTACAAGCTAATTACAATTAAATCATAAAATCACTACAAAAACCGGTGAATGAAGTCGGCCATCTTGTTCCGCCATCTTATGAGTAATTACTGCAAATGGCGGCGGCGGCGATTGGTTCGCGGGTAAAAAGCCTACAAAGTGTTAATAACACCAGATTCGTTCCTAACGAAGTGTGATTGAAGATAATTGTAGCTTTATATGTAGTGAAAATAATTATAAAGTGTAAGACCGTGGGATTGCACTCAAGTTTGTGCTCGTGAGCTATTGTTGCTCGTATCGATTTCAATCTTAGATTCACACTTCTTTTTACTGTGAGTGAGCGGGACGGTGAAAGCTTGCACGAGAAGTAAAGCAATGACACTGTTCTTGTTAACAAATACAAACACAAGCAGTGATAGCCTAGTGGTGTGACCGTCGAACTGCCAAATCATAGGCCTTAAGTTCGAACCCAAGACACGCACCTCTGATTTTACGAATTCATGTGCATATTGTATAATTATCACTTGCGATCTGAGATATTTCTCGACGGCATGTAAAGCCAGTCAGAGGCCCAAGGGCGGCATAAAAACTCCGACACCAAGTTAAGCACTAACCATGGAATAAATAAATAAAGAAGAATTTGTTGCAGCCGACCTAGATAGGTTCATAGTCTCCAAAGCATGCGCCCCGTCTATGTCCAGTAATCAAGATGCAATGAGCAAACAAAGGACATGCTTTTATACCACGTCCTTGCCGTTTGTCCACAAAAATCACGTCCGGGTTCCGTCGCTCCCTAGTACAAATGTGCGTTTGTTCCCTGAACAGAACTGTGTTTTGCATATTCCGTATCCGACGGTGAATCTTCCGATCATCTGCCACAGGACTAATGAAAACTTTCACCAATTTAACTTTTTAGTACAAAAACCACCATTTTCGCACAGAAATTGCATCGGAATCCTAATCGAAGTAGTAACAATTAAATATAAATATGAAATAAAATTAGAAATCGCATAGAAAGTTAGATAAAGTTAGATGAGTAGGATACTGATGAGCATGGCGATCAAGCGCACGTACAGAATAGCAGAAAAAACCATATCTAAAAATCGGCCACAGAATCGAAGAAAAAAAACGCAAAATCTACTAACAAACAAGAAAAAGCTTGAGCGCAGTTATAACTTAAAAGGAATGTAATGTCTCACTCGCGATGCGTCGGAATACGTCATAAATTGCATCCACTTGCGACTTGGGCTACTGAGCCAAGTTCGCCGACGCAAAAACAAGACACCGAAAAGGTTTGACGCAAAAACTGAGGCACGCGGCCGATGGTTCGATTTCATCTACTTACATGGACCGATACTGTAGGATTGGAACTAATTATGAAGAGCGGTGACGAAATAAATTGACGGTAGATTAAAAAACAATATTCGAGCCTGAGAAAAAGCTGCTGTTGAAAGCCGTATCGCTAATCTATAAAAAGAGATAAAATTGATTGTTTGGTTGTAAGAAGTAATCTCTAGAAGTAGTGATCTGATTGCATAAATTATTTCACAAAAAAACAGTGATAGGCTAGTGGTGTGACCGACGGACTGCCTAGTCATAGGCCTCGAGTTCGACCCAAGACACGCACCTCTGATCTTTGGATTCATGTGCGTATTGTATCATTATCACTTGCTTGCCATGGGCGGGATAAAAACCCTGACTCTGACACCAGGTTATGCACTAACCACATGATAAAGAAAGAAACAAAAGAATTATTTCACTGATAAAAAGCTACAGTTAACGAGTGGGCAAAATGTTATTAGGTTTTGAATCAAGAATTTCTCAGTAGCAGCCACTGAGTCAATACAGGGTGTAAACAGACCCTTCACATATCCGTCAACCAAGCATTCTGTACATCACACTAAGTAACTTTACGCAAACATTATTGCTGGGAATCAACTTTTTTTTTTGAGGTTATAAATCACGTTTTAAGGTAGGACTCGATGGAAAGCACTCAAAGCATTGTGCTGATGGATGGATTGAATAGTACGGGGGTCGTGGAGGTGTGTCAAGTAAAAAAATCTTATATTAAAAACTTGTATTTATAAAAAAACTTATGAAAAAGTTGGAACTTTGATCCCCAATATCTCCGTAACTAGAAGGTTCCCAGGTATGGTCTAGAACAAAAAAATGATCGCAAAGACGGGGAGAACAAGTGCCTTTCGGCACTTGCCTGTCTATTTACACCCTTTATATGTGCCCGGTTGATGGCAATAGGTCGCCCCCTATTACATTAGACTTAAAAAAACCTACCATACATAACCCTTCCCTGCCTGACCCTTCGGGGATTATAGACGTGTTTAGTAACCGAGTACATGGCACTTGGAAAGTCAACTACATATATCATATAGTTGTCTTAAAAGCGGAAAGCAGTCGCGGACCAAACCTAGTTTACAATTATGGGAACCCTTAGGTTTTTATACCTGAACTCCTACAGTGTATTAGGATCAAAAATCTTACTTTCCCATAACTTACGTGTATTTTATGACTTCATCCCGTCGTGGATCGTATGCAAACGCGTACAAAACATACTTAGGTCCTTTTTAGCGAAGCAGTCTCTGAGAATGTCATATGCAAATTATGGGAACTAATGAACTATGCAAGTGCAGTTCTTGCGCAATGAATGTGGTACTGCACTGGATCGGTCTTCTTAAATATGTTAAGTGCAGGATACGTGCTTACGTAACAAGTTTTTTTCTTTATTATTCTGTGAACAAAACGTGTTGCCCTCGTATGCCAAAATCGATAGGTATCTGAAAAAAAAAAACAAAGCATCTTACAGCTTATCGCATCAGATGGAGTTATCAAAATTACCATATCTTTATCGGAAAATAAAAAAATCTCTGTGTAATCAAAAAGAGAAATCTAGTTTCACTTATTCGCAGTTTTATCGGAACTTATTCGCAGATTTGTTTAGTAGCAGCTTTTTCGCTTTCGGAGGCAGCATACGAATAAGTAAATTACACCAAACTGAACTGACTAAACACCACAATCAGAACACCTGTACGTTATTAAGGTGTTCCAGATTATATCTTGGCGTTTTAAATCGCTAAAGGGGTGTGTTCATATCGATTTCGTAACAAAAGAGGTTACAAAAGTGGCGTGTACGACCGGGGCGGAAGAGAGCGCCTCGGGCAGGGGCGGGCGACATTATTTATTGACAATGAGATAGCGTACTGCCCCAAATATCTTCATTAGCGAATCGCTGCGGTTAGTACGATTCGTGTGGATGGGCTTTTATGAAAGATAGTAACAGTACTTGGTTTAATGACGAGAAAGAAATAAAGATTCCGAATTTAGAAGAAATCCTTTGTACAGGATGTTATCTAAACGGGTTATTAAAATCGTCGAAGTTAAATCAAGGACGATATCTGATATCCTAATGCCGCTTTCGTCTGCCCACGTCTATACTAATATTATAATGAGGAAAGATTTTTTTGTTTGTTTGTACCGAATAAGCTCCGAAACTACTGGACCTATGTTAACAATTTTTTCACCAATTGAAAGCTACGTTATCAGGAAGTATCTTAGGCTATGAATTAAAATTATATCACGCAAATTAGCCGAGGTATCACAATTTTTGCGGACGAAGTCGCGGTTCAAGTGCTAGTAGTATTTTCTTGAAAAAATTTGTATGGCTACCTGCGTCATATCCTCCCTATTATACTTACCGTTAAGGCCCATTCCCACCGTTTAACATAAACACTGTTAAGTACTGTCCAAGAATGAAAAATGTTTCGCTGTCTGCTCAAAAAAGAAAAGACTTTTCCATCCTCATGAATTGTCGGAAAACATGGTCGCTTCAGACATCATCTGG
The DNA here is from genome assembly GCA_963082995.1 of Noctua comes. Lineage (NCBI taxonomy): Eukaryota > Metazoa > Arthropoda > Insecta > Lepidoptera > Noctuidae > Noctua > Noctua comes. Next base: position 17,064,775 of record OY720276.1, on the reverse strand, counting down.
GGTTGAAGCAACACGTCTTTGCTTCCATACATAACATTTAGTTCACTTCCTTCCTAGGCCAAAATTATCATCTCTCACGCTATTTTTGGTCTGACGCTTTTCTTACACCCATCATCTGTCTAACCTTTTCTCAACTATGTTGGGGTCCGCTTCCAGTCTAACCGGAAGCAGCTGAATACCATTATTTTACACGGAGCGACTGCCTATCTGAGCTCCACAACCAAGTTAGCACTGGGTAATACGATACCCCTTGATAAGTCTTGTTGTCAGACTTTTTGGGTCACTGACTACCTGTAACGACTGTCAAGATCTGCAAATGACAGCCGTGACCAACGGTTTAACGTGCTTTCCTAGGCACGGAGGAAACTTGGAATGTATTGGGTCCTAGGCAAGGGCGGCTTAACCTAAAGGTCGACCCGTGTGGCTGTTGTTATTTAGCCATGATCTCCTCTGACGCTGACGCTTTGCTTAGACCCATTTTCCCCATATTCGAGTTTTCTTGTGACATACATACTCACAGGGAGTACCCACAAACTAAGGTCATCATCCCTAATCTTTCCCTCATTCCCGTGACCTCATGACCTCGGTTATATCGTAACGTCCCATGCCGCAGGGGTGGGAGGGGTGAAAGGGGGTAATTAATGGGGTTCTAATTACTGCCCAGAGATGTCGCCGCTGTGCCCCGTGGGCCGTGGGAGATTGATTTAATTGCCCTTCGCTTGTACTGGACAATGGGGTGAAGATAGGCATTGTCTTACTATGATTTTTGAAATTATTGTAGAATTTGGTCACTTCTGTGTTCATAAATAAGTACAAGACAGTTGGTCAGAAATAATTAATTCCATGATAGAGTTTTCACACAAAGCTTTCATATTCCATGTCACCCACGCTTATTTCATACTTATAGGGGAACATAAACAGTCTTATGATACGGTTTAACTACAGAATCGATTTACGGGATATAACAAGAGGAATTTACCCTAAAAAGTACTTTTAACCGATTAAAAGTGGGGTGAGTTGGTTCTTCGGTTCTAAAATCCACCTTAAAAACACTTATAACATCACGCTTGTTTCCCCGAAGTACTATCAGAGGTGTATGATAGTACATCCACCTTACGCCAATTTTTTTAAAGGGCCGCATAAGAGGGAAAAATAACTCTTGTGAAATAAATTGGGAATAGTAAAAGGAGAAATTTTCATATTATTTTATGCACCAAAATCACCTCGTCTAGCCCAAATATTGTTTCAAACAATCACAGAACCAGACGATTGATTCAGTATTCATCTCGCGGATTGGTTGAAACTTTTTTTCATTCAGATTGACAAAAGGGGTTGGTGAGTTGTAATAAAAATTCTGCAGCCGTCGCGACGCAGCCGCTGAGGTGACGTTGGTATAGTAAGAGTAATGTGTTTGACTTTAGCCGACTTTGCCGAGGTATGGAGTATTTGTCGTTTATAGACGTGTTGGACATTGATTGGTCATTGTTTGAAATATTTTTCGAATTAGTAAGTACTTCCATGGAAATCGTGGCTCAATAATAACAGCCGTTCGGGTCGATCTTTAGGTTAAACCGTACCTAGGTTGGTCCGTGGATGGGTGACCACCCGTTACATACCGAGTTTCCTCCGTACCTCGGAAAGCGCATTAAGCCGTTGTTCCCGGCTGTCATTGTAGATCTTTGGCAGTCGTTACAGGTAGTCAGTGGCCCGAAAGTCTAACAACCAGTGTTACTAAGGAGTATCGTATTACCCAGTACTAACTGGTTGTGGAGGTCAGATAGGCAGTCGCTCCATGTAAGATACGGGTATTCAGCTGCATCCGGTTAGACTGGAAGCCGACCCCAACATAGTTTGGAAAAGGCAGATGATGTAATAAGGGGCGAGCCTATTGCCATCAACCGGGCACAAATCCAGACTCCGTGGCTGCTACTGAGAAATTCCTTATGGAAAACTCAATAACACCGACACAGCAGGAATCGAACTCTCGGACCTCATGCTCAGCAGTCGCGCTTACAACTACTAGACCAACGAGGCACTCATTTAGTCCAACTAACTTCAACTTTCTGCCTAACTGACCGCCTGCTTGAGAATTCAAAAGTGCCTCTAAATAAATGTTGTAATGTTTGACTAATCCACTGACATATGGTGCATGGTAGCGAAAAAACGATCCTCCGTGTTCCTAGTGTTATTAGATACAGGTTCATGAAAGGATAAAACCTGATACATTGCGTAAAGGATCATAAATCTTGAGCACTTTAATCTGTGACAGATTTATGCTAGATCACGCGGTTCATATACACTGTGTAATGTTGGTATCTCGAGATATTAGCCAGAGGGTGTAGGCCGTTTGAGGGAGATACGATTTCGTAAGGTCCTGATTATACAGAGTGTAAACAGACCCTTCACATAGCCGTCAACCAAGCATCCTGTACATAAAACTAAGTAACTTTATTCAAAAATTATTGCTGGGAATCGACTTTTTTTTTGGGGGCGAAAAATCACGTTTTACCGTAGGACTGGATGGAAAGCACACAAAGCATTGTGCTGATGGATGGATTGAATAGTACGGGGGTCGCGGAGGTGTGTAAAGTAAAAATCTTACATTAAAACAAGTATTTTAAAAAAAAGTTGGAACTTTGACCCCCAATATCTCCGTAACTAGAAGGTTCCCAGGTATAGTCTAGAACAAAAAAAAATATCGCAAAGACAGGTAGAACAAGTGCCTTTCGGTTATGTTAAGGGTATATTTACACCCTTTATACCCTGATGACTATAGTAATGTATGCTAATAAAATGGTCTTCAAATAAGAGTATCCGCTGAACTGATGATATATCAGAAATTCAGTAAAGAAAATGGAAAAGGCGTTAAAAGTGCACTTGGCGCAACCCGGCCATCAAATTCAGTATGACATAACATCACGCCTGTAATCCCCGAAAGGTAATCAGAGGTGTGGGTGTACCTAACAATACACCCACATTTCGCCAGTTATGTTTTAAGCCTCGTGTAATAGGGAGCGAGCCTATTACCATCAACCGGGCACAAATCTAGACTCCGTGGCTGCTACAGAGATATTCCTGATGGAAAAACACCATAACACTTTGCCGGAGTCGGGAATCGAACCCAGGACCTCATGCTCAGCAGTCGCGACCGAGGTAGTATAATACTAGACAAATGTAGTACTCCTGAAACTAGTAATCCTGTAGCTACTGTATCTTTCAGTTCAACTCCTGCCCACCCCACAAGAGCTCTAGCTCGAAGATCGAACCACCCATCTCCGATACCAACACGTTACTCCCGATATGATCAGCGAATGAAGATATAAATAACATAATTACAACAAACGAACCCACCCGGGGCCAACTAACACCTATCGCCGGTAATTACAGGCAGACCAACATTAACATGTTAATTGTCGTCGGGTAACCATAACATAGCCTGGATTTTTGGTAAAAGATCTTTTTGAGGACTGTGGATGTGATTAAAGGTTGTGGTCTGCTAACATAGTCGGGTATGGTGACTGGATCCTGGGAACCGTCTGCATTGGCTCGGAAAAATCTAGAATGTTGCCGAAACAGTAAAACCCAAGGTGAGATTATCAAAGTAAGTATAACAGCCTCGACTGCATCGTTGGCCTAGTGGTCGCAAACGCGACTGCTGAGCATAAGGTCCTGGGTTCGATCCCAGGCCGGGCAAAATGATATTGGGTTTTTCCGTTAGGAATATCTCTGTTGCAGCCACGGAGTCCGGATTTGTGCCCTGTTGAATGCAATAGGCTCGCCCCTATTAAATGTGACTTAAACATCACTGGCAAAATGTAGGTTTACTATTAGGTACACCTCTGCCTAACCCTTCGGGGATTACAGGCGTGAGGTTATGTTCTGTCCTCATCAACGAAGAAATCGCGAAAAAAAGAAACTGTTTCATACTTGTACGTTCACGTAACTCTAAAATCAAAGTGCAGGTAAGATCTATATGCATTATGATCAACATCTAACATAGCGTTTCCTTCTCATTCAGTCTAAAAACCAGTTGCTGAAGTGTGAAATTCAGAATGCAATGACCAAACTTCCACTTCCCACTAAATAGTAAATCTTCGATGGATGTCCTCCACCGTGAGGCCAGCGGCCGGCGCGGCGGCGCGGAGGTGTCTGTCAGACTCCTATTGACTAAAACCACACGATGTTCCTCTTCGTCACTTCTGGCCGAGGTGCAGGGACACAATTGCATCCTCAAAATCACCCCAGTAGTGGCAGTAGTGACGGTTTGCTTGCGACCAACCCCGTCTCAGCTAAACCTTTTGATTGCCTGTAGCAACTTGCTCAATTCATATGACATCCAAACTTGAACCGATCTCATATCCACCTCGCAGACCACATCAAATGATTCGATCAGTAACCTATCATCTTATGGTGTATAGTTACCAATGATATATCATCACGGCGCGGTGCAAGAGGGCGGGCAGGATCGCTCGCGAGGTGTCCTATAAATCTTGGCAGTCCGATTGAAATCAAAATATACGCGTTTTTATATTCTTTTGGCGGCACTTTGATATTGATATGTCGAGAGATTGTGGTGTAAATGTTTTTTTGGTGATGTCATAAATATTGTTTTTTGTTTAAATCAAGAGTGACATGACTTAGTAGTCTGAAATAGCCAACAAATCATGTAAATACATGGCGGATACTTCATAGTATGAGAATTACTTAATTGTTATCTATAGGAATCTTATTAGATGGATCAAGGCTTTGAAATGAAAGTAGGTTTGTTGCAAGTTTGTCGTCTTTTCATAGGTCAGAACATCAGTAGTCTGATTTTTTTATCCTAAGCCGATTAGCAGCTATAGATAGGTACCTGTTATGGGTGCTATTGATTTTGTTAAACTGAACTGATGATGAAGGATTCCCTTTTACCTATAACCGCAACCTCTAACTTCGCTAAGTTCACTACATGCTTTGATAAAACTTATGGGCTACCTCATAATACTGCTGAATATAGATCCGACCTAATAAGAACACACAAGAAATAATTGATCACAATAATTGTTGATGGTTGGAGAGGAAGAGGAAGGCCAAAGAAAATATGGATGGATTGTGTGAGGAATAATATGAAAGAGAAAGGAGTAGGTAAAATGATGCCGTGACGTCTGACAGGGGAGAATGAAATAAGAATACGTGGTGCGCCAACGAATAAACTGCCAATTAGTGCCAATTTGATCGCCAATACATTAAACAAACAAATAAGGCAGCATTTAAACTACCATCATTCAAAACACACTCCAATATATCAAACAAAAAATAACCCATAGACACATTAGACACCCATTTAATCATACTTTCCTATTAGGGAATCCCACATCCTATTCAATAAGAACCTTACTTAAACTAAGAAAAAATGTCTGAATATGAGTTATAACCGGTCGCCTGCCTAATTACATACGTAGAAGGCAATGGCGATTGGCCTAGCGTAACAATAACTCTTCGATATTAACATAATGGTCGTTACAATTGCATTGTTCTACTAATGTGGATGTCGTATTAGGATGCAGGCAGATGGTGGGCATCTGTTTGTTAAGGGATGTGCACACTTGGTGGAGAAATTGGAGTAAAGTGTGGTATAAACCCAATGGTGGGTGAACTGTCTTTTAATATTCGGTGGTCGAGATTGTGAAACGTGGAAATTGTAAGTGTTTTTCATAGTCATTTCTTAAAATTACGTGCTGTGGTTGTTTATGCATTTCATCCTAAAGTTTCGCAGTGATAAGCAGATCAAGACATTAAAATAACCTCAACGGAGAGACCCTGGGCAGTCATCCTGCGAAAACTTCTTGCAGAATGGGTTGCAGATTTTACTACGTTTTTAGCAGAAACAAGAGAAGATACAGCAATCGTATAAATTAACCTAGTAGGTAAGAGTCCTACAACACCTTTTGCGTTCTATCTTTTATATTCAGACCCCTGTCTTTCCTCAAGCAATTGCCGAACATCAAACATATTAATGCAAAACACATAATAAACTACGCCACGACATGACCAGACACGCAACGCGATGATATAATAATGAAAATTAATAAAAAGCCTGCACTTGCATGTTCAAACGATGTTCTTCTAAGTTACATGATTATGAATCTAAATATTTTGCTGTGTCAGTGTGCTTGTCTATGGCCGTCTATGGCCCAGCTGCTTTTTATTGCGTGCAAAGTCGATGGTTATAAGCTTTAAGCTTCAAACTATTGTTATAATATGCTGTTGTTGTGTCCTGACATAACACTATCTTTGACTTGTCATGCTAAATGGCAGTATTTATCATGGTTGTCTTGTCTGATAGTTTTCCATTTAGTTGAAACCTAGGCAGCATGTCCTAGAAACAAATATAGGAAGCCATGTAACGTTCACTCGCACAGGGCGCCTCTCACAGAGAGAAGGCCGGTGTCCCAGCAGTGGGAACATTAGAGGCTATTACTGAGCTGGAAATTAGCAATTAGCACGATAGATCCTCTCTCGCCATCTTGGAAACAGAGGCTAGTTAAGAACAGGTTCCAATTCGAAGGCAGCTAGACCTACTAAAGTTGGTATCATCAAGCCATTGTAGTTTTGTCTTTGAAAATGCAACTAGAATCTAGATCTGCCATGGCGTGGCAAATTAACGCTGTACTCGGGAGCATAAAAATAAAAGCACACACTCTCAAAGTGCCCATAAAGTTCTTAAAGCTTGGCATACACATTATGCGATCCACCTGACGCAGATACCAACCTGTATGGTCTCACAGTCGCATGTGCACAGCGCTTAAAACACTAATTGATCGGTATCCGGCCTAAAGATTGCGATCAATTGTCGCAAAACGACACGACGCGTCAATTTGTCGCGCGTTTTTTTTCGGGTTAACAATTATGACCTTTATTCGAGTGATAATGTCTTAGTCATGGATGTTTCTTTAATTAATACTTGTTTGTTTTTATATTATAATTATTGTTTTTTTTTTATTGATACTATTGAGCTGTCATTTATGGTCTCGTTTTTTTTTTTATTCTTTATGTGTTCCTAATTTGAATTCGTGTAGGTCTAGTACACGCTTGTAATAGCAATGAGTGTTTACATAATGTAGGCGTGGATAAATGTTAATATTTCAGTATTATTATAATATAAGTACAAGAAAGGTAAACCTGTATCACCTGCATGTCCTAATTAACTTTTACATCGCAAGAAGTTCTATGGACTGAGGTAAAATATGTTTCGTGACATCAGAACAGGTTTTTCTTACAAAACTTTTTGCTTATTTCGTGGATATCATAGACTTAAGCTCCAGGTGGGTTTGAATTCAGGTTTGGGAAACACTTAGTGAATTGCTTCCTATCGCGGTATTTAAGAAACTAAAATATACTTAGTGTAGATAATTGATATAATTCTTAATACTTAATTATGTACTAACACGAAACCTACACCCAACTTGGACTAAAAGGTGTGCAAGCTGGCAGGTAGGTGGTAACGGTGATTCCTTAGATATTCAAGCCTTATTTTACAAGTACATAAGTAATGCAGTCTTTACTTTCCAATGACGATTTAATCAGTGAGGGGATAGATCTCCCAATTATTACACAGTTAATACTACAAATATAAGAATCTGGACCACTTGACTAAAAACACACACAACACAATTCATTTTGCTACTGTTATAAAAAAAATCAAATCAAATCATTTATTTAACAGATCATAAAATCCAATTTGTTAGTACTACATACACATATTAAACACAAGTGTTAGTACATTATTATATTTGAAAAATTAAAAATTAAAATCACAGGAACATAATCTCCCGTTACCTATGACATGAAAAATTACAAAGCTCAACTGCAATCGAAGACTCTCCGCTATGAAAAATGACGTCATCCACTCCTCAAAGCCTTGCCTTTATTACATTTGGATGTTCAAAATCAAAATATTTTATTTGACAAGAGAAGAACCGGCAAGAAATTTCATAGTTACTTCTTTAAAAATATTTGGTTTTACAATATTATTGTGTTACATTACAGCGTTGTTATTGAATCTTGGACCGCCTCGATGGGACTGTGTGACCATAGAGCCCCCTAGCTAGGGCAAAGGCGAAAAAGTAATGATGGTCGTAACCACAGTCGTAACGTTAAAACCTGACGAACTTTTTAATATTTGGTCTCTGTGGGCTTAATTTTATAACATAAAGATGATTCATGCGTTCGCTTCCTTTAGCAAGCGATAGCTCTTGCGATCACTAGATAAAGGAATGGAATGGAACCCAGGTCAGACAAAGTGTTATTGGGTTTATCCCTCAAAAATTTCACAGTAGCAAGCTCAGAGTCAAGATTGCTGGCTAGTTGACAATAGACTGCTAAGATACACCTCTGCCTTACCCTTCGGGGATAACAGGTGTGATGTTATGTTTATGTAAAAGATAATTTTATTCCTAAACGACTAAACAACCTACTAAGTAAAACGAGCGAAGTATACCTACCTGCTTCTGAATTCGACGCAAAACGGCACGTGCTGCTCATTTTATATGCACGGGTATATAACCAATTTAAAAGAGTAAATTAATGATCTTGAGACAGCCTAGTTACGAATGCAATTTAAAAAAACTCATTTTACAGCTTAAATGAAAACAAAGCAGATGTTTCTAAATAATCTGTCAGGCGCGATATGCCATCACACATAATGGTTCCGTACACAGTAATGAGTAGAATAATTGTGTTATAATTGGCTTTGCCTTTACCAAGCTATGATAATTAAATTAACTAGCTGTTGATCGATTTAGATAATGTGTTAGGAGAGAATTAAAGGTCGAATGTGTATTAGAAAAAATGTAATGTTGATGGCGTAACGAAGTTTTGTATGATTTATAATTCGCATTGGATTTTGAAGTGTTTTATCCTTAAAAGGTAAACAGTAGCTCATGTTTTAATGGCTTTGCATACTTGCAGCTATTGATCATCGGCACAACGTAAATTCTTACCATCAATTAGACTATTTTTGTCTCAAGCGCGAGTCATTAGCGCGCTTTAGGAAGCAGTACACCAATTAAACAAATACAAAGAAGATCTAGCCTATAGAGATCTAGTTCTAAAATTCTGAAAAGTATGACAGGAACTGACATTACAATTGCCAGTTTGGTTTCCACTCGTGGTAGTTCATAACAAGTAAGTGCTCAATATAGAAATTATTGCATGTAACTATAAAAATATGTACTTACAAACATTTAGAATTATTAGGACTATTATTTAAATATCGGGCGAAAACCTCTATGACAGGATGAAATAAATATTGCGTGTCAGCCACTTCCAACCGGTATAAGACATAATAAGTACAGGTTTAACCAAATCTGCTTAAATGTTACTGACCCCTAAAAGCTACAAAGTAGCAAACATTGTTTTAAATATTAGCATAGCATTGCGAAGGTGTTCCCCGCGATATATCTCACGTGATATATCGTTGCGTCGCACGACATCCTGCAACCAGCCGGTGTGATATAAACGATTATATAAAATATAGATATTTTTTGTATGTGTTTAAAATATCGTTTGTTTGAATATCATTTTTAACTTGTACGATGATACGATTGGTGAAGCAGGTCTTAGTAGAGCCGGGGTCGTTAGCTTTTAAGGGTTGCCATCTCAAAAAACCACCCTATTAGAATCAGCATGGTGCCTTCTTATGCCAGTTTGCAAGAAGATAACGCTTCGTACCTTTTCTCGTGTCAGAGCACAAACATGAAATCGTGAAGATAGCTTACTCATGAAAGATTGCCACCGACGGAGAAGACGAAAAATGCTAATGTATAGTGTGATTTATATATACGTAAGGAGGATGCGCTAATGTAGCTCGCGAAATTCAAATTTTCTTAGTTTTTTTGCAATTTGCAGGTCAGCGTTAGGTTGTATGATGTCTTTCTCATGAAATAGTCATACAATGGGACTAAATGAAGTTAGAGGGTTGTATTGATGTTTTTAATGATTATAATTCTCCAAATACACACGTGTTATGGTCGCGAATCATATTTTAATCAACATACAGCCTGACACTGTCCGGCAAAATACAAAAAACGTAATAAAATTTGAATTCCGCGGGCTACCCTGGCGCTTCCACCTTAAGCACTTAAAACAATAATAATGATAATGAAGCGAGGCTGACTACCAAGAGCACCGCCGGAAGTACTCAAGATATCGTCATCCAAAAACCACGCAACAAAATAACAATTTCCTGCCATCTTCATTACCTCACAATAAACACGAAAATGATCTGCAAACTCCTCATTTTCATTAACAAACTTATTACTTCAACCTTTAACGGTAGACCCCAAGCAATTTCTAAAACAATTTGCGACTACCCGCAATGGTAGCTATCTCAGAATGACATTAGCTGTCAGGAAGGAAGCGAGTAGATGCGAGCCAGGGATTACTTTGTGCTGCTAATTTGTGCCCTGAGGATACGACCTCATTTCTAAGTGTAATGTAAACGTTTCTGGCTCACAAAGGACTGTGGAACCTCGTTTACATGAGACGAGAGGTAATCTCGGCAGAAGATAATGTTGTTAATTCTGAACGGATTAGATTTGAAACGTATTGTTTTGGGGTTTCGTTGATGGCGTGTTTAGATACTGGGGGAATAGACGCCCACAGATGATTTTCATTAATTGCTATGAAGAATAAATTGATTTTCGGCCATCTGACGGTCTACTTATTTGTGTTCAAGGTGAGCACAGCTTCAAACAGCGGCATCTTCCTCCAGGAGTTAAAACCGTAGTTTGACTTAGCAAGGACTTAAAACCGTGCTGTCTTTTACATGGAGCGTACCAAAATAATAATTCGATCTTTCATCCTTCAACTAGTTCTTACATATTCTTCTAGATCACGCTTAAGATAAGGTCAATATTCAAAGAAGAAAAGAGAGAAAGGAACGGATAACAGCAACACAGTTTAAGACACATTATTCTTAAACATTGCTAAGATTACCATGCTGCTTACCCTTTCTAAAAACATGAAATCCATCATAATACTCAAAATAAAAATCCATTTTACTACGAACAAAAATCAAAACGATTCTTCAAACGAAGTTAGTGCCAACAAAGAGACAATAGCTCACTATAGGTATAACAAAGAGTTATTCTGAACGTACTCGTATAACTAAATGAGCTCGGTCCGTCGGCTGCAGATATTGGAGACGCCGCGGGCGATTCCAGGGTTACGAAACGGTATAGCTATGTCGCAATATGGTGACTGTTTTCGGAGATAGGATGAATGAAATAAAATTTGGAAAGATTGGAATGATGCGAGATACTAAAGATGGTGGATTTGGAGATAACAAATAGGTTTTACTTGGATAGGATAGCGCTAATGAAACGGATAACCTACGGTTAGCCTAAGTTGATAAATGATACTGTGATTCTCATTCCCGACCAGGAATAGGCCACCTCCTCGATAAGTAGGGTAGTTTTGTAAGACTATTTCAATAAACCAAGACTTTACTATGGCCAAATCTTTCGCCAGTAGATGTGATATTATGACCAAACCACTTCTGATAGATCACAGAACTTTCTCGAGACGTTGCACTGTTTTTAAATCAAAACAATTAAACGAGGAGATAGTTTAATGCTAATTGAATTACGTAAGCCATTCTTGAGTTTCGCGATACATCTCACCATCAAGAACTCTTACAACATTTGATCAGAGCTTTCATAGCTTTCATTTAGTAAGTGAGACTATAGATACTTGATGTTCGAGTACCGTCTCACTGCGGTGGGTCTGTCGGAGCCGTGAAGCTGTCATTACAGTAACTGTTCTGATGTAAATGCCGTGACTTTGACTATCCATTGCGGTCAGTAAAATGACCGCAATGAAGTTATGAGAGAATTGAATACAAAAGTATTTTAAAATAGAAAGAAAGGTGAGAGCTATTAAGCTAACTATCTAATGCTCATCGTGTGATGATTCTGAGGAGGGACATGTCCAGCTGTCCAGCAGTGGTAGTCTTTCAGCTTAATGAAGACAATGTAGCAGTCACTTCATATAAAATACTGGTGTTCAGCTGCATCCGGTTAGACTGGAAGCCGACCACAACTTAGTTGGGAAAAGGCTAAACAGACGATGATAGTGATTACAGTTCATAATAAATAGTATTGACATTAATGAAAAATTAAGGAGTACAATACTAATCATACAATAATGGACTCAATTTAATAAATGAATTAATTAAATACAACACACACACCCAAACGATATATGATAGCTCCACAAAGTAACATAACAATACAAAACCCAAAACTCAACAACAGTACTGTCCAGTGATTCTAAAACTTTCAATTCAAATTCTATTAACCATTTCCCATCAGACCAGACCCTCAGTAATCCGACACCGGCATCCCCACACAATTAGGAACAGAGCAGTGATGTCTGAATGAGAACATAACCCAATGTTTCATGCCCCGTTTAGTCGCCAATGAATAAGTAATGTAGCAAGTCCCTGATGACGAGGATGCTGGTGAATCTGTTAGTAGCGAGGTTTTGGATTTCTTTAATATTGAGTGTTTGTAAGATGTGAGGGTTACCGGATATTATAATGTGCGTTGGTTCTTGGATTAGATGAGATATTTTGGACTACACAATTGTGTATCAGTTCGTAAGTAGTGCAGCGGTAGAAATAATTGACAAAATATCTGTCTAGGAACAAATATGTATTTCCGCGTACAAAACAGCAAAGTAAGCTCAAAATTTGAAGCCGTAATAGGTTACTTTTCAGTGTGAATGAAGTGATATCGAGGATTTTACCTCATACAGTTCTCAAGTGCATTATCCACATTGTCTATCTTTAAACCTGGATGTCCATAACTTGCATTTACTATTCTTTCAATTTTATCTTTTCTTTCAATGTCTGTCTCGGGCACATCCCTCAATAAATGTAAATCTTTATCGAAATTATTTCGTTAACATGACTCCTTTGCCTCAGGCGAGGGGTAGCGGGGTGTGGGGATGCTGCGCACAAATCTGCAGATTGGATCCGTTCCCGAACAATATGTCTGTGGGATTGCGGCTGATTCGATTTGTGCGCAGAGATGATACGCTGAGATTGTCAGTGTTACAGTCGCTATAGTGATGCTGTTCGTGTATAATGTGGGGTTATTTGCTTTTAGATTGGATTGGGACGTTTGTGAGTGGTTTTTGAGTTACTGTGGATAAAAATGGGATTTAGTATCAAACATAATTTAAGTAGCATGTTGGAAAGATTCTGAAAACGTTATTATATAACCGGGTTAGACCTGAGAATCAAATCGAGGACCTCATGCTCAGCAGTAGTGCTTGCGACTACTAGACTAAAGAGGCAGTCAAACGTGTAGGATCATTTGTGCAAATTGTGAGCCTTTTGATTTTCAAATGGAGAAGTATCTGAAAGAAATTAAACATACAAAGCCGCTAGCTTAATATTTAAGCAGAAAGAGTAAAGTATCTTTACTGGAAGTATAAACAGAGCGAAGAGTTACTCAGAAAGTCACTGACTGAAACAAAACGTCAAAAATTCGGCGAAAAGGTCAAAATAAACACAGCTACTCATCAGCCTAGACAGAACAAAGAACAAGTACCTTATTGTCATAAAAATCAGAGAAGCATTAAGTTGAACGAATACAGCGGGGAGCGAGCAGCAAGCGTGATTAACGCGATAATACCGCCTCTATCAGCGACGCAATTAAAATTACTCGTATTTTTGACGAACAATTCTCGCTTAACTATATTTGTCGCTTCGCCGCATCGGTACGGTCGCTGCTTTATTCTTTCGCTGATTCTGTCTCTAATTCGATTTGGTTTTCGTTGATTTTTAAAGATTTTGTTCGTTAGTGATGTCCGGTGCTAAAATAAATAATACAGATTACTGACAAACTGTGTACTGATCAGACAGGTTCACTGAAATCTAAATAGTAGTTCTTGCTGTTGTTCTCAAAAGACTATCTCCGACACTAATCTGCATGGTCCTCATATGCTTTGACCAAGAATATGCCTGCTATTCTTATTCAAAATCATCATCATCATCATCATCATTCTCTTGCCCTTATCCCAATTTATTTGTGGTCGGCGCAGCATGTCTTTTTCTTCCATACTCCTCTATTACTCGTCATCTCATCAGACACCTCCTTTCTTGCCATATCATCCTTCACAAAGTCCATCGTTTCTTTGGTCTTCCTCTACTCTTATACCCATCCACATTCATACTCAAAACTTTCCTCCAGACATTTCCCTCATGCCTCCGCATCACATGCCCATACCTCGACGCTTACTAATCAGTTTTGGTGGTCCGGGTATCAATAAAATTCAATTTTAATACGTAGTGAAAATAGTGTCATTTTGATATTAAGTTTATCGCGATAATTATGTACTTAAGGATTTCATAAAACAGAGGTGGCAACGGTGGTAAAAAAACGCATAAAAAATTCAATTTTTCAATCAAAAACATTCACATATTTGAAACACCAATCACCAATCGAATGACCTGTCCATACTACAAAGTGAAAGACTAAGCATTACTATACAAGTGAGTGTCGGTGTCAAAAGTCAAGCGCGTACGCAGGCATGGGAACTAACCTCTTGATAGATATCTATGTAGTTACGTCGCTATCTGCTATGGGAATGTTGTTACTTCTTATGTTATCTGTGAGGTTTTATATACTGACTGTGTCTATGTTGGGTTAGATTGAGGGGTGAGTTCTTGATAAACTAAGAATTTGATTCACAAAATACCTCAATCGTTTATACTTTTTTCAGAATCAACTACATTGTTTTTGGTATTATATACGCTATTTGGGGTTGAAGCTGTATTGAGTATACCAACAACAAGCTTTAGAAACCAATGCTATATCATACTGTTATGCTAAACTAAATAACTTTCTTATTTTAGTTTAAGTTTACATATATAAAAATGCTACTTTTTAAATACAGGTGCCAATCAGATACACATTCTTATCTAATAATTAACTGTGATTTAAATAGTTATCTAAACCATCTTTTCTGCATGAAAATGTCAATATTTTGGTCTTACGTTTTCTGATAATGGAACACTGCATTAAAAAGTTTAGGTGGTACCAAAATGTCAACCCTTTGGCAGCCGCCTGTCCATCTCCAGCGCAAGTAGGATGAAGTGGATGCTGGATGAGTGCGGAGGGCTCTTGAAACATTTAACGAAGCTCCGTTCATTAGGACAAGCGCTCGGTCACCGGAAAAATGCTCCAATTCATTGAACATTGCAGGAATGTGTGATTGGATGAGGGGATTATATTTAAAAGATAGCTCTGCAGTAGATAATAAGTCACCATTTCCCCTCCCATTAACAACTTCATTATCATCATCGTATCAACCGAAATACCACTGCTGGACATAGGCCTGGTTCAAGCGTCGAAAGTACTTGCATCCCGATGGTAGTCCTTCCATCCCGATGGTAGTACTTGCATCCCGATGGTAAGTACTTACACCCTTATGCTAAGTTTCGACTAGATTATAAAAATAACTTCATACTTTAATGCAATAAACAAAATTAAAGGTTTTTTATCACTGTTGATAGAAATGATGCAATACGTCAAACTTAAATGCAAAAAAAATAAAAGGCTTTTTAAGCAAACTTAATACCGCTGCGCTCTGCTACTTAAGTAAAGTTCTGTGAGAAACTTCGAGAAGTCAAGTCGGGTACATTATTAAATACTAACTTACATACATACACTTTCTCTCACGCTTATATTAAAAAAAAAACACTAAAAGAAACAATAAAATAAAATAAAGTCACATTTAAAAGTCACTCATATTAAAAACTCTTTAAGAAAAGTCAATAGATCTTTTAAAAATCAAGTGCTTAACCCTTGCAATGCTACAAAGTCAAAATATAACAATTAGTCCACAAAGTTCCCAACATAACCGCAAAGCGACGAATAACCCTCCACTAATCAAGTGTTCCTAAGGGTACGAACGACCCTCGGAAGACAAAGGGTTGGCTTTTCTACACAATTTAGCTGTATTTTGCAAACAGCACTCGATTTTGAGTGGTTCTTAATAAAAGTCAACATCTTAATATGTTTTGTTTCTGTTTTAATTTAGTTTTATATGTATTTAGTTTCACGTGGGAATCAAGAGGAACGATTCTAAACTGTTTGAGTGACTTTTATTCATTTTGCTTGTTTGATTTTTTCATAAATTTTAATGAGTAGCGGTTTCTGGCAATTTTCATTCTTTTAACATGCTCAACTAAGAATTTTCATGCATACGGTAAGAATGGAAGCCGACCCTAACATAGTTGGGAAAAGGCTAGGCAGATGATGATGAACATGCTCAAATAATATCTGATGAAAATATTAAATGGATAATTGTCCAACATCATTTTATCATACTTAAAATATTTAGTGAGGAAACAGGCATATCAAATTTCGCAGACGTATGCGACATCTACGAACCCTAGGAGCCCTATGTCCCAGCATTGGGAACATTACCTATATATAGGATGATTATGATAGCTATGCACTTGATATAAAGGGTGTAAACAGACCCTTAACACATCCGAAAGGTACTTGTTCTCTCCGTCTTTGCGATCATTTTTTTGTTCTAGACCATACCTGGGAACCTTCCAGTTACGGAGATATTGGGGGTCAAAGTCCCAACTTTTTCACAAGTTTTTTTTTTAAATACGTGTTTTTAGTGTAAGATTTTTACATTACACACCTCCACGACCCCCGCACTATTCAATCCATCCATCACCACAATGTTTTGAGTGCTTTCCATCGAGTCCTACCTTAAAACGTGATTTTACACCCAAAAAAAAAGTCGATTCCCAGCAATAATTTTTGCGTAAAGTTACTTAGTTTGATGTACAGAATGCTTGGTTGACGGGTATGTGAAGGGTCTGTTTACACCCTGTATTTTCTTAAAATTCAACGGTGCCAATGGTTCAATGCTATTAAAATTCATGTTCCAAACTGTGTTTGTACAGAAAGTAGTAACAAATCAAGACATTTTATGATGTTCTCACTTCCTCCAGATCGCTTTTGTAATTAGCTCCAACACTCTCTCGGTTACAAACTAGCGAGAGTAGTAATAAATGAAACGGTTTATATAGACAACTAGCTTATGCCCGCGGCTTCGCTCGCGTGGAGTTAGGGAATTGCCCACGGGATCTTACTTCTGGGATAATAAGTAATCTATGTATCTATCTATAATACATACATTGATTTACATGTACTTGCTTATAACTTGCAATTATTAGTTTAAAGTTATATCAATTAAATTAGATACGTGAAATATTGATACCTTGGTTTGAGATTGGACATCGGATTTACTGGATTTTATCTGAAGAGTATGTACACAAATTTTCAAGTCAATCTACCCCGAGAATAAAAAGTTTCACAGAAAATTCAGCACCCCATTTCACCCTCTAAGCGGTAGGAATTTCGAAATACTGATACTTACTCATCACAAATAATACACCCTCCAATTTTCATAAATCTGGGACCCGCGGTTTGGGCTAGCGTTGATGTATCAGTCAGCCAGTCAGGATATTGAATTTTAAATTGGGGGATGATTTTGGAAAAACTGTGATAAACGTATCTCATCATTTTAACTGAAGTACATGTAGACAAATTTTCAAGTCAATCGACTCCGAGAATAAAAAATTTCACATAAATTTCAAAACCCCATTTCACCCTATTAGGGGTGAAATTTCAAAAAACCCTTTCTTAGTGGATACCTACTTTCCACAAAGAGTAAATTCTCCAAATTTCATGTCTCTAGGGCCAGCGGTTTGGGCTGCGCGTTGATGTATCAGTCAGCCAGTCAGGACATTGAATTTTAAATTGGGGGATGATTTTGGAAAAACTCTGATACACGTATCTCATCATTTTAACTGAAATATATGTAGATACATTTTCAAGTCAATCGACTCAGAGAATAAAAAGTTTCATAGAAAATTCAACACCCCATTTCACCCTCTTAGGGGTGGAATTTCGAAAAACCCTTTCTTAGTGGATACCTACTCTTTACAAAGAGTACACTGTCCAAATTTCATGTCTCTAGGACCAGTGGTTTGGGCTGTGCGTTGATATATAAGTCAGTCAGTCAGTCAGTCAGTCAGTCAGTCAGTCAGTCAGTCAGGACTTTGAATTTTATATGTATAGATGTGCGTTGTATACCACAGATCTTATTGGTCTATGGGTAGAACGAACGTTCCTTAGGTGGCGAACACACTGGTGCTGTAACATAGGTGTAACTGTATGATTAAGAATAATTTGCAAATCTTTTGCTGTGCTTTTAGACTTCTTGACAAAATAGAAAAATACGGAAATGTTTTCTTTTATTGATTAGAGCTTCAACTAACCTTACTGTTTTTTCGTCACTAGCTCAGATCACACTAAAATATCTTTTATTTGTTGGATTTTAGTTTTTTTATGTTGTGTGTCAAATAAACATGTTTTCTTTCATTCTTTCTTAATCTCGCTTCAAAAATCCGTTTTATTTTCCTACTCTTAAGACAATTTCATCTCAGCAAATAATAATCAAGACTTTCTTGTTCAGAAGCACATTATCTTTTATAGATCACACATAAACATAAGAACACACCTGTAATCCCCGAAGGGTTAGGCAGAGGTGTTTATTTGTGTTATTCATTTCGCAAGTTATGTTTTGTTATGTAATAGGGGGCGAGCCTATCGCCATCAAACGGTGGCTGCTGCTGAGAAATTCCTGATGAAATAACCCAATAACACTTTGCCCGACCTGGGAATCGAACCCAGGACCTCATGCTCAGCAGTCGCGCATGCGACCACTAGACCAAGGCAGTCATCGACATCGTCGTCTTATAACGATCATCGACATAAAATTTATTCAAAAGACTCACGAAGTCAAGTAAATCCCGAATTGTCAACGTGTATGATTGCGCGTCAACAAATGTAAGGGGATTTGCACACGGCCGCGATTCCCAGTTCATTACCGAGGATCGCCGGTCGAGGGTGGCGAAGCGCGAAAGGATGGGGTAATAGGTGACAGTGAATTTGTATAGGAAACACGTATTTTTAGTGTGCAAGCCACTTTTGATACATATCTTAACATGTTATGTAGGTCGACGTTTCTTACAATTCTCTAAAAAGCAAAAACTTATGAAATTGAAGTGTCTGTAATATCAAAATAACAGCTTTTTACTGAATGCATATGAAAACTTAAACGGCATTTATAAGAAAAAACTTTTTTATTAATTTTTGTCTGTATGTCTGTTTGTTCAGTCTTATCTCCGAAACGGCCGGACTGATTTTGACGGGACTTTTACTGGCAGATAGCTGAGATATAAGTAATTTAGGATACTTTTATTTTCGAAAAATAACAAGGGAACTGTGAAAAAAAAATAAAACCCTTGAAATTGTTAACAAAATTCCATTCAAAAAGGGAAGTAATATTTAGAAAAAAAATTAAATTATATGTATAGAAAATAAATAAAGGAATATCTAATAAAATGCTACATCTAATTCTTTTACTTATAATATATTATGACATCTCACATAATCCAATCCACAGCTTGTTTGTCTTTGGGATGTTTTATGCACCATCGGTCGCGAACTCGCGATCGCAGTCACATTGATATTACGATATTTGCTCAATCAGGGACGCACGGCCGGGACGGGGTGAGGGTGGCATGGAGATGTACCTTACAAGGGTTGCACGTCTTTTAAATAGATAAGCTTTTCAAAGGAAAGCGAAGATGTTAAGAACAAATGCTAGTAACTGAAATGATAATTGTGAGGTTATGTTTTTTTTGCGTCTGGAGTTTCTCAATAGCATCCTGTGTTGTGTCGGTTGATGACAATAGCGGCCTATATTACATTGGACCTCTGCCTAACCCTTCTAGAATTTTAGAAACGTGATGTTAATTTCTTCTATGTAAATCTTGACATAATACTTTTAAACCAACCTACACAAATGTCAGAGACATGTTAGAGAGAGGCGCCATAATTTCATTTTTCGTTTTTTCGAGCCCCAGACAGCTCAATGCGTTCCATCCTTATTGAATGTATGACAGGAATAAAAGATCAAGTGTCAATAATGCTCACTCAGACGGGGAGTTTAAATTATATCGATTGTAAAATTTGTTCAGTGGCTGGGTTCGGTGTTGATGAGATGTACTTGTCAATGCATTAGTCACACAAGCTTGATAAAGACCACAACATGGTCTTTGTTAACGGTAGTACCTAAATGAAAACGTTCACTTAACATTTAAAAACTCGAGTTGGAAAAATAGCTTTCAGAAAAAAAAGTATCAAAGAAAATCCGTAGCCTGGCGGCCATTAAACAAATTAGAAAAAGTAAAAACAGAACACAATTTGAATGCATTTCCCGCCAGTTTCGTGTTGCCATTCAAAATAGGAACGTATTACCGCGCCAGTGAAAAGAACTGTCTCAAATTACTTTGCATAGCCCGTCTCTTTCCAATCCGTATCGAATTGTACCGTTATCCCTTTCTGCCGCTATACAAACTCAGATAAACAAATACAAAAGGCCTAATTGAGTAACTAGTAAAACGAACGGCCCGGTACCGTCCCTCCGTATAGCTTTACAAACTTAGGCATGCATTCTGAAAATTGAAAAGCATTCAAAAACGAATTTTAACAGTTGGTGTTACAGGTCAAAGAACAATTTAGGAGGGGTGCCAGGATCTTTGTTAGACAGTTTAAAATTTCGTCGAGTCGTTCTCAAGTGGTAAGGGAGTCGTAGGGAACTTAATTTGTCAACAATTTTCGATATTTGAATACGTTTCGCTGCTCACTGAGCTTCTGTCAGCTTTAAATTGTTTTCTTTTTTTTTTTTCAAATAAAGACTCCAGCTTGTTATAAAAATAAACATTAATTTTTGTCATATTTTATTATGAAGCTGATTGGATTATATTGAGTTGAAGGATTGTTTTTTCAAGTCAGATGCTTAGTTTTGTAAATTTCTATGATATTATTCATTCAACGTTTCCCTTTGTATCTTTGAAAACGTTGGAAACTCTTTGATTTTAGTTGCTCCAGCAAGATTTGGGGTATAGCCATGGATTCAGATACTGTATCCAGATACTGGGATTCAAACTACTCAAGCAGATTCATTGAAGGTCTCTCATTATTCCCTAACAGAAAAAGGCTTTCATTAATAACATCCCACTTACATGCTCGAATTGGAGCATTGATCTGGTCATAAATCTGGTATACCAACACAATGCTGGTCATGGATATGAGACGTTTTCTACGATCGATAAAAGTAATTATTTTCAAATGTTTATCATATTATGTTTTATCATGCAAAAACGGAGCGAGGTTTCGGTATTTTATAGATGGTCACCCATTCACGGACCGACCTCAGCAAGTGATGCTTAACCTTGACGGGTGCGGCATTATGTAGCCTCGAGCTCCCCGAGCATACCTAGATCCTATATACCTACAAACAATCACATAAACGTCCACTAACTGCCAGTAATAAAGATTGACACGCTACATGCTAGGGAGGTGCGCAGGAGTGGGCGAACAGGCGAGCATCCGGCTAGCCAGCCAATAGCAGAGATAGCAGCATCCTCATTGCGGCGCGGATGACGGCAATTCGTACAATCGACGGTAGGGTCGGTAATAGGCACGCCACAATTGACGGTAGGGTTCGTAATAGGCACGCTATTATTAGCTGCTAGTTATGGTGGGAACAATGGTGAGGATACTGTAGTGACTTGACCACCAGTACGGATGGGGCAGAAGAGCTTCGTGAGAAATTGTGCCAGGAAACTGGTAATGAAAGAATCTTGAGCAGACGAATACAGCGAATGCAATGCATAAAACCAGGAAATTATTTAAACGTTGAAAAGACTATAGAAGGCAGCAATTGATTGTCAAGACTGAATTAAAGAGCTCTTTGAAGTCTAATATTTACTATTTTTAGTGTCATTGGGTTAATGATGTACAAAGTTTCAGGACCGTTAGTCGTAAGTCCATATTATTCAATTCAATAGAAAGTTAACGATTAATTGATGCCTTGTGTCCTACACTTGAAACCTTCTGGCGCAGTTACGGTTCATGCACACTGACCGATCAAACAAACAAAATAAATATCAAACTCCAAAACTAAAATAATATCTATTTTCATTAGGAACAGTTCAAAATTCCGTTTCACACGTCAGTTGCCGTTCCAATAACAGAGCACAGTAATTACAGTGGCGGTCGCCATGTTGAATCCAAATATTATTAATGTTTATTTGATTCAAGAAAAAAACAGTTCTTGGCTTCCCACAGCTACCAGCGACTGTCAGTCAACAATTACGATACGAAACGATCCGCTTACGCACAATAGGATAAATAAACCAACTTTTAAACGGAAGCTTCTTAAATTGTTTTCTAAAAACATTTCGGGTCGTTAGTATTTTGTAAAGTCACTGGTGACGGCCGCACAATGGCGTCGCGACCGACCAGCCCCGACCGGCCCCGGCCGCCGACCGGCGACGGCTACCGGACGACTCACGATTATTATTTCATTTCTTAAATTCTTTTTTTTTTAATTCTTTTTTTTTTTCGAGTTAGCGCTCACTCGCTGACAGCCATCACAAATGCTCGTGAGTGGCGGTTTTTAACTCCGATAATGATAGCAACTGTTTATTTTTGTTTTACAATGGCATTAAAGTTTCGAGGAATTCGATAATGATATGAACAAGTTGGTAACGAGACATGCAGAATAATGATTGCACCTATAAATTTTATTTGTTAATACATTATTCTAGTCTGTTCTAGTGCATACTAAAGGTAGCGAATGCTAAGGTTTCACACATTGCCATAAAAGTAAACCATAAACAATTTTTAGACATCCATTATGAAACTTAAAACATCCTTATCTACCAAGTCCTGCTAATGTAAAAAGTAGTCAATTACTGTGCCTAGTTGTAGTGACATGAACATTGAAAAACGGTAATAAAAGTCGTAGATACTCGTCTTTAAGACGAATATATCCAAGCGTGGCTAAACGAACAATCTCCAATCTTCAAGGGCTCCTAGACAAATATAACAAAGGCAAGTGTTAATAAAGAAGAGCCATGTTGAAACCGTTGCGAAAAGACCACAGACCAGGCTTTATACAATCACCCAAGACAACAGTAATTATGAATACTACAAAGCCATTCAATTCAACACCGATGACACAAGACATACTGACTCGAATAGAGCAACTTTGCTCGAAGATAACCTAGAATCAGTCGCCGAAACCGAGGTATTAGTACAGATTCAGATTGGACACACAGATTGGACGGCATCAAACAAGATATAGGAGATGGAAGGCCGGAATGACAGTGCTAAAAATCTAAAATTAAGGCAGTCTGGAAAATATACTGTGTAATAGAAACTACAGCTGTGGACACCTTGGTGATGATAATAATAATCTGGAACGAAATATGTTATTGCAATTCTGGTTCTTCTTTTAAGAAAAGCCAGATTTACTGTTCCAGTCATCGTCATCTCTAAATTAAAACCTACTTTAATCGTTACTCCAGTTGAAATCTTCCGAACCTTCGGCTAAGGTTACTAGGCTCATGTTGTCGTATAAAATTACTAATAGTAATCCGTTACTAAGGAACAAAACAAATTACCCTACTTGAATACTTTGCTCCCCTAACTAGAAGCACGAGGGGAATAGAGTCAACAACACGCTTTGTGTGGCGGCAGTTTTAGCGAATTTTAAAGAAAGAACCTTCACGGGTTGTTGGGTTCTGAACTGAGGGCCTAGACAAATGACAATCGCTTTCGAAAGGTTGCGTATTTTTACAATGACTGTCAACGGAATTGATGTAAACTTTTCGTTAGCTTATGTCAAATCGATTTATCTTTGAATTTTCCTTCATTATCACCAATAGCCTTGACTAGGCCATCTCAGTCAAAAACATGAAGACCGATGACATTAAATGAGGTTCGTATTCAGATATTCAAGGATGTGCCAGTTATATCACTTACCACCTCTGATATTCTTCAGGTTATTCCATGTTATTGTTGTCGAAACAGCATTTTTTCATCATAGCAACTCAATATTTTTTAGAAACTGTTTAAATGTTTTAGAACCATAAGAATCTTAGCTTCATTCTTATTTGGATCAACTGCTGTCTATTATTGTTGTTTTTGGACCGTATAAATAATGATCCTACGGTCCGGAACCACACCGTCGTATGTAAGTAAAAACAATGAACGAAGGTTAAAATTTTGAGTAAAAACAATGCACATATTAGTCCCCATCATCCACGCTGTCACTGTCACCCCGCCCCAACGTAATCGCGCGCGAAACTTATCACATTATGAGAACGCGACAAATCGCCGGTGCCTTTGATCTGCGCGTGCTAATTTCACAATTACCACCCGAACCCGCTGTTTAGGGTTCCGTTTGAATAAAAATAACGCTTCGATCGGCTGATATTGATTTGTAACGGGTGGTACAAGGAAATGTGGTAAAAGTATTGCGTTTTGAAGCTGATTTTGTAGATATTTTGTTATGACAACAGTTGATGGATGAAGAGATTGAGGAAGACCAAAACAAAGATGACGAGCAATGATATGAAAAGAACAAGGAATAAATAATATGCATGATGGTTGACAAAAGAGAATGGAAGATGGTGATGTTTATGAAGAAGATAATATAATTAAGGCAGAGACTGACAAAAGCTAGAATCAAAAACGAATAAAAGTAGAAGAAAACCGTGATGCAGGTGGCCGAAATGTAACTGCAAATTTTAAAGTGTTCTACGATTTTTTGTACAGACTGGCCAGCACATCAAGCTACTACAATCTGTCGAATTTCTTTAATAGATGTTCAACTTAATCGCTTAAGCATTAGGTTCAAGGTTGATTGGAAAAATTTGCCAGTTTCGGGTAGCTTGATGTGCTGGCCAGTCTGTACAAAAAATCGTAGAACACTTTAAAATTTGCAGTTACATTTCGGCCACCTGCACCTGCATCACGGTTTTCTTCTACTTTTATTCGTTTTTGATTCTAGCTTTTGTCAGTATCTATCTTAACTATATTATCTTCTTGCGCTGCTTCGGCCCTGGTTCATGAGGCGAATTTCTTAATACAATGTGGGCAGATCTTCCTAGTTAAGGAAGATCTACTTATCCCAAAACTATTTGCACAAAACCCCCTACTCCCAACCTCCTCCAACATTATGTTAAAATGTGTAAAACACTCGTCAGCACCCGGACCACTGCTCACCCC
The DNA here is from genome assembly GCA_963082995.1 of Noctua comes. Lineage (NCBI taxonomy): Eukaryota > Metazoa > Arthropoda > Insecta > Lepidoptera > Noctuidae > Noctua > Noctua comes. The sequence goes on along the minus strand of OY720276.1, from coordinate 17,039,546 downwards.
CGTACAACAAAGGGCACTGATGACGCGGCACGTGGCGTTCGCAAATTTACTTTATATTTTATACTGTTAACGTAAGTTGGTGACATGATACCGTGGGTATGAACTTATGGAGTGAACTATGATCGATTGGGATTGGGACAGTAATTTGATTTTGTGAAGAGGATACTTTGATCCTGGATTAGAGGGAGGATATCTGTATGGAGTATTTAGTGTTTCTAATTTAGTAAGGACTATATGGGGTTGGGTCTACGATATTGACAAAGTCGCTGGAAACACAGAACCGGGAAGTGTGTCTATTATTAATATAATGATGATATGAGGTTGAAGATTGGAATGTGTCTACGATGTAGAATTGTAGATAGTACCATAGAACTTCGACTGAAACTTTTTCGTAAATTAAATGTAAATAGACCAATTTGATATTATGCATAATTATTAGTTTGTGCAACAATAGTCTACTGCTGCCTGTGGAGGCTTGTAAATGGCTTGTCGTTGATTGCCTCGCTATAATCTATACATATAAAATTCAAAGTCCTGACTGACTGACTGACTGACTGACTGACTGACTGACTGACTTATATATCAACGCACAGCCCAAACCACAGGTCCTAGAGCCATGAAATTTGGACAGTGTACTCTTTGTGAAGAGTAGGTATCCACTAAGAAAGGGTTTTTCGAAATTCCACCCCTAAGAGGGTGAAATGGGGTGTTGAATTTTCTATGAAACTTTTTATTCTCTGAGTCGATTGACTTGAAAATGTGTCTACATATACTTCAGCTAAAATGATGAGATACGTGTATCACAGTTTTTCCAAAAACATCCCCCAATTTAAAATTCAACGTCCTGACTGGCTGACTGATACATCAACGCACAGCCCAAACCGCTGGTCCTAGAAACATGAAATTTGGACAATGTACTCTTTGTGGAGAGTAGGTATCCACTAAGAAAGGGTTTTTTGATATTCCACCCCTAAGAGGGTGAAATGGGGTGTTGAATTTTCTGTGAATATCTCTCGAGGTCGATTGACTTGAAAATGTGTCTACATATACTTCAGTTAAAATGATGAGATACGTGTATCACAGTTTTTCCAAAATCATCCCCCAATTTAAAATTCAATGTCCTGACTGGCTGACTGATACATCAACGCACAGCCCAAACCGCTGGTCCTAGAGACATCAAATTTGGAGAATGTACTGTTTGTGGAGAGTAGGTATCCACTAAGAAAGGGTTTTTTGAAATTCCACCCCTAAGAGGTAGAATTGGGATTTTAAATTTTATGAGAAACTTTTTATTCTTTGAGTCGGTTGACTTGAACATGTGTCTACATATATACTTCAGTTAAAATGATGAGATACGTGTAGGTATCACAGTTTTTCCATATTGTATTCTTTGTGAAGAGTAAGTATCATTTTTTTCGAAATTCCTACCCATTAGAGGGTGAAATGGGGTGTTGAATTTTCTGTGAAACTTTTTATTCTCAGGGTCGAATGTCGATTGACTTGAAAATTTGTGTACATACTCTTCAGATAAAATCCAGTAAATCCGATGTCCAATCTCAAACCAAGGTATCAATATTTCACGAATCTAATTTAATTGATATAACTTTAAACTAATATTTGCAAGTTATAAGCAAGTACATGTAAATCTATGTAAGTATGTATTATAGATAGATACGTAGATTACTAATTATCCCAGAAGTAAGATCCCGTGGGCTATTCCCTAACTCCACGCGGGCGAAGCCGCGGGCATAAGCTAGTTTTTTATATTGTTGTTAGCTGTAAGCCACCCAAACACAATAAAATAAATAATTTACCACCAACCGTACCAAATATTAGCACTCTAGGAATAAATAAGTACTTGCAGTCGATGTGTCTCCGTGACTTTTCTATGTTCTTCTTCTCTTTCAGCTATGTCATTATTCTCATCGTGCGGAACAGTGATTTCAGCATAAATATTACCATCATCAAATTTATGCTATAGGTAAATTCGAAAACTACTATTGTTTTAGTTTGTTGGTTTTTCATTCCTTCTCTCAACGTTGTTTTTTGCGTGCAGATAGTTTATGAACCGTACAAGGCTCCGGAAAGCGACATAAGCCACGATTATTCTGAAAAAAAAAAACATTGGTTAGAAAGAATGGGATGAGAAGCAAATCCGCGGGCAAAACCTACACCAGATATTGTCAATAACACAAAGATTGCATTTAGCATGCACCGCCTATTGTCCTCACAGACGGCTAATTGATGTGAGGGCAGGAAGCTGTGAAGTGTGGTAGAGTGTGGTGTGACCGCGTGGCAATGCGCCGCAAATGAACATATAATGCCGATACTCCGCCATTTTGTGCTCTCGTGAATGAATGAAACGGCGGGAGGAAGCGGCCATGTCAAACGGTACCGATTTGTATGATGTGGTGCAGGGTTGTGCTGAATTGATTATTCAGTTTTAAAAGACAGGTTTGATTCTTACTGTGTCAAGAACGAAGTCACAATTCCCGATGTGTTCAGAGATTTTTTGATCTTTACGCTAATCAAAACAAGTCTATTGAAAGCTGTTTTCATATCATGTTTAGTAATTATTCAAAAACCTTTCATCATAAGCATTCGAGCAAAAAGCCAAAAAGACGCCGGTTAATCATGATGATGATGGCTTAATTACTTCTATGCTTTTAAAGGGAGCACAGCAGGACAGTGCGACTTTACTAGCTCGCCTCAGCAGATGTCCTGTGAAGTATTTGAACCTGAATAAAAATGTCCTGAATGATGATTCAATTGCGCGACAGCCCTACACTTAAAAGAATGTGCCCCGCAAATTGGTAGGTGAAATTAGTAGGAATATTTGTCGCTGGTGTGCCATTGTCAGGGTTATAGCGTTTCAAACGACATGTGAATGAGATGAATGGATCAGTAATCTCCAGTTTCATTGGTTGCTAAGACGTGTCTTGGTATGTTTGAGAGAAATTAACTCGGGTATTTGTGCTGGTGAAAGGGGATTGGTGATTGCAAGCGTCCGTAATACAATAAATAAATTCTGGTTTATTCAGCAATTAACATTACTTACCCTTCAAATGGGTAAATAAGAAATGTTCAAGCACTTATGTTTTTTTAATTTGATTTCATGTTCTGTGAAATTATAACCCAATCAAATAAAAACTCGGAATGCTTTTATATTCTCTTGTGCTTCCCTGAACAGAAACTGATGGATACCAAAGGCAGCTCTGACGACTAAATCATCCGTCTAGGAATACCTTTGATGACTCTTAAAGCTCTTTACAAGAAATACCCTTATAAGTATAAGTATTTTTTCCACTTCACACCGACACATGTTTCATTGCTCACATCTCTCCATTATTCAATCAATATCAAAGCAACACAATACACCGCCGATAAGGCGACACATTCACAGCATCAAATTAGCAGTAATCGCTTCCAATCCACACCGCGCCTCCACAAAAAATGTCTGCAACAGGGAATTGAACCCGCACCCGCCATAAATTCAGTCAAAGGCGAAATTAACTCGCCATGCGTTTACTTACGGTGTCAACATAGCACTTTGATCATGTTCAAGTTATTTCGCGTTCAAGGATTTTTCCTTTGTCAGTACTCGAATCGCGAGATGATTGACGGCCGATCCGCGGCGCGAGAACTCTTCGCAAACCCTGTAAATGCTGCCGAAAAACTTAACGCCATACTGAAATGAACTTTACCACTTTGAATTACAGTTGATTGACTGTAGCGTAAATGGCAAATAGGACGATGTTGTCGCGCAAAATAACCAAAACACAGTTACAGTTGCAAAACTTAAAATCATTCTAAATTCAACCCTATTTTTCTCCTAACTATACTCAATCTAATTCCCGTCAGCAGCAAACACAAGTTGGTGGATATCTAATAAGTGCACAGGTTTACTCCGCGTTGGAAAATGAGTTTCCCTGCGGTGTGCGAGGTGCGGGGGCGGTAATTGTCCCGGTATCAAAGCGGCTCCTGTGATGCCGCGGCGCCTTTTGATTGTTTTTCCCGGGGACGATCGACCGCTACTTTTTGCGGCCCCACCTGTCCGCGGCATCAGGAGTTGTGCGCAGAAGGTCTGAAGTCTAGACTGCAGATAGATCTGGCTTCTTTAATGTACTGCTTTCAAGGTAAGCTAAATTCTAACAAAATTTAGGTCAGTCTTTGTCTCTTAGGTCGAAAATCCCCCGGCATTCTTGACTTAGATGGATAGAACAAATACTCATTAGCACAACACACAAATTTATCAGGTGTAGGAACTGCTCAGTAAGTGTCCATGACCGGCTATGACTACCAACCATACGGTTACGATCACCAGTTCGTTTTAGGATGTACTACGAAAGCCTCCATTGATAGGTGCTTAAAGTACCTAACTGCTTTTGACACAACTTTGTCTTCAGTCGACTGCACTTCCAAATCGCAGATGGATAACTTTTTCACCAACGCATAAGCTTTTATCTTTCAGTCGAATTACACGAGTGAAGAAAAAAATATAATTTTGAAAGACGGCATTTAATGGTGGCTGTAAAAACCCATGATCAGAAGTGGGCCATGATCTGACAATGTTCCAAATGGTACTTCTGCTACTCCCCCACGATATAATTCCGTAATCGCGTATTATTTACGAGTTGTTTCAGATACAAGTGATGATTATGTTAACGAACCTAATTATTGCATTAACTAGCAGTTACTCGTAGGTAACACGTCTTTGTTCTAGTGGGACTGGTTTAAACCTAACCTTACCATATTGGTATCATCCACTAACTAGTTGGATTAAATGATCAAACGAAGTTACTTTGTCTAAAATATGTAGGTGTTAATTTATGTTTGACCACATCTGGAAAGAACCAGTCTTTGTAGGTACTCGTGGATACCAAATTCAGTGAGTTAGCAACCGCTGTCTGTACCAATGATGAGCAGATCCATGTGTCAAACACTACTTGTGTCAAATGATAGCTTGACAGCTAGCTAATACTAACTTGGTCGTATAAGACAAAGCTTTCAAGAGATTTGCTATCATCTGAAAGGAGAATGAGAGCAAGAAAATTGCGTATTGTACAAAATTGAACCCACACAAAGCGACGTAGCTATCAAGTATTTTTTACCGATGGAGATACTTCACCAAATCGCCGTCGCGATTCTTCGTCGCAACTAGCAGAATGTAGCTCAGCGCCACCGTCTCATCAAACAACAACAAATCAATATAACGTTAAACATGAAACAATACATCGATAACATCGATTGTCTCCCATCATGACACCGGTCTTTACGTCATGTTTGCCCAACATCTTCATATCATCTCGATTGGTTTCGAAACACAAACCAAACTGTTTGTTCCAACCAAGTGTTCCACGAAAGTCTCCGGACTTTTTCACCGACTACTGAAGGCAAAAGAGAGGTTGTGTTTTTTCTTCTAAACTACGACAGCGGTTGTCAATCTGAGCGGATGCTTACTGAAATAATACATCTTGTATCATCAGGATCACGTAACGTCATCAGCTATTGTCACATAATTGTTGCTTACACCTGCTAAAAAACTTTAGGAGGTCGTGGCTACGTAATATATAATAATAACCACCCCTTACATACCGAGTTTCCATCATGTCTCGGAAAGCACGTTAAACCGTTGGTCCCGGCTGTCATTTGTAGATCTTCAACAATCGTTACAGGTAGTCAGTGGCCTGAAAGTCTGACAACCAGTCTTAACAAGGGGTATCGTATTGCCCAGTACCAACTGAGTTGTGGTTGTCAGATAGGTACTCGCTCCATGTAAAATACTGGCTACATCTGGTTAGATTGCAAGCCGACCCCAACATAGTTGAGAAAAGACTAGGCAGATAATGACCCGCTAGAGTAAGTAAACTCTTGATAGGAGGGTTCAAAAAATAAAGCAAATACGAAAAAAAAGTACAACCACTTTTTCCGATTTGAAATCTCTAATTCCATTCTTTTTTTGAAAATAAAGAAAAACAGCCGATTAACGTCACGTTAGAACTCTCTAAAATGAAGAAGAAGAGGAAAAAATCAAGAACTAACCCTGAGAGAACCTTATGTAGAAAAAAGTTGAGCATCGCTGGTCTAGTTGGACATGTTTGTTCGCAGGCGCCTCCGTCCGTAGCTGAATATTGTTTTAAAATCGATCCCGTAACTTGAGACCTCTTCTATTTACACAGTTTTAAACACAAGTCAACAGACAGTGCTGCAGGGTTGGCGACAGCCAAATTAAAAAAAAATAATGTAGGCCATCTACTCTAAATAAATAAACTGATGGCTCTAGCAAACTGTGAATATTTCAAAAAAGCACTGAATACCGGTCATATTTTTATTTAGTAAACAAAATAATTACTTTTTGCAAATGAAGTAACTTTGCATCGTCAAGCAAAGCTCTCATTGCTAAATTGTGACGAGAAACATAACAATGCAGTAAACTTAACCACAATGATTCCTGTAACGTTACGTAGCTATAAATTCACGATTCCTAAAAAATACACTAAAACACTCTCCTCTGTGCCAGCCCTAGAAATCTAAATGTGTGCAGTAACGCGAGCTCAGTAGTAGTGGATCTTTAAAAACATCTCGCGGACTGCATCCAAGCCGAGCAGTTCGGACAAACACCGACAGAAGACAGTTCCCACGTATTCAAGGAAATACTAGAGCGGAAAACTGTTCAAAATAAACTTGAGAAAATTGCTTAGAGGTTCTAATGTATAGGTACTCTCTCCCTCTCTAACAAATACGTTTTTGTTATACCCTTCTGGAATTACTATCAATATTGATTGACTGATTAAACCGTAAATTGTATTGCCATTCATGAGATGCATTCAAGCGAATGTATCGAACTGCAGTAGGTAGCAGGTATCGTAAATTACCACTAATCAATTGTATCATTTTACTTTATCAGGATCTATGACTGAAGCTGTAATGGTCATCAACCTGTGTTGGTGTCGGCCTTCAGTCTAACCAGCTGCAATAGCAGTTGCAATCGTTATATCACTCATTAAACAAAGATCATGAATCATAAGTCTTCTTCCGCGATTCCTCCCAATCAAAATCGAAGCCAATAATTCTCCGACTACTAATACCAAATACGGTATTAACCATGCAAGGCATACTGCAGGCGGTTAGCACAGTGCACAGTGCACAGGTGATTCATAACCCACGAGCCAGAACAGACGGCCGGTTGAGATAACATAACAATATGCAGCATACGCAGAGTAGTGTCAGCTACACAGATACGACACTCCTTACTCTGTACTCTTTTAATGTCCTTACAACATGGCATGCAGAGCTTTTGATGAACAAAATACCAAACAAAAGTAAACATTGGGCTATGGAAAATATCTGCTATTTGAAATAACTAAAGATCGTCGTTATGTTTACTTTCTTCAAAATATAATTTAAAGACATAATTTTATGGGTGCAGTAAGTAAAAAATATGGATCGTAGACGACAGACAAGACAGCAGACACGTTATCTTAATTAAGTACATAAAGGTGACGTGTAATGTGAGCTTGTCTTGTAGAACATAATCTAACGACACGGCCTGAATAAATTCTAGCTACCTGACGTTCAATAGTGTACAGTGTACAGCTGTATGTCGTACATGTACTTACGTAAACCGATTCAGTGAACTGCCCTTTTACGTAATAGTTTATGGTTAACACTTCAAGAGATTATCATTATAATTAAGTATTGCATTAATGAAAATATCAATTATTTATTAGATCGCCGGAATTTTCTGAAATTTATTCATTTAGTGCAGATTTCATCGGAGAAACCGAACGAGTTCAATAGCTGTCAGTATCATTAATGTTCCATTACAATGATGACACTGGCATCTAGTGAACGCAGTTTTTAACGTGTTGATCGCGTTCAGTTTCTTTAGTAAATTTGGCCCTTAGAAAAGTAACGTAGGTAGTACGAAGGCAAAAAGGCTGCCAGGCTCACTTGGGATTGGGCGGGTCACGTGAGCCGCATGCATGACGACCACTGGTCACTGGCCAAAGGTCTCAACACGACAGGACCGATGGACGGCGCCGCCGAGGCCGGCCTAGAAAGAGGTGGCGAAATCATCTGGACGCATCACGAGGACTGGCAAGGAGGCGCAGAAGAAGAGACATAGATTTGGGGGAGGCCTTTGCCCAGCAGTGGGATACATAAGGCTACTAAAAAAAAAATAAGCAAAATATCGCAGTGCTTTGACGTAATGCATTCAGTTCGTTAGGTAGAAAATGTTCCAAAAGCCAATAAACTACTCTTTGCATTACAAACACGGCGGTAAGACATGGCGAACAAAATATGTATTTGAATTAATATCCTGCCCTATAAGGAGTTAATGAGACTAGTACTTTTTCAATAACCGCTTCGAATTAACATAAATACTGCATACAATAGCTATAAGCTTTTTATTTAATTTAATCAGTACTTGTAATGAATAGAATGTTAGCTCATTAAGATTGGCTTTAAGATATAAGTGACATTATAAGTCTGTATTGATATGCAGAGCTGCAAAAGATAAGGGGTGTTACTGTAGCGGAGTTCCGGTTGTTTCTATTGTCATTGTGTATTAGTGGTCCAATTGATGTATGAATTGGATCGCAAATAGATTCTAAATGAATATAATATGGACTGAACTAGGCAGGTATATTAAAAACTTATCTAATAATATTATAGCTAATTTAAGACCAAAGAAACGATGGATGTACTGTTTGAAGGATAAAACGGCAAGAAATTAGGTGTCTGATGAGATGACGAGTAATAGAGAAGTATGGAAGAAGACATGCTGCGCCGACCTCAAATAAATTGTGATAACTGCAAGAGTATGATGATGCTGAAGTGGAAACCATAAGGTCCGATTAATTTGACGTTACTGATATCAATGTTTTCCACATTAAATCAGTGACTATAATGGCTTCATTACATGTTATCATTCTAAAGAATAAGGTGAATCAAATCTATACATATAAAATTCAAAGTCCTGACTGACTGACTGACTGACTGACTTATATATCAACGCACAGCCCAAACCACTGGTCCTAAAGATATGAAATTTGGACAGTGTACTCTTTGTGAAGAGTAGGTATCCACTAAGAAAGGGTTTTTTGAAATTCCACCCCTAAGGGGGTGAAATGGGGTGTTGAATTTCGATTGACTTGAAAATGTGTCTACATCACATTATCATCATCATCATTTCAGCCGAAAGACGTCCACTGCTGGACATAGGCCTCCCCCAAGTGTCGCCACATTGACCGGTCCCGTGCGTCTCGCATCCAGCGGATCCCTGCAACCTTTACAAGGTCATCGGTCCACCTAGTGGGAGGCCTTCCAACGCAGCGTCTTCCGGTTCGCAGTCGCCACTCCAGAACTTTTCGGCCCCATCGGCCATCCGTTCTGCGAGCAATGTGCCCTGCCCACTGCCACTTAAGTTTGGCTATTCTTCGGGCTACGTCGGTAACCTTGGTTCTCTTGCTACATATACTTCAGTTAAAATGATGAAATACGTGTATCAGTTTTTCTAAAATCATCCCCCAATTTAAAATTCCGTGTCCTGACTGGCTGACTGATATACCAACGCACAGCCCAAACCGCTGGTCCTAGAGATATGAAATTTGGAGAATGTATTCTTTGTAAAGAGTAAATATCCACTAAGAAAGGGTTTTTTTTAAATTCCACCCCTAAAAGGGTGAAATGGGGTGTTGAATTTTCTGTGAAACTTTTTATTCTCGGGGTAGATTGACTTGAAAATTTGTGTACATACTCTTCAGATACAATCCAGTAAATCCGATGTCCAATCTCAAACCAAGGTATCAATATTTCACGTATCTAATTAAATTGATATAACTTTAAACTAATAATTGCAAGTTATAAGCAAGTACATGTAAATAAATGTATGTATTATAGATAGATACATAGATTAGTTATTATCCCAGAAGTAAGATCCCGTGGGCAATTCCCTAACTCCACGCGAGCGAAGCCGCGGGCATAAGCTAGTAGGTATAATATACTCCTGAGGTTTCATTAAACCTACCTCGACGATGACTTGACCACTGAAACGGAACTATAATTTAAAAATAAAGCAATAATATCTAATGCTTCCAATTGGTATACCGAATTTATTTATCCAAAAACAATTAATCAATTCCGTTACAACACAAGAAGCTTACATTCACAATCCGTCAGTCATTACCAGCGCGTCACGTCAACCTCCCCTCCCGTCACCCCAGCCCCCTCCGTCACCCTCCCTTCGTCTCAACCTGTAATTATAAGAGATGACTACATTTCAATTCCCTTGCCTTTTAATTAAAAAAAGATTACACATGTTTTTTGCAATTTTAGTATTAAATGCATCAAGTGTTTGGGGTCAACATGACTTACAGTTTTTTAAAGTGGGGTTCTGTCTAAAGAAGTTTTTTGTTTGGTAATGACGAAACTGTGTTTTGGTGGCTGGTCCCTAATTAGTAAAGAAGATGGGTTTGATGTTTTGTTTGAGTAGGACTGAACACCTGTAATTATTTTTGTTAGAAATAATTCATGGAAATTGTGTTGTTCTCGAATGACTAGATATTGTTAATTGTTCATCAAAATAACTTATGAACCGAAAAGACAGTGGTCATAGTTTGGTTTTAGCTAAACAATTATTATCTACATAAGAATACATAAGGTAACCCACAATATTCCTTTGGAGATAACATTTAAAAATGACACAATACATCTGCCTAGCATTTTCCCACCTATGTTCCAGTCTAAACGGATGCAGCTGAATACCAGTATTTTACGTGAAGCGACTGCCTATCTGACCCCCACAACCCAGTTAGTACTGGGTAATAAGATACCCCTTGATAAGAGTGGTTGTCAGACTTTCAGGCCGAGACAATAGTTAAGTTAAAAATACAGCACATTACATAAAAATATCCGATCCACAGTGGCCGTTACGAGAAACTGCTGACTCAGAAAAGTTTGATATCTCCAAGATCGCCCCAAAAATACTCCATAAAGAATAAGAAATAACAATACCAGAGACACTCAATGACATAATTACGTTAACTCCCGCCAAAACTGTCATCTCACGCCAGAAAAATAGAAAAAAAAACTCTATGGCGCCATACCACGTGAGAACTTGGGAAAACATAGATATCCCTCGTAATTTAATACTTAAATATTATTTTTTGCAAAGTTCTAATGTCATATCGGAAGTGTGTGAGTGTTTGTTTAGGCCCATCTCCATAAGTAGAATAATATTGGGCGAAGTCGACGCAAAACATCAGTGTATTCTTGATGTTGGTTTTGCAAACGATTAACTGTATTTCTGCTGTTGAGGAGTTTGTTTTTCTTTTTGTGTTTAGTTGAACCCATGTAGTAATGGAGAGACGGCGTTGTTGCCTTCGGGAGTAAAACCTGGATGAGGTTGATACGGGAGCGTGGAGCTTGGCACAAGCAAAGAGCAGCATAAACTCAACAGTGAGTGAAATCGGACCGTGGATGATGATTATGACAATAAAGTGATCTTTGGTAACGTACAACGAAAACAAAAAACAACAACAAAAACGAATAGGTTTGAGAACAAGTGGTTTTGGCTGATTGAAAATTGGCCTACTGCTGCATAGTAGTAGTTCTTAGTAGACGAAGTATTGCAAAGAGCTATGGTGTAACCAGATAATCAAATATAATCATCCTGATACTCGAAACCAATGGTATTGACGCAAAATTTGCTGCTGCAAGAAATTAGACTGTATTAAGCAATCTTTTTACCAAGGATCTATAGATGACGAGTTAAATTTAGAAGAAGACATGCTGCGTCGACTCCAAATAAATTGGCATAACGGCAAGAGAATGATGATGATCAATAGCTATACCACAGCAATACCTTGCGGGTAAAGACTAGTTCAGAAACATCTCATCTAAATATAATTGCGCTTTCCTCAGACAATACAACGTGTGTGGTAAGCAATGCTTTCATATTTTCACTCCAAAATTAGCCCAAACGATCTCATCCTCCCTCGGTGCTGTTGGCATCAAATACCTCAGTACTAGGTAATCATACGCTGCGTGTTGGCTAGGCGATAGGAGCAACATGACAGCGCAGGAAGGATGCCGTGGCGCCGGCGCAGACGAGCAGTTGGACCGTCTCAGGCGCACACCCATTCAACATGATGGTGTAAGAGATAAGCGTAATGGACAAACGGAAGCGACGGAAGCAATGTTGATTTTTAGCTAACCATCAAATCCGGAAACAAACAAACTGCAAAGAAAAGATCCGAAACTTTTGTCCTGTAAGTCAAAACTAGTTTTGTTTTGTTTAGTTTTGTTTTGTTTTTTTTTTTTGTGTTTTTTTAGTTTTGTTTTTGTTTTCTTTTCTTTTCTTTTTTTTTAGAAAAGCTAGCTTTTCTGGAACAAGCCTATTTGTCCAACATTATTTTTAAGTGGAATGTAAATCATGGAATCATCAGCTGATCATGAACCCGTAATTGTGTTTTTTATGAAACAAATCAAAGCGAGGGCATAATGAGACTAGAATGTAGTGTTTGAAAGAACAAGAAGGAATGTTTAGCATAGCATAGACACCAGTAGCGAAGGGTCAATTTTTGTACGAGGTAAGCCGGAGTACATATCTTTAATGTGATTATATTATTTGTCTGTAGAATACTGACACTGACTGTGCCATTTTTCAAAGGGAAGCCGGTAGGAATCTAGTTCTAAGGAACCTTCGCCATTGATAGACACTTAGACAGTCTATAATATTCCCTTTGCTGGGATACAAGCTTCCTCTCTGGGAGTGAGAGTGGACCATCCACCACACGGCCCCTTGTAGGTTGGTGGTAGTCACATGTCTTTGATTTTTCTTCTTTGAAGAATCTACGCAACTTTAAAAAGCCATATTCAAATCGCTGCCTCCTGCATCTTACTCCAACATTCGAAAGTGTAACACGATCATCGTCGTGTCGTAAGGCGATAGCCCGACTAACATCTCGACATCACTCGTCTGCAGTAATGAACTGCTAAATACAATGTCAACACGTTTCACATATATTTAGAACAGAAGGTAGGAGTATAAGGTTGAAGAGACCTCTGATCTTTTTTAGTTGAGGGATGTGTGACAGGTATCAGCTGTTTTATGACAAGACAAAAAAGCTTGACAAATTATGACTAATTCAGTCATCAGCAATCGTGAATTCTTTTGTTGAGCGGGTGTCCTGGAGGCCTGGGCAAAGTGATAATCTATCAGCGTTATTGCTGTTAGAAAAGTTACAAATGTATCAGATTCACATAAGTTACAGAAACGTTTGTTGTTTTAGTGAAATAAGAAATGCGTTGAAAGTGATCACTGGTCTAGATTCGTAGTTGGTAGTTTGGGTTGGGTGTATGTTGATGGATTCTATTCATGATGATGAAGCTTCAGCTGTAGTTATAATTTGTTGATTTACTTTTGAAAAGCAGAATTTTGTTCACATACTGGTTGAATGTGAAATCATCACCATGTAATAAAATACATAAATGTGTGATTTACACATTGACCCCCTATATGTAAACCTAGACAGTTAGAATCCATCAACACAGACCCAACCCAAACTACCAACTACGAAACCTAATCAGTAATCACAACCAAATTATCGGTTACATCAAAATCCTAACGTAAACGTAGCTGAATGAACGATGGCCGGCACAAATTACTGGCCGCCAGCAAACAGACGGCAACAATCAACCCTTCACTGTTTGCGGGCCTCCCAGACCCCGGCCATGAATTATTCATACGACGTCACAGCTAATTGTAATGAAATTTACTCCCCCCACTTCACCCCACGTACGTCATCGGTTTCTATGCAATTTTTTGCGCTAGACTGTAAGAGCGTTAAATTTCTTGAGAAACCATTTTGTTGCTTGTTAGATGGTTATATGTTAAGTTTGTACCATGATCGTGACTTAATTGTTCGTTTGGCGATGAATTTATGTATTAGACTGTTTGGTTAATCGTTAAAACAATGGGTAATGTTTCATGTATGATGTTTTCGAAGATTAATGTTCTGACATATTCATAGGTTAAGTTATTCTAAAGACAAGTTACAAGACACTAGTGTGTAGTAAAACTCAACTGCAAAAATATATTTATTTATTATTAATTTTACTAAAAACAGTGAATTTCCTAATCTTTTTGTACAAAATAAGCAGTTTCTTTTTCTTTTCTTCTTTCATTATGACATTGAGTAAAAAGTTGATACCTAACCTGGAACCTGGTTGTTCTCCACTGTCTTTAGATTTAAAATAATGCTTGGTAAAAATCAATAACTCCTTTATATCCAATCACAAAGCCCTCAAATCAATGTCGAACTGTCGCAGCACCATGTAACCCTACGCTGCGCGCTGCGCAGTTCATTGAGAGCAAGTCTTATTATTTTATTAGTTCACGCGCGATTTAATCACGATTGTTGTTTTTGGTAAGCTAATAAGCGGTGGGTTGGGGTGCGGGTGACGAGTTACAAGTTATACAGTTACGGGGTCTTTATGACACCACCGCCGCGGAACGGTTAACTTCGAACGGGTGGAATAGTAAATATGGAATTTGATTTGGCTGGAGTTTCTAGATATTGGAGTCATTGAACGAAAATATGTAAAATTTTCCAGCAGCGGGGTTGTTATAGGCTGATGGCTTATGTAAGATCATATTCTCCTTCTCTATTATATACAAGGAAACGGTGTAAATTGGGGGCTTTGGCAAAATCTTTTGACTTTGAAAAAAGGTAATTTACTTATTACTTTCTATCACAGCTCTTAGCCCCTGAGTTTATTTTAAGGTTTTTATAATACTTAAGCTTTATTTAACTTGCCTTGTTAGTTTGTTTGTTAGTACGTATTGGTCAAATTTTGAAACTGAATTTAAGACCAGTTCCCCCAACCAATTGAGCTGAAATTTTTATTTTTATGACAGATATTACTAAATCCTGCAGCCAGGATCGTCTCCTCACGAGAGAACTCTTCAACGGATAGTAGTACGGACACGAAACTTTGTATACGCGTTCAATTTTGATAGATAATAATTATTTTTATCATGCCCTCATTCTGCAGCCAGGATCGTCTTCTCACGAGGAACTCATCAATTGTTAATAGCCCAGACACAAATCTTTGTTTAGATACGCGTTCAACTTTGATGAATAAACATAATTTATATCGTTACCTGATCCTTGAGGATTGTCTTCTGACGTGGAAACTCCTCAACGGTTACAACTTGAATACGAAAAAAATGTTGAGATAATGCGTCATGGAAAATGCACAGATTACGACAAAAAAAAAATTGAAACAAGCTTTTATGAAAATGCACTGAAAACAAGAAAATAAATCTTGGAATAATTAAAAAACGAAAAAGAATAATTTTCACAGAAGCTTGTCGCGTGAATGGCGAAGGCAAAAAAAACTAAACGCGTTTTTAATTAATAATTTAATTTTATTAACCTTTCGTCTTAGCTTTCCGTAATCCAATTAAGTTGGAATTTTATCACACAAACGTTTGCGTGGCTTAGAAGGTAGACTTGGTTGAAGATGACTGCCGACGCCAGTGAGATATCCGAGATCAAGAGATAAATGAGAGAATTTAAATACTTTTCTTGCACGTAGTTTATAAAGACCAAGTAAAAGAAACATTACAAGAAAAAGCTTAAGTAAAACTCATTCAAATCTACCAGAATAAAAGAAACTTTTATCTTTTAACCCTCAAAAGAATCCTTAGATTGTAACAATAGATGTTAACGTTTTGGTGTTGGCCACACAATGTCATTTTTTATATCGAGAAACAAATTTATTTTTGACAGCTGTCACACTCGTCATTTATTCAAAATCAACCGTATTTTAGGCATGTAAAGTTCAAAGTTCTTTGTTGTGTGAGTTTTATAAAAGTATTTCGTAAGTTGGTGAACAGTAATTTTGGGGAGAGCGGGGCGTTATCGTATTTCTTCGTGTCCATCTATTTACTAATGACTTCCGGCGTCAGGTGCTCCCCTTCCTCCCCTTTCTAATGATTTTTTCGTGTATTGTTCGATGTTTGAATGGAGAATACATAACGACCTATTTTTAGAATAGGCAACTGGCAATACTATGGATAATTATTGTCTTTGGCCGTAAAATATTATGTGCGGAAAGAGATTCCAGATATTATGTCGATTATTAAGCTGTTTATGGGTAATTATAACTAGGTTTAGAAGTTGTGTTTCTATATTGAGTTATTGACTGAATGAAATAGTCAACTCAAGGCAAATTCTCAAAACGAATTACTGTTACTGTTAGCCAGTATAAGCAGCGTTTTTGTAGAGCAACTAAAATGTAAAGTCAATGAAACCACTGAATAAATTACTTATAACAAACGGAGTCATAGTTGCTTAGCCTACCTCTACTTTTGTAGAATACCTACTACAAATACGAACCTATTAGAAATCACCTCAATATTTTGCTTTGGAAGAGTGTGATGAACACAAGCTTTTATTCTATCGTTATTAATATGCCAAGCGGAGGTTATCAACCTACCAAACTTTATTTACATACTGCCTATGTAGTAAAAAACAGATATAATATACTCTGACGACCCAACAATGCAAATAACACCAATTTTAGACACGGTATATCAATTACATACCATTCCACCGCCATTTTGAATTCTAACACCAGCTAACAAAGTCTAAATTCAAATACGTTACGCAATAAAGAACTAGGGTATCGCTTTCAAGAATATAATGAAACGTGAAGCTATTTGAAGCCTTATTCTGTTGTGGTAAAGTTGATTTTTGTTTATTGGTTGTAGAGAAGAAGTAGAGTATCACTTACAGGATTGGCTGACATCGACCCCGCCCAGTAGGGCAGTATCCATTTCACGCACACCTAAAGTCCACCCACAATATACCCGAGAACTTAACTACTCGTAATCGATACAAAAGCACATAGCCAATCGAAGACAACGCTTGTACGGAATAGGGACGCTCCGTGATTTATTATCTGTGACATTCTAAATTTAAAATTTTCAAAATGACAGCTGTCAAATTTACAGCGGGGTGAACGCACAAATTGACTACTGGTATTTTTTTTTAATAAACATTACGAATGTAACTGTTTTCATTATTTTTATTAATTTGAATTTAATAAGTGCAACAGACTTTGAGTAGCATATTTATTTGTTTGGATAAAAAATACTGTTTCTAAGCACCCTAATTAAATATTCAACACGTCGCATCTCAACTATCGAGTCACGCACGGTCCAGTTGAAATAACACAGCATTCAGCATCCCGTCTGTTTTGATAATCATCCCGTTTAGAGGTAAACAGGTCTATTATCATAACAAACACG
Source organism: Noctua comes (assembly GCA_963082995.1). Classification (NCBI taxonomy): domain Eukaryota; kingdom Metazoa; phylum Arthropoda; class Insecta; order Lepidoptera; family Noctuidae; genus Noctua; species Noctua comes. Next base: position 17,022,220 of record OY720276.1, on the reverse strand, counting down.
ATCTTTTATCTCGAAAACTACTCTCCTCTTTTCAATATTTACTGAGTGATAGAGAGAAAAAATAAATTGGTAGGACACCTTTTAAGTGGTCAACCTCACGACCCTAAAGAACCAGTGGACAATGGGAGTACGTGACCATAGACAACACAATTCCACCATAGAGTGGACTTAAGTGGTCATAGAGCTAGTAAAGAAGGCCGAATGATATCAATAACTCAATGTTGTCGTTTGACCAGCTGTCTCGTTTGCATGAATAAATAAAATTATCGTTCAAATGTTACTTCTAGAGCTTTTGAATATTTCGTGCCTTGCTTCATAAAATTTTATGGTAGAATAACTTATTCGTTGTAGCCTTTATATTGAATACTTAAGACAATTAATTTGGCTTTAAAATTCTTATGAATGGCTATGTCATAGTAAATTAAAAGCTTTGTATATTGTTGGCACACTATCTGCCAGCTTTACGTCCCATGTTTTACTCCAGACACGTTCTGAACTATAAATTTGACTAAAAACATGCTAATCATATTAACAAAAGCCTGTAAATAAGGTGTGGTGTGGAATACAGTCACAAGTGTGGTGGTAAATATTTTCCGCGTTTTGTGGCACACCATAAATAAAAGTCGTAAATAGATAACGGCTGTCTGGGGCGGAAACGATGGCCACTTCCGGCGCGGCTACCAGCGCCAATATTTTACAACTTCATAACACAGTAACACTGGGCTGATAAACATGTTTATCGCTGTGAATGTGAGGATATTTTGCATAAAATGTGTCTAGTATTACTTTAATAACTTGATTTGTGATGCTAATTTGTGGATTGCTTTGAATTTGTATTATAAACTAGTGACCCGCCCCGGCTTCTCACGGGTGAGATTGAAGAATTTAAAAAACATCTAAATTTTCTCATACAAACTTTGTCCTGACAATTATGAACACAACAATTGTTGAGCCGTTCTGAAGTGATGCTCCGTCGTTCATGTGGAAATTGATTTTTATTAATATAAAATTCCGGTGGAATATGGAGGAGCTTAATGCACCCTGTCAGTTTGAGGAGGGCTGTCCCTTACACCCTGTAGATAAGCAGCGATCATTTTCGGCTGTACTATTCGGTGGGCCCTTCAAGGCCACGGAAACTGATCTATTTATTACGGATAGGCATAGAGGTATACAGGCGGCAGGCGGCGGTAGGCGGTAGGCAGTCGCTCCATGTAAAATACTGGTATTCAGCTGCATCCGGTTAGGCTGGAAGCCGACCCTAACATAGTTGGGAAAAGGCTAGGCAGATGATGATGAGGATCACTCTAGCGTGGTGGATGACGACCCATTCCATCTCGAAGAGAGGAGGCCTGCCTCCCAGCTGTGGCAACGTTATACTTTAATAATATATGCAGGCAGACAGGCGGGCCTAGGCAGTTGCCCACCAGACATGATCCATCTGGTCAGAGGTTCCTTTTGAATGCATGAACGTCCTTTAATGCTTATACTGAAGAGCTCGACGAGATACTCACCCCCAAAAGGATATTACCTCATCATCTGCCTAGCCTTTTCCCAACTATATTGGTGTCGGCTTCCAGTCTAACCGGATGCAGCTGAATACTAGTATTTTACATGGAGCGACTGCCTATCTGACCTCCACAACCCAGTTAGTACTGGGTAATACGATACCCCTTGGTAAGACTGGTTGTCAGACTTTCGGGCCACTGACTTTCTGTAACGACTGTCAAAGATCTACAAATGACAGCCGGGACCAACGGCCTAACGTCCTAAAAGGATATTACCTATTATAGGATATTATGAAGTGGCTAATATGCAGCAAGCTCACACATGTCTTGTCTGGCTTGCTTTATTAGTGTCCTACAGCAAGTCGATTTTTAATTATTATCGCTAAATAAATTGTGGTAAAGCATTACTGTCTAAATGCGGGTTACAGTATTGAAAAGAAAACAACCGAGTCATGAACTATTTTTTTGAAACATTTACTACACTAAGTACATTTTATAAATAAGCCGAAGTATCAGTTTTTATTGAACCAATCAATTTCTATGGATTTAATGGATCGTCATTTTATCATTTCAAAAGGAGACCGTAAGTAATGTGGGGGGAGGCACTTCAATTTATCATATCATATGCTACATCAATGTAAGGTAAGTACTAGGAATTCATAAGTCTATTAGAAACAGGACTTTAATTTCTAAAGTTAATGGATCTTTACAAAAACCTAGCCAATTTTTTATTAAAATCGATTCAACTGACATCAATTTACAACATATTTTGTTGCTGTATAAACCTATTAAGTTATATTTTTCCATTAGCAGTATTTTACGAGAAACAAATGGCTTAGAATGTATAACTTATGTATTTTTCAAAAGAATAATGCCGCCGATATCGATGTACTAAAAGCCTATTAACTATTACGAATAGACGCGGTAAATTGACGTTTTGAAATGTATTTATGAGTTTTAAAGAGCAATAGCATTAATAAAACTTGTTCCCATTTTACAAGCACCGATATTTTTATAGCCTTCAAACATATTTCTGGACAGACATGTGTAGGTACCAAGTCATAGGGAAAAAATTACCTTATCTAAAGGATCACGCTTTTAATCCTCGCTGGGTTTAAGCAGAGGAGTACCTAGCTATACTGTGTACTCATATTTCTCTAATTAGGCGTGTATCTTTACAAGTACCTAAGTTCTAAGTTGTCGATACCTCGTCAATTATCCAACATTTTCTTTTCAAAAAAGTCACGTTATGTGGAACGCCATTGGCCTATTGCATGTACTAGTGTATCTAATCTAATCTTCAGCAACTCACGATTTGACACGGTAGCGTCGGCACTTCGGCTCTCCAAGGCTTTACAAAACATTCACTATGAAAGCTCCCTCTGTTATGTTACTTGTAGCGCCATCTATGTTACGGTAGGGGAATTAACGTTTTCTCTGCTACTGAAAAATGCAATGGAGAAAACTCATCATTTATGATAAATACAATCCTTGTGATATAGGCGTATGGAAGGTTGCAACCTGACATTTTTAATGAAAAAATTAGAAATCTTCATAGGCTTTTCTAAACGAGGACGCGACGCGGGACACTACAAACCTGAGTCTTATTTTTATTGTTCACCTACTGAAAGTTCCAACTCTCAGTAGGTGAACACTGAACCATTAAAACCTAAAGTAATTATATATCAAAGGAAACAATGGATGGATTGTGTGGGCAATGATATGAAAAAAGGGAGTATAATATTTTATGATAGCGTGACAGTTGACAGAGGAGAATGGAAGAAAAAAACGTATTGCGCCGACCTCAAGTGACATGACTTATTTTACTAATTTTCTATACAAAGTAGGTACCTATATTGTTCTGAAATAAATGACTTATGTATGATATATGACATGGGACAAAGGCAGGAAGATGATTATGAATTTACCTATCAAAGCTAAACTAAGCAGGGGGCCTGTGTCCAGCAGCGGATTTCGTCATCATTTATGATAATATTTATAGGACAACCTATCCCTGTAAAAAGTACAACTCCAAGCTTTTCTAAAAATAATTGTGAATGAAAATTAATTAACAAAATAGACCTACACATCCAGTCAAACGCCCCAATGCCTACAAACACACGTAACATAACAAAACCTTCTCAAAGTCTGTATAATTGTCATCATTTCAAGCAGCCGTTGAGCAGGCGTGGAACTGCGAAGCGACACGAGCGCCCTCTCGTGCCGTAACGAAGCCACTCGCCGACTGGCAGCTGCCTGTCACTTCTAGTGGAGATTATACTACGTTTGTTAGTCCCCCGGGATCCCGGGAAACTGGAAGAGTGGGAAGAAAAAACTACACTAAATTGCGCGCTTTTTAAATTTGGGAATGAGAGGAAATGGTGAGGGTCTCCTTTTTTTGTGGAGGAAAATGTTTGTAGGCCTATTTGTGAAAGAGGTATTTGTTTGTAAGTTTGTATGTGGGGGGGGTGTGTGGGGTCTCCTGAATAATGATCCAATTCTAAAAAAAAACACTGATAGAAAGATACATTATTAGCGGGTGTTATATATAGGCTATAAATTATATTTATATCATGCATGTTAGCCGACCTATCACAATTTTTGCGGACGACGTCGCGGGTGAAGTGCTAGTTTTATAAATAAAGGAGTTCTTTAATGCATAAAAACTATGACACTGTCAAGGTGCAATTTTGTTGACTTCGGAAATGTATCGTTAGAAAAAAAAATAGATTATCCAATTTTCCAATTGGCTAATCTATGAAAATACACCCACGCGTCGACTGCACCTACAGAATCTGCTTAAATATAGTAAAGCAGTCCAATTACCACTCGAAACAAAATACTGCTTTCACTTAAACCTCATTTAAAAAAAAACTGAAGAGCCAATGAAAGAAAAATTAAGAAGAAAATTAATTGTTAACGGTGTTCTCCACGTCATCAACGCGAGGGCTTCATTACCGGAGCGGGTAAGCGGGCAGGCGGGCACGGGCAGGCGGGCATGAGGCGGGCAAATTGGCTTCGTTAGCAGATACCCGGCCACCAGTTTTGCAGACTACAATGAATACCAGCGAGATATTTATGTTGTTAGGTGGAGTTTAGGATACCTACTTGTATGAACTGTGCTCATTTAGATAATGCTACATTTATTGGACTATGTTTTAAAATGGTTAGTTCTTTATGTGGCGATAGAATCTATTAAATTAGGAACCCTCACCTGACTGAATAATCGATGGGCATCGTGCTTGTTAACATAAAACATCACGTTTATACCTACCTACTAAAGTATTCGGCAGTTAGGCATGGACGCTTATTATTTATTTGAAGAATTAAAAAGTCCTAAAATCATGTCACTTTTCCTGTCTAAGTAATGTTACCTTTTCGAATATAAACAGGTTCCTAGTTTACCCTATTAGAGAAGAAAACTAACAAGCTACTGTAAATACATTTTCTCAAACAACAACTGTATCAAAATGCGTTACAAATCAACGAACGCAATACCCATTAGCCACTCAATATAACTCAATAACGCGAGTCAATAACAGTTACACTCACCCTTCGCGTCGACAAAATGGCGTCGAATGACATCTTTTAATAATTCACGGGAATAAAGTCCAAAATCGAACGCAATATTATTTCAAATTACACCGTCATTGTACATGGAACGATTGAATACAATAGAACAGGGTACATAGACGGTGTAAAATAACATTTTGAATAAATCTTTTTGTAGGGGGCGCCATAATAGGTGTTACGAGCTCTCGCAACGAGTGACGCACCCTCGTGGAGGAAATCAAAATGCTGGGCGCGGGTTTAGGAGCGGAGTGGACAACAGACAGACTGACAATTAAAATGAATATTATTTGACTGAAAACATAAATTTTAAAAAATGTTGTGCTACGGCTCGTAGACGTAAGTATAATGGCTCGTAAATGCTACGGCTTGTAACCGTGCTCCGACGCGAAGCTTATTCATAAACCGATGGATGCATGGGTCCTGTATTTTTAGTGAAATCTTGAAAATTAAGTAGTCAGCGCTATATAAGAACAGAAAAACCCTCAGGTCCTCAGGCTTGGGGTTATATATTACCAGACCTCTCCTCCTCTTTACAGGAGGGGTCAAGTAATACCGGACATTGAATACGCCTACTTGCACCTTTTATTACATGTAAAATCATCTAACGATTTATAACTCTTTATATTTTCGTAAAGTAACGTAGCGATTTACATTAAATTACCTACCTTAAAAACTCAAAAGGTAAAGTAAATACCTATTTGAGTCCCCTACCTATTACTCCGAAGATGCAAAACGTTATCCTGGTCTAAACTACGATTGAGTACTAACTACAGAACAAGAAGTAATCTCATATAGGTATACTAAAAATGCACTTACTTACATCTTATTTCGCGTCTAAAATTCACATTATTATTTATCATAAATAAGCCCCTTACGTCCGACAAGCTCTCCAGCACAACACTGAGCACGAGGCAACGCGAACTCACAAACGAAGTTACACAGTCAAGTAGGTAACGAGTGGCTCTCGCGTATTGTACCCTGTTGTAATGCACTCAGGCACAATGCACGCACCAACTTACCATACTACCGCATGAAAACATCACGGCAATATCGACCTTCTAACCTCAGCTATAACATCTAGATTTCTACCTACATTTCATACAGAATCATCCAGCAACTGCTCGCGTACCCAACTGTACACAGAATAATTCGCGTAACGCAGTTACCGACCGAACTCGGTGCATGCTAATGCTAGCAAAAAAAAGAAATTAAAAAAGTACGGACAGTCCGCGCAGTACGACTGTAAACCGAGTTGGCGCGCTTTTTCATTCGTTTTCTCATGTGGGAAGTACGGATTTTAATGATCTGTGGATGCTACTTTTATTTTGTACAGTCAACTGAAAGGAACAAGGATTTGCGTATTATCTATGCCTTGCAGACTCATGGGTGGCATTTTTTTCTTCCTATTATAAGCATAAGCAAAATCAGCCTAAAATGTTTCCACTGCTGGGACACAAGCCTCCGCTCTATGAGAGGGAATGGGATGTAATCCACCAAGCGGGCCCGGTGCGGGTTGGTGGATGTCACATGTCTTCGAATTTTTGGTTCTAAGGACATGCCGGTTTCCTCACGATGTTTTCCTTCACCGTTTAGAGAGCAGTGGTGATGAAATAAATTACACAAAATAATGCGCCTGCCTGGGTTCGTCCCCACGACTTATTGCTCGTAAGTCGGGGCCGCCACCACTGGGCCACTGCTCCTCAACTATAATACAGCTAGGTTTTCCTAACGGCTTAAAACCTGTCAATCCGATCTTAGGAAACTGATAAAGATGCCTCTCACCCAGAATATTGTTTTCTTTCTAAAAATCCATGAAAATTATATCAAAACTGTCTTGATATTGTACTTTATGTTTTCTTGGATTTGGCAAAAGCATTTGACTTTGTCTCAATCCACTTCTGAGTGTCAAGATTGCGTAAATGATGCTCTAATCCAATCAGACAAGTTTTTTAATATACTTTCTTGATTCACTCAAGCTTTTCTGTATAAATCTGCTATGGTTGATGCAGTTGTGAACAATGGAGAAGCAAAAACCAAGGAACAGCCAAGGGAAGTATTCTAGGTTCTCTGAAAATTTGAGTCGAACGCATGACTATCTTGTTTATATCATTAACACGGACCAACCAAAGAGGGCAGTTAGCTATAGAAGAAGCAGGGGTACGCAGGAGGAGGATAAACAAATGTGCCACAATAAAGCTCCAAAAAAATCGGTACACCACACAAATCACTTCAAATTACAGGCTTTACAATCAATACCACGAACCATTGATACACATATAATACCACATGAAGTCCTAAACAAAATAAACGCCTTGAATTTCACACCCAAACCGAGATATTTATCAAATTATATTATACAATGCTGAAATGAATAAAGATATCTTGTTGCGTAGGTACTATTTCTTTACCAATGTAATACGAAGCCTCGTATTGTAAGAAAACAAACTTACATTTGCTGCTCCTCAAATAATTCCCCACGAAGAGATTTTAGAAGAAATGTGTTTTGTAGCTGTAACGTTAAGTTGGTAATAAATAGGTTTTTTATACGTCAGCGTATGTTACAGTAATTTTGCGTTGTAGGTTTTAACAGGGTGTCGTTTGCGAGGTAAATCCGATTAGAGAGGGTAGTGTTACACGCGAGACGTAACCGCAAATCTGGTTTATTTTATAATTGAAATAGTTATGTAGGACAGGGTGTGTTGTGTGCTGTGTAATTTAATTTACTGTGTAAAATAGGGTTTACATTAATTCTAGTAACCTGGACTGTTTTCAGTGATAGTAATTTCTTTGAGAGGAGTATTGATGGATGGATGCCTCAAAGAACATATGTGTTTTAGGAAACTATCAAAGACCTTAACATTTTGATTGGTGTATGGTACAGATTGTGTCTGTGTTTTTTATATAACAGCTTCGAGGCATCAATCAACACGTCTACAGGCTGAAATCATTGCGAGGCATCTACAGTTATTTGAAATCATGTACAGACGCCAGCAGATCAAGCTACTACAATCTGTCTTTCATACTTTATCGCTAAAGGAAAATTTGACAGTTTCGGATAGGTTGATGTGCTAGCGTTTGCACCATCAAGATAAAGAGGACATACTGCGCTGACCGCAAATATATTAGAATAAGGGCAGGAGGCCGATGATCACTCAAATACCTGACTTTATAATAAGACAGCGAAACTCCTGTTCCTATCGCCAAGACCTGGTAGTATCCTCAAAATCTATTCGTGGCTAAATCCTATCCATACCCAGATTTATACCCACACATATGTATATACCTACTATAAAACAACACTCTCCCCATCTCTCAGCATATAAGGGGAGGTGGAAGTGTCAAATAATTATTAATCAGTCCGCGAGAGGGCGCGGACGCCCCCTGGCGGCGCGGCGCGGCATTAACATGACAATCACACGATCTGTCCCTTGGTGCCGGGTATGGTGACGTCAAAGTGTGGTGTAGAAGGACTGTCCGCGTTTGAGATGGGTGTTTCTGGAGGGATAAACCATGATGAGGCTGGCACAGGAACGTTGTGACATGCACAAGCAAAGAGAGGTTTATACACAGCAGTAGGTGAAGTCCGGCTGTGGATGATGATGACGACGTCTGCGTGAAGCGTTTCCTGTTTGGGAATTATGTACCCTAGGTAGATACTTATGTGACATCTTTCGGTTATGAATGTGGCTGGCAAAGAAAAGATTTGGACAAACGCCAGTCGGGATTTGTCGAACATCACGGAGTTATTCATGGGTAAGAATATAAGGACCTGCACCAAAGAAATCACAGATATGATACTAGAATCTTCCATCATCAGTATAAACTTTAACAACAATGTGCTTAGTTCATAATCAAAATGTAGATTTATGGCGAAAAATCTGGCTATTATGTTATAATGGTTTCTGTATTGGCACCATATGAAAACGTGAGTATTGACTTCATAGAAGCTTTTCCACGAAAGTCCCGTCGACATCACAAAGTGTAGTCACAAGAATTATGTATTCACAATTAATAGATACTGTACAATGTGCCATTATGCCGTTGCCGCCATGTTGATCGCCCGCTGCGTTACCGCTGCGTTCAACCAGCCTCCATGTTTTAATTTAATGGTTTTTTTTATGTTTCTAAGGGTGCCATAATAACGCCAATAATATTTAGAAGCTGGAAAAATGCTAGGAACTTAGGCTGCTCTCGTAACGATACAAATGACCCATTCGTCAAAAACTCACACGTATCGGTACCGAGCGCAAAAAACGAACATGAAAGATGGTAGACCGATTTGTCTGCTCAAAAACACCCACCCATAACAACTTCAGTTTAACCGTGCTTGCAACAGCAACGAAATATCGGGAACTCAGAACAAATAGCAAACATAGTAAATATACATATGTACTTAAAGGATATAAATAGACCCTTAACATATCGGAAAGGCACTTGTTCTCCCCGTCTTTGCGAAATTTTTTTTTTGTTCTATACCATACCTGGGAACCTTCTACTTACGGAGATATTGGGGGTCATAGTAAGATTTTTACTTTACACACCTCCACGACCCCCGTACTATTCAAACCAAACATCAGCACAATGCTTTTAGTGCTTTCCATCGAGTCCTACCGTAAAACGTGATTTTTCACCCCAAAAAAAAATGTCGGTTCCCAGCAATAATTTTTGCGTAAAGTAACTTAGTTTGATGTACAGAATGCTTGGTTGACGGCTATGTGAAGGGTCTGTTTACATCCTGTATAGTCGTACCTACGCACTCTTCTGTCACTCTGGTATCCACAGAAAGTGCAACTATGGAGTTTCTTGTCCATTTGTCTCCATTCGAAACCACGTTTGCGAATGCGCAACAAGAATCAGTTCTATTTCCTTGAAGAGACCTTCAAAACTAATTTAATGGCTTAATTGAAATAAATCTTCTGTTATACAAATTAATATCACTGATGTTTTCCATTCTTTAATTTCGCCAGCCTTCACATAGTAGGTACATTTTCGCTAGAGGTTTTTTAAGTGCTTCTTGACTACGTGATTCATTCTATAGAAAAAAACCACACTCCCAAATCTTACTTCCACAAAAAATCACACAAAAGATATTCAAAAGACATATTTTTCGTAAGATAACATTGTCTGTTGGAGAGATAGGTACAATCTCCCCTTATATACAGGGTGTTACACAAAGGTGTCAGGGCGAGGGTCGGGAGACGTGACGACGCATACTGTCACCTCCTCTTACTTAGGAGGGTTGCCGTGAGGGTACATGGTGTTGTAATAAAGTGTTGTGGAATTACAAAAAGCTTTACTTAGATCTAACATTTATGCACAAAAGCTGAGCAAGGAATGAAATGAATGAAAAGGATATGAACATTATTTTTGAAAAAAAGTTACAATTGAACAGATCGTAGCTGGGTGCTTACGGAAGTTTTATTGTAATTGAAATAGAAAATAGTTCAATGAGTGGAACAATGGAAGAAATAGTAAGTAGTAGCGTTTTATAATGCTAAGAATTAGGTACCTATCTGTGCAAATGTCTCACTAAATTCAACTCAAAACTGCACTCAGCCTGCTGCAAGATATGTCAAAGACGCACCGACTTATTTGACGACCATATTTCCCAAGAAATAAAAGAAGGTCCACCTTCATCACCTAACGACCTCCTTACTCACATTAATCTAAAGCACGTCAAGAATGCAGCATGACTTGCAGACACAGTTGTGCAATCACCCTTATTATACCCACTCAATATACACTCATATCTACTTATACCCTAAGTACTGAGGATTGGGAATAGGAAAGTTATCTGCGATCGTTCGACTCATATTGTTGGGTCACGTTCAAATTCTAACGTAAATAGGGGCTCATTCTTGATTTGGGTTTAGATGCCATTTTTATTTATAAAGTCTGTTTGATTGGGTTGTGAATAAAGCATGTCTTCGTACGAATGATGATGTTTTCTGAACCTAACTTGAGTTAAAAATATTAAATGGTTAAAACCTTAAGAGCGTTAACGTTCTTTGTCAAGTTTTTAGACTTATGGATCCTGCCTACGCGTACGAAGTTTCATTAAAATTGGTTCAGTCATTTGGAAAAAAAATCACTTGAAAGTTTGTATGAAATGCCGAAAGACGTTAATAACGCTCTTAAGAAGTTAAGAGCCGTAATTGAAGAAATCTTGAGACGGATACTACTGACGTATCTTGTCCCTCATCCTTTCGATTTTCTTTTAGCATCATCACCCCTTTTCCCAACTATGTCGGATGCACTTCACAGTCTAACCAGATACTGCTGAATACCTGTATTTGTCTCCAGTATCAGTATTTTCTTTTCGAGCCTAATTGCAGTTTTTAAATTTAGTCTAGGTACTGATTTCACTTTTTTTTTGTTTTCACTTTGCAAAATAAAGCCTTTATTAATGACTCCAAAGTTTTATCGATCGAGTTATGAACCAAGCAAAATAATCCGCCACACCATACTGGGGATTATTTTGCTGTAGGTAGCTAGCTACGTACAACAACACACACTCCTCACAAATTCCCACAGCACACTATAGAATTAACTGAATATTACAAAGCACTTCGCGAATCACTCCACATTATTATACTACCTCTTCACTTCACTATAACCGCATTGTAAAATAACAAACGCAATGATAATAACACACATCTGCAACTCATTGCTCCTGACATTACTGCAGGCGTTTCAAATATCAAATTGAAAATCAATTTTATCCTTTGAAAGGTAGTCTGGGCTGAGTAAACGTCACAATAACTATGGCTGGCCTTTAGCCGTCGTTAGCAACGGTGACTGGCCATTTCTGCATGTCCTCTCGCTACCCATTAAGCGTGAATATATCTATTATACGTTGCCCGACGTGACCTCATCGGGTATTCTCTGTAGGATTCTTGTACGTGCGCAGTTATGTCTGCGAATTTAATAGGTGTTAAGTGCTAAATATAATGACGTTGATGATAATGGTTTTAGGTGTTTTGTAGTGTATATAGGTAGGTAAATGATGTAAAATATTATCAAAAGTTTTTTAATGGTAACCTACAGAGAGTTTAGTTAGCTACAACAAAAACCCAGTAATTATCAATGGATAACTATTTTTTTTATACCTTCCGTTTGTTAAAGGGGGTGACAACTGAGATGACGAATAAATGAAGAAGTATGAGACATGCTGCGCCGATCCCAAATGTTTTGGTATAAAGGCAATGGAATGATGATGATATTTTTTTGTCGAAATCACATACAAATGAACTCTAAATCCTTCGATTGCTGAGCTGCGAACTTCAATGAAACACTGAAAGAAACATATTATTATACCTAAATTCTACGTGTTTAAAAAAAAAGAGCCTGATGTGTCCCACTGCAGGGCAAAGGCCTCCCTTCCTTTTTTCCATTTTTCTCTGTCTTTGGCTATTTCTGACGACTCTTACCAAAAAGATGGCCCCAAATAGTCAAAAGACCACATGCACTTTAGAAAAAAAACCCTTCCCAAATCCCGCCCATTTTACGTATTGTAATCTAAATATGTTACTGGCATTATCCTCTCAACCCGCGCTGAGTGCCCACCGTCTCAGACCTCACTTAATTTGTTTTTAAATAAACCCTTACGCCCATGTTACATACCTACCTACGCTACGAGACTCCTTGTCCCGCCAGAAAAACAAAAAGGAGGTTTGTTGCTATAAACACTGAACCTTTTTGTAATCTTTGATGGACTACTTTGATATCTCTTCTTGTTTACGTTTTGTTGATAAGTATCTATTAACATTTATTTGTTTGTGGAAACGATTAGATAGTTTTTTGAAAAATCCCGATAATAGGTACCATCTATGACTATTTTTCATTTTATTACGTAGGAGCAAGAAATAAAATTAGTTAAGTTATGGAATCGGGCCACAAACGCCATGCAAATATAAATTTAGTTTTTATTCCGCAAAAACGAAATCCACTTCAAATTATTCTATTACTTAATTACACAAAATCTACTTTGGAACGCCGATTTTATAAACGCTAACCAAAAATAAATTGACGGTTCTATACTGACCCAGCGCCTTAATGCCTATAACCTTTTATACCTTGATATAATTTTTATATAGGTGATACCTACTAAAAGAATGCAGACATAACATTTAAAAACAAAACACTTATTTTTTTTAATTTATGAGGGTAGACTATAAATTATCCATCCTTGCAAGTAAACAACACACAATTAGCGTTGAAAGGAGACAGTGCAACCTACTTCCAATATGCGTAAACAAGACAACAAATCAATGCAACAATCGACCATCGCTAATGAGATAGTGAACGCACTTTGACAGATAGCCCACAAAAGGTAATATGGATCAGAAGGTCCACTCCTCATAAGAAAGACATAAATAAACAGTAACGAAAAATTAAAACCCAATCACTGAATTCTTAAAGAACACTTTAATAGGATCTGAAAAAACTTTAGTCCGGAATAACGTTCATCCAATAGGCTGGCAATAAAAATTCTGCCTATGAAAAACCTGGAACCTAGCTTGAGAAGGGAATAAAACCGTCACAATACCCAGAAGTCCCGCGTCTCATCGGTGCGTAGCGTCAGTCCTGACGAATGATATGCATTGACGTAGCATTCACGTAATTGCACTCTTGTGAAGTCCTGACCGACAAATAATCCGAATTGATACAGCCGCTTACACAATAGAAGATACACCAGTCGGTGAACCACTGAACGCGCTCATTATTTTTATTGCGCTCATTGTTTTCAGTCGGTCGACAGACCTCGTACGGCATGCGGACGCGCACGTTTGACAGTCCTTGTACGTAGTGCTAGTACGCGTGTAGTTATATCATATTATAGCCAGTGCAGCCTGTAAACGGTCATAAAACAAATTAAACCTTTTGCCCCTTTTCTACATGGTGTCCCGCTTATCCAACACGCGTGATATCCGCTTGCTTCGAACAAAACTTTGATAAAACTGATAAGAGCGCGTCGTTCGTGTCCATTGGAGACCTTTGAGCCTATCACCATCACGACATCTACACACAGTTTCACGTTTACTCAGTAATCGGTTTGTTCGCAACATGGGTGCACGGAACTTGAAAGTTTTACAAGTGATATCTGGGTGGCAAGCCGTGGAGTTGATTCTAACGTGCGTGTTTGTGGGCATTTGGCAAATTATTGAGATTTCTGTGAAGAGGCTATGGAAAGGATACAGGAGGAAGGCGGAGGATACTCCGCCGGTTGAGCTGACCACAGACTCGTCTATTGGAACTCATTGTTATATTAAAGTTATGGTGAGTTTTTTTTATTTAAATTCTGTTTTTGCTGTGGCTCAGCCGGGTTAAAAATGGAGCTATTTTTCTGAATGCTCGATACATTTTTCTATCTAAATTATTATTCAATTTTTGTAACCTTCAGCGGTCTCAGACGTAGATGATAATAGTTATCGAATTAATTGAGTAAATATCTACTATTTCAATACCATTAATTGATCGTCACTTATTGACATTAACCTATCCAATGGTCAGTACCAAAACATTCACAGATAAAAAGTAATCAATCAATTATCGGGAACATGGAGATTTATCATTTATTAAACAAACACTTTTTAATACTAAAATGACCCACGTTCATGCTTTGCATCACGTATTGCACTGAAAGATCAGCTGATAAAACAAACAAGCCTGTTACTCTGTTAGGTATCAGTAAAAATGAATCTCTAGGCCCATTCTTCAAGCAGATTCAGTTCACCTTACCTGTCAGAAATTCCCCTCAGCAAAACTGACGACATTTCACACAAACTTTCATCCTCTATTTAACTCCTTTAGAGAATGAAACTCATCTTCGAACCTTGAATATTTTTTTTATTTTTGTATATCTTTATGGCCCTAGTCTCAGCGATTTAGGCTGTGCGTCAATCAATGAAGATTTTTATTTTGTGGACAAACAAAAGCATCATAACAAGTGGTAGATCAGACGTGTAAGTGTTTTGCTATAAACAACACATTTGGCAAGTGTAATTACGTTATGTTGTTAGTTGCCACGGTTGCCACTGAGAAGGTAAACCCTACAGCTCTTTTCCATGATATTTTCTAAACTGGGATGAACCCCGGCTTTGCAATTTATCAGAAAAGTGGCATTATTATGTGACTAGACGAGGCAACTGATTCTGATAGGTGGCGATTATAGGTACCAACCTCCCAGGTGGCCATGCAATTTCTGGCAAAATATAGAATAAAATAAAATAAAATATATCATAATTTCGTAAAACGGAAATCCTACTCCAACATGGTAGGAAAATTGCAACTAGAAGATAATGGCAGATGATGATTCTGATAATTACTTAGAATTAATTTCATTTCTTATGAATCACCGTTGGACAAACCTTTAAGACTATGATTCTTACGCCTGATATCAATATTATTGCTCATAACTTTCTTCGAAAAAATGATCTAATCAATCCTTTATCTCGTTTACAGGGAGTCAAATACCACTACGTGGAAACAGGCCCAAGAACAGGCCAGAAAGTCCTGATACTCAAGGATGCCCCAGAATCCGGCAACCTATGGGGACCGAACTGGGCGAGTGTCGTGAGACGGTTGGCAGAAACTGATCATCATGTGGTAACCCTGGATTTAAGAGGGACTGGTGGCAGTGAAGGAGGGTCCAGGAGTGATCTGTCTCCTCCGAGGGCTGTTGAGGAGCTGGCAGCATTGTTGAAGGCCTTAGGAGTGTCGGAGAACAGACAGGCTGTCGTGATTGGATTTGGTATTGGAGGAATGCTTGCATGGTAAGAACCTTTTATCGCTCTAGTTTCAGCCTTTTATCCTGTGTGAAACGCTCATGACTCGCATATCTAATAGAATCTTACTACTATTTTAAACGCGAAAGTTTGTGAGGATGGATGGATTTTTGAAAGTCTTTCAACAACTGAACACTGAACGGATTTGGGTGAACTTAGGCACACAGATAGTTTACCTTTATATCCCGGTAAATGACATGAGAAACACCTGGATAAAGGACGCATAGAACCGGGGAGTGTGCAGAAATGCGAGGCCTATACCCAGCAGTGGATGATTCCGGGAAGATATGATGATGATGATGGAATGATATGGCGCAGACGAAGTTGCAGGTAGAAGCTAAATGTGTTTCAGGCTACAGAAGTGTGAACTAATCTTTCAATAGAACCTAGCCAGATAGCATTATTTTCTAAATGGATACTCCGGTGACGCTTACGGAAGGCATATGTCCAAAGTGGACGTCTTTCGGCTGAAATGGTGATGATGATGATAAAATAAAATAGCTTAAATTATGGTTCTCCAGTTATATCTAAGGGCTATAACAGACATACAAAAGTTTTATAATACTTAACTACTTTTAGGTATTTGTAATAAGATGCGAGCCATCGCGGCTGCCGATCGAGGTTACCAACCTATCAATTCCAGGTCACAATCAGAAGAATTTATATGTATAGCACAGCAACAATGATAAACTTGACAAAGATTTATCGTTTCTCAAAATCACGCCACATTCAAAATAACTTACCTAAATGTATTATTTGAAGAATTAAAAATAAAATTAGTTCCAAAACAAAAAAAAATTGCCAAGTCCGAGTCGGAGTCGCGCATGACGGGTTCCGTACCATCGTAATAGAAGCGTACGGAGCCCCGTTTTAATCATTAATGTATTTGATTTTTATTATTTGTTGTTATAGCAACAACAGAAACACACATTTTGTGATAATTTCAACTGTCTACCTATTACGGATCATAAGATACAGCCCGCTGACAGACAGACGGACGAGCTGCGGAGACTTAGTAGTAGAGTCCCGTCCCGTTGGTTACCTTTCGGGTACGGGACCCTAAAACTACAGAAGATATAAAACAGTGACTGAACACTTTGTTTTATAGGTTATTTATTTTAGAGAAGTTCACCAAGTCGCGTGGAAATCATGAAAATTACGAAACAGCAGACTTTTTTCTTATTTCCGAGTTGGCCTTATAGTATGAAGCAGGCAATGTTAAATAACCAACAATTCTAACATGAGACATATCCACCAAAACCTCACTGGCCGTTCCCCCACATATAGGCTTATTATGCTACTTATATTAATTTTTTTATTTTTTATTTATTTGGCTCGCCCACATATGAATAGACTGCTTCAAACATATGAGATACATTCAATAGAGTCACAGACCAGTGTATCAACCTCTTACTATTTGTCGTTGGACGTAGGTACCTACATAGATCCACCGTCCACGATGTTACCAATTATTTTATAGTCAACATACATCTTCCGATTCAAATAAGTTACTCAAATACGTAGGTTATAGTTACGTACGGCAGGTACATGTCTCATGTCAATGATTACAAAACCCGTACAAACTCTATTGAAACCCCGTAGTATGCTAGGCCAGTTCAAGGTACAACGCTGACGTAGGACTACATACAAAGTTCAAAGTACAGACGGCAGACGCAAAATATTGTTTTATTACTAGATTAACAAGTTGTGCCTAATCCCAGCCTCAAACGTAACGTAAACTCTGTACTCTGTACCCATTTATTTTTAGGTAGTTCAATAAAAAATAGCCAAAAAAATCATTCGAGTTCACTTATCAGATACGGTAGTTCAACCAGTACAAATCGTCTGCCATGCGTCTACGCAAGTACAGTCATGAGCATTAATATGTATACACTAGGCTAAATTATAAAGCGATTTTCTCGTGGAACAGCGATTGCAACTTATTAAACAAGACCCTTTGCAACACAGTTCACATAAGTTTGAAGATCTTTGTAACAAATAGACTTACAATTAGTAGGAGAAAATCTTCTTTAAAAGTAGCTACGAGAATACATATTAGTGGCCGTGACTGTACTCCGGAAATTATCGTACGATGTGTTAATCAATTTGTTTTTTTACAACCATTACCTATGATGTCACAAAATGCCCTTTGGACACAAATAAATTACTATGTTACTGATCTCGGAAACTTTGAACTTCTCTGAATCAGTTACTAATGCAATAGGGAAATCCTATTGCCTAAGTAGGTATTACTAGGAATATCTAGTTGACGTCTAGTTTTTCCTTCATGGTTCTCCATATTTACATTAATTTCAAAGAAACGGGAACTTCTAAGAACTTTATCGTTATGACACGAAGCTAGTAAACGTGAGGATACAAAAGGTAAAACATAAAATGTCACAACATTACACCGATTTACACCACGCCTGTATTCCCCGAAGGGTTACGCAGAGGTGTGGCTTAATAAACATGTTTTAGTCCCATTTAACATAGGGCGAGCCTATTGCCATCAACAATCCCGGCTCTGAGCTTTTTATGGAAACTTCTCAGTAGCAACTGAGAAATTGCAATGTTATGGAAAAACCCAATAACACTTTGCCCGACCTGGGAATCGAACCCAGGACCTCATGCTCAGTAGTGCTTAAGACCGCTAGATCAACTAGGAAACAAGAGCAATAATAATTGAGTGTAATTATAATAGGCTAGATTTGACGAGATTAAATCGTATTTTAGTCATTTAGAAACACCCCATATAGAGGCAAAAGAATCACACTACATGACTCGTGATTTTACAATCGCGTTGTACAATCTGCAGTTTATTTGGTGACGTGTTATATACCGTACGACTGATTAAGAGGTCATCTTTAATTGATAGATTGTCGATGGACAGGCGTCATTACACATCTATCTGCGACTTTCCCCTCTT
Source organism: Noctua comes (assembly GCA_963082995.1). Classification (NCBI taxonomy): domain Eukaryota; kingdom Metazoa; phylum Arthropoda; class Insecta; order Lepidoptera; family Noctuidae; genus Noctua; species Noctua comes. The sequence goes on along the minus strand of OY720276.1, from coordinate 17,003,429 downwards.
ATGTCACGATAAGCCACTGATATGGTGGATGTTTTTGATCCCAGATATTAAACATAGTGTACATTATGCTAGGCAATTATCGAAGCGCCACGAATAAACATATGCACGTAGATAATTTGAAAATTGTTGATTGAATTCCAAATGCTTTTTGATAAAGTGGGGCCTGGATATTAACAACTGCAATTTCGGCAATTATGTTTAAGCCCCATAGCACTGTGCCTGACCTGGAAACCCAACCCAGGAACTCATGCTCAGCAGTAAGTAGCGCTTACGTCCACCAGATCAACGAAGCAGTCTTAATGGAAGTAATACATAATGTATGATTTTCTTTTCTTTTCCAGGTACCTCGTCCACTCTCGCGGCCCTTTGATCAGCAAGTTCGCAGTGATCAGCGCTCCGCATCCGAATCTCTACTGGCAGTACCCACCAGCTCCTTTCTGCCATCGAGCTCTACAGTTTATACAGGTTTGTACCTACTATTAGAAGTACTAACCTCCGCCTGCTAAAGATAAACCGATACGGAGTGAACAGTTTTCTTTTCTCTTCTTTTCTTTCGGAGTGATTGATACCCATCGGTCCTTAACTGATACTTCAATACATCATCACACATTTATCAGTTCGGTGTCCGGAGTCGCTTCTGCATTTTATTATAATTTTTTGCCCGAACAATAAGCCCAGGATACCTTCCTGCGCTTATACATAAAGATCGACCTGATTGGATGTCCTAAAAAAACAGTATTTCTCTCAACTGAAAAGACTGTTTTCTGAGCTTTGCTTCTAAAAAATCGCGATCAGCTGCATCATTTATGACGCTGATAGCCTTCCAATGTAATGTGGCGGATTTCAAACTGACGGACGATGGTGGTTCAAATGCCATCGTCAATTTTTGATAAAGCATTCAGAGCATTGCTGGGGTATTCAGTAAAAGCATTTAAGGTCTAACCTGGTCTTCTAAATATAAGCTCCATTTCAGGTGTTACAGTTGAGTTATTTTTTCAGATACCCTTGCATATTAACACATTGTACTTGCTTCAGTGGCCGCACTTTCCGGAGCGCTGGCTGGCTGAGGGAGAACTGAACGATCGTGAAGGTAGCTGGGCCTGCTCTAGGGCTTGTGACTGGACTGGCGCGCTCAACTATGTTAGAGGTAAGGCCTTAAAGATTACTAACCGTTTTGGGCTATGGCGGTTAATCTCAGCGGAGAGTAATCATTGGCGCTGGAGATATTATAGTGCACAAGCGCAAACACATAATGTGTACTCTCTTCTCTCACCCTCAGGGTATAATGAGACAGCATTCCGACGTGATCGGAGAGAAATTAAGCGCAGGACCAATTTCACCGCGTGTTGCGGCGCACGTCATGTCCCGTTTGTCTTAGCCAAAATTCGCCACAACTAAGGCTCCCAATCAAAAATCAGATGCTTTAGTTTAGCACAACCACTTAATTATATTAGTCTTATAAATAACTACTCAACTGTTTCTTCGACATCGTTACAGGAGCAGCGTGGTGGCAAGTAAAGCCAGGAATCCGTACCTCCGCCCCAGCACTGCTAGTGGGCCACAAGGATTCTGCTGGACAGTTAGTGGCCAGTGCACAGTACTGCACCGCCTCCACGCTCCGATTAGTCGTTAAACCTGATCCTAGCAGTAAGGAACTCACCGGGGTGCTGCTAGATTTTCTTATAGGTAAGATTGTATAATTAGCCTGTTTACTGGACAAGGCCTAATTGCCTGGCAGAGAAAGCATTAGAACCTTCATTATTATATCCTCTAACCACGCAATCAAATGGAGCCCAATTTCACCGCATTGACATCTTTCCAGCCATGACCAAACTGGCAAAAGTGGATCAACTTTTTTTTTCATAATTTGTTAAGCCGTCCGAATGGCACAAATTAACATGGCGTATGACATGCTGTTGGTAGTGCTTACGCATTACTGTTTAGGAAATTGTATTTGTATGTGCGTAATTGTATTTACTTAGGCAATGTCATGTAAGATTCTAGACCGCAATACAATTGCCTAGAATGTCAATATTTCAATTTACAACAATGTGACTTTCTTTCCCAGCTAAAGAAAAACTAATAGAAGAAGTACCAAGAGGACTGATGGGTCGTGTGTTTGGTGCAGTCGCCGACAGAGGGCGTGAACTCACAGCTAGATTAGTACTACCACCAACGCAAGCGTGAATTTTAGTGCTGTTTTGTTTATAAACATTTGAACAATGTTGAGGTAGTTGTGTGTGAATTTGTTTTGTGAAAGTGTACAAATTAAATATTTTGTAAGGACCTTATGAAAATTATAAGTGATGTGTGATGTTTCGAGGAGTACCTATTAACAGGAATTATAAAGAAGATAGAAAAAATATTAGCGAATGAAATATTTATCATATCATATTGTGTTTGTTAGAAATAGTTTTACTTACAAAGTGAAGAGTTGATTCTGTATAATTTGATTTCTGTTGAAATTCCTTTTTAACATAGTCCAGTGATTGTGCGTATCCTATTTTAATTATATGATTATAAAAATTTTGCTCAAATATTTTAATAATAATTTAGCATGCAGTGCCATAGATATAAGAAAGTGAGCGATTTTTCGCGACCACGGTAATGCAAACGATCGTTCGATGTTTTATAATGATAGCAAAGTTCATTTCATATTAATCTATAGTGATTAGATAGTTTTATACTACTATTATATATTTAGTTATATGGAAACATGTTGTTACTGCTGCGATAACAGGCTCCATAAATCATAATAATAAGTTCACGTAACGCTTGTATTTCGCCAAGGGCTAGGCAGTGATCTTCCTCTAATAAACACTCATTAAAAAAAAACCTATAGATAATATTAATAAATTACCATGTTGTTTTTTTAGAATGGTTTCGAAAAAGTAATGACTTTGTTTTTTGAACACCTTGACTTTTTTTCAAAAATTATTGTTTTGAAGTAAAATATTTATTTTTTGTTATTCTGAATTCTAAATAGTTATCAAATGTTTCTTTACCGCGCATTTAAATGTTGAGTTTAAATGACTCGTTGCATAAATGTTTTAAATTTTATAAAGACTTGTAAATAAATTTAATAAAAATTGTAGTTGTTTAGTTTGAAGCATGTTGAAATACCAAAGACAGTCTTATTGCCCGATTTCGTTTTTAATAATTATTGTTATTTTTAAATGTAATTTTAACTTTATTAAATATTATTTTCACACCTAACAAGGCTTTTTGTTAAGAAAAAAGCTTCCAATGTATATTGTTCTGGGTGTTGGTGAATGGTGTGACGCATGGGCGAGTTTTAACGCAACATTTTTTTATCTCACACTTTTCACAATTCTCAACGCACTAGCACAAAAAATCATCTTTGCGAAGAAAGGCTAACAAATAACGCAGACATGGTTACAAAAACCACTAAAACATATATTTTGGGTTGTTTGGTTTGTCTGAAAAATTGGTTTATCGGACAATTAAAACAAAAAACAAGTGCAAACGCCTCTTTAATACGCAATATGCTCCACAAAAAGCTAACCATTCATAAATTTTCGCTATATAATATTCACAAATCTCATAATATTACAATAATATATAGAGTGACCTATAGTCTCTAGGGCGCACCCGACTGCGCCGAAAAGGAAGATTTTATATCACATTAGCCGTTTAGAGAATTTTACTACGATTATATCTACATAGATCTGGTGTAACAAATGAGACACCCTATATATTTCTATTCCTAGAAGGAAAGGCCGTATTTAAACGAAATATAGCTGGCAAATGTATTGTTAGAAGATTTACGTTTTTTTAAATAATAATACTTAATAACCAAGTGATTTTGTTTCATTTTTACATGGTTAAAGTTAATGCTCTAACCATTATTCACACTTTAAAAATGCGAAAAGAAGAGTACCAAAAACAGCTGCTTAATTTTTTCGAGATTAAGGGTTGAACCTCATCTATCAGCACGGAATCGCATTTTTCCATTCTCCTATATTTTTCTGCCGCTCAGAACCGTCATTTGCACGAAGCGCTCGGCAGCACGCTCCGTTTATCTGGTGCGATGTGGCGCAACCTCATTAACCCAAAATATTATTCTAGATCATTTGCATTGAACTACTAAAATCAAAGTACAAAAAATTTGCAGCACCACTCCTTATTAGTTTTCTTTAGTATCAAACTAAACATGATAAAGTAGGTAGTCTCATTTGTTACAACTATAGAAAAGCCAAAACACAGTTAGGCCAGACATCGAATAGGCACGAATCCTTTACACAAGGAGTAAGAAACTGATGAAATAATATTCTAGGGGTGAAGTTTCCATATCTGGGTTGTCTTATTTAGTATCATGTTTTCTGAGGTTGGAGAGGCAGTCACTCCATATAAAATATTGGTATTCAGCTGCATCCGGCTAAACTAGTAGCCGACTTCCACTTAGTTGGCAAAATGTTAACCGATGATGAGGGTAACTTCGGTACTTGAAGAATGGCTCCAGTTGAGTCCAGGTTCAGTGTGTCCATAATAGGCCCAAGTTTCGCCACCAAAGATATTACTTCATCCTCTCTTACACCTTGTTCACTAAACAATTGATCTTATCCTCCACTAAACTGTACAAAAATGAGATGGGTTTAGATTCTATATGATTTGTTGTTAAGGGGTGAATTTGTAACTCGACTATTGATATATTCTTTCACCGGGTAACTCATAATAAAGGTCACAGTTGGGACATAAAAATTCGAGCAGACTGATCAGAAACCATAACATTATGAAGAGTTACTACTCTTCATGAGAATCTACTGGATATAAGGGCAATCCAATCTTATAGGCTTGTATGAAAGTACCGCCACTAGTTATTCACTGGTAATAAATCAATCCTCAAATAGATTAATTAAGCCACTTAAATTAGGAAACTTATTTTATTTTAGCTGCCAAATTGCTCCATCTTGATCCACTGAGCGATAGAAGGCTCCCGAGAGTCTCACGTCAATAATAAGTGTTCTATTAGTCGACGATTCAGTTTTTTAAAAGCTTATTGCGCTACCATTGTAGCTTGCCTTGATTGGCTAAGACGTCATGAGAATCCTAGATTAATAATTAAGTATTCAATGTCCTTACACACAAAAAATCTTAAGGTGCCATTGACTTTTGCATGAAATAGTCATTTACTGGGATTAAATGTACTTCGAAGGTTGTTTCATTCTAATTCTGTAACTATATACGTTTTACGGTCGCAAATCATATTTTGTTCAACATACAGACTGACACACACCAAATTGCAATAAACGTTAGAAAATTTGAATTTCGCGGACTACCCTCGCGCTTCCCTTTTAATAGAAAAACCATTTTCGTCATGACTTTTTTATCAGTCGGAGTTACAATTCACCCCACACAACATGAAAAGTGGACTAGACATAAGGCGGGGGGTATTTTCAGTCAATTTTAACGATACAATTTTGAGTTAATTAAGTACAAAAACATTACGGAGAAATCTAAAGGGATTTGGCACATTATATTTTTATTCTTTACCATGCTTTCTTCTAAGTTGTCAGTTGAAGTTTTGATATAAGTTACAGGCCTAATGTTAATATATAAGTTACAGGCCTAATGTTAAATTGAGACGGTGCCTGAGGTAACTGCGCGGTACGGAGGGTGTTGATACACACCAGCTGGCGAAGAGTGGGCTTTTTGAGACTGTCTTTTTATAATTTTTACGTTAAAAAATGCTGATTTTCAGCCTAATTAAAAAAGAGACTAGATTTTGAATAACTGAGCCCATAGACATGTTACCACGCCCTCCCACACCATGCTTCTACCTCAGACACGGTCCCAGTTATGGATCGACCACACTTACCAATGCAGAATCGGCTTGAGCCGGTCATTTAGAGCATTATATCCAAGCAATAGAAGCGAATAAGACATCAGTCACCTCGTTTTGGTGCAGACGAAGCGACTCGACACCGCGTCAGACTATATCTCTATCTCATAGAAGCGAAAAAGACGTTAGTCGCCTCGTTTTGGTACGGACGACGCGACTCGCCACCGAAAGACTATTCAGCTCAAGCGGATTCCACGTCGATAGTGTGGTCAGTGTCACTCCCTCAAAGGCTAGGCCTATAGTATGAAATGCAATATTTGTAGAGATATGTTACTATAATGGCAGTATTTCACCAACTCCCAACTCAAAGAAAGCAGGGTACAATATTTTTTTTACGTATTAAAATTCAAGCATTTCTCACACAACACTGAAGCTTTACCTCCTACTCAGACTGTTTTAAACTTAATAATAAATAACTATACAGTTTAACATATACAACTTAAACGATAAGAGAGAAAATATACAGAAATATTTGCTTGTAGATACTGTTTAAAATTATTATTTAAAATGTTTTTTTCATTGAATGGAGACCCTTTATATAATTAATATTTCTCCGTCAGAAGGATATTGTAAGGCTAGAATTTTCGTTTTATAAAAAATGATTTTTCAATACACTTTCTCGAATACTGGTTCAAGCCCTCGCCTGCAGCTCGGGTGTTAATTCCGCTTTGAATGCAATAACAAACTTTCCCCACTTATATCAAAATGTACTATTTTACAACCTATTGACTTCTCACTTTATTGACATCGATATGAAAGAGACAACAGGCTTTGTAAATGTCGACTTTTCTGTGTCTACATAAAAAAGCTGTTTCTATAAAACTCTTAACAAGGAATTCAAAAGAGCCACCTTCGCTCTTATCAATCTTACTAGTACGAACGACGACCAATCAAGCTAGACTTAACCAGTATAAGCTGATCTCTCATTGCCCAGAAAGCTTGCACAAGGCGAGGTTAGGTTATACTGGATATGAATCGCAATATATGTCGCCGCGTGAACAGTAAGATTAATAAGAATGGTTGATTCAATATTCTACTTGTGCGCTATTGTTCGATGTCGATATGAGAAAGAATCAGTCAAGCAAGATGGTCAATATATACGTCGTTAAGAAAAAGATACCAGAATAAAAATCTAACTACCTACTTTAATTTTAAACAGTATTTTCAAGCCCTAATTAAATGGCACGTACCGGTTGTCACAAAATTTCAGTCAATGTAGATATATTGAGAAAGGCAGGAATGACAGTGCCATGGGGCTCTTTAATGGAGCCTACACACCACCTGTCCACATACACATCAACTGAACGCGTACTAAAGTTATCGATATACCCGGCGACTTTAGTGTGTAGACCCCATAAGATCACATCAACCTTTTGCGCAAAATGAACATTAATTTTGGAGAAATAAAATATTAAACAATAAAAATGCATGTAAGTAGTCAACATTTCTATACATTAGTATGAATTTTCAACCACACCGGTTTAATCTAGCACACACTATAATAAACTGTTAAAAGTCTAATGCCTGTGTGCACTAACAATAGACGACATCTAAATGAATGCCTAAATGTAACTGCACTGTTGGAATTTCAACTCTACTCGCTGAGCTGAGAGTTCAAAACAGTGGGTTTTTATAGAGAAATTCTTTTAGGTTCGTCCCTATTTTTAGTGAAAACGGGCAGAATAGCAGCTCGCAATATCTCTATGATACAAACAACAGTCCCTTTAAATAACAAAGAGTCCATATTACTTTAAAAGTCCCAAAACACTACAGGAAGGCTAAAAGTCACCTAAAAACGTGAGCTATAGGGATCAAAATGCCTCGATTTTAAAGTCTATAGGTTGAGCTATACTGTAGTTTCTCCTTTAATTTCAACGTCTGAAACTGCTTCGCTAACACAACTGTCACTGTCAGGTTTTAATGTGACGTCACTGTTCAACGTCACGTCTAGCCCCGTCTCTTTTCTTGGCGTTCTACCTCTATCTCTGTCTCTACTCGTGATCTGAGTATAGAGTTCGTCTATCTCACTTGCGAATGACACGGGACTACTGTCTCGATTGACCTCAGGACAACTTAAAGCGGGCGTTGGGACATACTTCCCTAACTTAGGGTTACTTTTTATAGTCTTCCTCCAGCCAGGATCATAGTTCACATACTGACTTTCTAAGTTAGAAACATCTTCGTTACTGAAACTGATCTCGTTTGGACACATGGATGATGGTGAGGGAGCATATAGCCCATGACTTCGGATGCTCACTTCCGACATTTGGTAGTTAGGGCAGTAAATATCGCTTTCGTTCTCAAATCCCTGCTCACTAGCATTTGTGCTGCAAGTTTCGAAATCATACGTCGTTTTCGCCATGAAAAATGTGTCTTTATCATCATCCATTTTTTCTTTAGATCCCTCCATATCTTGGCTTTGGAGAAGATTGTCTAGTTCTCCCGAACCCGCTTCTAGTCGTTGTGGAGTACTAGACCTGTTAATATCATCAGAATTCATGGTACATTCTTCAGATATGTCTTGCAAGGACTTGTCTATGACATTCTCTTTGTCTTGCTTCCCAGGTTGCAAGTAGTCTATGTACTGGCCGAAGCTTTCTGTATCTGTGATTTCATTTGTCGAACATAAGGCACTGTGCGTTTCTTGCAAAGAGGTCAATTCTGAGTGTGTGTTTAGCGTTTGATCGGAGCATGTGTGAGGCATTGCTATTTCTGAGGCAGAACTGTATTCTAAGCTACATTGTTGGGAGATTGTTCTCATTTCTGGCTGTTCGCTCGCGTGGCTTTGCAAGCATTCTTCAGAAACGCTACTGCGTTGTCCATTGAAGTTTTTCGGAACATTGGCTTTTACTACCTGATGTTGGGGAACTAAAGTCTCCGGTACATTTGTATAAATGTTCATAATCTGTGTCCTACTGGTTTTGGGATCCTCATTCTTGTTCCAAGACTTTTTGTCTGTGGAATAGCTTTTGTAATTGTCTTTAGATTCCTCTTCTAATAAGTTTGGATTTAAAACGTTTCTAGTTTCTTTGATACCGTTGTTTGATCTTTCAACGTGTATATTAGTGTTATTGACTTTAGAACCTGAGTTTATAATATTGGCAACGCCGTTATAAGCTTCTTTCGTTGGTAGTGGTAATGAGAAATGGGAATCATTGTCACAATCTCTTCTTGTAGGTAACTCTAGGCAGTTTCTCTTCATATTCTGTCGTTGTTTCTTAAAGAACTTTTTGGCTACATTCATTTGATTTGGATTGTAGAATATCTCTGGTCCCATCGTCCCGTTGTCTGGGTACGTCATCATAGAATTGTTAGACCTGTATTGCTGTCTGTGTAGAACTACTAGGTTGATATTCGGGGCTTTTCCGTTAGTATTTTTAAGTGTATCTTTCTGTAAAGTCTGCCCGTTTAATTCTGCAGCTGCTTTATACGTCCCACTGTTGTTTGTTTTAGAATTAGTCCTATTAGAACTCCTACTTCCCGATCTGGATCTGTTGTCATTAGGTACGGGTAGTGTAGGAGGCGTGTTCGTCTGATTCGTCGGTAAATTCTGCTGATTTGCATCAAATACGCTTCTGTTCCTACAACACTGCTTACTCTTTTGTAGATAGCAATGCATCATAGACCATTGGGCTCTGACGTCACTCCTTGCTATACCGTAGAAAAATAAAATGAATGTGCCTAAGACTGTAGCGCAAACAGCGTATATGATGCTGCATATATCTTCTTGGTACGGTAGATACGCTGGCAAAGGTCGGTATACAGCGATAGCCCCACAAGACCATACAGACATGTACAAACACATGACGATCACTTGAGCTCGTAGTTGAATTATAGGAGTATGCTCTAAATCTTCGACTTCAGAATCTAAGGTAGACTTAACACTCCTTCTCTCGGCTCTTTCGGTACTCTGTGGCTCCCACATCTCTAAATCAACATTCTCAGTGGCTTGCGTACCTTCAGATAACTGTACGTTCATATTCCTTATAGTACACCGTATTAATAAGAACAGTATTAACAAAAACACTAACAAAATCCCTCCTGGAACAAATAACGCGCTCAAAGCGGGCGCGGTACTGAGAAAACACTGGGAATATCCTGCATAGTCTTTTAGATTCACCGCACCGGATATCCCACAGACTATCAACGCTATACCCCAGCCTACTAGGTACAGACCTAGGATAGGTTTCTGTACAGGCACATCCGGTGGTATGTCATCTTCCGGCGTCCTAACAGGATTATGCGTCTTGGTAACCCATTTATACATATTACTAGCCGAAACACACATCCACAACAAGCAAGATAGTGACAAATAATGGATTAACAGTCCCAAAATCTGACACAATTTCACATCTTCTGTTTGATATATGCCGAGTGTGTACATGAAGCATAGCAAGCCTATTGCTATCCATGTATTTATTAGGGCATGCTTGGTTTTCTTTGCCATCTGTATGGCTGGGTAACACATGATATATGTAAGGGTGGCACAGCTGACGCAGCCTATTAATATAAGGCTGCCTACATAGACGGCAGGGTGGGATACCTTGAATCTTGCTCCGTCTGTTCGAGCTCCATAGATGCCAGTTTCAACGTTTTGTAGGAGCCCTACGTAGGCTAGCTTTGAGCAGCTGATTATTATCATTTCGGAGACCACGTGGGAGATTTTGCAATCTGTGAAAGAGAATTTTTGGGTGTTAGTTTGATTTATGGGCGTCGGAAGTTAATTGCAAGGGAAGGGGGTGAATTTGCACTCCTGGGAGCGATAATAATGGAGTAATAACAATAAATTAACAAAATAAAACAGTCCTAACCCCAACACAATATAACAAGTTACCTGAGGTATTATCTTGCCAGCGCCGGGTCACAGGGTCCCACACAGCCGCCCTGCCGTCCACGCCGCCCACAGACCGCGCGCGCACGGTCGCTATGATGGGCTCCAGCAACTCGCCACGGAGGTTCACGTCTCCTGGGAATTATGGACAGAAACTTAAATCATATAGTGTAGGGGTGGCCCAAAGGTAACGGCCTCGTCCTACCGAGTCCTAATTTACTTTATTAAAATCAGCTCTCAAATCAGTGAAGGAAAACATCGTGAAGAAACCGGCATGTCTTAGAACCACAAAATAAAAAACATGTGACATTTGTCACCCACAGTAGGACTGTTTCAGCAGTGGGAACATTATACAGGGTGTTAACGGAGCCTTCACGAAGCCGACAACCAAGCAGTATGTACATTAAACTAAGTAACTTTACGCAAAAATATTGCTGGGAAACTACTTTTTCTTTGGGGTGAAAAACACGTTTTATGGTAGGACTCAATGTAACACACTCAAAACATAGTGCTGATGGACGGATTGAATAGTACGGGGGTCGTGGAGGTGTTTACAGTAAAATCTTACATTAAAAACATTATGTGAAAAAGTTGGAACTTTGACCCCCAATATCTCCGTAACCAGAAGGTTCCCAGGTATGGTGTAGAACAAAAAAAAATATCGCAACGACGGGGAGAACAAGTACCTTTCCACTTCGTTAAGGGTCTTGTTACACCCTTTATGCTGATTATGCTATACCATAATAATGTATTTATAGAAGAAATTCGCCAACTGAAGTGGCAGTGGGCGGAGCATATTGCTTGCAGAATGGATGGCCAAAGGGTTCTGGAGTAGCGACTAGTACTAGCGCGGCCCAGCGTGGCCAGGCTTCCCATATGGTACACCGATGAGGTCATCAGTGTATCATAGGTGCAAGAGGCACAGATGTCCACACCAGACAACACCTTTCAAAAGGATTGACCTGAGCTTTTCAGCAGTTTATTAAAATCTTTTACATTTTTGAGTTTTCTATCATAGTTATTGGGAAAGGATGTCACTTTGTTCAGGTCCTCAAGGCCGCTCTCGAATTTTGGCGAAGGCTTACGTCCACCAGCAGACGTCTTATGGCTGAATAATAAAGACGACGATAAACAATACTCACTCAATTGAAAGCCAACAACAGGCGAAGTGATCTCAATGTTCATATCTTCTCTCTTCGTGGACCTTCCGTAGTAGTCCTTAGTCCTGTGCTGCGTCAGCCTGGCGTCGTCGTCGTTATCGTGGATGGGTAGCAAGGGGAACAGTGCCGCGTCTTCGTACACGGAGATGACCAGGTTCTGCGGGTGAGATTGTAGGACGACCCCCGAGTCGGTTGTGCTGTACAGCAGGGATTGAGGTATCTGGATGGGAAATAAGAGCAAATTTAGTTATTAATTGACAAAAGAAAAAATGAAGCTATAGACCGACCGCCTTAATGAGTCACATAGGACTTATAACAATGAAAAATAACTTGATAAATTGTGTCACGGTAAAGGACCTAATCATTATACCTGCACACTGGCGTGTATGAGCGCGTCGGTGACGGTGAGCAGCGGTGCGACAGTGCGGTTGGTCGTGGTGCAGTGCAGTCGCGGCAGCTCCCCGCGCCTCGCACTGTACCAGACGCAGGTGGCGCCGCTGAAACCTTCGCTGACTCGGAAATGCTCCACGGCTAGGTTTGACTGGAACAGCATTAAAGAAGCTAAAGTTAAAACTAGAAGTCGGTATTCAAGTCGTAATAGTCAAGGTCTGATCACTTGTCCATGTTACTTCAAACGAAGCTGGTTCGTTAATTTCAATAAAGTTCTATATGAAACTCCCAAATGTAAACTTATACAAATACATATAATATTAATGTTTATTCTATTACCTTCTGTCCCTGTATGTTAGCGACGTGCTGCGAGATCTGCTCGGCGGCGCGCGCTATGTCGGTGCAGGCGCCGTAGCGGGACTCGGCGCGAGCCAGCACTGACATGCTGATGTTCATTGTGGAGCTTATCACGTCCAGTAACGTTGGCCCTGGAAGGAAATAAAACTGATTTTAAAGAGATAACCTAGTCACACAGGTAACAGACAGGCACTTTTTTTGTGTGAAATCAATTTATTTCACTACTCTCGAAATGGTGAAGGAATACAACTTGAGGAACCCTACAATATCCTACAGTATGCTCTAGAACCGAAAAATCTAGTATGTGACGTTCAACAAACCAGTCTGGGCCAGCATGGTGGAACATGGCCCACCCATTCTCTCGGAGAGGAGGCCTGCGTCCCATCAGTGGGAACGTTATAGGCCGATTGAAGCTCACGAACGAACGAACGAGTGTGAATTTCTATTGTATTCTACCTGCGTTCACAAATAAATCGATGGTTCCTACGTACAAAGCGAGATGTCTAAACATGGTTTACAAGAGAGTGGTTTAAAGAATCAAACGATTCTAAAATGAATTTTATGAAACAATGTTATATTTTTATTATTGTAATTTTGTACTCGAAATAGAGAGTTTTTAACGCTCTCCTGTAAATCACGTGTTTAGACATGTCACTTTGTACGTACGGAGCGTCGAAATATCAGACTCCGAGAGGTGTAATAATAGTAACGATACTTCATTCGAAAAGGCGAGATTTTTTATGTATGTTTCACGGATTCATAAATCATAATTCACATTCGCATTTCTTAATATTAAAAATAATCCCAGTTCAATGATCCTCCAATTTCGTCAACGTTAAGAACGTTCATATGTCATGACAAAAATAACATTTAAAAGCTATTGACACACACTGTAATCAATCACAAAAATTGGAGCAATCTTAAATTGAGATGAGCGAAGTTTTAAATTAGCTACATACGAGTACATGTGCGATTACTTGATTCGATCATAAAAGCTGTGGATAAATTGGTTTGTTTGAATTACAATGACTGATGACTCACCAAGGTCTTTTTCCTCCGCAATATACTGCATATAATTCCTTATAGCCTTCGCTATAAAGTACACATCATCGGGATCGATAATCTCAGCCAACGGATACGTCTTCTCCTGAATCAACATAGCCAGTCTCTCCGTAGCATTGACTGCAGAAAACTGCACCAAACTCACGTTAAGCAGTGCGAACTGTTGAAGGAGTTTTGTCACATTGCTGATGTAGGAGCACTCAGTCGTGTTAGCTGGATCCCAAGTTGCGTTAGGACTACAGGTTCTGTACGCTACACCTTCGCCACTTCGGCAAGGGACGATAGCTGTATGATTTAACAACAACTGAGGCCAGGAATACAGCCCTTTGTTATCTATAGTGTAGTTCGTAGGACAGTACTGAGTAGAATTTGACAGCACCAACACTTCAACTGTATGATTATGTCTGATATGATTCTGGTCGCTATACATACAGGTCCAGTTTCCCATGTGATGGTTTGTTATATTAGAAAAGTGGACCGTAGTCTCTGCTAAGCCTTCTTCTTGCATGTCTGTGTTTGTTATGTTGACATCACAAATTTCGAGCATTGGATGCATCCATCTTAGCTCGTATTTCGCTAAGACTGAAGCAAATGGGGCATTGCATGACAGGGTCAGTGTATCTCCGACGAAAACAACTTGGTCATGCGCTGGTTTCACTATCAAGTTGTTCCCAGATATTGCATTACCACATGCGGACCGGTCGAGGAATATTTTCAGTTTTCGTACGATCTTGTTGACCATGTTTTCGGGGAAGGCGCATTTGGGGTTGCCAACTAGTTTCACGCTGGTGTTCCGCGACCAATCTCCGACCCAGAGGAGGTCGCAGTCGCAGACTAATGGGTTGTCAGTTATGTCCCTGTAGAAAGAGAAATTAAAAAATCTTGAAGAAAACATTCGAAAATCTTGAAGACAGGTTGTACGAAATTTTTGCGACAAGCACAATGAGCAAATACGACGAAGTAAATATTATAAGCGAAACTAGTACTTTCAATTTTGGAATCGTTCGAATTTGCGTTACGTTTACTTCGCACGTTCTTGTTAGGCCTTCAGTATGTTTAGTAAATCAGATCATACGTTTTCCCCCAAGTAGGAAAGTTTCAGGCTAATATAACAACTATTTTCTACTCACAACTGTTTGAGTCCAATAAGATAGTCAAAGGTCCCGGCAGCCATAGCTGATATGTGGTTCTGTGACAGTATCAGCCGCTCCAGGTTGGTCAGGCCCTTGAACATCTCCTTGTAAACATTGCTGATCTGGTTGTAGGACAGGTCGAGCCTCTGGATTGCCGTCATGTTGTAGAACGCATCTGATTCTATCAGACTTATTTGGTTTCTGCTGAGATCCCTGTGAAGAAGACAGTATAACTTTGAATTACGTGTACCGTTGTACATGATAGGGGTGGCGGGCCGCAGCGCCCTGCTTTGTTTTACGACAAAGCAAATTAAGAGTCGCGTCACGCCGAGACGCGTCGCAATGCAATAATTTTTTCAAACAGCTCTTGACATTGATTGTATTCATCCAGTGCAATAAATAAGCTCAGTGCTCACATACATTAGGACTGGCTGCGACACA
Organism: Noctua comes; assembly: GCA_963082995.1. NCBI lineage: Eukaryota > Metazoa > Arthropoda > Insecta > Lepidoptera > Noctuidae > Noctua > Noctua comes. The sequence goes on along the minus strand of OY720276.1, from coordinate 16,988,192 downwards.
TTGCATTACATTACAAAAACCCTCCCACATAACTTTCGTACATTTTGTATGAACCGTTGGTAACGTAAACAGCAACTGCGAAAATACGCCTGACGAGCGAGCCGAAAATGCGGTGCGTTGCGGCCCACCTTAATCCGCGCTAGTCTTTATGATAACCAGTTTCTTCTGAATTTGGTGGTGATTAGCAGAGAAGTTCTAATAACGGGTATTCCGCTCAGATCCACGAGGCAGTTTATTGGCAGAAATGTTGTTGTCACCATCAATTTCTGCCAATTGCTCTGCTGCCAACTGCTCATTGGTCTAGTGGTCGCAAGCGAGACTGCTGTGGATAAAGTCCTAGGTTTGATTCCCAGGTGTTTTTGAGTTTCCCAACAAGGATTTCTCAATAGCAGCCACGGAGTTTGGATATGTCCCCAGTTTATAGTAATAGTCTTGCTATTACTTGGGACTTAAACATAACTGGCGAAATGTGGGTGTACTAATTAGATACACCGCTGCCTAGCCCTCAGGGGATTACAGACATGATGTTATGTTATCTATTTCTTCTGCCAAGCAAATATGACTGTGCTAAGACCTGAAGGGAACAAAGTGCCAAAATTCGAAGGAAACTGCATCTAAATTAAACAAACCTCATTCAACATGGAATTAAGATCATTCATCCAAACAAATATGCATGTTGTTATCATACAGCATGTTATCATAGTTATACCTATGATAACCTGATAAGGTGCACATTACGGGTTATCTAAATAGTCCACAGATGTTATCATGTTAATGGACATGCTTTTAAAACTGTGTTAGAGCATGATGTTTTGTTCCACTCATTCACATGTTTCTTGTTTTTTGTATAATTTTGATTACCCTAATAGATGCACAGCAAGGGACGCAATGTTAGACTGAGATTTATATTTGACAGCTATCAATAATTTACTTACAATAAAAAAAAAAAAAGTAACTACACTGTTGATCCTGTAATCAGATATAGTTACAAGAAATGATCTACATACTCTTATAATAACACTAAAGAGTTTGTTTGTTTGAATTCACTAATCTCTGGAACATCGGATTTGTAAAAAGCTTTTTGCATTCGATAGCCCAATTTTTGAGGAAGGTTATATGCTATGTAACATCACGCTACGACCCTCAGGAGTCGTGCAGCAGGTGCAACTGCAGAGTGCAGTTAGTGAGTTTATACAATTTTATTTTATTGTCATTAGATACCAATGATGTCTATGAAGTTTCACAAGATAATTTAATTTGACCCTATATAGAAAAGTAATACAAAAAGACTGGCCAGTTCACATTTTGGGTAAAAGCCTAAGAAACATCATAAAACAACTCAAAAAAAGATTGGTACTCAATGTTGAAATTCAATCAAATAATCCTAAAAAGCAGCTGCTGTTCATCAAAACAAATAAATGTTATTTCAAATCATATCCAACCCAATTCCCATTGGTATAAACCACTCAACATTGTGGCTCACAGCATGCATGTGAAACATTTATAGATTCACGTAAACAAACATTGAAATGTGTGTCATTTAAATCTGTAATGGACATGAAGTTGGCTACACTGCCAAACTACAGAAGCTTTATTGAATACTAACTGATCAGACCATGAAACATTCAAACTCATATAAACTTAAGCTTTTTAGGGTAGGCAGAAACTCCAGAATGTCTCCTGACACAATCCATACAACCTTCTTTTATTCACCTTCATACATCCTTCTTTTATTCACCTTCATACATATAGACGTACATGTTTACTGGTTGTGAGTATATAACATTCAATAGTGTTCCAGTAATAACTTCTGTACTATTTAATAAGACATGCTCAATAAAATGTTCTGTCAGAACTTGTTTTATGACCCCATAACATGTTTATGGCACAACTATGTTATACTTACAGTTTCTGTAAATTGGGCAGATACAGCTCTCTTGATAACGTTGAGATCGCATTGCCTGATAGATTTCTGAAAAGATAATCAGGTTTGTAGAATAAAGTAAGAAGGTGAGTTCATTATAATTTGTTTATTATAGTTTTACTTACAAGTTCACTACTATAGTCCATAATTTGCTCAGATCTATCTCCTTGAGCTCAGTAATCTGCGCCGGGCTTCCACCACACTTTAGCCTCAGCAGCTCACCCGGCTGGGGCTCCGCTAACGCCCCATCAGCGACTTTGTTTCCCTTACATGTACACAACGAAGGACAGAATCCAACGACCCCCTGACCCCACAACAATGTTAAAATAACTAGCGCCGACCACTTCATGATTCGTATCCTCGATAAAACTGCAATTAAAACTATGGCACGACGCCAAATACGAAAAATAATCGCATCTTCACAAATTCTTTACATTCATCAATGACATGTCTTAACTATCCATACAAACAAATGTCCAGTCGTTTACAACTGATATGCCACACTAAATCCGTCACATTTCTCTCTGCCTTGATTATATTTCATTTATTTTACAAAAATAAACAACTGTTAAACAATATACAAGACACACATCCGACATTTGTAAAATTTGACTGATTGTTTTTTAATTTAAATTTCCCTGATATGGATTCAGTGTCTTTTGAGAAAAAACACTTTTTCTCTAGAAATAATGAACGATGAATGAATGGAATCTGCAAAAATCGACTAACAATTTACCAGAAGGCCATTCAATGAAAATGAAAACATACTTTTGGTTTATAGTCTACAGTCCAGGAAATTCAGAACTACCAACATTCGAAAAAGAAAAATTGAAAACATCAATCAAATTATTTAAAAAGTTGAACCGTTGCCGTTTGTTTTGTTCGTTAATGAATTATTTTACAGTTTAGTTCATGACTTGCTGTGCTTAGATTTAAGTTAAAAAAATGTTAGAACAAAGATATTCGGACAACGATGTGTCGAGGCGAGACATACCGTCGTTTATCGAGCCTCGGCCTCCGCTGATACAGAATCCGTTCATGCGACCAAGGCCTCAGAAGGGAACCAACTTATTGGAGTTATTTGAAGATTCAGAGATTGAGGAGCCGGAGTTAGTGCAGGTGTACTTAAGACTAAAGCCTTGTAAAGTTCCCAATACTCTGTACGAGATTCGATCAGACAGATGTCTGGTCACATCCTTGGATACCGCGACGGCTGGGCACGGGCGTCGCACTCAACACAATGTCTCCAAGATGTATACTTTCTCCAAAATCTTCGGCGCGGAAAGTAATCAGAGAGTGAGTTTGTTTTCATGAGTTTTTGTAGCAATGACCTTGATGAATAAGTTTGAAAAAACTTGATGATGCTGTAGGTCAACTATAGTAACATCAACTTTTATCAAACTTTATTTATTTTTTAAATACGTATTTTTACAACAAGGATTTATTGACTGGAAATAATATGTACCGATTTTGTTATTTGAATTCCTGGTTGTCTTACTAGAATTTTATAAACCTGCACTTGCCCTTGTCCCATGTTACTTGGGGTCGGCGCTACACGTTTTTACGTAGCGCGTCACGCAATCATTTACATTAGGTACACCTTTTTCTTTCATATCATTCCCCACACAATCCATCCTCCATTTACTTGGTCTTCCTTTCGCTCTCCATTCATCACTCTTTTAGTCACATGCGATTCGTCCCTCCTCATCACAATGTCCATACCAGTGGCGAAGGTTCCATATAACTCGATTCCTACAGGCTTCCCTTTGAAAAATGGCACAGTTAGTATTCTATAGGCAAATAATATAATCACTTTAAAGATTATGTACTCCGGCTTACTTCTTACAAAAATTGACCCTTCGCTACTGGTCCATACCAAGACAGTCGATTCCCTTTCAACTTTTCTGTAACTGGCGCAACTTTCAAACTTCCTCTAAACTCATTCCTTACTTTATCCATACTTGTCACACCACACATCCACCTCAACATTGTCATCTCTGCTACATGCAATCTTTTTTCATCCATATTCTTCACAGCCCAGCATTCCGATCCATACAGTACAACAGGCCTAATCATGGACTTGTATATTTTCCCCTTTAACTTGAGAGGCATCTGTGGGTTGCAAGTTGTTCCAGTGTCCTGTCACCACTTCATCCATACATTTATAAACCTGCTCTAATTGTACTTATGCCCATGCTTGTGGGAACTGTCTAAAACTGAACTTTTATGTTCCAGGAAATATTTGAATCTGTGGTCAAAGACAACCTGCGGAAGCTTCCAGATGGCCAGAACTTTACACTGCTCACTTATGGAGCTTCAGGGTCAGGCAAGACCTACACACTCATGGGCACAGTTGGTGCCCCAGGCCTTGTACCACGCTCCCTGGAGTATGTATTCAGGTTGGTGGATGCTGCACAGCAACCTGCCTTCAGACCTGCTGAGAATGGTGCAGAAAAACTTGGTCATCATGAACAGGATTATGAACTACAGGTTATTTAATTCCCCTTTTTTTTTCTTTACATTTTTCTCATGTAGCTAGCTATGCATATTAGCATAATGCAAGAGACAACTTTAGTGTTGAACATGGACAAGTACCGAATGAACAAGTCAAAAATTTACTCATTTAGATATATTTTTGAGATCATCCAAATTTAATTTCTTGTATATTGATTCCAAATGGTTTAAATTGAATAATTATGTAAAAAAAAGTTCCCTTTTCTTTATTTTAAGCACTGCTAATAGGATTTTGGTACTACTTATGACTATTTGGGTTTGCTAGACATTGGAAGATTAAACAAATGATCAAACACTAATAAAGAAAAAATAAAATATAGAAATTTCTGCTTAGTTATAAACTACACATTCTTTACAATTATTAATATTTACTTTTACTTTGCAGTGGGTGAAGCGCCTTCGCCACGTATCGGCGCCTCTCCGCGACAAGTACCGTCGCATGAGCGTGCAGCTACACAGTGACCTCACCGCCAGCTCCTTAGACCTGACTAACAGGATCCGACACTATGTTTGGGTAAGACATCTCTTTCACTTCCTGACACAAGCAGGCAGGACCGGCAGTTGGTCAGTCACCTATGGGCAACAGTTGGATATACAGGACCCTTCACGAAGCCAACAACCAAGCAATCTGTACATCAAACAAAGTAACTTTATGCAAAAATAATTGCTGGGATACGAATTTTTTTTTTTTTGGGAAATACCACGTTTTACGGTAGGACTCAATGTAACACTCTCAAAACAGTGCTGATGGATGGATTGAATAGTACGGGGGTCATGGAGGTGTTTAAATAAAAAATCGTAAAGACGTGTATTCAAAAATAAAGTTGGAACTAGAAGTATGGTCTAGAACAACAAAATGGTCGCAAGGACGGGAGAACAAGTGCCTTTCGGCTCCGTCAAGGGTCTTGTTACACCCTTTATTAATCACGCTGTTATTTGCATTGACTGCCTCACCACTGGGTTCGATTCCCAAGTCAGGAAAAATGTTAGTGGGCTTTTCCATCAGGAATTTCTCAGCAGCAGCCAAAGAGTCTGGATTTGTGGAGAGTTGATGCAATAAGCTCACTCCCTATTAAATCGGACTACATAACTGGTGATTTGTGGGTGTACTATTAGGTACACCTCTGCTTAACACTTCTGGGATTACGGGCGTGATGTTATTTGCTTTGTGAAAACAAATTATCTGAAAGAATGATTAAAAAAGCCTATTCAATAATAGAACATTTATTTTCGTTTCACAGGTTTCCTTTGTGGAGATCTATAATGAAGCCATATACGACTTATTGGCGCCGCCTGACAAGAGGACGAAACTGAGAATAAGAGAAGACTCTTCTGGAAATGTTTATGTGAAGGTATTATATTAATTTCATGAACAGTTCAGCATCCTTTTTTTATTTTGTTAGCCCTCAATGTCTCACTGCTGGGCAAAAGCCTCCTCCTTATCTTTCCAAGAACTCTTCATGCGCCACATCGAACCACTCATTGCAGTGCGTTAAATAACTGAATATTTTAAACATGGCGCAAAAATTATTATCACTACCTAAACATAGTGAAAAAATGTTTACATTCCTATGACAATCTATTTCTCGTTATAAATACTTTAGCGTCTTCTCTTGCCTCCAGGGTGCAACACAAGCATTCGTGCGCTCGGGCGAGGAGGCATACGATGTGATGGTGGCCGGCAAACACAACCTCGTGGTCGCCGCCACCGGCGTGCACGCGCAATCCTCGCGCTCGCACTGCATATTCACCATCACTATGCTTACTGAGACTGGTATGTTAACTTATTGTTATGTACACTTGTTAGTAAGTGCTTCTTTCCAAATCCAGTTCTGTTATTCTGACCTGTGTATAGTATGTAATACTAATATTATAAAGAGGTAAAATTTGTTTGTATGTAGGGGGTAATCTCCGGAAGTAATGAACCAATTTTATAAATTGTTTCACTGGTAGAAAGCTGCATTATTCGTGAGTGCTATAGGCTATAAATTTTAAAGATATCATGCATATTAGCCGAGCTATCACTATTTTCGCGCACGAAGTCGCGGGCGACCTGCTAGTATGTAATAAAAAGGTCTCTCCATTATTCAAATACATTCTTTGCTAATGCCAGTCGTTTTGGTAGTAGTCAATCTTGATAAAATTGTTTCTCATTGGTGTAATGATTGCTAACGTGATTGCTTAGCAGAGCATGGGATCCTGAATTGATTCCCAGGTCAGTTTTATTGGGGTTACACACAGGCATTTCTCATGGTCAGTTTGGTTTTGTGTCTTGTGAATAAGCTCGCTAATTGTTAATGTATAGTATTCCATCACAACACAGGGTGAAAGGGTCACTCCGATTTTATTACGAATAAAAAATTTCTGTGCGTACATCATTCTGAGCCACTCAGAATGATGTACTGAATATGTGGTAACCGTTTTTGCGTCGGTTTCACTTCCACCCCGTATATGTAAGAGTTTATTGTTAAATTAGTTACTTTAGGTTAATTTATAAATTATATATAGTGTATTCCATAAGTAGTGGCAAGGGAATGCAGATGTAACGTTAAAAATAATAAAAGCGTTAAAAAAATATATTTAGTGTTTAAACATATTTTGTTGACACAAAACAAAGTGAGGAATAAGATGATGAAATCTCAGGCTCGTGTGGAAGTTATTAAAAAGACATTTGGTTGTTCTGTTAGCTGAGGGCTCGGTCCGCACGTCGTACGTGCGCCTGTGCGACCTGGCGGGCTGCGAGCGCGCGCGCGCGACGCGCAACACGGGCGCGCGCATGGCGGAGTCGCGCGCCATCAACTCGTCGCTGCACGTGCTGGAGCGCTGCCTGCACATGCTGCGCAGGAAGCAGAAGACGAGGAATGATGCTATGGTGCCTTACAGGTAAGCACTATGACTGACTATGGGCAGTGCTCTAGTTGTAGATGTGCAAACAAATATAAATAATAATACATATATTTACATGTATAGTTACGTAAACTGTCTCATAAATCCGGAGTAAAGTTTTATTTTTTTATTTTTATCTTGATTTTAATGATTGACGGTAGGTACTTTATTCTTGAATTTTTTTTTTTTTTATATTTGTGTTAATTTATTTTATTTTTTTAATTTCACTGTATGGATCATGTTATCTGAATTAAATGAATTTTATTTTATTTATTTATTTATTTACACAATTAACCTTAGAAAATCGATATTTGATCTGGTGATAAAACTGGATGACTGTCATTTCTCAATAATGGGGACGGATCTCTAGCATAGCGTAATCTGGCTTTATTATCACCGTTAAGTTGATTGTTAACCTTTTGACCGCCAGAGCACAAAGGCACGCGCGTGCCCTCCTCGCCAAGCCAAAATTTATCCTACCATTTTGTAACATATTTGTGTCGTTTGGCGTACAAGGCACGCGCTTGCTTGTCACGTATATGTGACTATGGCAGTCCAAAGGTTAACATCATTATCTTGAAGCTCATAATAAACCGTATTTCTCCAGAGAATCAAAGCTGACCCGGTTACTCGGCACTGGGCTATCGGGCGCGCGGGGTGAAGCCGTCAGTATGGTGGTGACTCTCAACCCGTCGCCAGAGTACGCGCACGAAACTAAACATGTGCTCAGTTTGGCAGCCGTTGCGCAGGATATACGTAAGTTAAAACTTGTCAAATGTCTTCTCCAAAGAATTTTACCGCTGTTGCAAATAGGGTCATAAGAATCCTTGCATTGGATATCAATGAATATATGTTAGGTTTCCACTTTTATCATTGCTGACTAGTGACCTTATTACTAAAAGGTTTGTTCTCGGCATTCAACTTTCTAAGCAATGTTGTTTCGTTCGATTTTTTTAAATTACCATAATGTAGGTAAAATAAATTACGGTAAATAGTAAAATTAGAAATATAACGTACAAGAAAATTTTAAAAGTTACGAAAACTATTAATATCATAGATGCCACTAGCCTATCTAAAATTTGAGTACACCAAGGGTCAATATTAGGTCCATTTCTCTTCCCACTCTTATTGCTTGTGTTTTATGTCATTCCATACTTCTTTATTTTATACAGAAATAAACAACACAATGCTCGTTTCAACGCTAGAGAGCAGCACACAAGACACGACCATTAGCTGCAGCTTAGAAGTTATGAAATTACGGTCGGACAACGAGAGGCTACACTTTGAACTTGTGCAGTGAGTATATTATTATTTATCTCAGTCATCCATGATGCTGAATACCTAGAACCCAAGTCTCAAGGATATAATCTACATTTTTTAACCTATGTAGTGGTTCTTCTTCTTTGCGTGTTGATAGACTCAAATAATACCCGACCAGTATATTGCCCCTGCATAGCTCTGTCGTTGGCATAGTTTAAATCCTGGAAGGTGCAGGTGACTGTGCAGGATGGGCAAGAAAGGAGGTGGGGCATATCCTGCAAAGGGAATACCCCATTTGGCTAGTTTTTTTTTTTTTTGCGGCTAACCTGGGCCCGTATACGATTAAGAGATATCCTGATTGGTCACTGCAGTTCTTGTCGAAGAGGAAGATATTCTGCTGGATTGATGAAGCGAGGAGGGGTGGGATATCTGTTCCTGTAGTGGTGAATGTGGTTGTTTATAAGGACAAGCTTTCGGATGATTGATTTTTGGTCTGATACCTGGTGAATTGACAGCCAAAATGATTTAACATTCGTATTCTCCTTGTATACCTGAATCAATAACCGTATACAGGAATCCATGCAAGACTTAAACCAATTGGCCTGGAAAACTAACCCAGGAGGTCGTGCTAAACAGCATCGCTTGCGACCACTACACCAACGCCTATACGGTACATTTGATGAAAATCCCATAATCTGATGAAGTAATATTTTTCAGAGCACAAGCCCGCAACAAGGAACTGTTAGCAGCTATGGAGGAACGTCAACAAGAATCTGCAAACACTATGCGAGAGTTGGTAGAAGAGGCCAAGGATATGACCAAACAGTACTATGAGGCGCGGCTCGAGGCTTTACGTTGTGAGGTGAGGAGTTTCATATTACTTACGTCATCAGTACTTACATCCATAAAAGGTTGCCATTCCTGGGCAAAGGTCTCCATTAAATTTAAAGGTTTTTTTTTCATATCAGCCACCTCGATCCAGTCCTTGCGCTTCAAGGTAGTCTCGCCGTCTCTTCCTGGGCTGACCTCAGACTACGCCTTCCATCCTCTGGCACTCACCGTTTCAACACTTGAACAGCTCTACTACTATGCATACAGCTGGCGAGAACCGCGTAATCCCAGTTTTAGTCAGGCAGCCTTATTGCCCAAGTCTATGAGCCCTGTTTTGGAAAATCCCTCTAAAATCAATCTAGACATGTTCCAATTGTCATCTTACAACGAGGGAGAAGTGTTGCATAAAAGCCTAATAAATTAATAAAATATTTTCTTAAATCCCGACATCATAAATGTAACAGGTTTGTAAACTATAATCTTTGTTACAGATGGAAGATATGGTAGAAGAATATGAGAGCAGGCTAGCGAAGGTACCGGCGCCTCCCACAAACGACGCTGGTACGCCGTCACGGTTCCTACAGAATAAAGTAAGCATTGTGAAAATAAAGGATCAAAACATATTATTTTTTTAATGTGACAATTTTATTTACTTTTATGTTTCTATTACAGGTTTCACAACTCATGACAGAAATAGCAGTATTAGAGGTAAGCACACAAATACACATTTATAATGAGATATTCCACCCAAAATACTGGATATAGGCCTCTCTTTGGTTTTGCCTACCTCCGCGTTTTTGTGCCAGCCTCTTCCAGGTTTTACCCGGGATGTCAACAATGTCGTTTGCCGATCTTGCACCGGACAACCGAAATTTGTTTTGCAGTCCTTGGACGCCACTCGGTCACAGGTTTACTCTACCTGTCATTACGGCGCCTTTCTGAGTATCCTTCCCAACTGCATTTGAGTTCAGAAAATACGATTAAATGTTTGTTTTCAGGAGAAATTGACAACTGAAACGCTAGCCAGAGCACGAGTTCAGAAGGAAATTGAATATCTTCGCACCTGTATAGAGGAAAGAGATGGTAAGAAACATTGAAACTAATATTTACATATACTAATAAAATGGAAAGTCAAATACATGTTCATGACAATCCCAGACTGTTAAATGTTCTCTTTGTTACAGAAAAAGCATTCAAAGGCACAACTCCGCCGCGTGAAGATGTAATATCACTCTCAGACAGTGAACACGAATCTGATGAAGAAACCAACGATCCATTCAATGAAAGCCTTGAACCGATCTTCAAAAAAGAACTCAACAGATCCATTTCAATCGTCTTACAAAACGAAAAACGCGACAATGGTAGTGTACATACTATAGATAACATTGACGAGGAATGTGACAGTGACCTTGAGAAATCACATGAATCTCTACAAAATGATGACTCCAAGAACTCGACCTATGCTACAGGCGAAGATGAAGATGATTCTAGTATCAAAGATGTCAAAAATGACGATAACGATAGATTTGATAATATTGGGAAAGCCGACACAAATGTAAGTTATCATAATGATGGACTCAATGATAAATGTGATGAAAGTAAGAAAACTGAAGGGACTTACGATAGTGTTATCCATAGTAATAAATGCGATGATTGTTTTGTAAATAATGCAAATGTGACTTGTGACAATGTAAGATCGAGTGACAAATGCGATGACAATTTCAAACCTGATGCAAATGTAACTTACGAGGATGTAATAAGCAGTAACAAATGTGATGATAGCATGAGAAACGATGCTAATAATATGACCTACGGCAGTGAAATAACTTACGACAAAAATAACGAAAGATTGAGAGATGAAAGAGATGACGACGTAATACAATTTAAAAATGAACCCATTAAAATTACTAAACCGGAGATCAGAGGTACTTATTTTGTAAGAGAAAGCCAATTTAACGAGTCAAGTGATGTAAGCGAAGATTCAATGGAAAAGAAGCAAAACTCCTTTAGAGGTACTTACTTCGTCAAAGATCCTGTGACTAATGTGTCTAAAAGTAGCGTGAGTGATGATCAAGAAGCTACCAATGAAGCATTTAAAGTACCTGTAATTAGAGAGAAATCTACTGTAGAAATAAAAGCTCCAGGACCAGTAATAGAAAATGAAACTAAAAAAATTGTTAGAGAAAAGCCAAACACAATACAATTAGTAGAAACATTGCCAGAACCACCAATAAACAAAATAATAAGAGGAAAATCTAACATAGACATGAAACCTCCAGAGAAATTAGAATCTGTAAGCAGCATGATCAGAGCGAAAACTAATATTAATATGAAAAAGACAGAAAAAGTGTCTGAAACACTAGTCGGTAAAATAATAAGATCGTTCAAATCTAATCAAGGAAGTGATGTATCACTCAGACAATTTGAACAACTAGAAAAAGCTGCGAAGGTAAACGACGATGATGGCAGACAAAATCAAGCAGAATTTGGTGAGATCAAGATATTGAAAGAAAAAAGAACATATTTCGATAATTTGTTAGATAATAACAATAAGCCTAAAGAGACTCGTAAAGAAGAATCTGTCATCGCAAAAGAAAAACGAACCTACTTCGATAATATTAGCGCTAACGTCGAAGTTTGTAACAAAAAGTTAAATAAATTAATGAAGAATGATGAAGACAGGTCGCCTTCGATTGTCAAAGATGATGTTACTGATGATTTCGAACCTAGCACAATCAAGAAGCTTCTAGGTGAAAGTTTCACGAAATCTGACGTAATATCAACAATACATAAAACTAGATTAACTAAGAAACATAACTCAGTAGATATATTCGATGGTTTCGATTCACCAGTTGCTCAAAAACCGAAAGAAAAAGTTGACAATGTCGAAATGGCTAGACAGTCTATTGAGAAAATGGTTTTAGATCAGCTATCTGTTAAACAGAGTTCTAAAGCTGATGAACCAAGATTATCTATAAGAGAAGTCATAGAACCTGAAAATGATGAAGTACAAATAAAGAAGGAAATTAAGTTAGAACCAATATCATCAGTTGAAGAACGAAAAGAAAGTAAAGCAAGCATAAAGAGACAAGCTAAATTAGAGCCTGCATCATCCACTGATGAACCTAATCAAACTATGAACTCTTCTCAGGCTCAAGGAGAAAACACAGTCGAAGAATTCGAAAACATTTACAAAGATATAAGTGTTCCTAGAGCTACCGAATTCGACTTGCTAGTAGCCAATGAAAGCACTGACAAACATGACAAAGACGAAACGAAATACAATTTACGTAAAACTAGAACTAATAAAAACGATGACACTAAAGGTGAAAAAGATGAAGAAATATTAGCAGAAAGTCACGCGAAATGCGAAAGCAGAACTCGCAAAAGACCTCTCAGATTACGACGAAGGAAGAATCAGGATGAGGAAAGTGATGATAACCTAAAGGACATTGTGAACTTACAGAGCGAATTCTCTGATGTCACTATGGGCCTGCCTGCTACTAAAAAGGATGTCAAAGATATACCATCACCTGAAAAAGGGGCGGAAGAGAATATACCCCCTTTATTTGGAATACAGAGTTGTCCCTCCAAAAGGTTAGTTCATCCTCTTTTGTTTCAAACTGCTTTCTTCTTGGGCATCTTTCTATTTCTTCTTCAAAAATCTTATTCTCTTCTCTTTCTACCCTTTTCTTTCTATAGGGAAGTTAGACTTTCGAGGCGCCCTCAACGGTCTAAGAAGCGACACGATTCTGAAAGATAACATATTAGGTTTTTTTTTCTATCAAGTAAGAACTTTTCAGTATTTCGGGTGGGGGTTTGTTGCTGTCAGTGTTTGAGTATTGGTGAGGGTTACCCTAAAATCTAAAAGAATATAGGCTGTGGTCAGATGCGATTATGCGATTATGGCTAGCAACTTTGAAGACATACGTGTATTAAAAAATTGTATGAGTAGCGCTAAAAGGAGCGGGTGCGTGCGGCGAGTTTTGGCGTACACTCTAAAATTTCGGCGTTTTGTCGCAACTTTCCACAGCCTGAAGATAATTCTATGTGATAAAACTTGTTTCTAAAAACATGTCTTTTCTCCCCAGCGTAACCCGCAGTCGTCGCAAACTCTACACTCCTCGCGCAGAACCTTTAGAAGAGTCCCTCACTCAAACTGGGGATAGTAACGAACGTATCTACGTACCGCGGCCATCCTACCACCGTATAAGGGCCCGTCGTAAGCTGTGAATGTATAATGCACTGTCGCCTTTATCTAAATTCATGTTTTAAATATTGTATCAAATGACTTTATAATGTATCAATAAATATTATTATGTTTATGTTGGAAGGATTTTATGGTAAACTAGCTGACCCGCGCAACTTCGTCTGCGTCACATAAGGCAAAAAGAGAGCGAGAATGCGCGCGCGGTACTTGATCATCATTTTCAAAATGATGCGAGATACCACAATATCTCGTAAGATATTCATTGAAATCAAAATGCAATTTTGTTCAAAATGAAATTCTTGTGATCAATAACGTATTTATTTGGATAAGGATTAATACCATGATTATAAAAACATCTTTGCATTTAATGCATTGTTTTAGAACAAGATTACCACAAAAAAAGGTGATAGTTATTAGTAAGTCAACCTTAAAAGATAGACATGCTATCGCGGACTTTTTTTTATAACTCAGTTCCGTCATACATAATTATGGCATTTACGCAGCGCACACAACGGAAGCTCTCAAAAGGAATACGCTTTTGCAACATTTTTCATTGATGCTCCGCTCCTATTGGTCGTAGCGTTATGTTGTATAGCCTTCCTCGGTAAATGGGCTATCCAAAACTAAAAGAATTTTTCAATTCGAACCAGTAGAACTCTTCAGCTTTATAATATAAGTAGGTATAGATAAAGTTGTCTCTGCTGGGCAGTGCCGATTACAGGGTGAATTTTACAAGTGGGCGTTTTGTAAGCCAAATCCGAAACTTCTTAAGTTTGCCTTAAGTCACTAGTTCTTCCTAGAATTTTACCCTTATCGACATATTTTCCAAACTTCAATTCCTGGCTAGGAATCTTGATTTTTCAAAAATCCAATGTTGCACGTTCAGTGATCACCAAAATCGGGCTCGAGACTCCTTTGAGTATTTTTTGCCATTCCTCATAGTTTGGGATTTGGCCAGCCACGTCGTATAAGTATTCTACTCTGATTCTCGCCCACTTGTAAAATACATCCTGTATACCTGTTACTCTGTGGTCAAGAGAGAGAGCCATGAGATGTAGGGGCGGCTGGCACCGCCACTCGCAGTCACTACTAGCTGCTTGCCTTGTCTTCTTGATACGAGGACTACTTATCTTCTAGCCAGCCGCTCTTGGAACAAGTTACCATTTTGCATTATTTATATTGAATAGACTGACCTGCCCCCGTAGCGTGACCACCGTAGACAAGTATTTCTTTGACGGAAGAATCGACAAAATGACAGATTGTGTCGACACAATGACAGGTTTCTTTGCACTATCTGTCATTTTGTAGATTCTTCCGTCAAAGAAATCCATGTCTACGGTGGCTGCTGAGGGACCTACAATAAGAAATCACGCTGACTAATCCACTATAGCAAACATAATGGCACAATATAATATACCTTTCGCAGTGGACCGGTGTCAAAGTCAAAGTCAAAATTATTTATTTGCTGTAAATGTGGTACAAAAGATGGTAAAAATGACATGAAGTGCAATAACACATTTCGCCATAAAAATAGCATGCAAATATTATTAAACACAAATATTAAATTAGGTAGGTAACTAACTAAATAAAGTATTTATTTATGTAGAACAGGTTAGTTAGACTGTTAAATACTAAAAACGAATAATGTTAACATATTAAAGTATTTTTAACATACAACAAATTCTTAGCGTAATAAAATGAACGATGTCATAGATCTATGACATCTTTCATACCCCCGGACGTGTCCCTAGTTCGTCGCGGCGTCCTATGAGACGGCCCTCCGTCTACTCTACCTCCATACCCATGTAGGGGCATGAGTATGGAGGTAGAGTAGACGGAGGGCCGTCTCATGCTCCTACATGGGTATGGAGGTAGAGTAGACGGAGGATTATAATGTACACAAATCATGACCCGATTTCGAAAATTTATTTCATTATTGAGAAGAGACAATATCTCCAAGTGCCATATATTACGGGAGCCATTTTTTCGAGCGATTTTATACCGAATGAAATTAATTTCTAGTAGTTGTTTAATTTTCACTGATGGGGGAATTCAAAGGTACAGCATGTCAAAGTTAAAAAAAAACATGCTTGGATAATGTTGAACGTGTGTTGAACCTACCGTACTAGTAGGCTATATTACAATAATTAAAACGTTCCCGGTGGTGTAATGTGTGACCATAACGCGAGCGAAGCTGCGGGCTGAAGCTAATACAATATTTGCCTACAAACCTTAATAATTTTGCGTGGACCTAAATAACTAAAGTTTTGGATTTGAAAAACAATGATATATTCAACAATCTATTTTATAAATAATATTTAACAAATAGGTATGAAAATATTTAAAATGAAACATTCGTTTCCAAACGTACAGTCAACATGTCAAACATACAACGCCATTTTGCAAAATATTAAAAACAACTGTCAGACAGAAGTGCATGGAATTACGACAGCATTTACTTTTTGTTTTATTTCAATAATTCCATTAACAGGTGATAATCTTAAGAAAAACATTGTAATTAAACATAATGGCGACGGGCGCTCGCAGCGCTGTGTCGCAAATATTGCGCAATAAAGACGATGTTGGTGAGGAAGAAGAGGAACCTAAAAAGAAGTCCAGGGAAGACTGGAGGAAGGCCAAAGAGTTAGAAGAGGCTCGTAAGGCTGGTACGGCACCCGCTGCTGTTGATGAGACAGGTATGAGCAATATTTTTTATTTATCCTCCTTGAAACTTGAATGTAACATGATCAACATTTTTGTGACTATCTCAGCATTATAATGTTATTATTACAATGTAGACGTCCCTTACAAAACGTGTGAACGAATAAACTCATTATATACGCTTGGATAGTATCTTTAAACAAAACAAGCTTAGAACTTAGAAATTCTATCAACAATATTATCATCCTGTTGTCTTATTTAAACTACTTTAGTTAGTTTTACATAGGCATCTTTTTACATTACTGTTTTTGGCCACTATGTCATCATGTCCCAAGCCCCAAGATACAGACTAATTAACTAGTTTGGAGCTCACTGCCAAATAATACTTGGTAAGCTAGCCATAGGTAATATTTCAAGCTGATCATTGTCATCTCAACTTCTGTAAAGAACAAGACAAATACATTTATATACAATTCTATTTGCAGGAAAGGACATAAACCCTCACATCCCGCAGTATATATCCTCTGCACCATGGTACTATGGCACGGCTGGACCTACTCTGAAGCATCAGCGTCCACAGGAAGACAAGGAGGGCGACTTTACTAGACTTGACACCTATTATCATAAAGGAGTTGATACTGTAAGTATAGCAATGTTTATGGTTAACAAGTCTTGAGTGAAGTATTCATATTCTTCTATTAAAAGAGCAAGTGGATAAGATCATGTGAAATGAGAACCTCCTACCCTGTGGAACAATTTTTTTAGAACCCTGATCAATTTAGACAGTGATAGACTAAATTGATCAGGGTTCCATAAAAAATTGTGTCTTCACTAGTGAGCGGAGTTTGCGTAGCTGAATTTTGGGCTAAGTAGAAGAAATGTTATGACCAGTGGCGGACCTCTCATACAAGCCGAAAAGCCTGGCTTGCCTAACGATAAATAAAAAAAAAATTAAAAAAAAAAAAAAAAATTAAAAAAAAAAAAAAAAAAAAAAAAAATTACTCTCCCTGATGCCGATGGGCCATCTATTTTTTATATTTTTAAATGTTTTTTATATTGTTTTATAATGGAATATTTAAAATGTATTTAATGTGTTTAAAAATAACATTCTTACAAAAACAAAATAATACTTAGTAATTTTTTGTCAAACAATAATAACATTCGGTTTCCACACAACTATCAATCCATAAAAGAAATTATTTTAAATTCGCGCGCTTAAATTCTGATATGCCGGCCGCGATACTCTGGCTCGCTCTAACACTATACAAAAGAAGAGTTGAAAAGTTGAAGTTTAGTGCGTAATACGGCCTACGGTCAGTGACCCAGTGCTACCTAACGCTTGCTCTTTCACACCCAGTGGCTTTTACGTGGCTTCTATGACCTCTCATGTTTCCTAGCAAAATGTGTCCGTTTTTGACAAAATTTTTATGTACTCATGTGAGAATTTGTATCGAGTTTAAAGCTAGGCTTTTCTTTGAATGTGTGCGTGTAAGTCTGTGTAAGTTTGAGAGAGAACGTGTGTGTTCGCGCCGATGATTTTGCGCAGCTATGCGTTTCGTGCGATTTTGATTTTGATACAAAGTACGTTTTCAAGTTAGTTCGTATTGTTTTGACCTAGGAATTATGCCAGTAGCACGCGTTAATTACTACGAATGAATGCTGTTTTGAAAATTTTGAGAACAATATTCTAAAGTTAGGTTTTGTTTTGTTATTGTAATTGTGTGAAAGTTATTAGCACGATGTGATTTATACCAATGATTTTGCAAGTTATTAATTGATTGTTATAAAGTGGTCTGTGAATGTGAATTCGGATATTACCGTCGAAAAGGTATGTAAATACGTTGAGTTAGCTCTTTACTTCACTGTTAAAGAAGTCCTAATGATAGTTTTTCTCGGCAATGTATTTTTGTCGCTTTTCGCATATCATTTTGTAGTTATTTGATAAAGTTCTTCCAAATAAAGAACCATCATCGTAATATTATATCTCTTTGAAATAAGAAAATACGTAAATATGAGTTCAGGTACTTAAAGAGTTGTTCTGAAGAATAGAATAAGTAAATAAAATTGGCTATTATTTATTAGTGATTTATAATGATTTTGTGAGATCATTAATATTTATGTAATATCAAATATTATCATTTTAATCGACACTATATTGAATTAATAAAATAGTGTGTACGGCAATAAAATAACAAATCAATAGTGTAAATGCCATCTAGTGGCCATTTTGAATGAAATATTTTGCACGTCTGAATTGTAAACAGCGTAGCGAACATACTTTGGTGTCACGATTCATACGTATAGATGGCGCCTTTGTCAATTATGCAAGCGTATTAAGATATCGAGACTAGAAATTAATTGAAAAACTATAACTTATAAAATTGTATCCCACAACATCGGTAGCTGACTAACTGGGCTTGCCTCCATTCTGACCTAGCGGCACGCCACTGGTATGACATAGTTTGAAAATGTATTATTTACCTAAACCTTGAATTATTATGGTATTTTATTTATGTAAAGCTTAAATCCTTATCTTGTAATTACAGACAAAAGTAGCAACAAAATACAGAAAGGGAGCCTGTGAAAACTGCGGAGCTATGACACACAAAAAGAAAGACTGCTTAGACAGGCCCAGAAAGGTAATTATTAATTTTATTTTACTTCAAAACAGGCAATGGTGTTTAACATGTCAAGTTGTTGAATAACATAAAAGAATCATGATGTGAATATTAAAAAACAGATCATCTTATGTTCTAAAGTCATCCAATCGTCATTTCTGTCTCCAAAGGCACATACTTACTCTTAGCATAACATTACAGATTGGAGCAAGATTCACAAATGCTGGTATTGCAGCAGACGAGTTTGCCCAGCCCAACCTGAACCTCAGCTATGATGGCAAGCGCGACAGGTGGAATGGATATGACCCGCTGCAGCACAAGGCTATCATTGAGGAGTACCAGAAGGTTGAAGATGCTAAGAGAGAGCTGAGAGCTAAGAATTTGGAACAAGGTATGAAATAATACTAAAGTTAGTGTGTCTTTAGCTGAACAGGTTTCAGTGAGGTAGACCATGACATGGAAGAGGCCATAGAATATGCTTGATTGTAGTAGTAGGTTTTCGTGTGATAGTGTAAGATTTCGGTAAAAGTTGTCTAACTAATAGGGATGTTTCCTGAAAAATTGAATTAGTCCGTCAGATAGATTTCCAAAAAATATTGGACACGTATTTTTTCTTTTTTCACGAAAACTAAAAATGAAGACGATACAGTGCGTCAAAAACTCATGTGACTTCATACTTGCAAGTAAAGTGTACTGACTTTTTACCGAAAAGTGACGTCACAGGCCCCCACTCATGATCTTTGATGCGTTTTATCTTCGTCAATTTTTATTGATTTGATAAAACAAAAAATACGTATCCAATATTTTTCGGTAATCTAACTGACAAACTAAATAGAATCATTATTATTAATACTCGAAACGGAATATTTACCATGTTTACTGTTTAGTAAATAGAATCATATTTTTTTTACACAGGAAACATCCCTATTCCACCAATATTGTATAGACTGTATTATGACAAGTATCTGTTAATATTTCAGACCCTACAGCTACTGAGGATGATGACAATGCCGAGGAAGACGAGGACAAATACGTAGATGAAGTTGACATGCCCGGTACTAAGGTATGTTTTTTAAATTAGTTTCACTGAAAGCTATGTTATTCTGCAGAATATGTTAGTATGTAGGTGGTGTTGTGTTATCATACTGAATTGCAAGGTTTAAACTTAAATACTTACTGGATGGGATAGAGAGAAATGTGATAGAAAACCTGAGAAACCTAATACTGGTTTACACCATTTCTTTAATAAACCTGTATTCTTCATAAATACGGGCGTTTTTCCACTGGAACTTTATTGTGAATGCATTTGCTGCACAAACCAGCTCGAATAAGAAGCCAAGTGTTAAGGCACCATGCCAATGAAACCATATATAACTACACTTACACTATATTATTCTTTTCCCTTTCCAGGTGGATTCAAAACAACGTATCACAGTGCGTAATTTGCGTATCAGAGAGGACACGGCGAAGTACCTGCGCAACTTGGACCCCAACTCCGCTTACTACGACCCCAAGACGCGCTCCATGAGGGATAACCCTAATCCTGTGACACAAGAGTGAGTTTCCTATGAAAGCCAAATAATAGGTACCAAAGCGAAATCACAGCGTTAAATCTGTAACCTAACTATAAAGTTGGCTATTATTGTACTTGTGCACTGAAAGTAAAGCATTTTCAGGCAAATCAGAACTTTTTTTTTCAAAAAATCAAATGACTTAAGTTAACTATTAACTGAATACTTACATTATGTACCAAAAACAGGTCTGAGGTTGATGTTTACTTTAAAAAATTCAGTATTCAGAATTCTGATTCATTAACAACCTATGCTCAACACATAATTCTCATTTCCTCTCCAGATCGGACTACGAAGGCGAGAACTTCGTCCGCTTCAGCGGCGACACGCGCTCGCACGCGGCCGCGCAGATGTTCGCGTGGGAGGCGCAGGCGAGAGGCCTCGACGTGCATCTGTTAGCTGAGCCCACCAAGCTACAGCTGCTGCAGAGACAGTATCATGATAAGAAGGATCATTTTAAGACGCAGGTTTGTATAAAAGCAATCATAAATAATTAGAAACTGAAGGCTGGGCGTTTATAGGGCTGTCCTTTGCTATTCTTGACTTTTGAAAGTCATCAGCCTGATTACAATCGTTTTTCTTTTGAGTTACTGATTGAAGCTCGCGCTTTTTTAATATAGTAATTTATGCAAACCGTTGCTAATCAAGCCCTCGTCATAATTCACCAAAAAGTATCCATATCAATACCCGCCAAAGCATGTTAGCCCACCTTCTTTCAAAGACAAAATAAATTTTTAAAAAGAATGTATTTTTTACCTTTTTAATTTGTATATGTGGTTCTGTTGAATCCTCGCCATATTTTTCTATTTGCTACCGACATAATATTTCATAATCCGTTTTACTTTCCAGGTGAAACAATCAATTCTAGAAAAATACGGTGGCGAAGAGCATTTGGCCGCGCCGCCTAAGGAGCTGTTATTGGCACAAACAGAAGTGTTCGTGCGGTACAACAGAGATGGTACTCTCGTACAAGGCCCAGAGAAACAGCTTGCTAAGTGAGTATCCAAGTTGATTCATAAAGATGTTGAAAAACTATTAGTTGACCAAGAAAGTTCGCCCGCTCGCCTAGCATCCTGAGCACGCGATCATCAGGCAGAATTCAGATCAAAACTAAAAGTCGCTAAATCTGCGAAATGGGGTCAATAATGCTTTTTTTTTTTCAATGTGTTATCTAATCCCATTTGAGCCCCCTTTTAACTTTCAAATATCTTTCAGGAGCAAATACGAAGAGGATGTGCTGATAAACAACCACACGTCTGTCTGGGGATCATACTGGCACGAAGGACAATGGGGGTACAAGTGTTGCCACTCTTTTATAAAGGTATGAAAAGTAAAACATTTTTTATTTGTGCTATACTAGACTAAGTATTTATCGCGGTCTACCATTAATCTAACTGTCTATCTATCTATCGTCTAATAGTGCAGGGTGGATCTTTTGTAGCTCGAATCGTATTTTCAAGAGGACTCTGTTCGTAAATATTTGGAGAATTGACAGCACAGTTGGCGCAGTGACTGAGCGATTGGCTGCTGCGCTGCGTGTCGCGGGTTCGATTCCCGCACAGAACAAAATATTTGTATCGCCTACAGGTAGTTGTTTCGGGTCTGGCTGTTTGTGTCTGTGAGTTTAAATGTTTGTGAACGCACCCACGACACAGGAGAAATTCCTAGTGTTTGGCAAAGTAAAAAAATTGTATTGTAAAAACAAGATGACAACTTTAGTTCCAACTGTAGCCACGTAAAAGATCCATGCAGCACTATACGTCTATGTGTAATAGACCACTAAATAAAGTCGCTGACAAAGGAACGCGCCTTGGCCTGTAGATAAACCTTTATTTTTTGTTTAGATGTCATACTGCGTCGGCGAGGCTGGCAAGTCCGTGGTGTTGGAAGTAGCTGAAGATAAAGCAGCCGCTTCTTTACAAGAACACACGGAAAAGAAGGAGAAAGAAAAAGGTAGGGCTTTATATCAGATTTTTTTTGGTACTTAATTAACATACAAACAAATCACCTTGTAGCTTGCAATAACTAAACTCATTCATCATCCTGCCCATAACCAATTTATTTGGGATCGGCGCTGCACGTCTTCTTATTCCATACTTCTACAATGACCAAAGTAATAATCCAATTATAAAAATTGCATTTTACCACAGAAAAAGAAAAATCAGACAAATCCTCATCATCTGACTCAAGTTCAGACAGCAGTTCCTCAGACTCGGAGAAAAAAATCAGATCCAAAACAGAGAAGACTAGTAAGAAAAAGAAGAATAAAAAGAAAGCCAAAAGGAAGAAGAAGAAGGAACTTAAGAAGGGGAAGAAGGAAGAGGACAAACTGAAAAAGGTATTTTGTACGCGATTTTGTTTTATAAAACATTTTGTAGGAACTTGCAAAAGTACAGGTATGAATGGAAGAAGTAAAACAAGTAGTAACAGATTAATTTCTACGTTAAGATCGCGAAAGTAGAAAAAATAGGAAAAACTGTGGAGTGGAAACTGTGGAACATCAAACACTAAAAAGAAAGTATTCATAATTTTAAGACTATTTCTTAAAAATGTACCTATACGAAATATATCAGCCCGAAAAGCGTAGCCCTCTAGTCCAAAAATATTTGAAATATTTAATCTGTTTCAGGCGCTGGAATTGGAAGAAAGACAACAAAAACGTGCTGAGTATCTCCTTTCGGTGGACGAGAGGAAACGTCCATATAACAGCATGTTCGATGTAAAGGCGCCCACGGAAGATGAACTAGAGGCGTACAAGATGAAGAAGAGGCGAGAGGAAGATCCTATGAGCCAATTTCTATGATAATGTAAAGACAAATAAATTATAATGAACTTAAAATTGTGTCTTTTTCCACCTGTACAGCTAGAAAAAAGATGGAACAAGTTTAATGACTTGATGCCTATGTGATGAAAAACATAATACAAAAACTCATTGTTGTTTACCTTCACAGTGTGAATCATTCGGTTTTTTACCAGTGAGGTCATATTGTGGCAGAATAGTAATTCCCGCTGCCAATGAATTTTTCAACTTAAAATACTGATCTGTGTTGCCGCCCCTAAATATAGTATGTTATTTATTTGATAAAACTATTGCAGACGCAACGTCCTTTGTATAAATAAGTGTGTAGATGCTGTCGCCTTTATTCAATGTTAAAATTAAAGAATACTTTTTACGATTTAATTGTTCACTTTAATAAATCAATTCTATTCTAATAAATCGATTCTACCAATTTAGGTAGTATTTTGAATTTGCCTACGCCGCCATATTTGTTGAAATGTCAAACGATGTTTCACTCTTGTCATTTTTCATTTCCTTTTTGATTAGTGGACCGTCCTATTCATAGTTTTTGTGATTGTTACAATAAATAAAGAGTTATGATGGCGGAAGATACGACAGCCGACGCGACAAGGCGACTGAATGTGAAGAAGCAGACCCTGGATGATGCCTACGCGGCACCGGCGAACTTCCTAGAAATCGACGTCGTGAACCCAGTCACGACCATGGGAGTAGGGAAGAAACGTTACACGGATTACGAAGTTCGCATGAGGGTAAGCTGTCGGCTCTATTATTGTCATATAATTAGATTAACGGCCGCTATCGACGCGTCAACGTGAATTAGTGGGCGTATCACGGACGGACGCGGCGGTACGCCGATACGATGAGATAATTCTATCAAACCAAGTTTTTTGCTTTCAGACGAACCTGCCAGTGTTTAAAGTTAAGGAATCAAGCGTCAGACGGCGGTACAGCGATTTCGAATGGCTTAGAAATGAATTGGAGAGAGACAGTAAAGTAAGTACAATGTTATTTGGTGATTGACAGCAAGTGCGAGTTTTTTTTGTCTGTTATCAGTGAATAAAAATGGTTATTGATACGTGTGAATCATAATTAACCAGTCTCCGAATTAATTTGATAACAGATTTCGCCTTTGATGATGTATATTTATAATTTTTTGCACTATTTTGTTATTTTACTGCTGGTTTTGTTTACAAAATATGAGTATGACTGTGTACCATTATAGTTTTATTAGTCTTAATAAAGAAAGGACACTGAACTTGTGACATTGATAGTTTCATGCTGATTGTAGCCTTTACTTTTAATTTGAAACAAAATTGAGTTTAAAATGTGATTTATGGAAGCATTTTGCAATAATTAACTGAATCTAAAAGTTCATGGACTGCAGATAGATAATACATTACAAAATAATCTATTAGTCATCCACTTTTTAGTGTGCATATTTTTTCCAATGTCTATTATAAGCTGTGATGACTTATTTGTTTTAAAATTAATTTAGGCTTACAGTCAGGATACTTCACCCTCTATAAATATGCCTTAGAGCAGAAATGGGTTTTAGTTTGTTGTACTTTAAGAAGTACAGGCTTCTATCAAATTAGCTGCCACATAATATTCCAATCAAAGCTTTTGTTAATAATTATTTTTGCAACTAGTAAACATGACCTTAAGTTCTGTGAAAAAACTTAATTCAATGCTTAATAAACTCATGTTATATGTAATAAAAAACTAAGTTGTAGTTGCTATTTTGATTATAATTATAATTGCGTGTGGAAATACTTGAGATAAAAATGATAAATTGAAACTTCATTCTATTATTGTATTTCATTGTAGATTGTTGTCCCACCTCTACCAGGCAAAGCCCTGAAAAGACAGCTACCATTCCGTGGAGATGATGGCATTTTTGAAGAAGAATTTATTGAAGACCGTAGAAAAGGTATGTTTGCTTTAAACCTTCTGAATCTACATTTTAAAGATCTAGAATTTTCCCTAAAGATCAACTAGACTTTGTTTTTTATTAGTTAAGTTTAGCTTTGACCTATAATATTTCTAGGCAGGAAAACATAACTTAAAAGAATAACTAAAGCCATACATAATCAAAGACAGAAATAGATTTCGTTCATAATCTAATTATTAAAGAAATTAGCATGGCCGTCACGCATCTCTCATAATACTTTTAAGTTAATTTTTTTTGCATGTCAATAAGAAAACCTATCCTATTAACCTGCCTACCAACCTTAGACTAAAGCAATATTAATTTTGTATTGTTAAGAAATCCCAGGCTGCAAATAGCCAACATGCATCATCAGATAAATATCTTACATCCCATCTATTTCTACTAGTATACTGACTGATATTATTGACTGACCTATTGCAGTATTGTTCATAGATATACTACAAATGCCTTAGATATTTGCTACATACAACACACATAAACAAGTTATGATAATTGTAATGATTCATGCATTATTTACCATTTCAATGACTAAGCTACAGATCTTTATATCTTTAATTATGCTTAGGATTACTGTTTACTTGATTAAACCAATCTTCAAGTTCTGAATCAAATTTGATATTTTACTCTTATTAGTGTCAAATTCACTCTAATCAGATCCAATTTGTTCTGGTTAAGATCTCATTCACTCTGATTCACTTCGATTCAGATCAAATATGCTCTGATTAAGATCTAATTCTATCCAATTCAAATAAAATTCGCTATTAAGTTTAGATCAACTTCAAACCGCCTTAGATCAAATTCAATTCAATTCAGATGAAATTCACTCAAACTAGTGATTACTTTGGCTGCAATTGTCTTGTTAAGAAGCTATTTCAATATATTCAATTGTAAAATAATGATGTGTGACATTAGGTGTCTTTCACTAGTGGCGTAAATAGTTTGAAAGGGTGCCAATATAAAAATAGGTGATACACATAACAAAAATGTCCCATTTAAAGTAGCATCAATAACGCATTGTAGGATGTTGTAAGTGGAGCCTTTTCTCCCTTTATATGTCCCAACAATATTTGTCTAGTCAATTCTGTCAGCGGGCTGTTTCTCATGATCCGTAATAGATAAACAGTTGAAATTTTCACAGAATGTGTATTTCTGCTGCCGCTATAACATCAGATGATAAATTAAAGGAGGCTCCCCTACTACGATGGTACGGAACCCTTCATGCGCGAGTCCGACTCGCACTTGGCCGGTGTTTATCAGCTTTCTGCTATAGTATATTGCTAGGGCTAAAAGTTTGTTTCTTTATGGCGTTATTAAATGTTATTTAGCAAGCTAATTTTCTTCATTAACACTAACACTTATTGTAAAATAAATGGTTACAAAAAGATACTTTTACCTATGGTGCAATTAGCATCATACTTTAAAATTTTATATTTTTGTCTGATTCATTCATAAAATCAAAGCTGACTCATTGCTGGAGTCAAGGGTAGATTCTTATCAACAAAAGTTCCCAGCAATAAAATTACTATTAAATTGTACGCCTACCAGTTTAGCCATTCATCCTTTCGTTAAACTAAATAACTGTCACTACTATCGACAACATTTAATATGACAACCATGACACAAAATTTAAAAATGAAAAAAAGTAAAAATACCGTTCCAATTAAAAGTGCAATACCTCCCAGATGTTCTTAAAGTAAATGTATGGAACAGCTGTTTTTGTGTTTTTTTATAACCCCAAAATATTTAAATGCCAAGGGTCTAGATCATGTAGTGAATCTTTGGTAATAGCTTGTGTCACGTAATCACGTTGTACCGTTTAAGTGCTCATAGGAAACCTATTGCAAGTATTACTTGGGTGAGTCTAAAACATAATTGACTAAATGAGATTGTACTTACACCTCCATCCTCTCCTTTGGGGAATCATCATATCATCTAATTTGCCTAGCCTTATCACAACTATGTTGGGGTCGGCGCTCCAGTCCAACCAGATGCAGCTGAGCACCAGTATTTTACATGGAGCAACATACCAATTGGTAAGACTAGTTGTCAGACTTTCGGGCCACTGACTACCTGTAACGACTGTCACAGATCTACAATGATAGCCGGGACCATTGGCTTAACGCGCTTTCCGAGGCACGGAGGAAATGCGGTATATAATGGGAGGTCACCCATCCACAGACCAGCCTAGGCAAGGGCGGCTTAACCTGAAAATTGATCCGCGCGGCTGTTATTATTTAGCCACAAGCTCCTCCCCTTCGGGCAATACAGTTGTGATATTACGATATTGTTTGATGTGTATGTTACTACGCCACTTCATTTTGACGCTTTGCATGTTATACTAGATTTATGTGTATTGTGCACACATTCGAAACTTTAATTGATATTGTCTTAAGATTGCGTGTGTTAGAAGCACGTATCAAGTAATTATTAATATGAACTAAGATGCGCAGTTTGTTCTACTGAGGATTATACTATTAGAATAGATCGTGTAAGTATTTCAGGAATACATACACCCATATAAAAATTGTCTGGAAGCTACAACAAGATATTGGCATTATTGTAGCTGGGATGCTTTACCGCGGATATTGCCCTTTTTTATTACGGATGGGAAATCATCAAATGACCACTCCCGCTCTGGGCGGAGTGGAAGGGAGTGTCAGACTTCTACTGACTAAAACCCATCTATGTTCCTTCTTTGCCCTTTGTGTTCCAGAGCCGCGGTATCTCTTTCGAACAGTCCCGCAGCCCTCGTATATTGCACTCTTGTTACCAACTCATGTTAGTAGTAAATAATAACGTCGTAGTTGTCAGATAGCTGCTAAAATATGTGTAGTGGGGGATATGATAAATTCTAGGTATTAAAGTTTGTTAGGTATATAGGTGGTCGGTTGCTTATAAACAATAGCTTAATAAGCAAAGCTATTTGCCTGTTAACTTTATAGGTTTACTAGCTTATGTCCGCGGCTTCGCCTGCGTGGTGTTCGGTACTGTCCCACGGGATCGTCCAGGTTATAAATTATCTGTGTGCTAGATTTCATCCAAATCCTTTCTGTAGTTTTTGCGTCAAGGCGTAACAAATATTCATCCATCCACCCTCACAAACTTTCGCATTTATAATATTAGTAGGATTCCGTTAGCATGAATTTTCGTACTCCTGAGCACAGCCTTCTCACATCCTTTCCACTTCTCAAGATTTTGTGCTTCTTCTCTCTATTTACGATTACTATATAGGTTATCGTTAATTGAATAACGCGTGCCTTCTTGACATCAAAATAAGTTTTAAAAACTGTTGAGCTAGCGCCAGACATAAAAAAGTAGGTGTAGAAGATCAGCATGTTGCAGTCTGGGGAAGCAATAATACTTATACTTGACGATAACTATTTTATCTTTCGGTATTAGGTGTCGATGTTTTGCCTGTGATAAAAGTAATCTTCAAATAATCGCGAAAACGTATTGCCTCACTGGTGTGATATTTGTTTCCTTGTTTAATATTTATTTACAATAAACGTCATTTATCTTGATAATAATTATAATACATTGATCGTATACATGGACAACACAATAATAATTACTTAATCTACTTTACTCTAGTGTGTTTGCTTTATATTTGGTTATTGCTTCTGTTATGATTAGAAATGTAATTATTTTGTAAAATTCGAACACAATGTAAATTGTTTGATAAATAAATATGGATGAATTTACGACTGTCGCGCTTTACTAGTGGTTCTCCTGGGTTTGGTTCCCGTTTCAGGCAACGGAATTAGATTTTCTATCATGAATTTCTCATTAGCAGCCCGGTGTCAAACTTTGTGCCCGGTTGATGGCAATAGGCTCGTCTTCTATTATAATATGAGGGTTAAACATAACTGGCAAAATGTGGGTGCACTGTTGCCTATTCTTTCATAATTTAGGTACTGAGTTGGTTGAGTTCCTTTTTCCTTCATTGAAAGGTTCACGATTGGCGCAGTGGCTTAGCGATTTGCTGCTGCGCTGCATGTCGCGGGTTCGATCCCCGCACGGAACAAATATTTGTAGGACCTACAGGTAATTGGTTCGGGTCTGGCTGTTTGTGTATGTGATTTAAAATATTTGTAAAGGCAACCACGATACAGAAGAAATTCCTAGTATGGGGCAACGTTTTTTTTTAAAAAAGAAGAAAGTATTTTCAATAGTACAGATGCAGACCTTTCTACTTCCATTTACCGTACACAATTTTCTTTTTGGGTAATTGATTTGGTTTTCGAAAATTGGTGAAATCGTCATCCTTCATAATTATGAGTCAAAAGTCCTCCACTGCCAGACATAGACCTCCCCCAAGTGACACCTGTCACATTGACCATTAGGGAGAATGAGAGTCAGGGTCTTACATAATTCCCTATTAGGTTAAAATGTTTAATTACCTACTAGTTTTTACCCGACTGCCAAGGAAGGGTTATGTTTTTCGCGCGTATCTTGTAAGTTTCTTTCTTTCTTACATAAGGGTTTCAGAAAAACTAAGAATATCAATATGGCAATTTACGATCTACTGAATAATGTAATGCCAAGTGTGGACCATAAAATGCCTGTATGCGCTATATACACTGATATGACGAAAGCATTCGATTACGTGAACTATGACACTCTTATAAATAAACTTTACAAGTACGGCATTAGAGGAAATGTCTTAAATCTGATAAAGTCATACCTTACTAATCGAAAGCAATGCACAGAAGTATCAAGGATATGTGTTAAAACCAAACAAGAACATAAATATCTATCCGGCTGCAGAGAAGTCAAATATGGCGTACCGCAAGGTAGTGTACTTGGACCTTTATTGTTTCTTTTATATATCAATGACTTGCCTCGACAGATTAAACAACCGATGGTATTATTTGCAGACGACAGTACGGCAATAGTAAAATGCGGCATAAAAAATAATTACGTAACCGATATTAATAATACATTGAAAAATATAATAAATTGGCTTAGTAGAAATAATCTAATCATAAACATTCAGAAAACAAAAGTGATGCATTTTCACCAGCGTCTAGGAGCTGAAAATTATGATGTTGAATTTGAGGGACAAAAAGTAGAATCGACAAATGTTACAAAATTCCTTGGTATTCTTATTGATAATAAACTGACCTGGAAACCACATGCAGAGGATGTGTGTAAGAGGTTAAGCAAATCAACGTACGTACTTTATAACCTGGCAAAAAAAGTAAGCATTCGCACAGTGCTGGAAGCTTATCACGGTCTAGTTGCTTCCGTTTTGAGATTCGGAGTTATATTCTGGGGTAACTGTACTGAGAGGGAGAGGATATTCAAAGCCCAAAAACGTTGTTTAAGATCAATGACTAGTCTTAAAAATACCGACAGTTGTGCACCTGTGTTCAAGTCTCTAAAATTACTCACCTTTCCGTCTTTGTATATACTTGAAGTTGCAATATTTGTTAGAACAAACATTCACCTTTTTACTTCAATGGACGCTATTAGAACACGTCCGGGATCTGTTAGATCACAATACAAAAATCTAATGTTTACAGGTAGGTACAAAACAGCATTGTTAAGAAAAAGCTTATTATCAATGGGGCCAGTTATCTATAATAAAATACCTCAGGCCTACAAAGAAGCACCATTAAGCATATTTAAAAAGAGGCTAACATCCTTACTAATAGACAAATGTTATTATTCTGTACAAGATTTCTTGAGTGATAAGAGTTTATAATATTTATTTCCTTTATTTATATTTTTACAAATTTTTAACATTTTTAAATATTCCTTAGAAAAAACAATATAAAAAACATTTAAAAATATAAAAAAAAAATAATAATATTAAATAATAATAATATTTATTATTATTATGTTGTTAATGTGTTCAAGAGTTTAATTTATTATATTATATTTTTATGTAATAAAAGTTAATTATGTACCTCGTGAATGTAGGCAAATTAATCTATTCAATCAATCATTTATCTGTAAATTACGGAATAAAGATTCTTGTTTTTGATGTTTAATTTATTAAGAAGGCTGTAGATTCAAATAACTGTACTCTTTATGTTTTTTTATTTTTTTATTTGATTGTTGTAAAATTGAGTAGATGTAAATATGTTTTTACTTTGCATGCCGTAAGGTAGAGTGTGTTGGAACAGATTTAACAATGCTTACACCATATTTTTTTATACCCACATTCATGGCAAATAAATGATTTCTTTCTTTCTTTCTTTCTTTCTTTGTAAATTTCTTTATTACCTCGTATGTTCCAAATGGCTGGGTGGATTTCGTCGATTACGGGTGTATATTCGAATGGGGTATCGATAGAGTATTGTGTTAATATACCATTGTTAACGAATTCACGTCATTATTCTCTATTAGGGGTGCTGTACACTTGTCCGGGTCGGCACATTTGATTCGGTAGTCTTTGTTGAGCAACAAAACCGAGCCGAAGCAATTACTACACACATTCGGCTTGTTACAACCGGCACAAGTCGAGTGGTTTTTTCCAAAATTTATTTAAAATAGGTACGCCAACTGTAAACTTTTATTGTTTACTGTACCAACATTTAACAATAAAAGTATACAGGGTGTAAACAGACCCTTCACATAGCCGTCAACCAAGCATTCTGTACATCAAACTAAGTAACTTTACGCAAAAATTATTGCTGGGAATCGACTTTTTTTTTGGGGTGAAAAATCACGTGATACGGTAGGACTCGATGGAAAGCACTCAAAGCATTGTGCTGATGGATCGATTGAATAGCATGGGGGTCGTGGAGATGTGTACAGTAAAAATCTTACATTAAAAAAATGTATTTAAAAAAAAACTTGTGCAAAAGTTGGAACTTTGAACCCCAATATCTCCGTAACTAGAAGGTTCTCAGGTATAGTTTAGAACAAAAAAACGATAGCAAAGACGGGGAGAACAAGTGCCTTTCGGATATGTTAAGGGTCTATTTACACCCTTTATACTTAGGTTGGGTTCTTACGTAGGTCCCTTTGCTAGGATCCCCCAGCGACGCCCTACCCGAGGCTCGTACTCCACAGGGGGTGCCTTTAGCGCGCAGTCCCTTAGTTTATAAGATATTTGCCCCTGGCTGGAGGCGTTACACATATAGGATAGTCCGTTTAAGCAGAAGCCAGCCTCATAGACTGATTTGGGAGATGCCATTAAAAAAAAAGTTTTACGTAGATACCAATTACAGGTGTACACAACGTTCTCTTAAGTACAATAAAGCTATATCATCGGAAAGTTATTCAAATAAAATAAATATATCTACATAATAAGGATGATTCTCGAGTAAAAAATATGATTCTATTTCGTCCGTCCGTTAGATTATCGAAAAATTATGGATACGTATTTTTTGTTTTATGAAATCAATAAAAATTGACGAAGATAAAACGCATCAAATAATCGAAGTGTAGGCTTGTAACGTTACTTGTCAGTAAAAAGTGTACCGACAAGTGACGTCACACGAGTATTTGAGGCACTGTATCGTCCTCATTTTTTGTTTACGTGAATAAAGAAAAATACGTATCCAATATTTTTTGGAAATCTATACTACTTATTAGTTTTTTTGGTCATCTACACCCGGCTGTGCCGAAACTGCCGAATTATGACGAACCGAACTATTGTGTAGCACTCCTTATATACAAAAGTTGTATAATTTTATGTTCATTACATATCGTATGGTTTATTACTCTCCCACAATTTTGTTTACCTCATTTCACTCAGACAAGGAACCTATTGGTTTGTGAGAATGTTCTGTCTCTCTCAGAGTAAAGTTATCTAATGTGTAAAACTAATAAACTGATATCAATAAAATTTGTAAAACAAATATTCTGGCTAGCCGATATCGCGTTATCATGAAACTGGGCGGACTTGAATGATTTCCTACAATCGGTTTTTTCGCAGAAATTTGGCATGTTCCATCACATCTGTTTGTAACAATCCTATCTGTTTGTCTCTTACCCTTCCAAGCCTTGATGGCTGAAAACCGATGGCCCGGGGTTTGGATACAGGCTACTTTACTTCTCAGTAGTACGTTCCCGTTGGATATTCTCCAACCCCACACGAGCGAAGGGTATAAACTAGTTGTTAACAAAAAAGAGGTTCCAAACTCTGCTACAGTACTTCCTCAGGCCTTAAAACAAATGTTTCGTCTCTTCCAGGTCTAGAAGTATTCATCAACAAGATAGCTGGCCATCCTTTGGCGCAGAACGAGCGGTGCCTTCACATGTTCCTCCAGGACCCCACCATAGACAAGAGCTACGTCCCCGGCAAGATACGAAACACATAATAGACAATATCGGACACCAGATGCGAGCTTCGAACTTTAAAACCATCCTCCTTGTGTGTGACCGTATATTGGCCTATTTTACCAAAAGGAGGTTCTGAACTCGTGTTATTTTTTCAGCACTATCCTTGTTAAATGTTGGAGTTATGTGTTGTTACAAGTTATGTGTGCGTTCATAATTACAAATTCACGCACACATCGACCTCGTGTGTGACTCTAATAAATGTTTTCACAATTTGCAAGGACTTTAGCAACACAGAATGTTATTTATATCAATGTAAATATGTCCGGTTAGTTTTGCAACAAACGACTGTGCTAAATATAACTCTTATAAAGAATTTAAATAGTAAAAGTACAGTTTTGTGGTAAGATGTAACTAATCATGGACATCGTCAATGGGCCTGCCTGTCTGGTACAAGGAAGACAGTGTCTGTGTTGCAACAATGTGTTCTATAGTAATTAGACAGCTAAAAGACAATATAAGGTATCGAACTTTGTTCATAGGCCAGTTGCAGCAAGTGAGTCGTTTTCAAGTTCCTCCCCGAATGTTATTGCAGTTGTGACCTACAAATCATGACCCTGCCTTCTAGTTTTTGTTAAAATACACAATTTGCAATAATCTTCAGTGATTAAAATAAAAAAGAAACGAATGCAAACTTTTGAGACAACAGATTACACACACAGCATTCCACAGATTATATTTTATAAAAAAAGAAGTAATGCTCTTTTCATTTTCTAAAAATGGAACAGTAAGACTCGAGGTGCATAATGTTTCACAGATAATATTAGAACAAAAATAAGTTATTGTTTAAATTATTGAGCAATATAATTGGAATTGTTGAAATTATTCGTAAATATCGATCAAGCTCATCAGTTGGTCCCTATGTATTGTGGTTTGCCATGTATATTTCGACATGTAATGCATTATAAATCTCATTATTTTAATATCTAATTCATTTTTATAATTTCGTTAAGGAAATTGATTGTATTTATTGTGTGTTACTCTATGGGTAGATGTAAAGATGTGTTAACGGCTGAGCAGTTTTGTATAAAATTGTGATGCGCCGTTAGTGCATTGAAAGAGCGAAAGTTATAAGTAATCTGAATAACATAGATGTAAATTAGTTATAGTTTAAAAAAAAACGTGTTTCTTTGTTTACTGGGGTGAAAAGGAGTTTGGCAATATTATTTATAGAAATTGAAAAGTTTTCAGGCAAGGAATGACACCGAGCTTTTGGTGTACAAAAGTGAAAAATGTTAGCTTTATATCACTAGCTATAAAGTGTGTCCATCACTAGATAATAATCGACTGTTTAGTTACACAGAAGTATAATTTACATGTAATTTCGTTGTACACCAAATAAAATTGGAATACAATGTATTATGTCTATCGTATTAGGATAAATAAATTTGCTATCATGTCATTGCGTGTTTCTATTTGTTAATTGTCGATAGCATTCAGCTATACGCAACGTGATGTTTGGTGAAGTTATTTTTCTTTAGGGCAAAAGACTAGCCAGTCAGGTTCTATTTTCATAACATAGCATAACCTCAGAAACACCGTTACCTAACATTAAAATCATTCTCAGTTGAGAGCGCACTCAGACAGTTGTCCAAAATTGTAAAAGTCATCCACAGATTCGGCAGCCGTAGGCAAACATGTCCGTGACTACCGCCCTACCACCAACGCCAATCACTTCCATATTTGCTCTTTGTGCTCTTTTTTCTTTTCGCTGAACCTATTCAGCGAAAAGAAAAAAGAGCACTATAGCATGCACTCTTTTCGGCGCTCATGGTGGTCCTGTTGAAAGGAGCGTGACTACAACCTTCAAAGTCGTTTTCCTCGAAAACTACTAAGGCACCGATTTTGTTGTTCGATCACTAATTAATTGCATGAGCACCAATTGAGAACTAATTATTTACCAAATATGGAAGCGATTAGCGTTGGTAGTCACGGACAACAAAACAATACTCAAGAGGAGTTCCGGAATGAGGAGACGGTGTTCTTGTTTAGTTGATTTGAACAACTTCGAAGGGTGCCCACCCTTGCGTGACGTGAATTGCGCCCTTCTGTCATCGGAACGACCCGTTCAACGGAACAGTATGTTTACTTCTTATTGGGCATCACTGTCAAAATGACTATGATCTTTATTGCGGTTTCGATAAGGTTGCAGCCAGTGACAAGTCTGCCAAATAACAGTAATCTTTATTCTTATTTATAACATTAAGGTTGTTGCCGCTGATGCTGATTTATTTATTTATTTACCACCAACCATAGCAACATTACAGACCAAGTCCAATACGATGCTAAAACACAATTAAACAACATAAACAGTAAAATTACATTAAAAAGAAATATTAATTAACAATTATAATGGCTATCGTAAAAATATCAATACCCAACCATGACCAAGCTCATAGTTGGACACCCCCTTCACTTATTATTTGTGCCCTTTGAACAAATGTTGGCAGGTTTTGCCCAAATATATCTTCCGATACCGTTATAATATTAATAATACGTGCGGCTCGCGACACAGGGGTAAACTTGAGCAGGTTAGTCCTAGCCGCTGGCACGTCCAACAGTGCGAGTGGCGACGCGCTCCCACGCACCCATCCGGCGCGCGCAGCCGCAGCGCAGCCAGCACCTCGGGGTGGTGCAGGAACCCTAGCAATATGCTCGCCACGTACTTGACTAGCGCCACGTCCCTTCTTACTGCCAGTCTGGTGTACCCAACCATGCCCATGATGGGTTGCTACTGTTAGACGTAAACTGCGAGAGGAATTGCACCCCCCAGTTACGCCATAATATTGCTTTCCAGATGCAAAAAATATTCGGAATAAAAGACATTTTCAAATAAAGTAATAATAACAATTATTTATTATTTAGAGCACCTTACTCAGTCTTGCTGTCAGATAGGAAGCCGCTCCTCTCGTTGGGACTGGAGTCATCTTGGCGCCACAGCTTCTGCCCGCGGATCTCTATCTCTTCATGCCAAGCCTCTTGCGTTTTTCTAGAACGAAGTGATATTATAATTATGAGGGTACAGAAGAGAGGCACTTCTGGAAAACTGCAAATACCAAGTCGAATATTGGAGGATTAACGATGCATCTAAACCTCCAAACGCTAGTATGGTGCTCCTGAACCGAGCGATGTACCAATTGCTGAGCGTTAGAGCAGTGAGTGGAGATTATCCCTGTTGTCCCTGTGTTTGGCACACACTTCACTATAATCAAATTATTTTCTGGGCTGGTGCAAAAGCGGGTGCTCGCTCTTTTTAGCGCCGTTTATACTATTTTTCAATTCAGACTTGCGAGCATGCACCGCGGATTCCGCATCCGCGTTGCGTCGTCACTCAGGACTCACACTAAGAATAGCGTACCGCGCACCTGCAGTTTTCAGTCAGCGGGCTGGTATTAGGGAAGACGTTTTGCAGCATGAGCAGGCAGGGCAGCACGACCACAGAGAGGAACTGGATCTGTTCCGCGGGCTGGTTGATGGAGCGGCGACGGTCCATCATGCTGAGAGGCGTGTAGCCCATTTCGCGCTCGCGGTCGCCCTGGTCATGTGGGATCAGTTTTAAAGGGGGAGAAACTGTATCTAGGTTTCTTTTCAGTCTAGAATAGAAACAAAACAACTGGAGAGAAAGGAATACGATTAAATTCTCTCCCAACAAAATCGTACCTAAATGTGTAGGTAAACGTAAGTAATTAGGCACCTTTTGGGTCATTTTTCCTAATGGACAATCCACTGTACTTTTTAACCTTTGTTTGAGTTTTGATTGGATAGTTCTAACTTAGATTCCGCCTAATGAAACTCAAGACAGCGTAGTAGAAATGATGTTAAGAGCGTTAACATCTTACGGCATTTCATACAAACTTTCACACACTTTCTTTCACTTTTCTTTTTGTTTCGAAATGACTGAACCGATTTTAATGACACTTCGTACACATAAGCAGGATACGATTTGACAGAGAACTTTTCGAAAAATAGTGTTATAGTTAAATTAAGACTGATTCTAGATTTTCCATAGAAACAGAAATTTCCAATTATCTTTTTTTTAAAAAGACATTTCGAAATGTTCTTTGTCAAATCATTAGACTTATGTATCCTGCTTATGCTTACGAAGTTTCATTAAAATCGGTTCAGTCATTTCGAAACAAAATCTCTTGAAAGTTTGTATGAAATGCCGTGAGACGTTAACGCTCTTAAAACTGGGTAATACTACTTCAGTCTTCTCGTGACCACGGTACGCACGAATAGTGAAAATCATGTTAGACTGCAGTCTAAATATGCATTTTTAAAAATGGAATAGGATAAAGAACTTACAGTTTTCGTATTTTTTTACCAAAACCGAGAAAATTTGTTAAAGCATAGCAAACGATCTGTAAATATCATGAACCTGATCATAGAACTCTTGATACACAGCTTCCGCAATTGCCTTCGATACACCGAACGGCTTGCAGCATCCGGACAGATCGCTCGTCGTCATTAGTATACCCTGAAAGTGATGATTTTCATAACTGGGGAGTGTCCCATACATGGTCTCCACACCAGTCGGCCATCGGCCCTTCGACAGACATGGCGAGCCAAGTGCTCTTTACAAACACTGTTTTAAGCTTTCACAGTTTACACCTAAACTTATACTGTCACTTACGGGATATCTTCCGTGATTGTTCATTACTTTGAGCTCCCGATATTCCCGCCCGCGAAACAACACGCGCGCGCCCTCTATCATGGCGCTTGCAACAGCGCCGAAATATCGGGAGCTCAAAATAATGAACAATCACGGAAGATATCCCGGAAGTGACAGTATAAGTTCAGTGCTCTTTACTACCTTTAGCTTACAAACCTTAAGCATTTTCCGATGCGAGGTATCGCTCCAGTCTATCTCGCGGTCTGCCAACAGCGGGCTCAGTTGCGCCCGGATCTGGAAGTAGACCGCCAGGTCCGTGCAAAGGATGTCGTACTTTATCTCCTCTATAATGATGTCCTGTTCTTGTTTCGATACGTTGGCTAGAATTTTCTTATCCTGGAATTAAATGAGTCATAAGTCTCCGCCTTTTTCCACCTTATTTTCGACTGAGAACCCTTACCTATCGTTCATCTGAAATCTGAATTTTGTCGCCAAGCCTAACCTAAACTTAAAGGCGCTTCCTCACGGGGAGCATTCGTCTGTAATGTAGCAATCCCAAATTCGATTGTATACAGAAACATGTGTGAATCTGAACTACACCTTTAAGTTTGATTGGTTTAGCTAGGATGGATAACACACCTGTAATGCCTATGGTATTTCACATTAGCGGTTCCGTTTTGCGAGAGGTTCTTTTGTCCATACATTTACAAGCAAGTAAATCAATGTAGGTACATTACTTCAATCATCTTCTTGGCGAGGTAGAAGTGGTGGTTCTCCAGCATGGAGGTCTTGTACATGCTGGCTAGCGGGTGCTTCACCAGCGTCAGGAAGTTGTTGTTGAAGCCGGGGTGGTCTAGGTCGTGGCACAGACCTGCCAGCATCAGGGCTATTGTCTGCAATCACCAGTTTAACTAAGGGATTGAGTGTGGTGCCTCAACACAAACTACGGTTCATCTCCTGTCCTGCTCTATGTGTTATTCCACCTGCACTTTGAGGGACCTGTCCAAAGCCACCACCGACGCTGTCGAGGTGGCAGAGTTCTGTTCAAACCTAATTTGATTATAAAAAAGGGAATCATCGATACGACACCGCGGGGATCAGCTAGTAATTTATATAGACAGAACTTATCGGCGTGACCATAGCTAACTTTAAGGAAAAGGTAAGTGCGGAAACCAACATAGACCATAGCTAAGTCATTATTTTTGAAGGAAACAGCTGTTTCGTTTTAAATTCTGTATGCAAATTTTATATGTGGGGTTTCGCTTTCGGAATATTGAACACGTGGTAACCGTTTGGGCGTCGATGTCCCTTACACCCTGTATAAAATGACATTTACAAATTTTCACCATTGTTTTAGTCGCCATCCCCATTGGGATTGCATGGCGAAAATCGAAACTAGGTATAGTTACGTACAGAAGAATTTTTGCGTTGAGATTTTGGGATGCAGTGGCCTAATCGGCTCAACCAAGATCCCAATATTCCCA
The DNA here is from genome assembly GCA_963082995.1 of Noctua comes. Classification (NCBI taxonomy): domain Eukaryota; kingdom Metazoa; phylum Arthropoda; class Insecta; order Lepidoptera; family Noctuidae; genus Noctua; species Noctua comes. The sequence goes on along the minus strand of OY720276.1, from coordinate 16,948,575 downwards.
ATACCAAATTCCCGACTTGGCAAAAAAAAAATCTGGCAACGTTGATCCCAACAGTACATTTTGATATAAGTGGGGAAACTTTGTTATTCCATTCGAGGCGGAATTAGCACCCGAGCAGCAGGCGACGGTTTTATGTTTTATTTTCTTGACTTTATTTACTTTTTCAAGTGTTGTTTTGTAATTATTTTGTTTATTACTGTAAATATGAGGACTACGTGGGTCATACTATTATTATTATTTAATTTTTTAGTTTAGTTTCACGATTGTTTGGCAGTTTGAGTACTTTATGCGGCCTACCCAAATGTCCTTTCTTTGGTATTGTTCGTCGTGTCGTTGAGCTCCTTGGATCATGAGTTGAGCTACACGATCACTGACAAATGCTTGCACTGTCTGGACAGGTCCACTCAAATCTGTGTGGTTATTTCTTCAAAAGACCATCTCAGACATTAATCTACATGGTCCTCATATGACTTGAGCAATGTCTGGACTTTAAAAGAGACCGCGACCTCTGAGTTTGTTTCGGATGTTTCTTCTCAGATTAGTCAGGTACGAAACACCGGCCCCATCTAGCTTTAAAACAAAACATGACATGTAAAAGAGTTTGGTAAAGCTAATTGCAGAAATAAATATGATTTATAATTTATGGAGCCGAGAACTGCAGTAACAAATCCCCACGCGTATCTAACGACGTTCTTCAATACACTTTCGAAGAAATAAAATATTAGAACGGAAAGTATTTTTGTCAGGAATTTTAGGAAACTATGATTAAATTTGCTTTTTTTCCGCGCTTTGCTTTCGCCAAGTTGAAGAAGACGCAAAGGTATGATGCCGCTAAACAGCCTAATATTAAAAACAGAAAACTCTAATATTTTTTTTAAATTTAGAACCTAAATAAATGTTAATTTGTTCATAAAAGTAAAAATTAGTTTAAAATAATCATGTTTTTCTATACAACGTGTAACATAATAAACGCAAGATCTCTCGTGTGGTGTCTCAGACCATGAAACTGAACAACTTTTGTTCTATGACTTTTGGAAATTCATAACTTTTTTTAGTTTTACCATACATGTGGATCAGCTGATTGCGTCCGTTCCTATAGAAAGTATTTTTTTTTTTTTGCGAATTTCTAGAACTCGTAAACAAAATTATTTTTCACTTTGTTGTGTTTTTGAAGACGGTTTTATCTTTTGCAAAAAGGTTTTTATTTGTCCATTTTTAGTTGTACTATCCTATAAAAATATTTGCTATGCATTTATTTTACATTGTTAACAATACATTTCATGGTAATAAGCCTATCCCCAATAAAATGGAACTTAACATACCTAACTGACGAAATGTGGGTGTACTGTACACATCTGCGTACCCCCTCAGAGCATACAGGCATTATGTTATGGTGTTGTGTAAACAATAAACATCCAAGCGATTGCAGCAATCACGACAGATTTGCTGTCTATTATTGAAGAGTTCCGTTCCATATCTCCGAAGTCCATGATCAGATCATGACAATATTTCTATGAGACCAACTTGGGAGTATACTCATTCAAACAAACAAACGGCTCAGGCGTCTTCGAGTAATCGGTGAAAATACCTAAAAAGATTCCTTCCAAAAAGGTTGAGAACCTCTCCTCCTTTTTTGAAGTCAGGTTACAAAATAGACAGACGTTTAACGAATTAAGACAATGCCTTTTTTGCCGATAAAGGTGCAGGGTTCCCACCTGCTTAAACCACACGGTCGAGCCGTCGTTACTAGATGAAGGCCTACCTGAACCTAGATCACGAAGAAAAGTTATTAACAGACTCACTTACCTCAGCAAAATCAAAATGTCCGACGTTATTGATGAGGATCAGATACATCGTGTGCGTGAAGCAGTAGGCATGTTCCGCATTATGATACGGGTTATCCCTGTAACATCCTAGCACAGTCAGAACGAAGTCGGCTAATGCGAGTTTGTCGAACGGACGCTGCTGGCAGAAAGACTCGTAGAACATGAACGATACGAGGTGCGGCATGTCTTCTTGGTTGCCTTCACTTATGTGGTAGTCGAAACTGAAATAGGAAAATTACAATAAGGCACCGGTCTGTCCCACCCCCGGTAATAAGTGAGAAGCGAATAGAACTAGAACCTAGAGTCGAGTGTGAACAAACCCACCACCTTCCATGACACCACCGACATCATGCCCTAAGGGCCGAAACATCAAAGAGACGACTGTGGCCATAGGCCGCCTGGATGGATGTGCCAGATGGACGTGCTATCACCGCAGCAGTCGAGTGAGCACAGGAACAGTCGGTGATCGCTCTGCTCTTTTGCTAAGTGGGATCTACAATCTTTTACGTTTGTTGGGATCATAAGGATGGCGTAAATCAAACTCGTGATATGGCAGGGAATAAGTAATTGCTCATTTATTGGTTCCTGCCTTCATTACAATTTTGGATATGCAACTAGTAGCTAGGTTCACCTGCATTCCAATATTTAATTGACCAATGGGAGCACACTAATTTCCATAACTTAAAACAATCTGTTGACAATGGATCTACGATGAACGGGCACCCATCTCGATCTGGCGCGTGCACGTCCTATAGCGTCGTCTGCTCGCACACTATAGACACTACCGACACCGGTGCACATCTCTTGTTTTCTGTTCGTGCGACGATTGTTTACATGTGGCGCGAGTCCCATACGTTTCTTGGATGCAAAAATAATCGCTTCCTCGTTGGCGGTGGGTCAGGGAATCTATCAGTTCTGATTCGCGACTCTCATTTGTAAATAAAAGATAGTTAATGTAACCACTGATCTTATCAAGGCGTGTTTGTTGTGGAGATCAGAAAAACTGTAGCTTCATGTAAAATACTCCTATTTAGTTGCATCTGCTATACTAGAAGCATAACATTGTTGGAAAAAGGGTAGGCAACTGATGATGAAATAAAAGCAGTGAGTATTCATCACACAGATGGCCATCATCTTCATTGAGCTGAGAAGACCAACTATTTCATACAATTGAATCGGAAAGGTCTCGCATTTTTTAATGGAAAACCTTGCGTTTTATACTCTTTTTAAAGTGCTTCTGGTTCTGTCGTAAAAGTTGATCATTAATGAGAGTATCCACAATCACTCCATGACATATTTTGCACTTTTATTCAATCATATCTTGAACTACCCGTGGCGGGACCAAGAACCAATTTAGTGGATATAAAACTTTTTCGTCCTTACCTTTGAAAATTGGCAGGCGGCATCACAACGTTGGTGATGTAGGCTTCCGTAAGCTCCTCCAGGTCGTGGTGGCAAGGCTTCAGGTGTAAGCCCATGAGCTCGGAGTGCACTTTATTTAAGTTCTTCTGCAATTGTTGTTAGTATCAAACTGTTAATTTTGTGTTAGAACGCTGATTACAGTTGGCTGGTTCGAAAACCTGAAGGAGTCATTCAATTCCTAGGTCAGCAGAGTTATGGAATTTCTTAATCAGGAATTTCTTAGTAGAAGACGTCTGACTCTGCGACGATGTCTCAATTTGCTTTTGGAAAAAAGTACCTCGGTTTAGCTCAAATTGTGTCCAGCCAAGCAGAACATGATTCAGAGAGGGCAGATGCGGAACTAAATTTGCTAATACGAACGAGCCGAAGAAAAGTCGAAAATGAGTTATAGATACTTTTTTCGGGTCGCACTTTTTTAACAAATATTTTTGATTCGAATCTGTCGACCTGAATAAGAATGTGTCTAGTATCCTCGTGAAAAGGAGGAGTATTGATAGTGAATCATACATGGAATATCATCTTCTGCTGCATGTTGTAGAAGTGCACGATGAGCGAACAGTAGCTCACGAAGACAGAGAAGATCAGCTCGTCGTCCGAGTCGAACGGCTGTGCGCTGGTCTTGTTCGTCAGTTGGACCACACCTGTGTCACGATAATTACGCTTTTATTATAAGGTTAGACAGCCTAAAGAGCTGACCAGCACTATCAATAGACAAGAGTTGGGTGTGGAAAGGGAGAGGGAAGGTTTTGTCCAGCAGTGAGTCTGCCTGTATTATTATTATACTGTTACGTTGAATGTTTTTCGAGCACATTCTAAATTCTAGATTACTCTACGTTCGAGTGTAGACTGTAGTAGAATGTTACACTAGGATCGGTGGGCATAAAAATAACCATCGGAATTGTGGGAGTAGGCAGTTTGATTTTGGCGATATTATAACGAAGTGACTAGTGTGGTAGGTAATGTGGTAATCAGTGGTGAATTTGTGATTGAGTAAAAATTGATTGGTGGTAAAAATAACATCTTTTGGTGTTAAACTGGTCGTGTTTCAATTTATCCTTTAGGTACTCAGCAGTTTACTACTACTCAGCTTGTAACATTACCATTTAACGACAAATGTCTCCCGCATGGCTTTCAACTATTTCGGTCCCGGGCTAAAGTGGCCCATTGTTTGTTTAGACTTGCTCGACCTGTCATCTTTTTATCAAATACATAAGTATAAAACCCAAACCTGTACCAGTGGATGGAAAAAACTGTCAAAAATGACGATGTAAAAAAGTATCTTTGTTTTATAATCTTTGTTCTTATGGATACAAGAACGAGTCTCTCCTAAGAGTCTCTAGGTTGCCCAAAGTGTTATTGCTTTTCTAACAATTATCTTACCAATAACTCCCTTCTTATCCGTGATAGGCGACACCAAGCAGGATCTAACAACGGTGCCAGTAGTTGGGTCTATCTCTTTAACGAACCGTGGGTCTTTGTAGGCGTCGCCTACATTCAATTTCTCTCCGGTCCGGGCTACATAGCCTGCGGGAGTCTGTTCGGAGCTTAAACTGTGGAAAAGTAAGAAGTGAGGGTAGTTTTAGTCCCAATTATTTTTATACTGGATTTTTATATAGCGGAGAAAGGCCTCTTACATACAGCATTTATCATGGAGTGACTGCTTATCTGACCTTCTCAAGTTACAAAGGTCACGCGATAGCCCTTGGCAGTCTTAATTATCAAGGTGCATCTTGTCAGACCTTTTGCTGAGGTCAGTCCTCGGGTTATCCTATTAGCTATACCCTTCAGTACTCATCGACTAACTTGACTTTAAGCTTCTTCCTCGGCATAGTGCTCTTCTCGCTGGACCAGCCGTCGTCCCACATGTCAGCCTGAATGAAATCTCCGAGATGGTCCTTGTCGAGTATGTAGAAACTGCTGCGCATCGCGCCCACGAATGATTTTACAATCGTCTGTGGAAATTGGCAGGTGTTTAAAATTTCTCCCAGTACTATAGTTAAAGAAAGTAAGAATTAAGTTTTTTTAAGAGTGAAGAGTGTGTTAAGTAAACGACGATATAGCAAGAAGATGTTCACTATTGAGTTAGCAACTAATAGAGAAGTATACAAGAAATACGGGGTGTGTCGACCCCAAATAAATTGGGATAAGGCAGACTATGAATGATGATAATGGCTGAAGTCAGGAATCAGCTACGGGAAAATAATCTTACATACATTTTGTAGCCCGCTCCGGGTCGTCAAAGCGCTGATGTCGAATAGGCCTGTAATGCCATGACGAAGCAAATAGCTCCAAATAAAGCATAGATTTCAAGAAATAGAAGTTCTCTGTAAGATGTAAGCATTCTGGACTGCTGGTATCATGCTGAAGTTATAGTCGTTGCCGAAAATAAACTTTTGATAAAGATAAGTATCGGTGCAGCCAGTTCTCACCATCATATCAGTCAGCATAGTATCAATGGAAGCCTTATCACAGAAGTAGTTCTGCAGCAACGCACGAAGTTCCGTGTTGAGGTGAGCAGTCTTCTGGAGAACGACTCTCGCTTGGGCCTGGTGCACTGCCGCGCCTGCCCAGCAAGCCACGCTCACCACTGTGTATACTACGCTCTGGAAATGAGATCATCGTCATCATCATCAGCCTACAACAGTCTACGTCCCGGTTTCCTTCCAGTTTAACGTCCACAACCGTACAAGCTTCCACTTATCACAGGAAAGACCAGAAACGTGATGTGACTTTCAACCAATGTAATTGGTGGTTTCGCTCACGTGTCCTCTCCGCTCTGCTCCTCTCCAATTTGGTGGAGACTAGGTCTATTGGACGACATAGGTAGTTCTCTACAATCCCACGTTATTCTGGGACCACAGCGACTATAATCCAGATTTCATCAGCCGGTGGAAACTGGAGTAGCTGGAGAGCTGGGAGTAGTGGATTTAGTGATGATATTTGCAAAGTCGCTACCCTTCAAAGATCGTCTCTCCATCTAGCCTGCGGTCTTCCCTACGAAAAATTCTTGTAGGAACAGTTTAAGTATGTGCTCTGAAGTTATTACTACCTATTATTACACCGTTTTTATCAATCAGATAACTGTATAATGTTGTGATGTTACCATATTCAGGAGGACACTATGGTCACTATGGAGTCTGGAATCGGTGTAGGTAAATACTATAGCGGGGAACATGTATTACCCTCAGATACAACTATATGTAAATGTTTTCTTAACGAAAAAACTTCTCACATCATCATAAGTCTTGGCATAAGTCCGGTACAGCTCTAACACAGCATAACAGTCTCCATCAGGTTTGACAACCGGCATGCAGAGCGCCACCTTCGCGTCGATCCAGCGGAGACCTTCAGAGAACCGTCGGTCTCGCTGCACATCTTCAAGCAAGAGGAACTCTTTGGTGTAAGCCACATGACCTGCTGCTGTTCTGCCTTCACCTTTGTGCAAAAATAAAAAGGATTACTTCTCGGTAGAATTTTTTTATGGTTTTTAACTGTATGAACAGTCAAAAAGTGAGAGTTGATAGTCGTGAGTTCAAAAACAGGCACACATTTCTAACGCCACTTCGTGGACTGGCTGACTGCAAAATTTTTAATAGGTATGTCATAAGATAGTCTCCGTACCCATCTTGTGTTCAGTTTGTAGCCAATACGAGATGAGAAAAGCAGAAATACTTACAAATAGTTATATTTACTTCGTGCCTTTCTGGATTGTCCGTGTCTGGATGCAACAGCACTATCTCATTCTTCATTTTGTCCACTATGTAAACGAATACGCCTGTAACATATCAAAATATAAATACCTACTATAACAATCCCGTTAGAGCCACGCTGTGGTCCTTTGCGTTATTCTTTTGGGTTATATTTTTTGCCTTTAAAAGCGGTAAAACTAAAGTTACAATAACAATTTCGAAATCTTACCTAAGGGTGCTGTCATGAGGTGCGTTGTCAGAATTCCTCCACGTGTGCCTGATGGCTGCCGGTCCCTCTCGATACGTCTGGAGGGAATAGCAGTTGCTGGGCCGGTGCACCCTGGGCGTGGGCAGTATCCTTCCCCGAGGAATGGGAAGAGATTCTTATTCCTCGGGGAATGTTACTGTCCATGGCTTATATTCTGACATGGGAGGGGTCCATCTTGGACCAAGGGGGCGTTGCTCCGCGTGGCCCTCTGAAAAGCAGAGGGCAAAGCGGAGGGGCAAGGGTGGGCTCGGTGTGCACTTACCCTGCCTCCGAGCAGACAGTGAAGGACGCAGTTATTCATTCCGCGTCCGGCTGTAGTGATCACACTACAGCCGGACGCGGAAAAGAGGGGCGTGACCTATCGCGACGTGCTCGCTAAGGCGAAGGCGACGGTGGATCTCGGGGAGCTCGGGATCACCGGGGGCCTCAGGCTTAGGGTCAACGCAACAGGGGCTCGAGTGCTAGAGATCCTCGGCGAAACCCGTGGCTCGTCCGCTGACGCTCTGGCTGAAAAGCTTAGAGTGTCCCTAAATGCGGACGAGGCCCGAGTGTCCAGGCCCGTCAAATGCGCAGACCTGCGCATCCTGGGTCTGGACGACTCGGTGACCGAGGAGGAGGTGGTGGCCGCCGTCACCAGGACTGGTGGGTACCCGAGCAGGTCAAGGCAGGCACCTTACGTCCGGACCTGTCGGGCATGCGATCCGTAACGGTAAGCTGCCCTGTGACGGCGGCGAAAGCCATTGTGGGGGGCCGAAGGCTCTTGGTGGGCTGGGTGTCGGCGCAGGTGAAGCTGCTGGAACCCAGACCTCTGAGGTGCTTCCGCTGCCATGTGGGGAACCACGTGTCGGTCCGGTGCGCCTCGGAGGTGGACCGCAGTGACCATTGCTTCCGTTGCAGCCAGCCTGGTCACATGGCCGCGGCTTGCTCCGCCGCGCCGCACTGCGCCGTATGTGCGGCAGCTGGCAAGCCGGCCGATCACCGGGCAGGGAGCAAGGCCTGCGGTACACCCGCCAAGGCCAGGGGCAAGGGAAGGCCGTCCACCACTACCACTGCCAAAACCCCCACCGTCGCCACCACCGCAGCCGCCGCCACTCTCACCGCCTTGCCGCCACTGCTGCAACTTCCGCAGCGGAACCCTCGCAGGGGGCCCGGGAGGGGGCTGAAATGGAGTGCCAATAACGGCCCCACTACGCCTTCTCCAGGCGAACCACTGCGTCTGCGCTCAGGATCTGTTGTTCCAGAGCAGTCCCGCCCAGGGATGACTGGGTGGAGGACCGTAGCGGCTCAGTGACCATAATTGCGTCAGCCGCCGCCGGTACCCCGACCCTTGAGAGTGTCAGGAAGGGTCAGGGGTGCGTAGCAGCACGGTTCGGGGAGATCGTAGTAGTGGGAGTCTACTTCTCCCCGAGCCGAACTCTCGCCGAGTTCCACAACTCCCTCACGGAGTTGAGTGTCGTCATCGGAAGCCATTCCCTCCCCAGTCCTCCAATGCCAAGAACTTGGCTTGGGGTTCTAGTTACACGGACGCGCGGGGTAGCATGGTGGAGGACAGGGCTCTGGAGACAGGCCTGGTCGTCCTAAATCGGGGTTCTGTCCCCACGTGCGTGCGGATGCGGGGCGAGTTGGTGGTGGACATCTCGTTCGCTAGCCCCGCTCTGTCGCCGCGTGTCGTTGACTGGCGCGTCATGGAAGGGGTGGACACCTATTCCGACCACCGGTACATCCGGTTCGACGTCTCCACCCAGACCTCAAGCGCGCCGGTCCTACAGGCCCCGAGTGGTCCGCGATGGGCGCTGAAGCAGCTGGACCGGGAGCTTCTCCTGGAAGCCTCGACCGTGCAGGCCTGGGTGTCATCACCGCGAGGAGATGCTGGAGTCTCTGAACGGAGATCCGTGTGGGCGCCCTTACAAGATGGTGCGGAACAAACTCCGCACCCGGGCCCCCCCGCTGACGCAGAGTCTCCGGCCTGAGCTCGTGGAGGACGTGGTGAGCGCTTTGTTCCCTTCGCGAGGGGAGCATCCTCCCCCGCCTATGGCTCCGCCGCCGCGTGCGGTGCCGGAAGCGGATCACACCGATGTCGATGACGACGTTCCGGAGGTGACTGGGGTAGACCTGAGGGCGGCTAAGGGTGGCGTTACGCAGGCTGAAAGCCAGAAATACCGCCCCGGGACCCGATGGCTTGCCTGGCAAAGCCTGGGTCCTGGCTTCTGAGGCTCTCGGGCCCCTACTGGAAGGGCTCCTAAGCGCATGCTTGGAGAGAGGCCAGTTCCCGCTTCGTTGGAAGACGGGGAAGCAGGTCCTTATCCGAAAGCCAGGACGCCCTGCGGACTCTCCGTCCGCATACCGGCCCATCGTCTTGCTCGACGAGGTGGGCAAGCTCTTTGAAAGAGTCATTGGCAACCGCCTCGCCGGGCACCTTGTGGGGATGGGGCCGGATCTTGCGGAACAACAATTTGGTTTCCGCAAGGGGCGCTCGACGGTGGACGCCATCATGCGCGTGAGAGCCCTCACGACGGGGGACGCGGTGTCCCGGGGCGGGGTCGTCTTGGCGGTGTCTCTTGACATGCCAACGCCTTCAACTCCATGCCTCCAACGTCGTGTGGTCGGGGACTACCTGACGGATAGGGCCATCATCTACCTCGGTCGGAGCGGAGAATGGAATCAGCGAGAGATGTCGTGCGGTGTTCCACAGGGATCGGTTCTGGGACAGGCCTTGTCCCGCTTGGGCGGAGCACCGTCGTGTCCTCGTAGCGGCAATTAGTGGCAGCGATCTCTCGCGTCCGGCCCTGGTTCAAGCCATGGTCCGGAGCGAGAGGGAATGGGAAACCGTCACCTCCTTCTGCGAAGCAGTCATGCTAGTGAAGGAGGTGGCGGAACGTGAGAGGGAAAGAACCTCACGTCCCAGCCGCCGCGGGAGACGCCCTGGGCGTCGGGGGTCACGTGGTGGCTCCCGGCCACCGTAGGCGCGGGCCTGTGGACGGCGAGCTATGGGCTAGCTCGCCGTCCGGCCGTCTTATGACGACAGGCCGTGTCGACGGCGCGTTCGTGTTCCACGCGCGCCTCAAAGAGATGTCAGCAATGATGTAGGGGCCTGCAAGGGCCGATGCCTGCCAGGGCTGCGGGACTGTTCGAAAGAGATACCGTGGCCCTGGAACATAAAGGGCAAAGAAGGAACATGGATGGGTTTTAGTCAGTACAAGTCTGACACTCCCTTCCGCTCCGCCCAGAGTGGCGGGGGGTCATTTGATGATTTCCCATTCGAAAAAAAAGGGTGCTGTCATACTGTGGTCTCCATAGACGTCGGTGACGACCCTCAAAAACAGGTATCTAGGCTGTCGATCTGACTTCACGCTCAAGTCCTTCTGATTAAGTATCCACTGTCATCCGCGTATAGCAGTCTACTGCTGGCCTCTCGAATCGCACGCTATTCATCTCGATTCTCGGCAACTTTCATCCTGCTGCCACCAGCCACCCTGCAAAAATCCTCAGCGAAGGATCGCCGCTCCACCAAGCCTGAGAGCATTCTACTATCCTGTTTATCTTCATTGTCTGCTAAACAACATTGCTGTGCGTGCTTTTAAAGGATACCTAAAGAATCCTGTATTTAGCTACATAATATTCAGTGATTACCAGAACTTTCGGTGACAGTCCTTAATACCATGGCAGTTTCGTACAGAAGCGACTCCAGATCTACCGTATCTTCCAAGAAGACGTTGAACCTGTTCAAATCGAGGTACCGTCCAGCTATCTCTTCCTCTTCTTTCAGGCCTGCATTTAAATATAGAACGGTTGGTAGTAACATTTTAGATTTTCCTGTCCATGACTGTCAGATCTCCTTTAGCAAAATTTATCGTTTTTTTTTACGCTTTTTGCAGCATTGCAAAAATACTGGTTCAGTGGTTCAAAGAACCGGGCATATGTCGCGTGTTTTCAGTCCCGGGGGACCAGAGAGTAATCTCGGAGGCGGTTATTCAGATCTAAATTCACTATTGATTCAAGGATTTTATTCATTTGCTGTAGGAACCTAAGATTTAATCATAACGTTGTACTTGTATAATACACTGTAATCCACTATACACTTGATGTTACGTCTTCACTCGACGAGTGCTCAAACTCGACTGCCACGCTCCCAAGCGAACATAACCAAGTAATCTACCGTTTGACAGCTGATAGCTGTCAACCGGCAAAAGTCAGTTTAACATCTAAACAACTATTATTCAGTGTTATTTCACTTGGGCACATAGTGCCAACCTTACAAAATAAAATTCGGAACAAATACGCGACTAATAAAATAAATAATATTGAGAGCATTACATAAGATTAATATTACTAAACAAAATAATAACAATAGCTAACACTTGTGTTCACTGTACATACATATAGTTCTGTTCAAACGTTATGGCTACTTGAAAGTTAGCTGCAAGAGACGGTCTGTGCACTATACAGTCAAGACGATGCGTCCTCTGCGCCCCGCTGATACCTAAAATTGATGTCTGCGCAGCTTAACGTTACATGTTCCGAGCCGCCACATTGTTCGTACTAAGCTTGGCGTCGGACGTGTTGTACATTGCGTGGACCCTATCCATACCTACCCACATTTTTATTATAAATTCGAAAGTATTACTGTCTGCCTGTAACCATTCCAGGGCTTAACGGCTGAAAGGATTTCGACATAATTTAACACACAGGTAGACCTGGGCAAGGCTAGTCACTTATATCTGTACATTAACCTAGGATGCTGTAATTTTTATTGTAGATTTCTACTAATAAAAGAAAACGATTTGCCAAATTTCAATCGTCGGAAATGAATAGTTTCGGAGATATTAATTATAGAAATATTGATGGCATTGTATTGAAAACGACGACATTTCACACCACAGATTATTTTGGCATAGAGTATAACGTACGTGTGGAATGTGCAGTGAGCAAAGCACACATAATACTATTAAAAAAAACTGACACTACAGAGTTGGTTCAAATGTGCGTGTAATTTAAAAGTAAATGTGGCCTTACAACGAACTTGAATTCAAAACCGACTTTGTCAACCCCGACACGCCGTGGTATTGGTGTCCTACCCCTAGAGTGTTTTTTAGAGCCCGGAGGCGCGGAGGGAGGGCAGCCGCCGCCTGCCGTAACAAAGGCGCGGGCCTGTGATATGTGTGTGAGAATTAGTAATGTTACAGATTTTAAAGCTTGTATTAGTATAACCCAAAAATTATTATTTCCCTTTTAAAAAAAATCATTAAAAAAAACTATGCACTTCCAACAAATTTCCCCCCCCACCCTCAGAGGGTTCCTGTGACCCTCCCCTCCCTTTCCTCCCATCCCCCTCCCCCTACCTACATGTACTTATATAAGTGACCTTCCCGCAAGTGAAGCCGCTGGATGAAGCTAGTATAGTCTGAAAAGTACCTTTCCGTTCTATTTGAGCATAAGGTGCTATGACCCTCCTGGTCACCTTGTCAAGTTTTTCAGAAGGCACCAAGAAATGCGACTGCGTCTGAGCAATGGCAATAGACTCTCTGTCTCTAGACTTTGAAGATGCTAACCTTTTCGGTATCATGATTGTATATATTTTAAAGACTCGATTCTAAAATAAATTCCAAATTATTGATAAAGTTTGTTAAAATAAAACGCGTTCTTGTAGCTGTAAATCACAGCTGTCAGTTCACTTTTCGAAAATATTATATTATGTCATTTGCTTGTTGTAGGCCAGTGCGCTTACATATCAAACTGTTTGCTTTATCATTCAAAAGTCCCAAAGTAATCTCTATTTCTGCATTCCCAATTTACGTACTTCCCAACAGGTTAAAAACGGTTCAAAAAGTAAACAAATATGAAAAATAACTTTAAAACTAACCACAAATAAGGTTCAGTTTGGGTTGCAACTTCAAAAATTTCTATCATACTTTCCCATAATACATAGTTGATGACATAATTTTAAGCAGGGATCTGAATAGACTCAATGTACCATCGCCAGCACATCAAGTTATCACAAACTCAAATTTCTCAAATTTGATGCGCTGGCGACTGTAAAATGTAATCATTTCATTAAAGGCGCAAGCCTCAGCATTACCACCTCAGCAGTGAGTGAGGTGACCCGAGAATAACTGCACAACCCGTGTCTAACGTTACAATTGGTAACAATGTTACGACACGGCGACGTAAATTAGAAACCAAATGTTACTGTGTCGACTCTTCCCCATTTTTAGTTGCAGCGACTTAACAAACGCGGAACATCGACGAGAAAATCAAGAGGGGTGCCTTTAGCGCGCAGTCGCTTAGTTTATAAGATACTTGCCCCTGGCTGGAGGCCTTACACATATAGGATAGTCCGTTTAAGCAGAAGCCAGCCTCATAGACTGAATTGGGATATGCCATTAAAAAAAAAAGTTTTACGTAGATACCAATTACAGGTGTACACAACGTTCTCTTAAGTACAATAAAGCTATATCATCGTAAAGTTATACAAATAAAATAAATATATCTACATAATAAGGATGATTCTCGAGTAAAAAAACATGAATTTGTAAATTTCTTTACCGATATACCGTTAAAAACTACGGAGGCTCTTAATTCCTCTCCTGAAGTCTCAATGGGTTTATTAAAGGCGAATGTGTCTGGCTGCCTGGCTAAATTTAAATTTAAACACATAAACCCTATGATAGTTATTAAAGCTTTCCGGCAAATAAAAGTCAAACTGACCGAAGATCTTTGGGGAATGTCTATCAGAGTTTGTACATCCATAGTTGAGACTATTGCACCATACTTAGCTTTAATTTTTAATTTGTGTGTAGACCAAGGAGTTTTCCCTGATCTAATGAAATACAGTAAAGTCATACCTCTGTTCAAATCCGGAGATAGTAAAGATATAATTATAGACCTGTATCCGTGTTGCCAGTTTTTAGCAAGGTTGAAAAAGCTAATGCTGAATCAAATTCTCAATCATTTTAACACCAACAGAATCTTACACGATCAACAGTATGGTTTCACCAAGGGACGTTGTACAACTGACGCCGGTGTAACCTTATTAAAGCATTTTTACTGCGTGGGAAGAGTCCCAAGACGCCATAGGAATATTATGTGACCTGTCCAAAGCATTTGATTCCGTAAATCACGACACATTACTTTTGAAACTTGAGCATTACGGACTAGGTAAACTTGCACTTAGTTTGATAAAATCTTATTTGAATGATAGACAACAACAAGTTCAAATAAATGGTATTAATTCACAGGGTTTACAAGTAAAAATGGGGGTTCCACAAGGCTCAATATTGGGTCCTTTCCTCTTTTTAGTGTATATGAACGATCTACCCTATTGAAAAACCAACCTCATAATATGGTGTTATTCGCTGATGACACTTCCCTAATTTTTAAGATGAATCAAAATCTAGATGACGTGAATAATGCCCTACTTCAGGTCCATAACTGATTCACAGCAAACAATTTAGTGTTCAATGAAAAAAAAAACGAAATGCATAGGATTTGCTTTACCGAATGTTAAAAGTAGCGATTGTGATATAGTATTGAATAAAGAGAAGCTTGAATTTGTAGATAAAACAGTTTTCCTGGGGATTACGCTTGATTCAAGGCTACAATGGGGTTCTCATTTAACATCTCTTGCGGGGCGGCTAAGTTCAGCAGCATATGCTATAAGAAAAATCCGTCAATATACTGATGTAGATACCGCTAGACTGGTCTATTTTCGTTACTTTCATAGTATACTGTCTTATGGCATTTTGCTATGGGGACGGGCTGCATACATTGAGTCTATATTTATTCTGCAAAAAAGAGCCATCAGAGCCATATATAATCTTCGTAGGCGTGATTCTCTAAGGGAACTGTTTAAGGAAATTAACATCATGATGGTACATTCTCAATAAATCTACGAAAACATAATGTAAGTAAGAAAAAAATCTACATCTTTTTAATAAAAGAGGTGACAGACACAATTACAGTACTAGAAAAAGAGAACAATTAGTTCAGCCAGGCTTCAGACTCGCTAAAGTAGACTCATCTTTCATGGGGTACTGTTTGAGATGCTGTAATAAAATTCCACAAAGTATTCTTGAACTGAATGAAACGAAATTTAAAACATGCATTAAACGCACACTGTGTAGGCAAGCATATTACAAGTTGGACGATTATATCATTGATAAAAATGCTTGCTCCATAAGGACAGGGGCGCATAAATGGATAGCATTAAAGGGCGCATAAATGGATAGCATTAAATATCCCTATCACCTGCGCTCTTGATGATTTATTTACTGCATCAGTGAGTGGGGTACACGTGGCTGAGTTTTGGGCTAAACATATTTAAACTTTTTGCCATCGAAACGCTAAGAAGCATTAAATAGTATGTTGGAGCTGCTGAAGATTGTACAACTATCTTTGCATTGTATAAATTCAATCTCTTTAGTATTATATAGCCGCACAATATGGGTTCGAGCTGGAATAGTTTCCAGCTCGAACCGAAAAGAAAAAAGAGCCGAAAAGAGCTACAACAACTTCGAAGGGTGGGTAGATGTGAATTGCGCCCTTCTGTCATCGGAACGACCCGTTCAACGGAAACAGTATGTTTACTTCTTATTGGTCATCACTGCCGAAATGACTATGATTTTTATTGCGGTTTCGATAAGGTTGCAGCCAGTGACAAGTCTGCCAAATAACAGTAATCTTTATTCTTATTTATAACATTAAGGTTGTTGCGGCTGATGCTGATGGGTTGCTACTGTCAGACGTAAACTGCGAGAGGAATTGCACCCCCCAGTTACGCCATAATATTGCTTTCCAGATGCAAAAACTACTCGGAATAAAAGACATTTTCAAATTAAGTAATAATAACAATTATTTATTATTTAGAGCACCTTGCTCAGTCTTGCTGTCAGATAGGAAGCCGCTCCTCTCGTTGGGACTGGAGTCATCTTGGCGCCACAGCTTCTGCCCGCGGATCTCTATCTCTTCATGCCAAGCCTCTTGCGTTTTTCTAGAACGAAGTGATATTATAATTATGAGGGTACAGAAGAGAGGCACTTCTGGAAAACTGCAAATACCAAGTCGAATATTGGAGGATTAACGATGCATCTAAACCTCCAAACGCTAGTATGGTGCTCCTGAACCGAGCGATGTACCAATTGCTGAGCGTTAGAGCAGTGAGTGGAGATTATCCCTGTTGTCCCTGTGTTTGGCACACACTTCATTATAATCAAATTGTTTTCTGGGCTGGTGCAAAAGCGGGTGCTCGCTCTTTTTAGCGCCGCTTATACTATTTTTCAATTCAGACTTGCGAGCATGCACCGCGGATTCCGCATCCGCGTTGCGTCGTCACTCAGGACTCACACTAAGAATGGCGTACCGCGCACCTGCAGTTTTCAGTCAGCGGGCTGGTATTAGGGAAGACGTTTTGCAGCATGAGCAGGCAGGGCAGCACGACCACAGAGAGGAACTGGATCTGTTCCGCGGGCTGGTTGATGGAGCGGCGACGGTCCATCATGCTGAGAGGCGTGTAGCCCATTTCGCGCTCGCGGTCGCCCTGGTCATGTGGGATCAGTTTTAAAGGGGGAGAAACTGTATCTAGGTTTCTTTTCAGTCTAGAATAGAAACAAAACAACTGGAGAAAAAGGAATACGATTAAATTCTCTCCCAACAAAATCTTACCTAAATGTGTAGGTAAACGTAAGTAATTAGGCACCTTTTGGGTCATTTTTCCTAATGGACAATCCATTGTACTTTTTAACCTTTGTTTGAGTTTTGATTGGATAGTTCTAACTTAGATTTCGCCGAATGAAACTCAAGACAGCATAGAAATGATGTTAAGAGTTTACCTACTTCGGTCTTCTCGTGACCACGGTACGCACGAATAGTGAAAATCATGTTAGACTGCAGTCTAAATATGCATTCGCAAAAATGGAATAGGATAAAGAACTTACAGTTTTCGTATTTTTTTACCAAAACCGAGAAAATTTGTTAAAAGCACTTAATATCAAACGATCTGTAAATATCATGAACCTGATCATAGAACTCTTGATACACAGCTTCCGCAATTGCCTTCGATACACCGAACGGCTTGCAGCATCCGGATAGATCGCTCGTCGTCATTAGTATACCCTGAAAGTGATGATTTTCATAAGTGGGGAGTGTCCCATACACGGTCTCCACTCCAGTCGGCCATCGGCCCTTCGACAGACATGGCGAGCCAAGTGCTCTTTACAAACACTGTTTTAAGCTTTCACAGTTTACACCTAAACTTATACTGTCACTTCCGGGAGATCTTCCGTGATTGTTCATTACTTTGAGCTCCCGATATTCCCGCCCGCGAAACAACACGCGCGCGCCCTCGATCATGGCGCTTGCAACAGCGCCGAAATATCGGGAGCTCAAAATAATGAACAATCACGGAAGATATCCCGGAAGTGAAATTATAAGTTCAGTGCTCTTTACTACCTTTAGCTTACAAACCTTAAGCATTCTCCGATGCGAGGTATCGCTCCAGTCTATCTCGCGGTCTGCCAACAGCGGGCTCAGTTGCGCCCGGATCTGGAAGAAGACCGCCAGGTCCGTGCACAGGATGTCGTACTTTATCTCCTCTATAATGGTGTCCTGTTCTTGTTTCGATACGTTGGCTAGAATTTTCTTATCCTGGAATTAAATGAGTCATTAGTCGTCTCTTTTTCCACCTTATTTTCGACTGAGAACCCTTACCTATCGTTCATCTGAAATCTGAATTTTGTCGCCAAGCCTAACCTAAACTTAAACGCGCTTCCTCACGGGCAGCATTCGTCTGTAACAATCCCAAATTCGACTGTATACAGAAACATGTGAATCTGAACTACACCTTTAAGTTTGATTGGTTTGGATGGATAACGCACCTGTAATGCCTATGGTATTTCACATTAGCGGTTCCGTTTTCCGAGAGGTTTTTTTGTCTATACATTTATTAGCAAGTAAATCAATGTAGGTAAATTACCTCAATAATCTTCTTGGCGAGGTAGAAGTGGTGGTTCTCCAGCATGGAGGTCTTGTACATGCTGGCTAGCGGGTGCTTCACCAGCGTCAGGAAGTTATTGTTGAAGCCGGGGTGATCTAGGTCGTGGCACAGACCTGCTAGCATCAGGGCTATTGTCTGCAATGACCAGTTTAACTAAGGGTTTGAGTGTGGTGCCTCAACACAAACTACGGTTCATCTCCTGTCCTGCTCTATGTGTCATTCCACCTGCACATTGAGGTACCTGTCCGAAGCCACTACCAACGCTGTCGAGGTGGCAGAGTTCTGTTCAAAGCTAATTTGATTATAAAAAAGGGAATCATCGATACAACAAAGAAAAAGAAGAAGGTGAACTATCAAGTTCTACGAGCGTAGGTACACAATGTCTATTTAGACTCGAAGCGGTGATGTCAAGCATTTCAAATAATTTATATAGACAGAACTTATCGGCGTGACCATAGTTACTTTAAGGACTAGGTAAGTGCATAAACCGACATAGGCCATAGCTAAGCCATAATTTTTGTAGGAAACAGCTGTTTCTTTTTAAATTCTGTATGCAAATTTTAGAAAGTATATTTGTCAGGAATTATTAGGAAACTATGATTAAATTTGCGTTTTTGCCGCGCTTTGCTTTCGCCAGGTTGAAGAAGACGCAAAGGTATGATGCCACTAAACAGCCTAATATTAAAAACAGAAAATTCATTTTTTTTTTTTTAATTTGAAACATAAATAAATGTTAATTTGTTCATAAAAGTAAATATTGGTTTAAAATAATCATGTTTTTTATGATATTCTATTGGCATGTATTTATTATTATTATGAAATTCATTTATTCAGGTACCCATCGCCATTAATCACAGTATAAACACAATTTAAGTGATCGTTTTAATTTTGCAAAAACGGCAAGCAAAAAAGTGTAAAGGATCATCTTTTTTAATGATTGAGCCTCTTTTTTTTGAGACATAAAATAAATCAAATCAATCGATTTTTTAATCTGTTTAGAACTACGCAAAAAATGTTTGATATTACGTCTGATAATAACTTGTTGTGTCCCAAAACTAAGAGAAATGAGCATTAAATATTTTGACAGTTTTATATAATCCGAATTATCTTTTTTGTCTTTTTAAATTTCAATTTCACCCAGAAGTCAAGGTCGAACACAATAAATTTAAGTTGTGGATAGACACATTAGGAATAAAATCAACAAAAAGGTAAATATCAAAATGTTGTAATAAGGCGTAGTCGACGTAGCCTCGCTACGCGGGGCTCCTATTTCTGTCTGAAGGGTTTACCACTTTACAGTAACCGGAGTCGGGGTGCCCCAAATACCCAGCTCACTTTGCTCGCTCTTGCCAAAAAGACCAATAAGTAAAAAAGAGGATCAAATATGATTTTTGTATACCAAATATTAATTAAGTATATCAATTCATAAATATTAAACATAAAAAAATACATTATTTATTTTTAAAAGTGCTCATCTATACTTACTAATATTGTAAAGCTGAAGAGTTTGTTTGTTTGTTTGGTTGAACGCGGTAAACTCAAGAACTACGGCTTCAAATTGAAAAATTATTTTAGTGCTGGATAGCCCATTTATCGAGGAAGGCTATAGGCTATAATTATCACGCTAATAACTTAGGTGGGTGAGCAATATTGCATTATGTCCATATTCTTCAGCTGTTTGACAACGGTTTGACAACTGACAACTGTCATGGCATGCATTAGAAGAGAACAGCTATTTTAGACCATTTGTCACCGAAGTAAGTAGCCCGAAGGTGTCAGCGGCCGCCCTGTGAACAGTGGTTTGCAAGTTCGAGCCTCAGCTAAGTTATTTTGTTTTTGTATTTATTTCGATTTTTTTAATGCTGTAAGCATGGTGCAAGTTCGATCCCCAGGCGATTTTCACTTTTTGTAAATTGGTATGTAGTTTTTTTTTAACAATTCAAACGATTTTTCATTGTAATCGGTGCTCTCTACTAAAAAGATATATGTGTCTCCGGGTATCATCACGCGTGTGTAAATTATAAAACCCATGTGGTTAGATTCAATGCACACATATTGTGCATAACTTAGAGAAGGTTTAAGGTTTCGTTTCATTGTAATCGGTGCTCTCTATCAAAAGATGTATGAATTTAAAGTGTTCAAGAAGAACTTACATACATGCAACGACATCTTTTGAACCAAAATGGTACTAATGAATAAAATGTGCTCACAAGATAACTTTTAAATCGACTGGCCAGTTTTTTTTTTAAGTTATGATAGCAAAAGGTTCTATAGATTAAACTTAACTAGAGTATGACTTTTATCGAAGGTCTGACGAAGAAGATAAAAGGCAATTGCAAGTGGTCCTCAAGAGTTTACAGCATCTATATCGTGTTTGGGCTCACTTTATGCACCATGATGAGAACTTTAGACCTAGCTGGAGTATGACTGTCATCGACGGTCTAACGATGGAGACATAAGGCAGTCGCAAGAGGTCCTCAACAGTTTACAGTAGCTTATATTGTTATTGGGCTCATTTCGAACACCTTGATGAGGACTTTAGACCTAGCTGTGGAGTATGACTGTCATAGAAGGTTTGACGATGGAGACGGAAGGCAGTCGCAAGAGGTCCTCAACAGTTAACAGCATCTATATCGTGTTTGGGCTCATTTCATGCGTATTGATGAGAACTTTAGACCTAGCTGGACTATGACTGTCATCGATGGTCTAACGATGGAGACGCAAGGCAGTTGCAATAGGCCCTCAACAGTTTACAGCAGCTATATCGTGTTTGGGCTCATTTCATGCATATTGATGAGAACTTTAGACCTAGCTGGACTATGACTGTCATCGATGGTCTAACGAAGGAGACACAAGGCAGTTGCAATAGGCCCTCAACAGTTTACAGCAGCTATATTGTTATGGGGTGCGTTGTCAGAATTCCTCCTCGTGTGCCTGGTGGCTGCCGGTCCCTCTCGATACGTCTGGAGGGAACAGCAGCTGCTGGGCCGGTGCACCCTGGGCGTGGGTAGTGTCCTTCCCCGAGGAATGGGAAGAGATTCTTATTCCTCGGGGAAGGTTACTGTCCACGGCTAATATTCTGACATGGGAGGGGTCCATTGTGGACCAAGGGGGCGTTGCTCCGCGTGACCCTCTGATAAGCAGAGGGCACAGCGGAGGAGCAAGGGCGGGCTCGGTGTGCACTTACCCTGCCTCCGAGCAGACAGTGAAGGACGCAGTCATTCGCTGTCCCCGTCGATATCGTAATCCCACCGTCGAAGTGTCGTGGAACACGTCTCGCGGCTTCGATTGGGACCGAGGGTCTTGGCTTAACCGCCCGGACCACGAGGTAGAAAACCTCTATAAAAAGTTACCCCGAATCTCAAGCGGCGGCGCACCGCGAGGAGATGTATGGCTGACGGGTTCCTATGGAAAATCAGTCGCTAGTGCGAACCACTGCCGGGCCTGGCAATGGCTTATCTGGGTACAGGGGGCACTGCCCAGATGGACTTTTTATTTCCCCCATACTCGTGGGAACAGTATGGTACACAAACAAACCCAAAACACGGCCGATAACGGCAAAGGAAGGGAGGAGAGAGATGCGGGGTCGGAGTCCGGCGCCGCATCCAGCGATGTGAGCGCGGGAGGCTCAGTGAGCTCCAGGCGCGGGAGGCCCGGGGCTGCTGCGGGGAACAGGGAGTTCCTACGCAAGCGGTCCAGGCCGGTGGGCGACCGAGAGTCATCGTCGGAGGGGGAGCTGGCCTCGGCTCGCAAGATCCCCACCAACAAGCGTGGCGGAATCCGCGGCAAGGGGAGAGGCCTCCCTGCCACCGAGAGGTCGGCGCGGCTTGCCGAGGAGGGGCGCCACCCGGGGGTGGCTGCCGGTCACGGGGTGGTCCGTTCGGGCTCCTCTAGTGACGAGGCGGGCGCAGACGGCGGCTCCGATGCAGAGCGTAAGGCCGGGCTGGCGAAGGAGGTGGAGGCGGCGCTGAGGGCTGTCTCCACCAAACAAAAGGCCTCCACCAGGCAAAGGGCCATACCCGCAGCGGTCGCCTCCATCATGGCGGCAGCGGAGGCCAGATATGTGGGGCCCCCGCCAGACGACGTGGCCAAACTGCGGGCGGAGGTCGCTCGACTGACGGCCGCCACGGAGCTTCTCCAAGAGGAGAATAAGAAGCTCCGAGCAGACCTGGCCGGTCTGCGCGAGTCCGGCTCTCGCGAGGCGCCCCAAAATGGGGGCCAGCAGCGACCAAGCCAGCCCTTGCCGGTGGAGAACCAGGTCCTGAACCTGGTTCGGCAGGAGCTGGCTGCCTTCCAGGCGCGGTTCTCCGTCCTGGAGGGCATTGTCCTGCGCCCCCCCCTGGCGGCAAACAAGGCGCCCCCGGGCCCGAAGGCGGCCACGTATGCGGCTGCTGCGGCCTCGGCACCGGGGCCGTCCAGCCATCCCTCCGGCAGGGTCACGTCAGCCCCCGCAAAGCCGGCTTTAGCGAAACCGGCTCCGCTTAGGATGGCGGCGGCCCTAAAGCAGGGCAAGGCGGCGGCCCAAAAGAATGGAAGGGCGGCGAACGTGCCAGCGCCAGCCGCGAGACGGCCGCCACCGCCACCCCCCCCGCCCGCAGAGCCTTCCGTGGCCGAGACCGGGTGGCAGGTGGCCGGAGAGAGGGCGAGGGAGCAAAGGGCGGCCAAAAAAGCAAGGAAGCGGGAGCGAAAGCGCCGGCAAAAGGAGCGTGGCGTTGCGGCTAGGCTCAGCGCCCCAAAGACCGCGGCTGTAGTGATCACACTACAGCCGGACGCGGTCAAGAGGGGCGTGTCGTACCGCGACGTGCTCGCGAAGGTGCGGGAGGCGGTAGACCTCACGGAGCTCGGCATCGCCGGGGGCCTCCGTTACCGGGTCACTGCAACCGGGGCTCGGATGCTGGAGGTCCCCGGCGCGGCCAGTGGCCCTACCGCTGATGCTCTAGCCGAACGGCTCAGAGCGTCCTTAAACGCGGAGGAGGCCCGAGTCTCCAGACCCACCAAGCGCGCAGACGTGCGCATACTGGGTCTGGATGACTCCGTGACGGTCGAGGACGTGGTGGCCGCCGTTGCCAGGACTGGGGGGTGCCCTCCCGACCAGGTGAGGGCGGGCGCCCTGCGTCCTGACTTCGCGGGGCTGCAGACCATCACGGTCGGCTGCCCCGTGTCGGCGGCCAAAAAGATACAGGAGGGCCGAAGGCTCCTAGTTGGGTGGGTGTCTGCGCAGGTGAAAGTCCTGGAGCCCAGACCCCTGAGGTGCTTCCGCTGCCAAGTGGGCAACCACGCGGCATGCGATTGCACCTCGGAGGTGGACCGCAGCGATAGGTGCTTCCGCTGCGGTCAGCCCGGTCACAAGGCCGGCTCGTGCACTGCCCCGCCGCACTGCTTCGCATGTGCAGCGGCTGGAAAGCCGGCCGATCACCGGGCCGGGGGCAGGTCCTGCGCCCCACCCACCAAAAACAGGCGCAGAGGTAGGCCCTCTGCCACCACCGTCACCGCCACTCCCGCCGCCGCCGCCGCCACTGCCGCCGCCGCCGCCGCCGTGGCTGTACCCCCGCGAGGGGCCCTGGAGGAGGCTGCAATGGACTCCGATTAATGGCCCCAATGCGCTTCCTCCAGGCGAATATCAACCACTGCGCCGCTGCTCAGGATCTCTTGCTCCAGAGCGTGGCGCAGTGGTTGATCAACGTCGCCGTGGTCGCCGAGCCGTACTTTGTCGTGCCCAGAAATGACTGGGTGGCGGACCTGGACGGTTCGGTGACCCTCATCTCGTCGGCCGCCGCCGGTACCCCGCCCCTTGATCTCGTCAAGAGAGGGCGCGGGATCGTCGCGGCACGGTTCGGGGAGATTGCCGTGGTAGGCGTTTATTTCTCCCCGAGCCGAACTCTCGCCGAGTTCCAGGACTCCTTATCGGAGCTGGGAGACGTCGTCGTCGATTTCGGTTCCCTCCCCGTGCTCGTCCTCGGGGACTTCAACGCCAAGAATGTGGCTTGGGGTTCCCGGTACACGGACCATATGCGGGGCAGGATGCTCGAAAACTGGGCCCTGGCGCAGGGCCTGGTAATCGAGAACCGGGGTTCCGTCCCCACGTGCGTGCGGTGGAATGGCGAGTCGGTGGTGGACGTTACGTTCGCCACCTCTGGCCTGTCGCCGCGCGTCACTGACTGGCGCGTTGTGGAGGAGGTGGAGACCTATTCCGATCACCGGTATATCCGGTTCGACGTCTCCGCCCAGACCCCAGACGCGCCGGTCCGACGGAACCCAAGTGGTCCGCGATGGGCGCTGAAGCAGCTGGACCGGGAGCTATTCCTGGAAGCCTCGATCGTGCAGGCCTGGGTGTCACCACCGGACAGGCCTGCCGACATCAACGACGAGGCGGAGTGGCTCCGGGAGGCCATGTCGGAGATCTGTGACGTGGCCATGCCCCGGGTCCGGCAAGGACGCGCCCGGCGTCAGCTGTACTGGTGGTCGCGCGAGCTAGCAGCGCTGCGCGAGGCGTGCGTTGCCGCGCGACGCCGGTACTCCAGGTTCCGCAGGCGCCGCACCCGACCTCCGGATGCGGTGACTGTAGAGGCGGAGCTGTACGAGGGCTACAGGGCAGCGAAGACCGTCCTCCGCGACGAGATCTGGCGGGCCAAGGAACTGGCCCGCAAGGAGATGCTGGGGACTCTGGACGGGGACCCATGGGGCCGTCCCTACAAATGGGTGCGAGAAAAGTTCCGGCCCTGGGCTCCCCCGTTGACGCAGAGTCTCCGGCCTCAGTTCGTGGAGGACGTGGTGAGCGCCCTGTTCCCATCGCGAGGGGAGCATACTCCCCCGCCCATGGCTCCGCCTTCGACGGTGCCTGGCGATGAAGCTGGCGCAAACGCGGACCACAGCGACGACGACGTCTACGACGCTCCAGAGGTGACCGAGGTAGACCTGAGAGTGGCGGTACAACGGCTAAAAGCCAAAAACACCGCCCCAGGACCCGACGGCCTGCCAGGGAAAGCCTGGGTTCTGGCCTCGGGGACTCTCGGGCCTCGACTGGGGGGGCTCTTTAGCGCGTGCTTGGAGAGGGGCCGGTTCCCGCTTCGTTGGAAGACGGGGAAACTGGTCCTCATCCAGAAGCCCGGGCGCCCTGCGGACTCTCCGTCCGCATTCCGGCCCATCGTGCTGCTCGACGAGGTGGGCAAGCTCTTTGAAAGAGTCATTGCAGACCGCCTCGTCGGGCACCTGAATCGGGTGGGTCCGGACCTTGCGGAGAGCCAGTTTGGCTTCCGCAGGGGGCGCTCGACGGTGGACGCCATCATGCGCGTGAGAGCCCTCACGACGGGAGCTGCGGTATCCCGGGGTAGGGTCGTCTTGGCGGTGTCTTTGGACATCACCAATGCCTTTAACACCCTGCCCTGGAGTTGCATCAGGGAGGCACTCCGGTATCACCGGGTGCCGACCTGCCTCCGTCGCACAGTCGAGGACTACCTGACGGACAGAGCCGTCATCTACCCCGGTCACCAGGGAGAATGGAACCGGCGAGAGATGTCGTGCGGTGTTCCACAGGGATCGGTCTTGGGGCCGCTCCTGTGGAACATCGGTTACGACTGGGTGCTGCGCGGCGACCTCCCTGACGGCGTCGGCGTAATATGTTACGCCGACGACACGCTCGTCCTGGCGGAGGGAGAGTCGCACCAGGCGGCGGCTGACCTGGCGACGCAAGCGGTTGCGACAGTCGTTGGAAGGATCCGGCAGTTGGGACTCGAAGTGGCGCTGCACAAAACAGAGGCCATGTGTTTTCATGGCCGTCTGAACGCGCCACGGTCTGAGTCCCACATAACGGTGGGAGGGGTTCGCATCGGCGTCGGGAGAACGATGAAGTACCTGGGACTCGTCCTCGACAGCCGGTGGAACTTCAAGGAGCATTTCCTGCGTTTGGCCCCAAAGCTGAACCGGGCAGCAGCCGCCCTCAGGCGACTCCTGCCCAATCTCAGCGGGCCAAACGCCTCCTGCCGGAGGCTGTACGCCGGTGTCGTGCGGTCCATGGCCCTCTACGGGGCCCCCGTGTGGGCCCTGAGCATTCGGACGCGACCACTGAAGCTGGTCGCATGCCAGAGGGTCATGGCTATCCGGATGATCCGAGGATACCGTACGATCGCTGGCGAATCGGCCAACCTCCTTGCCGGATTGCTGCCCTGGGATCTGGAGGCGACTGCCCTCCAGCGCCTCTATGAGTGGCGCGTGGAGGCGCAGCGCCGGGGCGAATCCCTGCTACCTCGACAAGTCGAGGCGCGGCGGGAAGAGCTCCGGCGCGATCTCAGGGCAGTATGGAGGGAACGACTGTCGCAACCGAGGTCCGGGCACGCCGCAATCGCGGCGGTAAGACCCCTCTTTGAGGAGTGGCTGGATAGGCGTCACGGCGTCCTGACCTACCGCGTGACGCAGGTCCTCACCGGACACGGAAGTTTCGGGAGGTACCTGTGTCATATGGGGAAGGAGGAAACGCCTGGGTGTCACCACTGCGAGGACCGCCCGGAGGACACGGTGGAGCATACGGTGCAGGACTGCTCCGCTTGGGCAGAGCACCGCCGTGTCCTCACGGCGGCGATAGGCGGAGCCCTCTCGCGCCCGGCATTGGTCGAGGCCATGCTGCGGGGCGAGACGGAGTGGGAAGCGGTCGCCTCCTTCTGCGAAGCAGTCATGCTCGCGAAGGAGGAGGCGGGCCGCGTGAGGGAGAGGACAGCGTCCTCCCTCCACACCAGCCGCAGTGGTAGACGCCCACGGCGCCGGACGTCGGCAGACGATCTCCGGCCACCGTAGGCGCGGGCATGCGGGCGGCGAGTAATGGGCGACTCGCTGTCCGACCATGGACCATGCCCGGGTCGACGGCGCGTTGTGTTCCACGCGCGCCTCAAAGAGTGTCAGCATAATGACGGGGCCCCCCTCTAGAGGGCCAAAGCCTGCCGGGGTCGCGGGACTCATAGAATTACCGTGACCCTGGAACATAAAGGGCTACTGAAGGACACCGTGGATTTTAGTCAGTACAAGTCTGACAGTCCCTCCCGCTCTGCCCTGGGTGGGAGGACTCATTTGATGATTTTACCACGTTAAAAAAAAAAAAAAAAAAAAAAAAAAAAAGCTATATTGTTATTGGGCTCATTTCATGCACCTGGGTGAGAATTTTAGACTTAGCTGGAGTAAGACTGTCATTGACGGTCTAACGATGAAGACGGAAGGCAGTTGCAAGAGGTCCTCAACAGTATACAGCAGCTATATTGTTATTGGGCTCATTTCATGCACTTGGTGAGAAGTTTAGACCTGCCTGGAGTATGACTGTCATCGACAGTCTATCGATGAAGACATGAGGCTGTCGAGGGAAGCCCTTATTTGAGAAAAACATAAGTAGAATGTTTTAGCGATTAATTCAATTATTTCCGAGAAGTTAAATAGTTACCTACTTGAATCTATACTAATAATATAAAGCTCAAGAGTTTGTTTGTTAGTTTGGTTGAACACGTATGACAATTATGTATGACGGAAATGTTCCTGTTAAAAGTTCTAAAAAAATACGTGATAGCATATTATGTCTATATTTTAAAGGTTGACTCGCATTGTTTGCGATGGTGTTTTTGTGAACATGGAATTTAACCTTATCTAAATAAATACGTTATTCATCTCAAGTATTTAATTTTAAACGAAATTGCTCTTACATCAATTGATTTCAATGAATATCTTAGGAGATATCACAGTTTTAAAATAACTCCGCAGCGAATTAATTATCAGGTACCACGCGCGCATTTTCATTATGTGGAATGATGGGTGTGATGTGCTAGAATTGTACTATAGGTGTCTACGACCCACTCTCTCTAACCCTCTCTCTCTCTCTTATGTGACGCAGACGAAGTTGCGAGGGTCTGCTAGTTTACAATAAATCAATTAGATTTTAGAAGATCAAATAATAATATCCCTATTCTATTTAAAAAACAATGAGAATACTCAAAAAATATTCACGCCATAAAGACGCACATCTCTTTGCCGAGATATAAAAAAAACAAACACCACCGACTATAGTCATTGAACCCATTTGGATTTAGTATAAGTATAGTTAGTTATCTGTGGAAATATTTATTTCCGCACGTGTGCGGAAAAATATTAAAAATGTGAAATACATTGCATGTTGAACCTAATCGTAGTGCAATAAGAACCAGTTTTCGAGAAAGTGTATTGAAAAAGAATTTTTGCGTTGAGATTTTGGGATGCAGTGGCCTAATCGACTCAACCAAGATCCCAAGATTAAAAACTTAAAAATAATTTTAGCTTCAGAAGTCGGTGACAAAAGAACTGAATCTAAAGTTATTTTTCACTTTGCTGTTTTTAAAGTCGGCTTTATTTTTTGCAAAAAGGTTTTTTATTTGTACATTACATTTTTAGTTGTACTATCCTATACAAATATTTGCTATGCATTTATTTTACATTGTTAACAATACATTTCATGGTAATAAGCCTATTCCCAATATAATGGAACTTAACATGCCTAACTGACGAAATGTGGGTGTACTGTACACATCTGCGTACCCCCTTAGAGCATACAGGCATTATGTTATGGTGTTGTGTTAACAATAAACATCCAAGCGATTGCAGCAATCATGACAGATTTGCTGTCTATTATTGAAGAGTTCCGTTCCATATCTCCGAAGTCCATGATCAGATCATGACAATATTTCTATGAGACCAACTTGGGAGTATACTCTTTCAAACAAAAAAACGTCTCGGGCGTCTTCGAGTAATCGGTGAATATACCTAAAAAGATTCCGACGAATTGAGAACCTCTCCTCCTTTTTTGAAGTCAAGTTACAAAATAGACAGACGTTTAACGAATTAAGACAATGCCTTTTTTGCCGATAAAGGTGCAGGGTTCCCACCTGCTTAAACCACACGGTCGAGCCGTCGTTACTAGATGAAGGCCTACCTGAACCTAGACAGACTCACTTACCTCAACAAAATCAAAATGTCCGACGTTATTGATGAGGATCAGATACATCGTGTGCGTGAAGCAGTAGGCATGTTCCGCATTATGATACGGGTTATCCCTGTAACATCCTAGCACAGTCAGAATGAAGTCGGCTAATGCGAGTTTGTTGAACGGACGCTGCTGGCAGAAAGACTCGTAGAACATGAACGATACGAGGTGCGGCATGTCTTCGTGGTTGCCTTCGCTTATGTGGTAGTCGAAACTGAAATAGGAAAATTACAATAAGGCACCGGTCTGTCCCACCCCCGGTAATAAGTGAGAAGCGAATAGAACTAGAACCTAGAGTCGAGTGTGAACAAACCCACCACCTTCCATGACACCACCGACATCATGCCCTAAGGGCCGAAACATCAAAGAGACGACTGTGGCCATAGGCCGTCTGGACGGACGTGCCGGATGGACGTGCTATAAGTGCAGCGGTCGAGTGAGCACAGGAACAGTCGGTGATCGACTGCTTTTTAGCTAAGCGGGATCTACAATCTTTTACGTTTGTTGGGATCAGAAGGATGGCGTAAATCAAACTCGTGATATCGCAGGGAATAAGTAATTGCTCATTTATTGGTTCCTGCCTTCATTACAATTTTGGATATGCAACTAGTAGCTAGGTTCACCTGCATTCCAATATTTAATTGACCAATGGGAGCACACTAATTTCCATAACTTAAAACAATCTGTTGACAATGGACCTACGATGAACGGGCACCCATCTCGATATGGCGCGTGCGCGTCCTATAGCGTCGTCTGCTCACACACTATAGACACTACCGACACCGGTGCACATCTCTTACATATTACATGTTTTCTGTTGGTGCGACGATTGTTTACATGTGGCGCGAGTCTCATACTTTTAAGCGATTATTTTTGCATCCAAGAATGGATGCAAAAATAATCGCTTCCTCGTTGGCGGTGGGACAGGGAATCTAATAGTTCTGATTCGCGACTGTCATTTGTAAATCTAAGATAGTTAATGTAACCACTGATCTTATCAAGGCGTGTTTGTTGTGGAGATCAGAAAAACTGTAGCTTCATGTAAAATACTCCTATTTAGTTGCATCTGCTATACTAGAAGCATAACATTGTTGGAAAAAGGGTAGGCAACTGATGATGAAAACAAAAGCAGTGTGTATTCACGCACAGATGGTCATCATCTTCATTGAGCTGAGAAGACCAACTATTTCATACAATTGAATAGGGAAGGTTTGACGATTTTCAGCCTCCCGAAAAAGCCGGATTCCGAAAAGGCTTTAACACCGTACACCACATACATACGCTGCGGTAGGTTATACAGAAGACCGTAGAGTATAACCTGCCTCTCTGTCTAGCGTTTGTGGACTACGAGAAAGCCTTCGATTCGATCGAGACTTGGGCTGTACTGCAGTCTCTCCAACGGTGCCAAATCGACTATCGGTACATCGAGGTGTTGATGAGTTTGTACAAAAACGCCACCATGTCAGTCCGACTTCAGGACTAGACCTTCTGCAGCGAGGTGTGAGACAGGGAGACGTCAAATCTCCGAAACTGTTCACCGCTGCACTGGAGGATGTCTTCAAGGTTCTGGTCTGGAGAGGGCTAGGCATCAACGTCAATGGCGAGTACATCTCTCAACTTCGGTTTGCCGAGGATATAGTGGTCATGGCTGAGACTATGGAGGACCTCAGTACAATGCTCGATGACCTCAGTAGAGCTTCCGAAAGAGTGGGACTTAAAATGAACATGGACGAAACCAAAGTCATGTTGAATGCCCATGTAACACCCACTCCTATCAAGATCGGAGACTCTACACTCGAAGTTGTAGACGATTATGTCTACCTGGGACAAACGGTCCAGTTAGGTAGGTCTAAGGTTCGTCCAACTTACCGCAGTGTCTCAAGACTAAAGTCTATGACCAGTGTGTGTTGCCAGTGATTACATACGGGACCGAAACGTGGTCGCTCACAATGGGCCTCATCAGAAGGCTTAAAGTCACCCAATGGGAGAGGGCTATGCTCGGAGTTTCCTTGCGTGACCAATCAGAAATGAGGACATCCGCAAGAGAACCAAGGTTACCGACGTAGCCCGAAGAATAGCTAAACTTAAGTGGCAGTGGGCAGGGCACATTGCTCGCAGAACGGATGGCCGATGACGCCGTAAAGTTCTGGAGCGGCGACCGCGAACCGGAAGACGCTGCGTTGGAATGCCTTCCACTAGGTGGACCGATGACCTGGTGAAGGTTGCAGGGATCCGCTGGATGCGAGTCGCACGGGACCGGTCAATGTGGCGACACTTGGGGAAGGCCTATGTCCAGCAAGTCTTTCGGCTGAAATGATGATGATGAATCGGGAAGGTCTCGCATTTTTTTAATGGAAAACCTTGCGTTTTGTACTCATTTTAAAGTGCCTCTGGTTCTGTCGTAAAAGTTGATCATTAATGAGAGTATCCACAATCACTCCATGACATATTTTGCACTTTTATTCAATCATATCTTGAACTACTCGTGGCGGGACCAAGAACCAATAATTTAGTGGATATAAAATTTTTTCGTCCTTACCTTTGAAAGTTGGGAGGAATCACAACGTTGGTGTAATAGGGATCCGTAAGCTCCTCCAGGTCGTGCTGGCAAGGCTTCAGCTGTAAGCCCATGAGCTCGGAGTGCACTTGATTTAAGTTCTTCTGCAATTGTTGTTAGTATCAAACTATGTTAATTTTGTGTTAGAACGCTCATTATAGTTGGCTGGTTCGAAAACCTGAAGGAGTCATTCAATTCCTAGGTCAGCAGAGTTATGGGATTTCTTAATCAGGAACTTTTTAGTAGAAGACGTCTGACTCTGCGACGATGTCTCAATTTGCTTTTGGAAAAAAGTACCTCGGCTTGGATGTAAAATGTCCGAAATAAAATGATTATTATTATTATTATTATTAGCTCAAATTGTGTCCAGCCAAGCAGAACATGATTCAGAGAGGGCAGATGCGGAACTAAATTTGCTAATACGAACGACCCGAAAAAAAAGTCGAAAATAAGTTATAGATACTTTTTTGGGGTCGCACTTTTTTTTTAAATATTGCTGATTCGAATCTGCCGTCCTGAATAAGAATGTGTCTAGTATCCTCGTGAAAAGCAGGAGTATTGATAGTGAATCATACATGGTATATCATCTTCTGCTGCATGTTGTAGAAGTGCACGATGAGCGAACAGTAGCTCACGAAGACAGAGAAGATCAGCTCGTCGTCCGAGTCGAACGGCTGTGCGCTGGTCTTGTTCGTCAGTTGGACCACACCTGTGTCACGGTAATTACGCTTTTATTATAAGGTTAGTGACAGCCTAAAGAGCAGACCAGCACTATCAATAGACAAGAGTTGGGTGTGGTGTGTTGGCTGTGATGATGGGTGTGGAAAGGGAGAGGGAAGGCTTTACCCAGCAGTGGGTCTACCTGTATTATACTGTTACGTTGGATGTTTTACGAGCACATTCTATCTATACTTATAAAATTCAAAGTCCTGACTGACTGACTTATATATCAACGCACAGCCCAAACCGCTGGTCCTAGAGACATGAAATTTGTACGGTGAATTTTTTGTGAAGAGTAGATATCCACTAAGAAAGGGTTTTTCGAAATTCCACACTTAAGAGGGTGAAATGGGGTGTTGAATTTTATGTGACACTTTTTATTCTCTGAGTCGATTGACTTGAAAATGTGTCTACATATACTTCAGTTAAAATGATGAGATACGTGTATCACAGTTTTTCCAAAATCATCCCCCAATTTAAAATTCAATGTCCTGACTGGCTGACTGATACATCAACGCACAGCCCAAACCGCTGGTTCTAGAGACATTAAATTTGGAGAATGTACTCTTTGTGGAGAGTAGGTATCCACTAAGAAAGGGTTTTTTGAAATTCCACCCCTAATAGGGTGAAATGGGATTTTGAATTTTATGAGAAACTTTTTATTCTTGGAGTCGGTTGACTTGAACATGTTTCCACATATATACTTCAGTTAAAATGATGAGATACGTGTAGGTATCACAGTTTTTCCAAAATCATCCCCCAATTTAAAATTCCATGCCCTGATTGGCTGACTGATATACCAGCGCACAGCCCAAACCGCGGGTCCCAGAGACATGAAAATTGGAGGGTGTATTCTTTGTGAAGAGTAAGTATGATTTTTTCGAAATTCCTACCCATTAGAGGGTGAAATGGGGTGTTGAATTTTCTGTGAAACTTTTTATTCTCGGGCTCGATTGACTTGAAAATTTGTGTACATACTCTTCAGATAAAATCCAGTAAATCCGATGTCCAATCTC
The DNA here is from genome assembly GCA_963082995.1 of Noctua comes. Lineage (NCBI taxonomy): Eukaryota > Metazoa > Arthropoda > Insecta > Lepidoptera > Noctuidae > Noctua > Noctua comes. Next base: position 16,915,103 of record OY720276.1, on the reverse strand, counting down.
AAACCAAGGTATCAATAATTCACGAATCTAATTTAATTGATATAACTTTAAACTAATATTTGCAAGTTATAAGCAAGTACATGTAAATCTATGTAAGTATGCATTGCCCAGCCATCAAAAAAACATTTTAGTGCATTTTATGGCTGAGCAATCAATTGCAGGCAACATGTTGCAATATGGCTGCAATAGTATGGCCTTTGATTCAGAACCCTTTAATGAGCCACACAATCCAGCAACAATGGCCGACGAAATGACGCTCATCGCAGCCGCTTACATTGTTTTGACACTTTGGATTCCGTAGACAAGGAATTAATGCTGGATAAATACTTATTTAAAAATTTTACAAGAATGTCTAAGAGCGACTTCGAATTTCTTGTGAACAGAATTGGACCAAACATACAAAGCCAAGATACAAACATGAGGAATGCAAGATTAGCAATAACTCTACGGTATTTAGCGACTGGAGATTCTTTCAAGAGTTTAATGTACCTTTTCAGAGTGTCCTTTTATTCAATTTCAACTATTGTCCCAGAGGTTTGTGAAGCCTTAATAGAAGGCTTAAAGGAATACATAAAGCAGAATATCGCCACACCACAGATTTATACACGATGGACGTCGCAGCACTCGCAGCACACTTCACGTCGCGCAGAAAGTGAAACGCAAAGTACTTCACGTCGCTGGGAGAAAGGGACGCGCATATACAGTAAAACAGAACAACAACATAGATGGCCCAGATATATTGCAGTATTTTCGATTGCGAGGCGATCGTTCGGCCACACGCCGGCTACACATAAAAACATTTTGACATACCAAAAAATATGTGGCTATAATGCCGGGCCATCCTTAAAATATTGCTTAGTGTGGCTGGTATTGCTAGCAATGTTGCCGGCCACAGTATTGCAGCCACAAATTGTCGTAAAATATAGCCCGTTTAGACGCCCCTTTAGATTCCGTGGGCAATTCCTGAACTCCACGCGGGTGAAACCGCGGGCAGAAGCTAGTATTCTAGATTACTCTACGTTCGAGTCTAGACTGTAGTAGAATGTTACAAAGCCATGCGGCTTGCAGCTATTTTGGTCCCGAGCTAAAGTGGCCCATGGTTTGTTTAGACTTGCTCGACCTTTCATCTTTTTATCAAATACATAAGTATAAAACCCAAACCTGTACCAGTGGATGGAAAAAGCTGTCAAAAATGACGATGTAAAAAAGTATCTTTGTTATATAATCTTTGTTCTTATAGATACAAGAACGAGTCTCTCCTAAGAGCCTTTAGGTTGCCCAAAGTGTTATTGTTTTTCTAACAATTATCTTACCAATAACTCCCTTCTTATCCGTGATAGGCGACACCAAGCAGGATCTAACAACGGTGCCAGAAGTTGGGTCTATCTCGTTAACGAACCGTGGGTCTTTGTAGGCGTCGCCAACATTCAATTTCTCTCCGGTCCGGGCTACATAGCCTGCGGGAGTCTGTTCGGAGCTTAAACTGTGGAAAAGTAAAAAAGTGAGGGTAGTTTTAGCCCCAATTATTTTTATACTGGATTTTTCTATCGTGGAGAAAGGCCTCTTACATACAGCATTATTTTATCATGGAGTGACTACTTATCTGACCTTCTCAAGTTACAAAGGTCACGCGATAGCCCTTGGCACTCTTAATTACCAAGGGGTATCTTGTGCCTTTGCTGAGGTCAGTCCTCGGGTTACCCTATTAGCTATACCCTTCAGTACTCATCGACTAACTTGACTTTAAGCTTCTTCCTCGGCATAGTGCTCTTCTCGCTGGACCAGCCGTCGTCCCACATGTCAGCCTGAATGAAATCTCCGAGATGGTCCTTGTCGAATATGTAGAAACTGCTGCGCATCGCGCCCACGAATGATTTTACAATCGTCTGTGGAATTTGGCAGGTGTTTAAAGTTTCTCCCAGTAATTACTACAGTTAAAGAAAGTAAGAATTACGTTTTTTTAAGAGTGAAGAGTGTGTGAAAGTAAAGGATGATATAGCAAGAAGATGTTCACTATTGAGTAAACAACTAATAGAGAAGTATAGAAGAAAGACGGAGTGTATCGACCCCAAATAAATTGGGATAAGGCAGATGAATGATGATAATGGCTGAAGTCAGGAATCAGCTACGGGAAAATAATCTTACATACATTTTGTAGCCCGCTCCGGGTCGTCAAAGCACTAATGTCGAATAGGCCTGTAATGCCATGACGAAGCAAATAGCTCCATAATAAAGCATAGATTTCAAGAAATAGAAGTTCTCTGTAAGATGTAAGCATTCTGGACTGCTGGTATCATGCTGAAGTTATAGTCGGTGCCGAAAATAAACTTTTGATAAAGATAAGTATCGGTGCAGCCAGTTCTCACCATCATATCAGTCAGCATAGTATCAATGGAAGCCTTATCACAGAAGTAGTTCTGCAGCAACGCACGAAGTTCCGTGTTGAGGTGAGCAGTCTTCTGGAGAACGACTCTCGCTTGGGCCTGGTGCACTGCCGCGCCTGCCCAGCAAGCCACGCTCACCACTGTGTATACTACGCTCTGGAAATGAGATCATCGTCATCATCATCAGCCTACAACAGTCTACGTCCCGGTTTCCTTCCAGTTTAACGTCCATAACCGTACAAGCTTCCACCTATCACAGGAAAGACCAGATACGTGATGTAACTTTCAACCAATGTTCATGACCCCCCCCTCCAAATCATACACGCCAAATTGATAAACCTTAAAATAACTATTGTCGGATACAAATTATTACCTAATTTCCTGCTTAATCGTTCAGCAAGAGAAACTATCTTTTTTCTAGACAGAATTCTAAAATTTTCGAGCTCGCTTCGCTCGCTAATGCATCTTAGTCACTTTTATTCTCGTCTCTGTATGAATGTACAAATAGAACCTAATACACGGGGTGGAGGCGGGCTTCTTAAATTTTGAGCTCTCATCTCTCGCTCTTGCATTATATTAGTACCAAGAGCGGATCCGGGAGGGGGATTATGGCCGGGCGTCATGACCACCCCGTCTGGGTTGGGCCTAGGTCGACCGTGATCATGTTTCTGAACTCATTGACTTAAATAAAATAAAAAGAGGACCGGCTCGCTTCGCTCACTCTTGCGTTCTCTTCATTTTAAAACTTGATAAATGTAACTATCTCAGGGGCAGGGCCGTAGGCAGGCGGGGTGATGGTGATGGTGATGATTCAACCTCCCGAAATCTCCGACAACTATTAAGAATCTACCTATCCGAGGCGGAATGCAAAAATTTTCTCGCTCGCTTCGCTCGCGAATACATCCTATACTTTTTCAACACTGCAAAAGTTGACAGAGTGTATTCCTATTCTCATTTCTATATAATTTAAAAAAAGAAGTGGTGCTAAAATTTTCCAGCTCGCTTCGCTCGCTCTTGCGTCTGAGTACCTACACAACTCCTGTATGAATGGTCCAAAAAAAAAGGAAACCAACCCGATGTAGTGCTAAAATTTTCGAGCTCGCTTTGTTCGCTTTGACATTCTGCGTTCTTTTCAATCTTTATAAACTGACACAATTTCTGAAAGCTAAAGATGCACCCCCCGGAAATAAACCTTAGGCGCCCTTGATTGTTATGTTTATTTAAATCCAGAGATGGTTGATATAAGTACGTTTTTCAAAAGTTGTTGATAATAGTTTAACACCGGGGAGTGTTAAACTTCTCCCCAATCGGTCCGCAACCAAATTCCTGGCTATGGTCCCTTGTGACCCCCCCCCAAAGACTTAGGTTGGGACCGCGCCTAGATACAACTATATATAAACACTGTTTTATGCTTTCACGGTTTACATCTCAACTTATACTGTCACTTACGGGATATTTTCCGTATATCGGAAGCTCAAAATAATGAACAATCACGGAAGATATCCCGTAAGTGACAGTACTATATATAATGTTTTCTTAAAGAAAAAACTTCTCACATCATCATAAGCCTTGGCATAAGTCCGGTACAGCTCTAACACAGCATAACAGTCTCCGTCAGGTTTGACAACCGGCATGCAGAGCGCCACCTTCGCGTCGATCCAGCGGAGACCTTCGGAGAACCGTCGGTCTCGCTGCACATCTTCTAGCAAGAGGAACTCTTTGGTGTAAGCCACATGACCTGCTACTGTTCTGCCTTCACCTTTGTGCAAAAATAAAAAGGATTACTTCCGTCATAAGATAGTCTCCGTACCCATCTTGTTTTCAGTTTGTAGCCAATACGAGATGAGAAAAGCAGAAATACTTACAAATAGTTATATTTACTTCGTGCCTTTCTGGATTGTCCGTGTCTGGATGCAACAGCACAATCTCATTCTTCAGTTTGTCCACTATGTAAACGAATACGCCTGTAACATCAAAATATAAATACCTACTATAACAATCCCGTTGCGTTAGAGCCACGCTCTGTGGTCCTTTGCGTTATTCTTTTGGGTTATATTTTTTGCCTTTAAAAGCGGTAAAACTAAAGTTACAATAACAATTTCGAAATCTTATCTAAGGGTGCTGTCATACTGTGGTCTCCATAGACGTCGGTGACGACCCTCTACAACAGGTAGGCTGTCGATCTGACTTCACGCTCAAATCCTTCTGATTAAGTATCCACCGTCACCGAGGTAGACCTGAGAGTGGCGGTACAACGGCTCAAAGCCAAAAATACCACCTCAGGACCCGACGGCCTGCCAGGGAAAGCCTGGGTCCTGGCCTCGACTGGGAGGGCTCTTTAGCGCGTGCTTGGAGAGGGGCCGGTTCCCGTTTCGTTGGAAGACGGGGAAACTGGTCCTCATCCAGAAGACGAGGTGGGCAAGCTCTTTGAAAGAGTCATTGCAGACCGCCTCGTCGGGCACCTGAATCGGGTGGGTCCGGACCTTGCGGAGAGTCAGTTTGTCTTCCGCAGGGGGCGCTCGACGGTGGACGCCATCATGCGCGTGAGAGCCCTGACGACGGGGGCTGCGGTATCCCGGGGCAGGGTCGTCTTGGCGGTGTCTTTGGACATCACCAATGCCTTTAACACCCTGCCCTGGAGTTGCATCGGGGAGGTACTCCGGTATCACCGGGTGCCGAGCTGCCTCCGTCGCATAGTCGAGGACTACCTGACGGATAGAGCCGTCATCTACCCCGGTCACCGGGGAGAATGGAACCGGCGAGAGATGTCGTGCGGTGTTCCACAGGGATCGGTCTTGGGGCCGCTCCTGTGGAACATCGGTTACGACTGGGTGCTGCACGGCGACCTCCCAGAAGGCGCCGGCGTAATATATATGTTACGCCGACGACACGCTCGTCCTGGCGAAGGGAGAGTCGCACCAAGCGGCGGCCGACCTGGCGACGCAAGCGGTTGCGACAGTCGTTGGAAGGATCCGGCAGTTGGGACTCGAAGTGGCGCTGCACAAAACAGAGGTCATGTGTTTTCATGGCCGTCTGAACGCGCCACGGTCTGAGTCCCACATAACGGTGGGAGGGGTTCTCATCGGCGTCGGGAGGACGATGAAGTATCTGGGACTCGACGAGGCGACTGCCCTCCAGCGCGTCTATGAGTGACGCGTGGAGGCGCAGCGCCGGGGCAAATCCCTGCTGCCTCGACAAGTCGAGGCGCGGCGGGAAGAGCTCCGGCGCGATCTCAGGGCAGTATGGAGGGAGCGACTGTCGCAACCGAGGTCCGGGCACGCCCCAATCGCGGCGGTAAGACCCCTCTTTGAGGAGTGGCTGGATAGGCGTTACGGCGTCCTGACCTACCGCATGACGCAGGTCCTCACCGGACACGGAAGTTTCAGGACGTACCTGTGTCAGATGGGAAAGGAGGAAACGCCTGGATGTCACCACTGCGAGGACCGCCCGGAGGACACGGTGGAGCATACGGTGCAGGACTGCCCCGCTGGGGCAGAGCACCGCCGTGTCCTCACGGCGGCGACAGGCGGAGACCTCTCGCGCCCGGCATTGGTCGAGGTCATGCTGCGGGGCGAGACGGAGTGGGAAGCGGTTGCGAAGCAGTCATGCTCGCGAAGGAGGAGGCGGGCCGCGTGAGGGAGAGGACAGCGTTCTCCCTCCACCCCAGCCGCAGTGGTAGACGCCTACGACTCCGGACGTCGGCAGACGATCCCCGGCCACCGTAGGCGCGGGCATGCGGGCGGCGAGTAATGGGCGACTCGCTGTCCGACCATGGACCATGCCCGGGTCGACGGTGCGTTGTGTACCACGCGCGCCTCAAAGAGTGTCAGCATAATGACGGGGCCCCCCTCTAGAGGGCCAAAGCCTGCCGGGGTCGCGGGACTTATAGAATTACCGTGACCCTGGAACATAAAGGGCTATTGAAGGACACCGTGGATTTTAGTCAGTACAAGTCTGACAGTCCCTCCCGCTCTGCCCTGGGTGGGAGGACTCATTTGATGATTTTACAAGGTTAAAAAAAAAAAGTATCCATCGTCATCCGCGTATAGCAGTCTACTGCTGGACCTAAATACCCAGGCCTCTCGAATCGCACGCTATTCATCTCGATTCTCGGCAACTTTCATCCTGCTGCCACCAGCCACCCTGCAAAAATCCTCAGCGAAGGATCGCCGCTCCACCAAGCCTGAGAGCATTCTACTATCCTGTTTAACTTCATTGTCTGCTAAACAACATTGCTGTGCGTGCTTTTAAAGGATACCTAAAGAATCCTGTATTTAGCTACATAATGTTCAGTGATTACCAGAACTTTCGGTGACAGTCCTTAATACCATGGCAGTTTCGTACAGAAGCGACTCCAGATCCACCGTATCTTCCAAAAAGACATTGAACCTGTTCAAATCGAGGTACTTTCCAGCTTGATCGTCCTCTTCTTTCAGGCCTGCATTTAATTATAGAACGGTTGGTAGTAACATTTTAGATTTTCCTGTCCATGACTGTCATATCTCTTTTAGCCGAATTTTTCGTTTTTTTTTTACTCTTTTCGCAGCATTGCAAAAATACTGGTTCAGTGGTTCAAAGAACCGGGCATATGCCGCATGTTTTCAGTCCCGGGGGACCAGAGGGTAATCTCGAAGGCGGATATTCAGATCTAAATTGACTATTGATTCAAGGATTTTATTCATTTGCTGTAGGAACCTAAGATTTAATCATAACGTTGTACTGTCTTGTGTTCATTGTACATACATATAGTTCTGTTTAAACGTTATGGCTACTTGAAAGTTAGCTGCAAGAGACGGTCTGTGCACTATACAGTCAAGACGATGCGTCCTCTGCGCCCCGCTGATACCTAAAATTGATGTCTGCGCAGCTTAACGTTACATGTTCCGAGCCGCCACATTGTTCATACTAAGCTTGGCGTCGGACGTGCTGTACATTGCGTGAACCCTATCCATACCTACCCACATTCTTATCATAAATTCGAAAGTATTACTGTCTGCCTGTAACCATTCCAGGCCTTTACGGCTGAAAGGATTTCGACATAATTTAACACACAGGTAGTCCTGAGCAAGGCTAGTTTAGGCTAGTCACTTATATCTGTATATTACCTTTACCTTTCCGTTCTATTTGAGCATAAGGTGCTATGACCCTTCTCGTCACCTTGTCAAGTTTTTCAGAAGGCACCAAGAAATGCGACTGCGTCTGAGCAATGACAACAGACTCTCTGTCTCTAGACTTTGAAGATGCCGCCACCCTTTTCGGTATCATGATTGTATATTAGTTTATCTCCTCTAAGACTAGATTCTAATATAAATTCCAAATTATTGGAGTTTGTTAAAATCAAATGCGTTATTGTAGCTGTATTCACAGAAAATCACAGCTGTCAGTTCACTTTTCGAAAATATTGTATTATGTCATTTGCTTGTTGTAGGCCAGTGCGCTTACATATCAAACTGCTTTATCATTCAAAAGTCCCGAAGTAATAGCCGAGTGCAATTAGACAAAAAATACCCAAAAGGTGGAACGAAGTTTATAGTGGTCGGATTTTCATGGGACTTTTTTTATTGAGTTCCTGGACGAGTGGAGAAGAAAGTTAAAAAAAAATTTCGCCACTCGCGACATTCTTTTTTTTTTAAATTTCCTGTGGTATATTTTTTTTTCGGTTATGAATAACCATGGACCTAGTATTTTATTATACTTAGTCCATGTGAATAACTTCAAATTCGATGGATTCGTATTATGGCGTAATAGTGTGACCTGCGACGCTAATTGTATCTGTTTCTATGTTCATTATTGTCGATGTAATGCATATTTCAAGTATTTTTTGATTTCCTTTTTTCTGCAATTATTTTTAAAATATCGAATTTTAAGACTAAGATTTTGTTTTGAAATTGGTAACTGATGCTTATTCAGAGATAACAAGAAAACCACTTTTGCGAGTGAAGTGATCAAAATTTATTCAGAATTATCAGGAAATCGTCTATGTTAAAGAAGGTCATTTTTCTCAAAATTTTTCTACGACGGTCAACGAAAATATTATCCTGAAAATATCCTTATTATACTGCTATCAACAAATAACAAAAAGTAAAAAAAATACTTGGAGGTACTCCATAAATGTTGATTATTGCTGACGAAGGTGGAATGGGGCCGCTGATAAATTTACAAAAATTAACGTAATTATAACGTAACCATTTCTCACGATTTCTATTTAAGATTAGTTGCAAGTTTGGCTCTCTGCGCGCAATTTAATATCAATACCGATGCGTATTTCCCTTTCCGTGTTCAACTGGCGACAACGGTCTCGCGAAATCCACACGCCTTTGTATTACTACACAATTCAACCAACCCGTGCACGGCTTGCGTCAACTGAGCACGTTTTTGCGATCAAGCAACGTTAAAAGAGGTTTTACAAAACAGTGTGCAATGGAACTAAAGGCGGTTTTTTAATTGGTCTGTTCAAAAGAAATTCTGATGATTTAGCGCGTTCGTAAATATTCGGAATAAATCGTGCGGCCCGAGCAGGCGGGGAGCCAATAATAATTCCACAGAGCCTTCAATTCAAGAAAATTATACGATTAGGTACTGTAGATGGTATTGAGTCAGAGTTTATGAGAATAATCAAAGTACTTAAAGAAGAACCAAATAGGTTAGGTTATGTTAGAACTGTAACCGCTGTATAAGCGCGAGCCGAGCGAGCGAAGCGAGCGCTGCCGCGGCAGCGGCCGGCGAGCGCTACGTAGTAGTTGGTCACAGTTCTAACCTAACCTTACCTATTTGGTCGGAGTTAACTGAAACTGTGTTGTAGTGCTATCTATGAGTAATCGCGGGAACTACGTCGCCGCTCTTTGGGATTTCATCCATCGGTATTTCGTCCATTCGGGGTTTCATGCTTTCGGGCATTTGGACATCAGTATTTTATGTTTCGAATTTTCGATATAGCGGCTATCGGCATTTAAAACTTTCGGTATTTTGAATTTCGTTGTTTTGGACGTCGGTATTTTAGTTATAGTTATTATGAAATTTCTGGATTTTAATACTTACCCCAACTAATACCGTCGCTAATTCAACACGCTTTTGAAGACTCATACAGTCAAGAATCTAGTCAAAAAAGTGTTCAGTTCAACTGCACACGATTTTGTTAAACCTTACCCAGCGCCACTTGATCACAAAGGCGTGCTCAGTTGACGCGAATTGAACACGGGATCGTAGGATTCCGTAGTAAAACAAAAGCGTGTGGATTTCGCGAGACCGGTGTCGCCAGTTGAACACGGAAAGGGAAATACGCAATACCGATACCGATACCGCTTCCAATTCTTAGCGTTTGAGGCCTTTTGTCATGTTTTACTTTTTCAGCAGTAACTAATGTTTAACAAGTATCCTCAAATATTTTCCTAGTTATTATACCTCATTAGATAGCTAATAAAATGAAGATTTGGACAAAAATTTACATGTAAGTTTAATAGAAACATTACGGAAAAAAATTGCCTTCATTAATATAGACGATTTTCTGACATTCGCGAATTAATTTTAAGTCGCTACACTCATGAAAGTGGTTTTCATGAATATTGTCTGGTCCAGTTGTCTGTGAAAAAGCATCAGCTACCAATTTCAAAAGAAATCTTTGTCTTAAAATTCGATATTTAAGAAATAATTGAAGAAAATAGGAAATTTTCCAAAAAATACTTGAAATATGCATAACATGAATAAAGAACAAAGAAACAGACCAAATTGGCATTAAATGATGCAAGCAGGTCACACTATTACGCCATAATATGAATCCATCGAATTTGAAGTTATTCATAATCGAAAAAAAAATATACCAAAGGAAATTAAAAAAAAAAAGTCGCGAGCGGCGAAATTTTTTTTTTAACTTTCTTCTCCACTCGTTCAGGAACTCAATAAAAAAAGTCCCATGAGTCAACAATCATCTCAAGCAGGATCATATCATATTAAAAACAATTATATTCAAAAAGTCCATGTATTTCCGATTTCATCCATACAATACAAAATAACTTACCTAAATACAATAATATGTACAAGTCAATTGAACTAAAATATAGCATTGCAGGAACACTTGGCTACCTATACAAATAAGACTAAAGCTCATCATAAAAGCGAATACATTAACTTTAATGATATACAGAAACCATTTTTAAAACTACAGGCCACGTTTAACTGAGACGATGCATGAGGCGGAGTACTTTAACTGATTTTTTTCCTATCCCAAAAGCAACCTTATGGCAACGAGAATAAAGATCATCACGTCTGTGATACCCGAAGAATTAGGCATAAGTGTACCTAATAGTACACCCACATTTCGCCAGTTGTGTTTAAGTCCCATGTAATGGGGGAGAGATTGCCATCAACCGGGCGCAAATCTAGACTCCGTGGCTGCCAGTGGCGAAGGTTCCATAGAACTCGATTCCTACCGGATTCCCTTTGAAAAATGGCACAGTCAGTATTTTATAGACAAATAATATAATCGCATACAACGGCTTACCTCTTACAAAAATTGACCCTTCGCTACTGGTGGCTGCTACTGAGAAATTCATGATGTAAAATCCCAATAACAATTTGCACGACCCAGCACCTCGTACTCAGCAGTTGCGCTTGCGACCACTAGACCAACGAGGCATAAATAATCTTTATAAAGATCACTATCGTGGCAAAAGTGTTGCCAGCAATGGGTGTCAACACCCTACCGCACCACGCAGCTACCTCAGTGGGCCTAGTGCGAGTTTTTATAGCTAACAAAACCTACTCAATCGCAATAGAGAAAACTTCAATTTGAATTTAGTTATGTTTCCGATTATTGCCACCAGACGGCGCTAGTTCAGTTTCAGCGGAAATTATAGTTTACGAACGCGATCGAATTGGTATAAAAACTCGCACTAAGGCATAGATAATACAGTCGCGCTACATTCAAAATTAAACCATATTTACATAACGTTAATTTTCTTATTCGTATGATAGCCCTGATCAGTCGCTTGTAGGAATATGCTATATTATATCATATATTATTTGTATATTGTATCAAGTTAATATACTTAATACTATATACAAATTAGGTTCATTTTCGGATGAAGCGCGACTGTAGTAAGCTTGAGTTAAGACAAAGTTCGCTTTATAGACGGGCCCTGCCGGCACCGGTTCAGTCAAACAGCAGGCCTGTATTCAACTATATATATATACAAAAAACAGTCATACTTTTAATTAATTTGACTGCATGATTAACATTCAATTACAATGATAAAAATCTAATGTAACTCAATAACCCATAACAATTTACTATATGACCTTATAACCTAGTCAATTTTTACAAAACCATCACGGCTAATCCCCGGTGTTTAAAGTACTTAAAATGAAGGGGGACTATATTTCTTGTCACAAAAATTTTGTCATCAGTTGTATCATCTAATAAATAGATCTATCGCCACGAAATATTTTCGTTCTCAAATAAACAAAAAGTGTTCCCAGGTATGAATTATCAAATTAATGTTAATATATGTGTACAATAAGAGATGGATTACCAATAAAATTGTAGTGCATTAGATGAATATAAACTTCGTTGTTATAATAGTAGTTTCATTACTTAAATAATAGCTTTGTGCTCAGAATGGTAGATCTGTCACCAAATAAATCGATTATCGCAAATCTCGGGACTTGGGGCACCCCGACTTTAGGTTAGGTTAGGTTACTTTAAACCCTGCAAACAGAAATAGGAGCCCCGTGCGAAAATGTGGCCGTAAAATAATACAGTTTATCTCTTGTTTAGAATCCTACGAAAGTTTATAAATTTCCTAGAAAATTTATTAGTTTGCTTAAATATCTATTAGGACAAACCTATTATAATACATACAAAAACATTTATTTGGTACTGGATCCTATATCTCCATGATTTTAGGTGATTTATTGTGGAATTAATTTTATATTGTTTGGGGACTAAATTTTGGTGACAAATCTGCTATTTTGCGGGCAAACCCTATTATTTAAGAAACACAAAACTAATTAAATTGGCGATAGCTTAAATGATACCCAAAATGAAGTAGTAGACGATGGTCTTCAAGTTATACAGAATTCCACCAATTAAAGTTTAATAACAACAATGCTTGTAACAATGGCTTAGCTGAAATGATGATGATGATGAATGCTTGTAATCCCCGATAGGCATAATACTAGCAAATAGTCCTTGCTAGCTATAAAGGGTGTAAAAAGAACCTTAACGAAGCCGAAAGGCACTTGTTCTCCCCGTCATTCCGATCATTTTTTTGTTCTAGACCATGCCTGGGAACCTAGTTACGGAGATATTGGGGGTCAAAGTTCCAACTTTTTTTTAATGCATGTTTTAAATGTAAGATTTTTACTTTAAACACCTCACGAGCCCTACTATTCAATCGATCAGCACAATGTTTTGAGAACGTTACATTGAGTCCTACATCAGTATTTAGCTCTTGTGGCTACATATGGTAGGGGATAAACACAATTTACGTGACGGTTATTAGGTCCCAAAATGGCTTATTTGATAGTAGATATAAAAGATTATATGGGGTTCCACTCAGAACTTTAAAAGCAGTGAAACTTCTATCTATATCATAATAAATATATATCATTTCTATGTGACGGTTCAAACGTGGCACTACGAATAAAATATAGACATCTATTATATTCCAAGGTGATAAAAATCCTGATACAGAAAATGTTCTTCATTTGGGAGTGTCCACACACAAAGACGCGAAATCAGCTTCAGCCAGTCAAAAGACCATCAGCCATTCGGCTCCCTTCAGTTCGGACGACGCCACTCGAAGTGGCTCGACACCGTGCCGAACCAAAAGCGATAAATGTAATGAGACATGATCGGCTCAAACTAATTACGTCAATAAGTGTAGTCAGTCTGTATTTGTACACTGGGAATAAAAGGTCTAGAAGATATTATATGCTCTATGGTGGTTGGCTACAAAACACTGATTTTAATACAATTTCATACATATTAGCTAGTAACTATTGAAAGAATTAAAACTAAGAAGCTGTGTTGCTCGTTTCTATTGTTTTCACCATCTTGAAGAACTATAATTTAGTAGGTCTTTCTACACTTGGGGCCGTCTCCATGAGCGGGAGAATTGCGGCGATATTATCATCGTGCCACGTATTTCTATACACTCCCTCGTCACGATTCTCTCGCTCGTGGAGACGGCCCTTTAGTCCAGAGTCCAATATTGGCCCTTGACCTGAAGTGTGAATCTTGCTTTATTGTTTGTTTTGTATAACACAAATGCAGCAAGCTGTTATAAACCAAGTAAAGAACTTAACACTAAATGAATGTACTATTTAATCCATTGATTTTATCATAATTATGATAAGAACAGTGTTTTCATATCTGGTGCCGAATTTAACATATTTAAGGACGTAGTTAAGCGAAAAGGATCCAATCCACAACATGCCCAAAAATTACTTTCTTGCATCAAACTGATGCTTAAATATCGAAACTATCACCCAGTAAAAAGATCCAACAACCAAAATTTATCAACATTTAACATCAGTTTGTGAACTAAAGTCATTTTTGCCATGTTGTTGATTGGATCCTTTTCGCTTAACTACGTATATATTATAGACTAATATGATTCTGCAAGACTAAAATAATTCATAACAGTCAAGTCTATACCTAATTGAATCCATAACTGTCTTTAGCTGCTCATGCAGTTCGCTTGAAAAAAATAATATTTCATTCGCTTTTCTAAATAATATCAACTTGAAATATTGATTCTACATTGAGTTTTTGTTCAGAACATGTGACCACTAAAAAGGTAATATTAATCTGATAAGTTTAAGGCTGTGTCCGCATTAGGTGAATAGTGAGCGGCTCACTGACTGAGCGACGACTCGGTGCTAAATTCAATGTCGAGTTAGCGATGAACTGTCTCGAATTAACCGCGAAGGCGCGAACCTTCGTACTCATGGCAAAGAAGGCCAGTCGCCGGCAGCATAGCGAGCGTACTTCGCCGCCGACTGAAACAATGTTCGCGCGTAATTTCCGAGGCCACTCACTGAATTAGTCGGCGAGCGAAACACCGCAAACTGCGTACTATACGTGCATTTAGAATAAAATATAGGGAGGCGAACTGGAAGCAGTCAGACGCTCACTGTTAGCCTGATGGGTACACAGCCTACATGTTGAATCATTTAAATCGTCCAAAATAATTAATGTCATCTGACAATTTACAATAGTCAAACGTATGTTGCTGTCACAGGTAAAATAAGAAAAGATTGTACAGATGAAGTGATGAGCGATCTTCTTACTCATTATTTTTATATAATTTTGCTATTTACGGCCATGTTATAGGTTTCTTTTCTTTCTTTGGTGGAGGGCAGTCACTTGCTAAAGTCATCTGAAAAAGATAAAAAATGATTTTTACTTTTTGTCTGGTCTTTAAGCATCAGTTTGATGCCTTGACCAAATGTAATAACTGTTTGTAGTATACAAAGGTTAACCAACTCGGTTAAATGTACACTATGTAAGTAGACTAGAGTTTAAGAGACTGAGAGTAGTAACTAGACTAGAGTTAAAACAGAAGAAGTAGTCAATCTTATTCTCAAACCCCGAAGCAAAGAAAGGAGTTAAAAGTTTAACAAGTGACTATCTTATTTCAATAGAGTACTTACAGAATCTACACAGATTTTCCTTTTACTCAAATTGAAGAAGTTTGACGGGTTTGTGATAGGTGCAATTGTTGTCTCAATTTTGATCCTCTTTATTTGGCTGGACAGGCACTCGGGTGGTGGCTTCAGTCTTTCACCGTTTGCGTTGATATTATTATGTTTGATTTCTTGATTTATCATGATATTCAACTTCTTTGTTGGTTCGGGGCTAGGTTGGCGCGTTTTGTTCAGTAATTTGCCTCTCCCAGAGTCTCTATACTTTCTTTGGCCGTAAGGCACACAATAATGATGGAATACATCCAATAGTTCATCTCTATGCATAAGACCCATGTTTGGAACACGCAGATGCCTCTGAAAATGTTAATTGTTAACAAAAATAAATCCTCTCCTTTTGTTTTGATCAATAACAAAATAGAAAAATGCAATCTTTACCTCTTGAATGATACACATTAACTGTTCATTACTTAAAAGTTCCGGATGCAATAACATATCAAACGGTACAGACATTATTGGAACAAAACATCACTTAATTAAAGTAAAGGAATATCAAAATATTTTCAGAATAATTTCATGCCGCCTTTCTGCCTTCTGGTTTCAACAAATGACATTTCTTAACAGTTGACACTGACAAGACAAGCAGCTAGCAGCCTGACAACAACTCCGTTTACGAATCCCATTTAAGTGATTAGTATTTTTTTTTCTTCTTCGTCGTTCTCTCACTGCTGAGGATCGCGACCACATAATAACACATATCCAAGCTCCAGTACAGGTTGCCTCTAACAGCCTACTATTTACGGGATTTTAAAATACACTAGTCTTCGCCAGTTAAGTAATACGGCCTGCTGTCCTGCTGTCTTTGTTAAGTAAAGAACCAAGGAAGCTATATTATTTGAAAGCTTGATAAATTATATAGTTGTATAAACAATGTTTTATTCCATTTTTGCATAAACGTCCGTTAATAATCAATTATTATTCTATAGCGAACTTTACGAAAATCCACCCTAGGCATGTCCACGCGTTAAACTGACTGATTTAGTAGGTTTTCAAATCAGTTATAGAAGTTAGGAATATACCTACTGCTGTCTGGTTCCGTAGGTATACTTAAACTTCAGCACTGGGGAACTATTTTTGTATTATTGTTAAACTTTTTCTAACTCTCATTCAATGCTATTTAATGTTTTTAGTATCTTCAAGTGCAGCACTAACTCACTATAATTTCTCTATGGTTTCTGTCAATAATACACAGACACAGTGCTGCTTGTCATTTGTGTGCTTCGATTGTTTGCTTTACTGTTTCCTAACGTTTTATTTTGGACTCTTGAAGGAATTTAATTCAAAATAAGTTATTCTAATTTTAGTGACTGATGTATTATAGTTGACTTTCTGGGTGCATTTGCGTTTATTAGTTTAGTTTAAGTGTGCAGCGGTGCGATTATAATTTTGTATTTAAAATAAATAAAATAACTTTTATAAATAAATGTTTTTGAATAATATAGACGAAAAAATCCAGGTTTTAGTGTAACATAACAACAATCAAATGCCAATTGCCGCTGGAATTTCGATGACAAATTCAATCGGAGTGTGTGTGAGAGCGCGGTGGGACTATGTTGTTTCTCAGTGCCTTAGCGATCGGTATGATAAGTGGTCTGCAGAATGTCACAACGGAGGCGCCGGCCAGCAGTGACGGCAGCGCGGTCGCTAGCCCGCCCAGCGCGGCGGAGCGGGCTGTGAGCGAGATGGGGCTGCTGGAGACGACGAAGCTATCGGGGCAGTCGGCCGACCTGGTGAATGTGACGGTGCACGAGCGTCCGTCAATGTGGGACATGTACTTGAACCACTGCCCGAAGTGGCGGCCAGTGAACCATATATTTTTCCAAGTGGCCAATGTGTTCTTCCTGCTGTCTTTCCTCGCGCCTCACACGCCTAGTGGGCTAGTGTGGCTGCGCGTGGCGCTGATTCTGGGCTGCGCATTCTCCGGCATGTGGGCGTGGAGCATTGAGTGCTACCTGGACGCTGTGCTGTGGAACAGTGCTTTTATTGTGATAAACTTCATTTACTTCTCTATACAGTTTTATTTGATGCGCCCCATCAAGTTCCACAAGGATATTGAGGAGGTAATTATCATTGTTTTTTATGTAGATTATATCCAGATCAAATTATTAAAACCCTGTGATCTCCCACTGCAGGATAAAGTCTATCTGTCTATTTGAAGTTGCTAAAGACAAGTTGATACTGAAGGAGTCAAGCTCATTGAGTGCTCATCGTGTCCTCAAGAACCTGAAAATATATTTGTGTTATTACTTGCCCCAGAATATAAATTGCTGGTGTTTTCACAATCACCTCATAGTGTTTATCTCTTAGATGTCCCTCTGACCGTGTCAGTCTATTTAGCATATTACAGACCATTGCCAAACACAACTATTTTATAATTACCGGTCCTATTATAATTCTAAAATCGATGTTCTTAAAATCCTTTTTCCCATTTGAATGTACTCTTTTTTAGCAGAAGGTGTACCACTTTTTTGGTCTAAAAGCAAGGAAGATTTTTTCTTTAATTACTTGACCATTTTAACAAACTAACAAATTGGTAGGTATGTTTAAACAACATTCAAATGAAAAAAACCTTTTATTTTAATTTGGGTGTTGGTGAAAAATTGGCATAGGACAGGTAGCAATGCCATTATTTATTGAATCACACATTGAATAACTAGCTTTTCATTTATTCTTTGTGTCTAACCAAAACAAATCAACATAACACAAATAATTAAATTAATACTCAATTGAGATGTCAAATTGATCAATAACTCTACCACATTGATGAGTCATAGGTCAATCACATCCAAGGGCTTCAGGTCAACTGATAACCAGTTTGTTTCTGCAATTCTTCATATATGTATAGAATATTTGAAATTAAACATCTTTTGATGGTATATAAATCTTGTAAGAATGGGCCCTCAAACCCCACCTCCTGTTGACCCTTTCTGTGGAACTTCAATATCATTTTTAAATACAAGGTGTGTAAGGGATTAGGTAACATGAACTTCAATCAAGGAGAGGAAAAAACCCCTGTGTTGAAATGTCTAGTTATTCAATCTAATTCAAAATCATTTACTTCAATCCATTAAGGATCATATATGATGCATACATTTGAAACAAAAAGTTACAATTATAATCAATTACATAATATATACATTAAAATTATATTTATGAAAATAAAATTTTATTAAAATTATAGTTATTTATTATGGGAGGCCTTTGCCCAGCAGTGGGACATACGCTTATAAAAAAATATAAATAATTATGGTTACAATAAAAAAATCTGATGTTTCTCACAAAAGTTTTTTATCAATTTAATTATGATTGATAAAGACTTATCTGATGAGTCAGCTACAAAAGTTTTCAACAGCACAGGTGTTGATCATGTGACTCATGATATTGAAATCAGTCCAACATACATTGGCACTAGGCATTTTAAAATAAAAAGGGGCCAAAACATATACATACAGGGTGTGTATAAATAGGGTGACAATGACTATTTACTTTAAACTTGGACAGTATCAATGTTTTTTTTATTGCTCAACTAAGTCAAAATGAAAAACAGTTTTTCAGTGAAAATTAGGATAGATTTGATTTTGCACATGTAACAGTAATTACATAATTATGTACTGTTATCAATACTATCTTTGAAATTATCATGAAAGATTTTTATACAGAATTACAGCCTAATACCTTGTTATACAAAATAGATAATGTAACTAACATTTTCCATGTTCATGATAATGATATGCATTTTTTATGAACATCATGAAAATGATTTAATGAAACAAAGTCATTTCTAGCAGGTTTATAAGCAGTATTTCTAATGAGAAAAATAGTTTTCTTTCAAAAATGATTTACTGGTTTTAATTAGAAGACATGGCTGCCAAGTTAAATTTTTTGACCCCACATTAGCAATTTTTTGCTATTTTCGCACTTACTGTATAACTGGATGGTTATAAATTCCATAGGTTTGAAAAGGTTAACAATATGGCTCGGCCGCACTATAAACAGAAAAATTGAAGCACTAATGGATAAAGCTATTGTCATAGACAAAAAAGTTTTTGCTTATTAACGTGAAGGACTTATTGCGGTCCCTTTATGTTGTTTGGCCTACAAAACCTCACTAAGTGGAGGACGAAAAGGAACGCGAACAAACCACTAACCGTAACCAGTATTGTTTACAGTCATATTACTAAAAATACTCACTTTATCATTTCTGAGAGATTTCTATGCAAAAATACTTACGTTGCGATAGACGAGATAAAGCGAATAACATCGTAATCTACTTGCAATAACCAATCGGTTAGTCTCGGTACAAGTGTCACGTGTCATTCTTGCCATGTCTTCTATGTCTTTTTGCTTTAAGGCATCACTGAGACATTTAATTACATTTTTCCATCTTAAATATCTTTGGTTTCACGCAAACATGTCATATGCTAATTTACGTCGGGGTCAGATAATGTTCTATTTTAAATGCAAAATACATCAGCACCAATTGAGTATCCTAAATATAATTTGCAGAGCTCGAAACCTGATAAATTGGTTATCACTACACTTCGAATCAACATGGAGTCGATATGTCCGCAATGATTGCGCGTCTGATCTCATTTGAGATTTATTTGCTCAGACAGATGCGAACTAGGGAAGTAATATTTGCTCGAGAAAGCCCATCACAGACGTAGCTATAAGTGATTCATATTAATATATGTTATAGCTACGTCTGCGACGGGCTGAAAGCTTCGCACATTACACAAAATTTAATTTCCTTCTTTTCTCATAATCTTTAATCAATTAAACCGTCACAATAGTATATCATACTACCGGGTAGAATAATAATTGTATTTATTACTCGAAACTGCGATAAAATTAATACGCTTCCAATACCTAAAAATCGTAAAAGTGTTACAAAAATATGACTTACATAATTTATTAGACTGGTTTTATCAGCAAGATTGAGACACACGTGCAAGACTAAGGATAAATTATTTAATTGAATAGGCACTATCTCTTCCTCATTTTGTTATCGCTCAATTTTAGAGTATTTCAATTATTTGGGAGTTTTAGGCCCTCAGTATGCCCTCTAATCAATCCAATATCAAAAAGACTCTAAACAGTCAGAAACTGAATGATTTTAATACCAGCTTACCTTACAACATCATCAACTATTTCAAAGCTGTAATAAACGTCAGAACTTTGCCTTTTATACGTGAATCATATTGGTTTCGAAAGTCGATAGAAACAGAGTAAGTATGCGGTGAGCTGGGGTCGCCTGTGGTTAAAGTCATAAGTTGATACACCAAAAAAATATCTCTATTAAGAGGCCCTGGCTGGAGGCCATGTTATATCAAAATCCTAGGTTGACGTACGAAACTCCATCGTAAAAAAAAGTCGCAATAAAAAAAAATACATGGTTACCCTTATTTGTTCCGAGAGGGTTAACATTGCACTTCCCTCGCTCCGTAATTATTCGTAATGCATATTTAATTGCGTCGACGTGCGTGTTGTTGACTGTCGATATATCCGATCCGCAGCGGATGTCACTGGTAAATAATTCTGCTACGTAAACGGTATAATCAAAATTCTCTGAACAATTAATCACCCCATTAAGCTTATAGCATACTAAACTTCATACATGATGAAAGGGGTTTGAATATTTTAGCCTGCCTACGTTTCCACCATTTTAAAGTGTCAGGCTCCATAGAAAAATATTCAAGCCCCAAGACCCTTTAATAAGCTAGCAAACGGATGGCTATCGAAATCAAAATACGGCAAAAGGCACAAAAAATGTCATGCCTCATATCAACTCATTTTTACTAATCCAAGGCAATGTCGTTACGGTGCCTATAAGTATGTGCTGCACTGAGGAGATTCATAGAAAGAAACATGAACGGCACGAGTTTAGGCAATGCTGATCCTGCTAGTGCATAGCTGTGCGTTTACCTTAAACCCTCTGAATATTAATCAAAGCCACTCCACACCGTTCAGTGATTTTGTCACGTATTATATTAAGGGTTCACTCCATTGAGCAGTTCAAGTAGGTGTTGTCTTTGTTCAATAACCGCTGAAGCTTCTCCTTTAGACTCGTATAGGGGGCTGCCACAACGTAGTATCGAGTTGCATAACATAATAACTCCTCACATTATACTGTCTCCGCAGTGTTGGCCTACCCGAAAAGACAAAGACTTATGAGTTGCAGGTCGCCGATTGGAACGCAGACAGGTATTTAAACTTTGTTTAAATTATTTTGCCGCCACAGCTCTTCAAATAGTGAAGGAAAACATCGTGAGGAAACCGGCACATCCTAGAACCGAAAATTCAAAGACGTGATTTATCCAGCATTACTCTTGCCTCTCACATTCAGGCAGGCGGCTCCCGGTAGTGGCAACATTATAGGATCGTAATTCTGTCTTCGCAAATAATAATAAATCTGTCAACACGTATTCGATTTTGATCTAAAAGCATTATTAATATGATCATTGTTTATCCAACAAATTGCTTGTTAATCGCCGACTAGAAAGCCATTAACGAGCAACGCGTTGTTCATACAATATTATCAGCGTGCTGATCAAATCGAATCGCTAATTTAAATATAAATAATGCAAGCAAAGACCTATACTCAGCAGTGGGTCGGGCTGTGGATCATGAATGATGAAAAGGAGTAAGTGATACCATCCACCGTACAAAGTTGTCACGCATGGTTGACAGGGGAAAATGAAAGGAAAAATGTGTTTCTTCGACCCAAGTATCATGGCAGGAGGATGATGGTAGAGAGACAATCAGAAGAAATGTATTAGAATAAATTTTATCTTAGTGACATTTTGAGGTGGAAGGAAACCCGCGAAATTACATTTTTTTTACGTTTTTTGCAATTCGCAGGTCATTTTTTATTTGTATGACCACTCGCAGTGTGTCAGGTCAGGTTGTATGTAAAAATTAGAAATTGGAATGTTGGCTCTTGCAAGTAGGTTACGATATTTTTCACGTTTTCCCGTTTCGTATATTTAAATGGCCGGATTTTTATTTAGACCTTGGCGAAGCTATAATGAAATAAACATTTCCAATATTAAATCAAAGTCGCTGCCTGACGAACGGCGGAGATTTGAATTTACAATATCAGTTCACCGCATTTCGAAGGGGGATTAATGGTTAAGCGCCAGTCCTTTCAGTGTACTTCCAGAGGTCAGTGGGGCAAGACGGTGTGAACGGCCTTTCAGCAGTGACGTCACCGCCTCACTACCACCCATCGAGGGTTAAACGTACTTAAAGTTTCACATTTGTGATGGAGCACACAACTTTGAAGTTCTTGGCTGCAGTATCGGCGGGAAATCGGATTTCCTTTTATAAACTTGTTCAAAAGTTTTCTGGATGTTCTTAGAATGTATGAAGATAATAAAAATACTTATCGAATGTTCTTCTTTAGAAATAAAGATTCGAGGCTATGGCGGACGTATGCTATTAGTTCATGAGGGTTCGTGCGGTGCTCGAAATTTGGCAACTATTCACTGCTTTTACGTAATAGCTTAAACTGTAAAAGCGAACCTAAGGTTTCGACAAAAAATGAAATCTGAATAATGAATGGGCATCGTTGATTCCCGCCCTGTACTCGAGAGCGCAACGACACATGTATCAGCGTCAGTTATCCGCAATGTCTACCTAACTATCTACTGCGGGAAAGCGTTGTGATACGAAACGAATTGCTGCATTTAAAATTGTCCACACGTCCAAATAAATCTACGTTACCCGTTTATTTGTGGTCCTTTAGAACAAATTACCTTTCGACTGCGGTTTTCGATTCTTGTACAATCGAAATTGGGTCTTGGGCCAACCCTAAACGTTCAAAAACTAATAAATAACTATTTAACGTAAGAAACTCATAGTTTCTAAGCCACCTACTTTCTCCGCTTGCGCAATACTGTTGCGTTATTGTGTCCGAGTAAACAATTGGACGAACATATTTAATTGCCTCTTTAGTCTTCACCTGAGCGTAACCAATGCTTACAGAATATATTATTAAAAATCATAATCCATCACATATCGAGCTCCTCTTGGTCCCGGCTGTCATTTGAAGATCCTTGATAGTTGTAACGACTAGTCTTAGAAACCCGAAAGTCTGACAACCAGTCATCCCATAGGGTATCGTATTAGTATTACCCAGTAAATGGGTAGTGGAGTTCAGACAGGCAGTCGCTCCTTGTAAAATACTGGTATCCAGCTGCATGCGGCTAGAAACCGACCTCAACATAGTTGGGAAAAGGCTCGGCAGATGATGAGATGATGCTGACAAACAAGTTATCATTGTAATCCTCCTTTTGTAGCCGTGTTTGTGTCATCTCCATAGAGATGTCGTCGTCACTTTAATACCTCGGTGAGATCAAAACTTGAAGCTTAATGAAGAGACGCAAAGCCTCTACTTAAGTTCGTAAATACTCAGATGTTTTAGAAGAAATATCGTGCTTCAAAATACAGGAGATTTAAGTCTCGCAAATGACTGTAGCGCTTCAAAGATCTTTTGGTGCTCGAAAGACGTTGACAGGGGAACGTTGTTATTAATTGCGGAATGGTGTGAAATGTATTGAAAAAAGAAACCGCTTGTTTCGGTTTTAGACACGTGCCAATAGTTCCTAGTATAGCTGCTATAAAGCAATTGGATCATTTAGAGGTCGTTATCCCCACAATACTAATGAATTCGAGCAAAAATGTATTAGGAATTGCCATAATAAGGGTGTATGGCTTAAAATCACGCGACCGCAGGTGGTGGAGGTGTTTGGTAACGGGGCTATTGATTTTATGCAAAGGTATGTTGCACCCTAAATGCGATGCCAATATTGCTTGCTCACAGATGTGCTACTATGGGCGCTCGTGATTGGTTTATTGGTTCACTAGATTTGACTGTTGCAAGGTTTTCGGTGGAAAGCTTTCACTGGGAACCTACTGCAGACTAGGTTTTTAAAAATCAAAAGCCCTGACATAAAAGCCTGACAACCTAAAAATCTTGAATATTTCAGCATTCATTGAATCATTTTTATACTATACGGTAAATTAATAACCGATAAAAGACATGGCCGGACAAAGTCCGGACGGGGGGCTAAAATGCGGGCCAGTGCATTTCGGGGGGCTAAAATGTCCATAAAAATCCGGACGAATGCTAGATACAGAAGAGCCTTCAGAAAACATAATTAGAATTCTCTTCGTTGAAATTTTGCGAAGCCTGAAATCACACAGCCGTACAACGCCAACGTAATATCGTCAACCTAGCAAGAAGGACTCAAACGCCCTAAGGACCAATTACAGAAAACTAAAATTCCAACTAAAGTAGTCATTGATACCTAGATATTCGTTTTAAATTGATAGCACGACAGTTGGTTCAGTTTCAATAGAATCAAATATTATCTTGGGTTGTTCCTTTTGATAGTCGTCTTGTTTTTGGAAATGGATATTACATTTTGGGTATTTTGTAAAAAAATGTTCTCATTTTATCAGGGGCACTCATCAAAATGGTCTCTCTGATCCTTTTGTAGGATTTGACCAGAAACAGCACTTGGTCAATTCATTCTACGGAATAGAACTGCAGTCCAGCTGAGCAACCCAAAAGTGAAAAAAAAATTCTATGTATATTACAACCTAACCTAACCTTTCCCGCCAGATTTTGTTAACAACGAAATGCTCTTTCCATATAAAATCGTTCAGCCGCTACGAATGTGCTGTCAAACTACGAAATTATTCAGCGAAAAGTCGCATTGGGAAGTCTGCAAAATTGGATATGCCAAGCAACTGAGAAAGTACACATTCTATATTCACAACTTTTGTTTGCAACGAATTTTTGAATAACTATAACCATTTTTTTTAATTATCAACCTGTGGTCCTGGTTCGTCGCAGTCTTTTTGGTTGGCGCCAATATTTGTGTTATATTTTTTGCTAGGGTTTTCTACCTGCCAACCTGAATAGCCAACCTGTTAACACAACGTAATCTTGCAAAGTCAAGTGCGGATTGGGTCCTGTTTCTTACAAAAAGATTTGTTTACCTGGTCTAAGGTCCACTTGCACCACAAACTGAACGCTAAATGAAAAAAAAAACATCTTTGTGTTTCTAACGAACTTCGGAAGATGACAGAGACACAGTGTTGTTTTAAAAACGTTTAGCGTTAAATATGTTCAGCGATTTGCGGTGCAAGTGATCCATAAAGTAGTGCAAAATTCCGAATATAATACGAGCTTGTAATAAACAGTTGTAACTGTGTCTGCTACCGTAATTATCTGTTCCAATGCTCCAACGCAACCTCCCATAGAACCGTAGGGAAGTAAATAATTGCTTCTGAATTCAATAGAAAACGGCACATTGTTAGTTCACGGCTTTCTCAGTTGTGTTGTCAATGGTTATTGTTCTTCAGCCCTCAATGCCGACCTTTTTGTCAATTCTAATTACTTCACAATGGAATACGGTTACCAATCTTTTTAGTTCAATCTGAATTGGACGGGTATTCGTGCTAACGATACTGCCTTCCGCGTGTTGTCGTTAGCAAAAACTAACACTGAACTTTATTAACCTTCATTAAGGCACTTTTCTTATTAACTGTACAGTGTTGTTTTTTCAACATTACCTAGGCAATTCTGTTCATTATCACCATTCCCTTCCTCTTATCCCAATTTATTTGTCTACGGCGCAGCATGTCTTCCTCTTCCATACTTCTCTATTTCTCGTATTCTTAGTAGTCAGAGTGAAATTTTAGCTAAAATATTATTATTATATTTTTTTTTATTTTTTATTTTTTTTTTATTTTTTTTTCTTAAAAAAGCGTCCTCTACTTTTAGCCAGCCACATTCATACTCAAAACCTTCACCAAGACATTTTCCTCATACATCCGTATCACATCACCACATCGCCATACCATGACAGGCGATTTTGGCACATATTTTCAGTCACAGGTTACACATTAAACAGCCAGGCATTTCTGTTATTGACTGTACTTACCTAATTCCTTGAGCTGATAAAACGAAGTGATTGTAGGATTTGTCACTTCGCAATTGATTACTGTTACGGGTCCAGCTGTTTCCGAGATTAGACTAGATAAGATTTACAGCCATTTAATTCGAACCAGCTGATTTGCTTGAGTAAATTAGCGCGCCTGTTGAGAACTGTAACAGTGTTGGAGAAACTTGTACATGGATGACAATTTCATTTACATATCAAAAACATGGTCTGGGTCTTAGATTACAATCTTTTACGTGTCTTTGTTTCTACAATGCCTATAACTATGATATACGGTGCTGATGTCATCCGAAGTTACGTCAACGACATAAGAATTTAAGCCAGCCTCCTTTTGTAGAGGAAACATTATAGAATTTTCGATAGTTTGCCTAAATGTAAGACTGCAAATTCCTGAAATTAAAAAGACCAAATATTGACTGAGTGAGTATTGTTAGGTTCTGCTATTGGTCGCTTTAAGACACCATGGTATCTTTAATGTAACATTATGATGTTTATAAAAGAAGAAGACAGTAAGGAGTAAAGTCAATAAGGAGGAGGTATGCCTATTTAATTCTTCTTAGAGTGTGGATTAAAATCTATAATGAGAGTCGGCCCTGAATTAAGCTTACACCCCCCCCCCCCCCCCCGCTAGGCCACGGCCACGGTATCTCTTTCGAACAGTCCCGCAGCCCTGGCAGGCATCGGCCCATGCGGACCCCTACATTGTTGCTGACATCCCTGAATTAAGCTACGAGTTCGGGCTATCCAAAGCGTCCATCAATTCCTGTAGTGTACAAGGATCAGGGCATGCTGGACACATTATCAGATGTCCCAGATGTTGACACAGCCACAGAGTCCAGTTAACTTATTTTTTTAGTTTTTCGGTATACTTTTTTGACTAATTTCGTTGCGGGATCCAAGACAGTTGCATAATTTCTACTCGTCGAGATTTATTGCCTCGGCGCTTTCCTGGTGGTCGCTACGGCTGCTACTGCCTCGATGGTCTAATGGTCGCAATCGCGACTGCTGAGCATGAGGTCCTGGATTCTTTAATCCAGGACCTCATGCTCAGCAGGGTCCGGCAAATTGTTATTGAGTTTTTCCATCAGGATTTGTGCCCGCTTGATAGCAATAGGCTCGCCTTCCTATTACATGAGACTAAAACATAACTGGCAAAACGTGGGTGTACTATAAGGTACACCTCTGCCTAACCCTTCGGGGATTATAAGTGTGGTGTTATGTTATATTACAGTTGGTTCTGGTTTTTGGGAGTAGCGTGGCGGGTTTGTGGCATAACAAAAAAGAAGGGTGTTTACCCTTCTTATGGCTGAACCCAGACATATCATTAAACGTCAAACTAATTATACACGAAGGAGGAAGCCTTACATTAAGTTCACCATTTGCAACATTTCCTATGAGTAACGCGGCCCCCAGCAGTTCATCCAGTGCACGCTAGGATGAGTCCGAGTGTAAATGACATCTTTGAAATTGTATACGAAACATATACGATATCTGAGAAGTTATGTATTAGACACCGTGCATTTATGATAGGCCTTGGAAGATAAGACACAACTAAGGTCTATTCAAGTCCTTGTTTCCAATTAATGTTATTTTTACATAAACCAATATCAACTTTATGCCGGTATAAATGAATTTGGTGTCATAATAACTAGCACAATTGAAAAAGGGCTTAAATTTTTAGAAGTTGTAGCGTAAACGCAACTTGACGTATGGGTAAGAACGCTGTATAGCTACTAAGCGAATTTATGTGCACAGTGCACGTATCATCTCTGAGATTTCACGCTCACGTACGAGGAGGGAGATGAAAAATCGGTCTAGTAATAGCAATGTTAGAAAGGAAGGGAAGAAAGAAAATCGACTTGCTTCTAACGCACAATATTATTTCTCTGAGATTTTTTTACTCTCTTAGCGAGATTTTGATGACCCTACTACTGTAGATTCTGGCTTTCGGAAGTTGTAGGGTAGAAATAGAGGACCTGTCTTTCCTCAAAAACATAAACTTGATCTCTACTGCTTCATATACGCATGGTGCGTTACGTTCTTACGAACATTACTATCGTTAACGGTCTAAATTATGTAAAAAGAACTGGTTTTTTTTTATCAAAGTTGGGCGCTTAAAGGTAGCTCAACTCAGCCTTGTCACATCGAAGTCATTAGCACGACCTTATTATCAGCGGAAATGTACGGGGCGTAATTGCGAGCGGGCCCGATGCAGGTGTACTTAAGGATTTCGCTGGAAACACTGTGATTTGGTTGACGTTTAAGTATAGGGGAGGTTTTGTTTGCGTCATTGTTTTTGGTCCATAGTTACTAATTTGGCATCGTTTTACGCAGTAAGAAGGTTATGACTCTCACATAGGTAATCGTTCCATTTCAAATACTGGTATTCAGGTGCATCTTGTTAGACTGAAAGCAGATCTCAACATAGTTGGTAAAAGACTAGGCAGACGCTGAAGAAATACGAATTCGATTTATAGAATAAGAGAAGAATTCAGATGTAAAAGATAATCTGAAGTGGCCCGGTGACTGAAAAGATAAGGAAAATGACGTGAGGAAAGTTTTTAGTATGAATTTGGATGGGTATAAGATTGGGGAAGACTAAAGAAACGATGGATGGACTGTTTGAATATTAATAAGGCTAGAAAGGGACTACTGAGATGACCAATAATTGTATAGAAACTATGTAAGGAGAAGACACCAAATAAATTAGGATAAAGGCAAGTGCGAATTTTGTATATTTGTCGTCTTGCAGACATGCTAAGCAGTTTTTGATACTTTAATTCAAGTTTGAACAAAGACAATTTTGGGGTAACACAGAGTATGATGTTTAAAATTAGTTTTCAAGCCCCTTGAGACGTCTGGTTTTCCTGCGCAACCTCGTGTTGCTAAGTTACGCATTTCGTCTTTGTCTTTTGTAATTTGCTCTACCTTTTTATTTCGCTAGTATTACGCATCGATATAATGTGTTATCATTTATCACAACCGTCGTGCGTATATGACCAGATTAAGAACGTGAACGAAGCAAATGGAGTATGAGGATCGTAGCGTTTGCCTCGATCCAGAGACTATCGGCAAAAGGCATTGATGTCATATGTATAATTATATAATGCAAATATTGTGCAAAAACATTTCCCCTTCAAATGCCTGACGGGTCATGTTTCTGATGCGCAAAATGTGATGTTTTTGCTGAGAGGAAAAAATGGCAGCTCTGAAAGACGTGCCAAACTGCCAATCAGTTAATGGGATGGCAAATATCCGACTTAAAGTTTCTTGTGTGTAAACTTGGGAAATAACGTTCCATCAATGACTTATGATCGTTGAATTCCATTAACAAAAAGGTGATCGTCAGGATCACCTTTCTGTTTCCTTGACATCATCATCTACCTGGCCTTTTCCTGACTAAGTTGGGATCGGCTTCCAGTCTAACCGGATGCAGCTGAACACCAGTATTTTACAAGGAGCGACTGCCTACCAGACCTCGACAACCCAGTTAGTACTCAAAGTGCTATGCTATTGGGTAATAATGATTGTCAAACTTTCGGGCCACTGACTACCTGCAACAACTGTCAAAGATCAACAACTGTCAAAGATCTGCAACTGACAGCCGGGAACAACGGAAGGAAGGAAGGAGTAAACTCGTTATGTAATGGATGGTCACCTATCTGCGGGCTGACTTTGACAAGCGCTGCTTAACCTCGAAAATCGACCCTTGCGGCTGTTATTATTTACCCACGAGTTCGTTGACAATGACACTTTGAAATTTATATCATCCATTCCATTCAAGACGAGCGAGCTGATCACTTTTTCGTGCGACCTAAGTACAGTTAGGGCAAATCTTACGATTAAAATCTTTGGTTCTGAAAGTTTTTTCTACCTCGCGAGCCGTTAAAGGAACTAAGGGATATAAAGACTGGCCCTTGGGGGCTAGTAAGTAACACACAACACATAAAACCTTCGTAACGGCTTCTAGGGAACTTATATCTTTAAATATTGGTTTAGGTACCGAAAAACGGTGAAAACTTTTCTAATGGTTCTTTTTCTTAAACATTATGGGTTACTAAGTTAGGTTATTGAGTTTTCGGTGAGAAATTTCTCCGTAGCAGCCAGAGGTCTGGAACTCTGGACTTGTGCCCAGATTTAGGTAAATATGGCAATAGACTCGGCCCCTGTTACATCCTACTTCCTACTATACGAATCAGATTTAACAGTAATTTTCAAATCATTTATATCTTTTGCTCAAAATAGTTACAGCACTGATAACAGTATTTGTGTCACTTGTGTAATTTAGTATTTTACAATATTTTCTTACCTTTGTATAGATTCTTTTTATCGATTGTTTGTGAATGTGTGGACATTGTAGGCTTTGTAGATTCCCAGCTGCTTGTTAACTTTTTATTTTGTTCTACATTTTTTGTAACAAAATAAAAAGTTAACAAACAACGACTTATTGTCGGGCCTACGCTGTCCCCCCATACTTAATTTATTTATTTATTTATTTATTTTATTTTGATTTGAAAAGAGTAACCATGGAGTTTCTTGCCGGTTCTTCTCCATAGGAAACGACCAACCCGAACCGTGCACCTTTTTGTCGACGTTTTATAAGTGCCCATCGAGGCCTATGTGAAATAAAATATTTTGATTTTACTAATATTATAAATGCGAAAGTTTGTGAGGATGGATGGATGTTTGTTACTCTTTCACACAAAAACTACTGAACGGAGTCCGATGAAATTTACCCTACTGATAGCTTATAACCTGGATTAACACATAGGATACTTTTTATCCCGGTAGTATGATCCCGTGGGACTATTATCGAACTCCACGTGGGCGAAACCGTGAGCATAAGCTAGTCGGTCATAAACGTAACTAGGGAAATGTGGGTGTAATAAAAGTAGACATCTTCCTAACTCTTCAGGAACGTGATGTGTTGTGAACTATTTAACCAGTCATCATCATCATCATCATCATCATTTCAGCCGAAAGACGTCCACTGCTGGACATAGGCCTCCCCCAAGTGTCGCCACATTGACCGGTCCCGTGCGTCTCGCATCCAGCGGATCCCTGCAACCTTTACGAGGTCATCGGTCCACCTAGTGGGAGGCCTTCCAACGCAGCGTCTTCCGGTTCGCGGTCGCCACTCCAGAACTTTTCGGCCCCATCGGCCATCCGTTCTGCGAGCAATGTGCCCTGCCCACTGCCACTTAAGTTTGGCTATTCTTCGGGCTACGTCGGTAACTCTAGTTCTCTTGCGGATCTCCTCATTTCTGATTTGATCACGCAAGGAAACTCCGAGCATAGCCCTCTCCATTGCCCTTTGGGTGACTTTCAGCCTTCTGATGAGGCCCATTGTGAGCGACCACGTTTCGGTCCCGTATGTAATCACTGGCAACACACACTGGTCATAGACTTTCGTCTTGAGACACTGCGGTAAGTTGGATGAGAAGATACCACGCAACTTCCCGAACGCTGCCCAGCCGAACCAGTCATAGACCCGTTTAAATCTAAGCAACCATTTTAGATCATGTTTTCTTACCAGTTATGTTTGTAGTTCGATTTATATGGTAGCATGGATTACGAAGCTATGCTTCATTGATAACGTACTCGTTATGGGGTTTCACGGAATTGTGTGTCACACATAAATAACATAGCTCATACTACAGTCAGCCTCTTTATAAGGTTACTGGTTCAATCACGCTTTTTCCCATGGGGGGTAAGCAGAAACTGCGAAACGAAACCTGCTACGATCCATACATAAATATTTCTTTTGCTTCCTCCACGTTTACATCACAAATTGGCCTTTGCCCGCAGCTTCGCCCACGTGGATAACGGATATAATCCCACGGGAATATACTAGCGGGATAAAAACGATCCCAAATCCTAACCCAGGTCATGGTGAACCTGTGTGCCTTTCTATCAAAATCCGTTCAGTACGTAAGGCGTGAAAACAGGCAGACAGTCTACACTAATAGTATAAAGAGGTAAAGTTAAGTCGGTAATCTTCAGAACTAGTGATCGATTCTTTCACTAATGAGAAGCTACATTATCCCCAATTGTCATAGGCTATATTTAAAACGTTCCCGTTAGAAAATTCCCGGCCATAACGCGAGCGAAGTCGCTGGCAAAAGCTAGTATATAAAGAGTGTAAATAGACCCATAACACATCCGAAAGGCACTTGTTCTCCCCGTCTTTGCGATATTTTTTTGTTCTAGACCATAGCTGGGAACCTTCTAGTTACGGAGATATTGGGGGTCAAAGTTCCAACTTTTTTACTAGTTTTTTTTTAAATGCATGTTTTTAATGTAAGATTTTTACTTTACACACCTCCACGACGCTCGTACTATTCAATCCATTCATCAGCACAATGCTTTGAGAGCTTTCCATCGAGTCCTACCTTAAAACGTGATTTTTTACCCCAAAAACAAAAGTCGATTCCCAGCAATAATTTTTGCGTAAAGTTACTTAGTTTGATGTACAGAATGCTTGGTTGACGGCGGTCTGTTTACACCCTGTATTATTCATTTTGATGAGAAATTCTGATTGGATCATTCGACGCACGCGTCCGCACCAATACTTCTGTTTGTCCCGTATGTTTACTACTCCGATCGCTTCCCTACAATGTTTACATTTAATTTGTATTCCGATACCGCTTGCTTACATCGATTAGGTGTCACGTTGCATATTAACAACGAGTGTAACAGTAACAGCCTATCAGTGTTCCATTAAAGGACTTTTCCTGTTTTGGTTACCAGGGCAATCAGAAATTGACGCTCGTGACCGCAATTGCCCCGAGTCCTACGCTTTAACGATTCAGACCATTTCTAAAGGGGCTGAAATATCCGGCTCGATAATTCGCATTCATTAGTAGAGACAAATATTATTAATTTGCAGTTCAAAGTGTAAATATACGCATGGATAGAATTACCTTTAATTGCGACTGTGATTGTTATTATCGTTTAACCTTTGCCAGAAATTATTATTAATCTTGTACTATGCTCTCACGGCTACCTCTTATCTGCATCAACCCACATTAATCAATTCGTATCTTGAGGTCGAAATCTTTGCAACCAATTATATTACTAAACAAATGAATGGACCATGAAGTAAAAGATGTAATAACGTGGAAGTGACGTCAAGAAACAAAAGACGTATGCTAAGAAAAGGTTGCACCGTAAATAATGGCAAGCCTTGGATACGGATGAAGCAATACTTAACTAATATGGCACTTGATAACAGGGCAAACAACAAAATTACAGTTCCCTTTCAGTCCGAGAATCTCACAATCATCGTCTTTTCATAAGTATCTACAACTGTATATTAAGTAACATTGGCTGATAGGCGTCGACCAAAATTTCCGAGAAGTGAATTAATAAGCAAAGCTTCTCTGGGAATACTATTTATAGAGCTGCGAGCCAGCACACCCACTCACAAGTTTCAAATGTTCATTGTCCTTTAAGCATATGCGCATTAAAACAGACATCTGTTGTGTTAATTAATTAATTTGTGAATCAACTCAATTGATCATTGTTTTACTTCATTGGTATTTAAAATGAGAACAAACATCCTTGGAATTTGAAAACAAAGCCTCATTTGGCTTAGCCACAATCGGTCTGCTTGGTGAGTTTCCAACTGAAAATGAGAATGAGTCATGTCTTAAAACTGGGGCAGACTTTGTATGGAGTTCAGTGATCCTGGATCATAGTTACGAGCTGAAATATAGCTCCGTCGGAAGTCTAGTAATGAGGAGGGCTCATTAATGTTGCCTATTGTTTACTGACGCCCTAAATCCTTGAGACCTCTCTGTTACAAACGTTTTAATCAGCCTAATCCTGCAAAAGCGCAGCTGCACTTCCGCCCACGTTTAGAGGCAAAACAATAGAACCTTTTTAGAGAATGGCGAAATTCCGGGCGCCATATTGTTCGGTGCTATTGTATCAGCCTGCGCGCAGAAAAATATTCATCTCGCCCGCCTCGGTCGTGTTTACTCCGTGCCTTCTGTAAATATTGACCTGTGTCGCATGAAACTTTATTTAAAAAGTAATATAAGTTATGCATATTACTTTTCGATTGAAATTTTTGGCTGTTGATTTCCATATTGCATTTTTGGAAGTTGCAAAATTTATAATGGTTCTCCCTGGCTGGTTCTTATTACTGCGAAGTCTCTGTCACCCTGTTTGTTATTGCTTTTTGAAAATTAATTAGCGGAACTTCCGAGTTAATTACGTGTGTTCGGCTGTTGACTGTTGTTTGCTTCTCAGTTAGAAATTATTGCTGCGGTTTCTCCAATACCTGAGTAATTCCGCAGTCAATAAATTAGTTAGCTATAGAGTTTCGTTTTAAAACGACACGAGACACCATCTTGGGCTTTCTTTGGTGTCATATTTTCTGTCCCCGTCGCTAGTTCCTTTTACTTTTTTCTTTAAATCGCAGCTGGCTCTGGCCAAGTTTTGTAATAACTTAAGTACATATTTGTCCAAGTTAAGTGTAAGATTGTAAAAGTTAAACACGTTCATAAATAAATAGTTGACAAGTCAAGGTAGCCGTTTGTTTACTGTGATAAATGGATTGCATTCAATGCCGCTGAATCACGTGAAAATAACAATGAATGAAAAAACGTAAATTATGAATACTACATAAGCCATTTATTTTCTTTAAATACTCCAAATGTAATAAGCTTATTTGATAAAAAGGCTTATGCAAAAAGTAGACCAGAGATAATGTCGGGACTAAAATAAAAAGTTTATAAAAAAAAAAAAAAAAAATTACTTCTTTTTTTAAATACTCCCAAAGTCCTAATGTAACTGTCTGGTTTGATGGAGAAATCTATCACAAAAACTGTTGACAGATAATATTGGGACAAAAATAAAAAGTATAAAACTCAGGCCTATCTTGTCCACAAGCCGTCAGTCATCTGTCGGAACTAGGCCACTGTGGGTACGCGATGAGCTGGTGACTTGTCACTTCATATCATTGCACTGTTCTCTGTGGTTTATATTTTTATATCACCTGTACATTTTACCCTTTTGTATGACGTCTGGCCTCAGCGGCCTTGAGTTAATGAAGTATTAAGTTCCCTTTGGTGGTAAATGAGAGGTAAAGGCGTGATAATAACAGCTTATTGTAATTAAAAATTCAACTGCCAAGCGTTTCCATTAGGGGAAGGTGCCTTGAAATGGTTCGGTTTTGTAAATAATAAAGATCGAGATGAAAATCGTCTAGAAATACATAATCTTCCTTTAGCTTACCATAAAGAGCATAAGAAAAAAAAATAAAAAATAATAATAATAACGCGATGTCGTGTCGGCCAATGGTTTAATAGCCAATAGCCTCGAGCAACATCTGAGGAAGCTCTCGCTTGGCAGATGGATCAAGGGCTTGATTCAGAAAGTAGTACTTCTGGACACGGCGCGTATTAGGAGGTTCCTCTCTCAAGAGCCCTGACCACCGGAAGCTCGGACCCTGTTCCCGATGCTGGTGGACTACTTTTTTTTTAATATTTTTATATTACCTTGTATAGAAATATTTAAAAATGTAAACAATATGTATAGAAAATAAATAAAGAAAATATATTACGCGATTAGGTACTGATTGGCGATAGTGCAATGGTCCTTGCTGTTTGGTATAACTCCGAAGATTTAATTTAGCAAAACGCTTTTTTAAACTAAGGGAGACACTTCAGCAGTTTTGATTTAGGCAAAAATGGCGAGATGAACTTGGAAATCGGTCTACGGTATCAAAAGACCAAAAAGCAACCATTTTTTTTGGGTCTTTAGACGCTTTTACCGTCTGTAGCGAATAAATGCATTAAAGGCGCTCCCTCACCGGGAGCATTCGCTTGTAATGTAACAATCCAAGATTCGATTTTGTACAGAAACAAGTGAACGTAATGCTCAAAATCGAATCTTCCATTTGTTACATTACAGGCGAATGCTCCCGGTGAGGGAGCGCCTCAACACAACATTGAAACAAATGTACAGCAGAAAGTTTGTGTGCAAGAAAACTTTCTTAATCTTTGTAAATGATAACTTTTTCTTAACTTTACTGATATTTTCTCATTCTTAATAGTTTTCTCGCCTTAAATGTAACTGGCGATATGTGCGTGCTCTATTACGTTCACCTCCGTTCATCCTATCGAGGATTACAAGTGTGATGCTATATTATGTTTCTGTATTAACAGTTGTCTCCCTTGCCCCCAGGTATACGTGGCTCTGTTCAAGCCACTGCGCGTCTCACGGCGCCAGTTCCGGCGGGTGCTGATGTGCATGCGCAACGTTCGCCACTTGAAGTGCCACGAACTGTACGCGCACGAGAAGGTCACTAAGGTCGACAGTCTGTCTTTAGTGCTGTCTGGCAAGTAAGTGTGGTTAAGTTTATTTTGTTTCTTGTTGGAGTCTTCGTGATGAAAATACCAAGAGCTGATGAACTCTTAGCGTGTCGATGGCAACAAAAGTTCAAATGTGTTTGGCCCAAAATTCAGCTAGACGAATTCCGCTCACCGATACAGTCATAAGGTCTTCAAGCGCGCAGGTGTCAGGATTGCTAAGCCTAAGTGCATCAAAAGAACAGTTAAATCTGGTGGTCTCTTCAGAGTATCCAGCCCTGCCCTATCTACCTTGAAGAAGCAAAAAAACCACATAGTTAGTCAACTAATACACTAGAATATACGGTTTTTCGTTCATGTTGATCGGTAAGAGTATTGATCAACTTTAAGACAGCCAGGTCGCACGTACAGCTTCAGCTTTCTTCAAGGCATCCTTTGACAGAATGACCGTGTAACAATTATCAAGTGTAGGCATATACAAGGTGTAACATAATAAACGCAAGACCTCCCGTGTGGTCTCTCTGACCATGAAACTGAACAACTTTTGTTCTACGAGTTCTAGAAATTCGCAAAAAAAATAATGGTGTTTCTGTAGGAATTGACGCGATCCGATATTGTATGGTAAAACTAAACAAAAAGTTATGAATTTCTAAAAGTCATAGAACAAAAGCTGTTTAGATTCATGGCCTGAGAGACCACACGAGAGGTCTTGCGTTTATTATGTTACACTTCAGTGGCGAAGGTTCCATACAACCCGATTCCTACCGGCTTCCCTTTGAAAAATGGCACAGTCAGTATTCTATAGCCAATAATATTCTATACAGTAAAGTTAGGTACTCCGGCTTACCTCTTACAAAAATTGACCCTTCGCTACAATACACTTTGTATATAACTAGTGCCAAACGTCTCATATTCCTAGTAAACTTTAACTCATTAGTCCACGTCTCCCCAACGCCAAGAGGTTTCGATCATTGTCCACCGGAACATGCTGTCATCTATATTGCCAACTAAGTATTAATCACAGTTGCTTGTTCGTTATAATGTCCATGTCCACCGCCATTACACTAACGTATTGTGTTAATTACTCTTCAGATGTTTGACTTTGACCCTCTTAAGGGTTCTTGTGCTATATTCTAAGATAATTTAGTAGCGGCCATCACGCGACCGTAAGTCGTCAACTTAGTGATGATAGAAAAGATATAGATGAAGAGGGAAACATGGCGTTCAATCTTCAAGGATTTCTTTCCTTTCTAATTTCATTCTATAAAAGACTAGCTTTTGCCTGCGGCTTCGCTCGCGTTATGATTGAAAATTATCCCACAGGTACGTTTTAAATACGGGGTGGAAGGGGCACCGACGCGAAAACGGTTACCACGTATTCAGTACATAATTCTCAGATTCCCCGCTTTATAGAAAATTTTCATCGGTTATTAAAAAAAAAATCTGCTGTTTCCTACAAAAGTGCAATAACTATACGTTCAAAATGTATGGAACAGCGGATTTTTTTTTTAATAACTGAGGAAAATTTACTAAATACGTGATGGTAACCGTTTTCGCGTCGGGGTCCCTTCCACCCCGTATAGTCTATGACACTCGCGGATAGTGTCGCTTCCCATTAGTGTAAGAGTTTTTGTAATCAGGATCTTCATCTAAAGCTACAAACTTTTACCCTTATACATGGATCATCGTTCTCTTGCCCTTGTCCCAATTGATTTGTGGTCGGCGCAGCATATCTTCTTCTTCCATACTTCTATATTACTCGTCATCTCATCAGACACCTCCTTTCTTGCCATATCATTCTTCACACAGTCCATCTACTCATACCCATCCACAGTTATACTCTTTATACATGGATACGGTTTGTAAATAACATTGAAATGAATTTTTATTGGGTTTGATATGAAACACATTAACGCCATGTTTACACATTAATGTGACACATTACATGTGGTATTGATCAGTGCTGATATGAACAGAATGATAAAACGACCTTGCAATTTTGCGCTCTTTTACCGCATGGCCACGAGATACATGTTTTAGCGTTTTGCGAAAACTGTGGAAAAAAGTAATGATAGAAGGTGCTTAGTGCTTGCCAGAATTCACCGTGATGGCGTTCAGGCAAAGAAAACAAATGAAACGCACGTATGTCGCTTGACACAAGTCGGATATCCGAATCCGTGAACTGAACGGAACGGGGCCTGAGCCTATAGTTAGCCTAGCCATACAAGCTAGGTCATGATAGTGTAAGTTAAATGTGCATTCAAAACCCGAGTTCCTTTCCAAGGATTACTGTACTGGCAAAACTGCGCATGCGTAACCTGTCGTTTATGGCGGGCTTTAGAGAAAAATATCCTGAAAAATATCTTTCACAAATTCCCGATTATAAGCTCGAGATCAAACAGACCGTAACGCTATTCTGTCTCGATTCCGAAAATACCCGAAATCCTTATGCAAATGTTTGTCACATATCTGTTCAGAATTCCTTTGTACTTATATGTAAATTAAAACGGTATTAGCCCTCATCAAATAAGTGACGCCTTTGTTTCATGCATAATGTGACGTGTGCGTGTGCATAAAGTGACGTTAATGAAGAGCTCCCAAACATACTCGAAATCTTTTAGCAATCATTTGACTCATTCTTAATCTGTCGTTTTATTTCGTCTGCAGCTATAAATTAAATTAGTCAACTCTTCAAATAAGTGACGTCTTGAATTCAATTAAATCAAAAGTCGTTTAATTTATCAGCTCCCAAAAATACTGGAAATCTTTCACCAAATACTTGACTCATTTTATATTTTGTTTCCCTTGAAAAAACAGAGTAACCTTACACCATAAAGACGGACATTAATTCAAGAGACCATCTTACCGTTGACAGCTCTCAAAAATTCCCGGAATCTTTCAGCAAATATGTGACTCATGTTTTCTAAGAACGTCTGTAGTTGTAATTTTTAACAGTTGTTCCGTCAGATCTTACACAATAGATAAGTGAGGCATCAATGTAAAATGCACGGTTTGTGGGAACTTTTGTGTGCATTGTTGTTTTATTACAAAGCGTTAGATTGGCGGTAAACAAGATGCTTTAAACTTTAATCAGTTCGCTGGGAATGGAAATGATTAATTAAGTTTATGTGCAGTATTTACTGCATTTCGAAAACCAACAGTCATAAACTGCTAAAGGTTAATATACACGGTGTTATGTCCGTCGACGTGCGAACTCTCATACGAGGTGTAAGAGACCTCGATTCGCAAACTTTTACGATGAATTCAGCACATGATTCGAGTTCAAAATGGATGCTGAAATTTCAAATTTTCTAGAATTACTATTACACTGTGAATCACTATTCATGGCTTAACGATGGGATCTTCGTTAACAATGTATTTTAACAAGAAGTAGTCGTATTTTTTTATCTTTCCTCATCTTCCTTAGCTAATTTAAGCTATTGACTCTTATTCTTCTCTCCCCCTCTTCTTGACAGATTGCACCGCTCACATCTGTGACAAATGCTTGCAGTTCGACCTCACGAAATGCCGCAGCGTCCTCTACCAAAACCCCAGTTTAAACGATATGTCACAATATTATAAATGCGAAAGCTTGGATATTATACAGCTTCGAAATAGTTGAATGGGGTTGTGTAAAGTTGGATACTGTCGAATTTATTCTAGATTAGCACTTATTGGGATACATTCCATCTTTTATAATTGTATTTGGTCCAGACATTTCCAGGTTTTTGGTCTATCCTTTGTCCGGTCTTGTCGTTTGTCCGGATTTTTCGTCTTTAGCAAAAAGAAAAGCTAAATGGGTTCTGAACCAAATAAAGATTAAGAAGTACAATATCCGACAAAACCCCGGCTATACTCGGACCTTTCAAATTTTGAAATGGTGTTGTTAGGTGACGTAGAAGTTTTCTTTAATAAACAAAACACGGACTACCCACATGATGAAGTTGTAGTAAAAATAATGAATATTCGCATCTGATTATCGAATGTAATTTCGGTCAATGCTAGCGAGTTCTTTATTATGTAAAAGTTCAATGTTAAGTATTTTTTTCGATCGGAGAAACGAAACTGATTCTATTGATTGAAATCAGCTGAAAGCAGACAATGGTCACGGAAACAAATATTTTGGGGGAGCAAAACTCATCAAAATAAGATTAAACGGGAAATATGTATGTTTGGGAAAACAAATATTTGGTGATTTCTAACGACCTGAATATTTTTTTTTCAATGACAGCTTTAATAAAATAAATATTAACGAATGAACAAACGGTATGTCAGGAATGGTCAACCATCTACTGACCGACCTCAGTAAGCGTTGCTTAAGCTTGAACATCGACCGTGTGTCTGTTATTATTTAGGTTAAAGGCTAGACTGATGAGGATGAACTTCAATAAAATAAGTTTTAACGATTCCCAATTACCGATCAGAAATTCACAAGTGTTATGCTAGATCGTAATAATGAAGGGCACTCTAGAGTTTCACCAAAGTTTAGATTAGATTGCAGAGTTAGATCTAAGACGGGCTAGACTTATAGTTGTACTAGTGACCCGCCCCGGCTTCGCTCGGGTGCAATATATATAAACCTTCCTCTTGAATCACTCTATCTATAACTGAAAACCGCATCAAAATCCGTTGCGTGGTTTTAAAGATCTAAGCACACATAGGGACAGACAGCGGGAAGCGACTTTGTTAAATACTATGTAGTGAAGTGTAATCGTCTAACGACGAAACTGAACCTTATAGACAAACCTTATACTGAAGAGATTGTAAATATAGGTCAAAGGACCATTGAAAAGAAATAAACTTCACTTCCCATTGGTTTTTTTCACTCCAATGATTAATAAATAAAGTAAATCTACTTACAGTTGGATAGGCTTGGACAATTCTTATTCCCTGTTGCTCTTTGTTCCCGAAATCCGTTGAGAGAAAGGACCAATACGCCATTGTATTTGAGCAACGTTTTTGATTCAGTGATTCTGACAGTTAATCTTCTGTTAAGGTCGATAATGTTATTCTGGGTGCGAAAAAATGTAATAAGTATTCGAATTGGCGTAAAATGTATTTTTGACTAGATTTTGCCCGCGCAACTACTAGGTCAGAAATTATCCCACAGGAGATAAAAAATGTCATAGATCATATCCGTGTGCCAAATATCCAAATCCCAGCCAGTCCAGCGGTTAAGGTGTAAAAAGGTGACATAGTAAGTTTCGCATTTGTAACATTATTAGTATGGATTGACAAGAATAACAAATCACGAACTCTCACTTTTACACTGCCGGAACCAATCAAGGTTCTATACGATGCCATTGACGGTCTGACAGCATACATTTATGTTTGGCCGAATTTAAGTTTTATCTACTTTGGCGAACTATCAAACGGTTTTCGTTGTCTTCTAAAGGATATCGATTTTATACAAGAAGTTTATTCGTCGTAATTCGGTCCCAAGTTCCTAACTTATTTAAAAGATTTTGTTTTGGTTTCTCCGTGTCCAGGTATTGTTCATCTATCTATAACGTCTGCATCAATATTGGCTAGCATTTCTACAGATGTAACACCTTTAGTTTCAAGTTTCAATTAACCGAATAACACAGCTGATTAAAACATTGATGAAGCAATTTAATTTTAATCACTGTATTCGTAGTAAAAAATAGCACGTTCTCCTTGACTCGTTAGCTTGTTTTTGTGAATGAACCGCTCATTGAAAGGGAAATTATCGACATACGGTATACAGTGTCGCAGGCGCATTGCGCAACCGACTTGCACAAACAGCCGACCTCTTTACGAATTTCGCTCGTATTATATGAAACTTGTGTACTGCAAGAAATGGACAGTGTTTTGCACTGCACTGTAATTTTAGTTACACTGCGGATAATTTTGCTCCGGAGTGCTTTACTATGTTCGTGGACTGCCTGACTTGTCTTGTTAGAGTTTATTGTTCTGTTGCTCGAAAGTCGCACGTGCCCATACATCAAATCTGAACAAACCCACATAGGTTGCTGCTAGCCTTGAATATTGATACCTGTTTTGGTTAATGATAGCCTAGTAGCCAGTCACTCCTTTTTCGTTTTTGAGGTCGCTTAACAGCTGGTTTTCGTCAACCTTGTCCACTATAGGCTTTAATACGAAGGTAATACAGATTGAAATAAATTTGCATCATTAGAAAAAATGGATAGGTCTGTGGGTTGCGTCACAACATATTAAAAACCAGAAGTAATAAATCTTCATGAATTTTACGGATGGATATTATAGTTTTCGGGACTCATATTGTTTAAACAAATCTGGCTAGATGAGTAGGCACAGCCCAGCTAAGCGATTACGACTAAATTCGTCATCTATCGCTCTGAGCGTTTCGAATGCTAGCTGCCTCGGAGTATTAGCGTCTTCTGACCTTATTTTGACTCTGATAACTTTTCCATGTTATTCTGTGAATTTCATTATGATTATAGCTGTGAGTACGTCATTGGTTCCATCCGTTGTGGTGTTAAAGTTAAACATCCTAATTCCTAATATATTCTGTTTATCTTGGCTGGGATCTTCAGAGTTTATTGGCGTACTCCGGAAATTGGTATATCAACTATACCGCTTTGAACTGTTCAAACAAGGGTATACTTTGTGAAGATGTTATTCATCTTTCAGTTTTCTTCCTGGCCTTAAAATGAAATGTTTATTATTACGAAGTTTATTTTTCTGCGAATA
This sequence comes from Noctua comes, assembly GCA_963082995.1. Classification (NCBI taxonomy): domain Eukaryota; kingdom Metazoa; phylum Arthropoda; class Insecta; order Lepidoptera; family Noctuidae; genus Noctua; species Noctua comes. The sequence continues at coordinate 16,872,029 of OY720276.1, read as the reverse complement.
TGTTAACTGAACTGCTGACCGAGTTACAACTAAAGTAAGTACAAAGAAAATGACTGTGGCCGAACACACCCCCTTTTAGTTAAACCAAGTCACCAAGCATAAAGTTTAACAACTCGTACCACGTTAGCGACGAAGCTATAAAATGGCTGTACAGACTCAGACGTAGTAATTGCAGCGCTTTAAGCTTTATTTACGAGTGCTCGTATAGTGTCGCCAGATGTACAGCACTTTGTGAGAGTACTGCAGGATACGCTTCATAATGTGAAGACGTAGTTTGCAATAATGATGCAAATGCTTAAAGGTCCGTCGCTTCTAAATCAGTTGATTTAAATGCATTGCACGGTGAAGTCTAAGAACCAGATAAGATTTATTCCTTACCTCTGAGTGTGGACCTCCTACGTAATGTGATTGATTGCCTATAAAGGGCTCGAGCTAAGAAATAAAGTCCCGTAATTTCACGGCCTGATTCTGAATACAGCTGATTTGCGGAACACTACTGATACGATACCCTCAACAACTTTGAACGGGGCCCCCTTTCCAGGCACTTACCCAGTTTCACATTGCGGTACTTACACACTTAAGTACCGAAAAGCGTTGTCAGACCTATTTTTACCGACCTTTCACGGGAACTACGACCAATCTCAGTCTTCGTGTTTATGAAGCCATTTGCAGGATGTGAACGATTCTAGAAGCCACCAAGTGTTTGTTTAACCACCAATTTTGTAATAGTTCATCCGCCCATGCAGTTTGATGACCTGATGTGGGTAGCGAGATTAACGACTACAAAGATTACTAGGTTTATGCCTGTTTTGTAACTATCAGAAACTTGTTTGCCATTTGTAGACGAAGCGGTTACAAGGTTCGAAGGAAAAAAAGAAGTTCTTTAAGTAACGAATGCTGAAATCATTATTGAGATGTCCGGAAAATTCGCAACAATGTTCCTTTAAAGGTTTGCGTAAAAGCAAGCATTTCGTGGAACGCTTTATTGTCGCGAAACTCTATTAGGGAGACGACCTTTGCGACACCGAGCTTTGGGGAGCGTCATAAACAGGGTTGGTGACTAAAACATCTTTAGAAATTGCTCAATTATCATTTTTCTGCTCAAACTGGTAAAAATCAAGTTTTTGAAACTCGGCAATTATAGCGAAAGTTTTGTGTTTGATTTGCGGAATATCTATTTAAATATTAATACTGGTTTTACGAAATTCGTTGCCAACTTTATAAAATTAAGACCACTAAACCGTGCTGGAGTTGACCCAAAAAACTTGGACCATGATTGTATTTTTTGATAAGCTTTGGCAGTTGGCAGTGAGAAATCGATCTAGATTGGGCAGCCCTAAACCTTACCTTTTATTCGGGTATAGAAGACATAATGTCAAGTATCACGACTAAAGTCCATAAAGGGCGGTGGAAACAATTTATGATTGAAAAAATAAAGATACTTTTTATTAGATTTTGGTTCGTGGAAAAGCAATTTGTTTATCGCGTTTATAGCTGAAACAAGTTAGGGATTCGTCCTGATTAGTTCTGAAAGCAATTTTATTGGACTTAATTTTACTGGCGTCTTTTGACAAGACTGTATTGGTTTTAAATTACGTTTTAGAAACATGCTCAAGACTCAGTTGGCTTAAACTGGATAATTGCTTCTGAAATCAAGTTAAGATATTCAGTCTGGAAGAATTCTATTTTTAGCGGTTTTCCACTTTAATCTTAAAGACAAGTTATTTGTTCGATTAAATTGAACCTCCCCGCCGAACCGTCGACGATGAAGGATGAAGATTGTCTGAAATTCAATCTCCAAGCTTTTAAAAAGTGAGCTTTTCCGAAGAGCTTCTTTGGTGCTATCAAACTTTCGCGTTAAACTAAATCCTGAATATCTCATTTTCTAATTAAACTGCTCCATCACTTTGTATCTCAATCAGCCTATAATGTGACCACTGCTGGAACTCAGGCCTCCTCTGTAATACGGAGTTCATGAAGTGAGCCATAATCCACCACGCCAGCTCATTGCGGGTTCATATATACCCAACCAAAAACAGTTAACAAAAAGATAAGCTTGCACATTTCATAAATTTTCGGCAATAATCCGCAAGCGCGACCACTGCGCAGGTAGAGCTCCTGAACCCACCGAATTGTGTGCTATACGACCGCAGAGACGTTTTGCACCGCACGTTATAATTAGCTCTGCTCCTGTAACACTCTGGTTGTTAAACCACCATTATTTAAACTTTAAAACTAGTTAAAAGTTTCGTGCAGTTAGTTATAATTTTTGCATGCCCGGAAACATTGTTTCATTAATTGGTTTTCATTATTTATTTCATTTCCACTGCTCTCAAAATGTGAGGCGAAGATATGCGACTTTAACAACACGCGCTTGGTTTTTGGTAGTGTCGGCCAGCCCTGTCTTTAAGAGTGATGCTCGTCCCGCTATCATCGCCTAGGTCTTGATCTCCATCTACGCCTAAAGCGCAGGCCACACCGCCAGCGGGCGGGCGAGCGAGGCGAACAAGGCCCTTTTCATACTTCGTTCGGCTATTTCAATAATTCGGGGTGTGAACCAAAATATGAAAAAAGGCTCGCCCTGCTCGCTCGCTAGCTGGCGCGGTGTGCCCTGCGCTTTAGTTAGGACAACATAGCTTCATAAAAACTATGTCGCTGCACAATCTAACAAGGACAGTTGATTAACGACCAGTAATTTAGGATGCAAGCCCACTCTTTAGCAATTAGACCCAAGGATGAAGGACTTCATTCATACTAATTGCGGTTGAAGTACCTATATCCGTACTTGCAAACATACAAAACTGTGTTTCGTACTACGGGTCCTACCGCAGAAGTTTAAACAGAGCTTTTTAATTAGCAACTCTGTTGTTTAAACCTGTTATACTGTGGTTAACAAACAACGTTTAAAATGTACTAAGTACTACGTGAAACTGAAAAATGAAAGCCTTAATTTTTGCGAATAATATTGAACTTATAAAACTCGGTTTGATCATCACTCTCCGCTAGGAAAAAGGTTTGAAAATGAAGTGCTGAATATTGTGATCCTCTCACTTTTGTAGGAAAAAAAGGGCTGAAAATTTAGTGGTCCTTTCGGGTATAAAAATATTTTATTGATACAAAGATTTAGCGTTAATAAAACGCCACCAAAAATCCGCCTCCGAGCTATCATTTTAGATGCCGTATTCGGCAGTGGACTTTTCATGACTTCTTTCCATCATGCCTTGTTTGATCGTCTTGGGGGCGATTTCCAGGTCGAGCAAAGTGTTAATTAGGTATTCCCATCAGGAATTCTTCAGTAGCATCCCGGGGTCTTGGTCTGTGGCCGGTTGATGGCCATAGATTCGCCCCCTATTACATGCTGAAACGAAATGTGGTTAAATTTAGGTAATTCTTTCCCTAACTCTTCGCGGGGATTCCAGGCGTGATGCTTTGTTATGATATAGTGTTTATGTATGATGTTTCAGACTAGTGGTGTCTCAGAACCAGAGAGCACTGCACATAGTGTTCCCTCATCACTTCCTCGACTCACCAGAATGGTTCGGGGTGTCTACAGACGAGTTCTTTCAGGTAAGTCGTTTACTTTTTTTGCTTTATGTTTAAATATCTATTAACTTAACGTTTGCAGAGTTTTGATCATTTATTTACACCTTGCAAAGTTTAGGTTCTTATAATAGGTTCGACTATGGAAGTAAGGACTCCCGACATAAATGTGAACTAGGTACGGTAGGCCGCACGTCAGAAGTAACATTTTGACTCTGAGCTGACCTAGTTTTGTAGTTTGGATTTTCCAAAGAATAAGAGGTCAGCTTATGGCCGCCATAGACGTTCAAGTAATTTGATCAAACAGGCTGGTTTAAACAGTTGGATCAAATTAGCATGAATGTCTGTAGTAAAATTTGATCCAAGTTTGAGCTTTGAGTAATCAAGTGTGTTGCATTTTTTTAACAGTTTGATCAAATATTAAACAGTTTGATCAAACTCTGTTTGAACTAGCCTGTTTGATCAAATTACTTGAACGTCTATGGCGGCCATTATACTGGTTTCCTTACCACTGACTTGCGGCCTACCGTACTATCGGTTTCGCACCATTCGGTAAACAAATATCTCAAGTTTCTTAAAGGCAAGTTTGGTATGTCGTCGACCGCTTTACCAGTTAACATAAGGTGTTAAAATACAAGCCATAAAACATAAAATAAATATTTTGACACAAAAGACCAATTTGTCGGCCATGTCGTAACAATGTGAACATGCAGGTAGGGTTACCATCTGACTGGATTTATCCGGACATGCCCGGCTTTTTTAACCTTTTTTGCGTGTGAAAATACACATGAAGCTCCTCCAACCTGGGATAAACGAAGGGGTCTGTCAGATTCATTCTGACTGAAACCACACGGTGTTTTTCGACAATCTTTCACCTGCTCAGTTTGGCACACCCCACGGGCCTGCCACTCTCTGCGGCCGTATATGGCCACAGTTCTTCTTCAGACGCTACCGCAGTCTCGGGCCTGTATCTGTTCGGGTTACAAACTCTGCTTTTGAGCCCATTCGTCCCAACTTGGTCCGGCCTTTATCCTTTGTCCTAGTTTTCAACTTTTAAAAAGGTTTTATTTTTTTAATGGCCTATGTCAAGGACGTCTTTCGGCTGAAATGATGATGATGATGATTTTGGAAATAAATATAATTTTAATTGCCTGTCTTTAATGTCTGGACTATTGATAAAAAAAAACCATGAAAAATAAATTGAAATGGTAACCCTATGCAGGACCAGTTAACCGTATGTTTACTCGTGTTTTTTGTTGATTCGTGTCGGATATTCGTGCAAAGGCCGTTAACGTTGCTAATTAAAGTGTAAACTGATCTTATAGGCTGTTAACTGACCGTGCGTACAGCGTGCACTACGGGGCTAATCAATGTGTAAATCGAGTAACCTCGTTTACGTTGCAAGGGCTTTTTAGAGGTCTTTTTAGTTTTTACACCCATTTTGATCGCGTTAACGTACACTTAAATTTTAACCAGAACCTTGGGTTAGCTTTTATCCTGACAGAAAGCCGGGCATTTGCAAAATAGACCCCAAAAATGTTGAAAAAACTCTTCATTTAAAGTAAAGTCTGGTCTCCGGTTAAAAGATAGGGCCGGACAAAAGGCCAAAATGCCAGATATTTCGGACAAGTCAGGGTGAAAATAATGTGAAGCACAGTCGTTAATTGCACTACATTACCGTCTTATTCCCGCGGCTTCGCCTACGTGTAGTTCGATAACTGTCCCACGGGATCATACTACCGGGATAAAAAGTATCCTGTGTTAATTCAGGTTATAAACTATTTGTGTGCTAAATTTCATCCAAATCGGCTCAATAGATAGTATTTGCGTGAAAGTGTAACAAACTTTCACATTTAAAACTAGATACCGGATTATATGCAATTTAATAATGGTCGAAATATGCAAGCAAATATGCATCTTAAATACTCGAAATATGCAAGAAAAACGCAAAAAGTGTCTAAATATGCAATATAAAATTTATTTAGGTCCGAAATAATGTATTTTTGAGAATTAAAAATCACCATACATAACGACTTGAAAGAAATATTATTTTTTTGGACTAAATACTATCATTAATGTTCCTGAAAAATTCAATAATCGAGTACTGTTCCAAATTCTCAGCCGCAGTATTGAGTCTTCCTTCAATTTCAATATATATTAATTGAAAAAGACTTGAAAACGACTCTATTTTTGAATTTAGGTTCTTTATTTGCATTGCCTTTGGCACATTTTTGCATTTTTCTAGTTAGAAAGAGAAAAAAAAAGGAAATACGCCCAAATTATGCACGATCAGTCGATTGCAGCTAAAATACGCTATATCTTAAAAAACTGGCCATAACATGCAAATACGTATGCAAATATGCATTTGCATATAATCCGGTCCCTATTTATTACATTAGTAAGGAGTAAGATTTAAAAACAATCCGCATAGACAGACGGACATAACAAAATAAAAGGGTAGCGTTTTTTTTATATGACTACGAAACCCTTAAAGGAAAAAATAACAGTTCTGCTACGTTTATAGAACAAGTTCACTGCATGGCTGGCTACATTCTTGTACTTTTTAGTAAACTAGGCTAGGTAGATTTAAAAACTGCTAATATCTGCTGCGACTGGCCTCAAAACTTCCTGTGCTAAATATTGTCTGGTTAAGCTCTTGCCAAATGTATACCTTATCTCTTCTGTAAGTTATGGAATCAGGCGTTTCTTTGCCATGACGTTGAAACGAAATGCAAAGTACTTTTATTCTGCAAATGATGATCTAGGTTTGTATGCAGAATGCAGCACCCTGTAAAAATACCCCCCATGCAGAAGATGCGATTATTATAATACAACCAAAACCTATACATAGACTTGCTACGTGTTTCGCCTCTGCACATGGCATCCTCAGGAGTTACTGAAAAATCGATCATTCGAAACTAAATATTTACCATAACATTTGAATGCAATACCTTTGTGATCTACTGCTACCCTGGTACTTATTTTACAGATGTGCATATAATTCATGTATAAAACGTCTATTTGGCAGATGAATAAGAGAATCCCACTTTATAGTATGACGGCATTATGTCTAAATATGGCTCAAGACAATTTAATGGGTCGCTATTCGCGAAGTCTGTCAACGTATTATGTTTCTTTCGTTTATAGGGTTTAATATTTTTGAACCTAGCCAAGAATAATTATATTGAGATAGGATTGGATATGAAGACAGCTTGGTTATGATAGGTACACCCACATCTCGCCACTGTTTATGTGTCTGTCTACTATAGGTACACTTCTACCTAACTGTTCGGGAGTGTAAGGCGTAAAATCATAATCAAAATCAAAGCATTTATTTCAAGTAGGCCAGTTACAGGCACTTTTGAATTGTCGAAACAAAGACAACAATGAAAAGTAGCTACAGTCCCAGTCACAAGGCATAAAAACTGTGAAAGTACTGTTAGTTGCCCATTCCCTAACGTAGATCTCTATGGAGAAGAGCGGGCAAGAAACTCCAAAAAAAAACAAAAAAAAAGTCTGTTCGATGTTGTTTTGTTACTAAAAGATACTTCTTTTGTAGAAACATCTCAACATAAAAAAGCATCCCCCTATTCAGCTATCTGTTGGAAAAATATGTATTTAACACCCCTCATTTTATCGCCGAAACTCGACAATACTTTGTACATTAACTCTGTTATCCAGAGGAAACAACATACTTTACGTTCTACGGAAGCGTCCTATTTCCATCCAATACAGCCTGTGTAAAATATATCTACATGATATGAAAATGTACGCATTGGTGTCGTAATCGTACATAAGCACAGGTGGGTGTCTCTTGCGACCTCTTTGCCACCACATGTGAAGTACAGAAGGTTCATTATGCCCAGGTCGGTCGGCTGTTGGATTATGGGCCATTCCCTTTCAGAGAGGAAGTCTCTAATGTGGGTATACAAAAACAGTAGGAGCTTTAAGCTTTATATAGTCATTTCGAATCTTTAATGCTTCACATCATCCAAAACCATATGTATCGGTTTCTGGAACTATTCTTGTATCCCAGTGCTTACATAGTCGATTAGTTGTATACTGTCGATTCATCAAGTTGGGTTTGCAAACTTTCAGTAGATCCAAATCGCCCGATCCGAACAAGAGGTTAATCGCACGGATGCCATTTTCCCCTCACTGGCCAGTAGGAACGTAGCATTACTAATGGGTTTCCCTTTTTTTAAGGCGTTACCTCTCAGCAGAAACCTCAAATGAAATACCGTCTTCGTAATTTGCCCATGAGCAATTGAAAGAAAGAAAGACACACTCGAACACAACACACGCACATACACAACACAAACACACCCATACATACACATCACAAATCTAACTCTACCTACAGAAAATGGACCTGGAATGAAAAATAATGTGGGGACTGATATATCAACGCACAGCCCAAACCGCTGATCCTAGAGACATGAAATTTGGAGGGTGTATTCTTTGTGAAGAGTAGTTATACACTAAGAAAGGGTTTTTATGTACATGTGCATATTGTGTATGTGTTACATTCTCGAACATTTCACAAACTGTACCTTCTGCCTATTCCTCTTGTATATTTTCCCAGCCATCTGTTTATGCGTTATTGTGTGATCCAGCAATGATTTCACTCTCATTCAGCCGACTATTACCATAATATTCGTGGGTGTTTTGTTCTATACGAACAGAAAGTGAAGCCTCGTAAATTATTCAGATTTGTATGAATGAGGAAGTTAATTTAGTGTACTTGTGGGTTTCACTCGTGGGCTTAGGAGATACGTAACTGGTGATGAATAATAGAAGGTATTATTAACATACAAACATAACATTAAGCTTGATTTCCCGAAAGGGTATGGCAGAGGTCTATAGTACATCCACATTTCGCCCGTTATGTTTAAGTCCCAAGAGATAGGGGGCGGGCCTGTTGCCATCACCATCACCATCTACAGCCCGACTTCACCCACTGCTGGGTATAGTGGGTATAGGACTCTCTTTGTTTGTGCCAAGCTCCACGTGCTTGTGCCAAGCTCTACGTGCTTGTGCCAAGCTCCACGTGCTTGTGCCAAGCTCCACGTGCTTGTGCCAAGCTCCACGTTCTTGTGCCAAGCTCCACGTTCTTGTGCCAAGCTCCACGTGCTTGTGCCAAGCTCCACGTTCTTGTGCCAAGCTCCACGTTCTTGTGCCAAGCTCCACGTGCTTGTGCCAAGCTCCACGTTCTTGTGCCAAGCTCCACGTGCTTGTGCCAAGCTCCACGTGCTTGTGCCAAGCTCCACGTGCTTGTGCCAAGCTCCACGTGCTTGTGCCAAGCTCCACGTTCTTGTGCCAACCTCATCCAGAATATTCCCGCAATGGAAACAATGTCATCTGCCCATCTTGCCGCCGGACGACCTTCTCTTCCAGTCTTTGGACGCAACTCGGTCACAGCTATACTCCACCTGCCATCACCGGGCCTTGCTAGGTGTCCTGCCTAACACCATTTGAGTTCCACAACGCGATTTCCAATGTCCTTCGTACGTCTCCGGATTTCGACTTTTGGAACTCTGTCTACTAATTTTATGCCGTGCCGTTGTTGCCTTTTGCCATCAACGGGTACAAATCAAGACTCCTTGCTGCTACTGAGAAGAAATCTAATAACACTTTGACCGACCTGAGAAACCCTGGAACCCATGCTCAGCAGCAGAACTTCTGATCACTAAACCAACGAACCAGTCAAAGAATTATGTGTTAGGTTCAGAGAATTCGGTGTAATGTAATGTATAGCGGTACGCGGTGTTAGAACTTATGATTTATGAGCGGGCTTGTATCAGTATGTAATGTAATGCCTGAAGGGTTAAAGTTTGCGAACATCAATATTTGGCTTCATGTAAATCTACTTTTACTTGTCTAGAATTGCCTTAGGGTAGCAGACATTAGGTTAAGTCTTAGGTATATATATTACTTAGTAAATTTTGCCCGCGGTTTCGCCTACGTGGAGGCCGGAAATTTTAAGTCAAAGTCAAAACATTTTTTGTGAACTAAGTGTACAAAATGGTGTTATGTTATGTCAGTACTTATGACTTAGCAGCCTTTTACAAACATTGCAATTTATCATTCGCCTGCCCTTATCATCCTAAATTAGCATGCATTCAACATTATTATTACTTAATTATTTTCTTTTATTTTAGTACAATTAAATAGAGAAATTACAGTTATGTCAAAATTAAATGTCAATATAGTGAATTTAGTACAATTATTCGGCAATACTAATGTCATCCTCTTCAGGTAGTACGAATTTTAATTTATATTGAGTTAAATAGGATAGACTAAATTTTATACCATGGTTACATACTACCAGGATTAAAAGTATCCCCATGTCCTAACTCAGGGCTTGCTCAAACCCCCTACTTAATCTATCCAGCCATTAAAGCGTGAAAATATTACTGACGGCTGACAGACTTACTTCTGCATTTATAATATCTTGGTTTCTCTAAAATATTCTGCTAAAGACGCAATTTTTTTACTTGTTAACGTTGTTCGCAATTAGAGCCAACTCACATTTCTCCAAGGACTGGAGATAAAACACTGCAATCTAGAACGCAGGACTAACGACGTAATATCACTTATAAGGAACCACGACAATTTGTTCGTACAGGATTTTCTACCCGACTCCGTGACAGCAAAGACGGAGTCATGTTTTCCACATGTATCTGATCTGTGTATTTTCGTATGTGGGTTCTCTCGAAGCATCCAAAAGGCTGGATGGATTTTAATACCATCTCGACTTGTCTAGGTCGTTGGATAATAATCTAGGCCCATTATTATGGGGCTAGGTCTTTTTTTTTTTAAAGATGCGGATTTTAGACGATAATAAGTTATTACCGGAATAACCTAATGCTGAGCCTCTGCTTTCTTCAGCCATACTTTCCGATTCCGGAGTTATTAACGTACAAGACATAATTATGTGCGTCAAAAAGTAAAAAAAAGTACCACTACCATGGCTACGTGGAGTATCCAAGTAAAGCGCAAGGGTTCCTAAGATATTCATATTCAATGTCACGAAGACCAAAAAAAATTGAAGATCTTAAAAAACAGCCGTAACTTGGATCGAATGTAGAAAATTTTGGCCCGTTTTGTTAACAGCACAGCCTAGTTTAAACGATCCGTACGCTTTGCTCGCTCAAGTGCTTGTTTCGAGCACGACGTTACCGCTTTTCGGATTCACTTACTGCCAGACACGCCACCGTGCAATCTGGGCTATACTATGTATATCACGGTTTGTTGTACCCAATGTACGGTAATAATAGAAGTACGACATAAGGGAGAATGGAGTTATGTAAACGTTTTTACTCATGGGTTTTCACAATGTCGTTTGTAGGCTAAAGGTGAAATTGCAGTCTGAAATAATCGATGTCTGTTATAAGTTCTCTGTGCGTCACTTGGGTAAGTTTCATAAAAGGTCGAAATATCAAATCAGTTTTGTTATTTCCAATCCCATTACCACTAGAATACATGGTTTTTCGGGTTTCACTTCGCAATAATAGACTCATGATCTCCCCAGCTTTTTCCGAACTATGTTGGGGTCGCCTTTCATTCTTACTGGATATGGCTGAACCAGTATTTTACATGGAGCGACTAGTTGTCAGGTTCTTCTGACTACCCGAAACGACTGCCAAAGATTTACAAATGACAGCCGGTATCAACGAGTGTCAACGACTATCGTGCTTTCGTAGGTATAGGAAGGGGTCACGTTCGATTTGTAAGATCCGATTCCAGCTAAAGCGGGGTCAAGCGAAAGATGCGACAACTTCCAAGATTAGTACAATAGTATGTTAATGTCTTGTCCATAACATTGCAGGTGTCAATAATGGCGATGGAAGAGTCCAGGGTGCTGGTGTGGCACCGCGACAAGCTGAAACTGTCCATCATGTCGGACGCCTTTCTGCAAGCGGTGTTCGATCATATACTGGGCCGAGACGTGGTTCATAAACTTATGCAGGTAAGGAAGCAGTTTTTGTTTAGTATTTTGAGCAATGACATAGGAAATGTGCTGAGAAAACAAATATAGGAAATGTGCTAAGAAAACAAATGGAAAAGTCGAGTAACAACAAAAAACGAAGTAAATGAAGTTGGCTTGGAAATAATATGCTGCGATTGTTTGATTGGATTATTAACAGCTTGCGGTACAACGTTTGATTTTTACACAATAATTTGCATTCCCGTAAAAACGAGTAAATTGCTCATTTATAAGTTTTCCCATTTTCATATTTGGCCGTATTGACCCAATAGCTGTTTTTATTTGCTGACTCTTACGACTCATGCGCAATTCATCGATTGTTTATTATGTAACGATAATTCAGGAATGTCCGATTTTTTACAACTTAAAACACATTATAATTTCTTAATTGGTTATTTATGTAGTCTAGTATCAATTTACAAAATCAAATAGCCACTAAATAAAATTACGAAAGCCATAAAAACCGGACTTTATGCCTCGTGCTCATCGTAAATAATGCCACTAGTGTATTATTACAAATTCATACCACCACTATGCTAAAATTATTTATTCATACTACTAGGCTGAAATTCGTGAATACTGAAAACTGTATTGACCCACATTTGGGCATAGGTGCATTATGTTCTAAACTGACGATTGGTTCTTGGCTACAGTTTCGTGTTTATTTTGATTTCTCTCGGGACCTTTTGTATACGTTTTAGCGAATTGATCCATTAATCAAACTGCGTAACACACTTCCAAAATGGCAATGCAACTCATTCTTCTTCCTAGGGTGTCGATGGCAATCTTAATTGTGTCGGCCCAGTAGTTTGGCGCCGTCAGTAGCGTCCATCAGTTCTATTAATGAACAAACAACAGGGTACGGAGCACACGATATTAAGTGCCCCATTGTTTGTGGAACAAGCATAACATTTACTCTCCAGGGTAGTCACTGGCTAGCGGTCTACGGATAGACTTAAAAAAGCTGTGACGACGTAATGCGTCCTTACCTAACCCATGCAATTCATTTGTCCGTTCAACATAGCTCATTGCGTTTTTTACTTTGTTGTGTAGACGAATTTTTCAAGCATAAGGATTAGTTTCCATCAAATTCTTTCGGAATAAGATTGAAAGTGTGTTACGAAATTGGGCTCCAGGTTCCTTTTCAGTCTATTCAATTTGTTCGAAGAAGTTCTAAACGATTTGCAGGTTTTCCTTTCGGACGTGAACAGATTTAGAAAATATATAAACTTTGTAAGAAAGTTTGTTTGGCTTTCTCCGTGGTCCGTTTTTGCTTTCTTGAATTCTAGTTACTAAATTGTTGGTTTTAAATTATATTAGTTATAAACCAGTTTAGTTTATAAACATGTTGATAAAAAACATCAATGTAGGTTTTTTTATGATTCTACGTATAAATATTTGTATCGTTGTTTTCTACAGTTATAGATATCCAAACAGATAAAGATGTTTCTTTCACACAGAACGATACTTAAAAACACGAATAACACAATTCATATTTCGTTTTCAACTCAATTTTCGGTGTCTTGCAAACTAATTACCAATACCTTGTCGATACACGTAAAAAATTAAAGGACCAAAATAAGGAATTAAAATACACGCAACTTATTATTTAAAATGGTGTTGTGAGATCAAAGGACTACTTATTAAATAATCTTTCATGTCAAATAAACAATTTAGTTTTGACTATCAATATTTAATCAAAACAGGCATATTAATAAGTCCTTCAGTAGGCTGACTGAATTCATAAACTGATACCATTTTCCCATGGATTTAGGCAGAACCCACAAAAAACCAGCTACTTCCCCTAAAGGATTCCAGCACCATAATAAGACGGCCTGTATTAAACATGATGAAAAGAAAGAAACGATGGATGGTTCGTGTGAGGAATGATATGAAAGAGAAAGGAGTATATGATGCCGTGACGTCTGACAGGGGAGAATGGAGGAAGAACACGTGTGGCGCCGACCCCAAGTAGAATGGGGCAAGGGCAGGAAGATGATGATGATTAAACATGATGATAATCTTTTAATACCAATTAAAACCTGTTTCGTCGGTTTACCTTTTTCTATTAACAATTCAAAAGTACCTGTGTCTGTTTAAAATAAACGCTTCGAGTTTAAGATTGAATATGCTGTGCATCGGTGGCGAAGCTTCCATACAACTCGATTCCTACCGGCTTTCCTTTGAAAAATGGCTGGGGCAGCATTCTATAGACAAAAAATACAATCGTATTAAAGATATGTACTCCGGCTTACCTCTTACAAAAATTGACCCTTCGCTACTGCTGTGCATTTAAACTTCAGTTCGCTCACTGCAACGCCATAATTTCCAGGTGAGCGAAACTATGGCAGTCTCCAACGGGCACCTGCCGAACAGCTACGAGGAAGGTGAAGATAAGCCGATGCTGGTGGTGAAGAAGGCAGGTGATGGTCCCGGCATCACCGCGCTACTGAACCGGCAGCTCCAAGGTATGTGATGCTTGTCTGTGGTGTATGTTGGGAGGAGGATAAGGAGCATTTGATTTGGTGACGTCATTTGTTGGGGATAGGTTGTTTTGGAAAGATGGACGAAATACTGTAAATTGGTTTTTATAAACACTTAAAAAAAAAAATATTCTCTTAGAAGAAACATCAAAACAAACCGACTCTGTTTTTAAAGTAAAGTACTTCAGACATTGATCGGAAAACGGTCCTAACAAAAAATAAAATCTGGACCTATATTTACAGAACATAGGGTTTACATTCATGAATTTGAATAACTTTTGCAATCAGAATTACTATGAAGTTTTAAAAGTGTTCCATACAAAAGTGCAATTTACCACGATCAAAATATATGGAACAACTGATTAATAATCAGTGTTTTGAAATTTAATTTAATTGCCAGTTGAATCAATAACTAGCATAAAACGAGAAGATTTATGAATTATTTATCGAATTAATTTGGTCGAAGTGTCCTAGCCAAAATGTAATTTACTTTCAATGTAATTGTATTCGCATCCAATATTATCTGAATACCAAAACAAATGCTCGCAACTTTCATACATAATGCATGATTATAATCATAGCTAGAGTAGGAGATTATTGTCGAAGGTAGAATTATCAAATTAAATTACTCGGAGTCTTTACACACTATCGTTTAAGAAAACAACATTCAATATTTGACCATTTATGAGAAACAATATGAATATTCAAATAAGAAATAGCCTTGACTTAAATATTACTAGAATTTGCGTCCAAAACATATTTTATACCACACTATTGGTAAACATCGTAAAGAAATCAGCATGTCCTAGAACCAAAAATTCTAAGGAATTACACCAACCCTAAGTGGGCTCGCGTGGTGGATTACAGCCCACTCCCTCTCACAGAGAGGAGGCCTGAGTCCCAGCTGTGGGCACGTTGTAGGCTGTTTATGCTTATTATTCAAATTATACAATACTCATAAGGTATTTATAATAAGCAATTTATAAACCACTAAATTCCTGTTCTAGATTCCAAATGCCATTGAAATTACATAACAAATATTTGGCTACTACTACTAAAACTAAGCTAAGAAAAATGTTTGAAAATATTATGCAACAGTGTGGCAAGAACATAATATAAAGGTCGAATCAATCGTTTACTCGTTATTTAGAAGAAGTGCTACATACTTGTTGCTACTACACTTAATTCGGCCATCATTCGACTCGGAAACTCCGTTCGCCTTCTACCATCAAATCATGTTCGGGTCGATTCGGCACCATTAAAACTAAGCCGAGTGGCAAGTGCATATCTGGATACATACGATATGTATAAAATGAAAAGAAAAGGTAAATCTATGAAAGTTATTATGCTACAAAGTAACAAATACATAATATAAAGGTCGAATCAATCTTTTACTGCTGATGCATAATAACACCTTTAAAAGACTTTGAAAACTAAAGTGCTTGTCATTTTCATTCAATAGCAGTTTTAATCGGTATCGATTTTCTTCGTTCGAACGCTAGTGTGTAATGATTCCTGCTCTAAAGCTCCCATATATTGGTCGTTTGTGTATTTAATTTAATGTTTAACATTACTTTGGTATGTCTGCTTTTGTGTTCGCTTTGTATGTTTTTAAAGCAGTTTTTTCTTTGGCATTTATTTTTGGCAGAGGGCGCTTTGTTGCCTTTTTCTTTCAATGTTTTGTTTTCGTACTGTGCCTCTTGAATGCAGACATACTTAGGTATATTATTGATGTTAGCTAATTAAAAGGCGTACGTGGAGTCCCTTTATAGTTTGTTGTAATTGTAATGCTAGTTCTTATTCTATAGTCATCGCGAACCATACGTTTTTTAATATTGCACTCATCTTTAGAAAATATCTAAAATTCCGCGAGGCAGTTTCTTAAAGGTACAGACTCTTACTGAAAACGTAGGCTTAATTTAAAAATGCGGTCAAACTGGACAAGTTGTGGACTGGCTGCTGATTCCAGACACTAACAGATATGTAAAAGCAATATCTGTCCGCAGTCAGTCCTTACGGGTTTGACCGAGGCATTACTACACAATTGACATTTCTTTTTCATCGTGTGTTTAAAAGTCCAAATTATTAACCAAGGAACATTTTCTCAGATGTGTAGTTACTTAGTTACCTTTACGACACTGTATCGCGTCTTGGCTAAAGGGGACTATACGTAACGCGTCCGTCTGGTGTTGTGGTTGTGCCGTGTCGATGACGTGTGGCTCTGTGGCGTGTCGTGACGTCACCAGGCGAGCACGCGCCGCTGCTGCGGGCGCCGCACGCGCATTCCTGCTGACTGCTGACGTCATCAACGAGACAAGACAGCTTATGTCCTATCACCTTATCCCTTACTTTTATGCTTCACGATTGTTTCGCTTTTGCCTCAAGTTTTTCAAATTTTTCGTACACAAAAATGCGTCTAGAATTTTATTGTAAACCGGACGAATGTTCACTTTTGCATAAACTCGTCCAGATTTTTCGTTAAGCTAAAACTTGCCTAGAATTTTCTTGTAAGCCGGTCTTTTATTAGAAAAGGTTTTTGTGGCGTTTGTTATTTAGTAATTTTGAAAGTAATTAACGAATGAAAATAAAAAAAGCATTGTATCCCGTTATATTTTGGGGGTCGTTTACATATCAAATTTGAAGACCTAATTCAAAATCCCTAGGAAAAAAAATACCATGGGATCCAGAATATATCCTTGTTAAACGAGAGTGAGTAATCAAAATGACCCATCATAAGATTTGATGATATCTACTAGTTATTTTTATAACATTCTTATTTCTTAGCAAGTCAACATTATATCGTGAAGTGTAAAACTATCCTTTCCTATGTTCCTTACACCTATATAATCACCTTATTCAAGACAAAACAGTATAGAAGTGATTGATGAAACTTTTTCAAACTAAAATCAAACATTTTATAAGATTTTAAGAATTTTTCTAAAGGCTTGTGCAGACGACAGGTGTCGTACCCGCAAATTAAAACTAGTTTTTGAAACCGCTTTCGAATGTCCGTTGTCTGTCCTTAGCATTATATTGACACCCAGTGTTGCCACCAGAATTAATAAAAAAATATTTTTCTAAATCTGACCAAAAATCATAATTGACTAATATAATTATTTTTAATACTTTTCATCATTACTTCTTACTGTAAAAAAAACAGTAATGTAACTTTACTATACATATCTCCATACCTACATATCTTTACATACACATATAACATGTATGTATTATAATATAATAATATGATGGTTTTGCGTGGTGGCTAAATGGCTTATTTACAATCTGTAGGGCTATTCATTATTTTTAATTTTATAAAACCCATGTCAGATTAAAGTGTTCTCGACTCTAGGAAATTTAAAATAAGGCTCACTTTTTCACTTAAATTGATTGGTAATTCGGTTTACCACATTTTTTTAGTAAGGTGTTGTTATTATATTCTTCACCTAGTTCTTAAGGTGGAAAGCGCCATGGTAGATCGCGAAAATTTTTAAATTTTAGCTCGCGAAACTCAAATTTTATTACGTTTTTTTTTAATTGGCAGGTCTGTCAGGTTGTACGTTGATTAAAATATGATTCGCGACCGTAACACATATGGCTTTACAGAGTAACAATCATTAAATCATCAATACAACACTCCAAGTTCATTTAACCCCATTGATTAACTTTTTCATGAAATAGTCAATCATTGAGATTAAATGAACTGAAAGGGGTTGTATTGATGATTTTACTGACTACAATTATGTAAATACATCCGTTTTACGGTCGCAAATCATATTAAGTTCAACATAAAACCTGACACTGGAGGCAAATTGCAAAAAACGTAAGATTATTTGAATTTCGCGGGCCTGGCGCTTCCATCTTAGATTGATTGGTCATTCGGCCACGTTTTTTTAATAAGTTCTTCTTGTGATATTCTTCACCTAATTCTTAAATAACATTTTCTCTTTCTCTTCACTGGGACACATAATCTGACATGGAATAAGTGTTGATTTTTATTAAAATCATAATAAGTAGTTATGTTTGCTACATATATCCTGCCCCCCCTTTTTAAAACAACCTATCTAAAAAATTAGTTTTAATCAAACTTCTGATCATTTCATTCTTTCATTAATATCGCTTTTATAATATAAATGGTATTGTATAATGAGCTTTATAAAGTATAATAAAAGCACCTTATTTGCGTAAAACAGAATAAACTTTATGCTTAAATTATAAGGTATATTATTTTGTGTTGGCTAAATATTTATTATACTAATAAAGCTAAAGAAAGAGTTAGCATATTAAAGTATATAAATAAGTACATAATTATATTCGCATGTGTAGCCGATTGTTTGAGTATTAAGTGTGTAAACTAGTCTTATATTTCGCTCATATTGTCTCTCTTACAAGTATTTTAATTAATAATTATGATATTATTGGTGCATGTGATTTAACTTGACAGGTCGGGATGAAGAAGACATATTTTCTTTTATCAATATGAAAAATATTAAAATTTTGTATCCTGCTTCTGATGATGGAATCTGATATTCTTGGTAACGGACTTACATCTCAAATGTAACTGTTTAAACTTCACTCATTGCTTTAATGGTTTCAAAAACTGATGACAGCTAACACATACCATCACGCCTCACGCCTGTAATCTTCCCCAAAAGGCTGGGCAGAGGTGTTACCTACAGTACCTACCTACAATCACATTTCGCCAGTTGTGTTGGGGCCGCTAACTTTCTGTTTAATTCATTAACGTGAAGCCCATTACATTGCTTGTTTTACAATAATATTTGATCCACCCTGTTACTATATAGGGTGACTGGTAATTAGTGACCGATAAACACGTGATTTTACTCATGATAACAAACAGCTTTCCCAAAGAAATATTTTTTTTATACACACAATTTTTTCACAATAACACAACAACCGTGTGAAATGCGCACGCGCGCGCCTTGGTCCTATCAGCTGTTAGCCGTTAAAAATATGTTTCTTTGGGAAAGTTGTTTGTTATCATGAGTACAATCACGTGTTTAAGTATCGGTCACTAATTACCAGTCACCCTAACTAAATATGTATAAAAAAAGTCTTTAGGGCAACTAGATCTATTGGTTAGTTACTGAAATGTTTCAAAGTTAAAGTTAGGCTACAAAATCAGAGGAAATGTTTCTAAATCCCGGCCTAATACTTAATGCTTTAATGATAGTTGTTACCTTTACCCGCTAAGTATATAAGTGTACGTAAGTTATATTTTAGTCTTATAAGCTATAACACTCCTGTAGTCCCATCCCGTGTCCGAACTCCCAAAGCATGTTTGGAAGATCGACAGTCGAAGGTAATATATTTTGTTTTATGTTATTTGTTTCACCCTCATCTCACTGAAGAGTATGTTTAAGACCGAGATATAAAAACATTATTTTACTCGTTTTTGTCTAAGGCGTGCTTCTGCCTTTATAACTGAAAATGTCCTCAGCTTCGGGTAAATGTAATTGTGGTTTACAGTGACGAGGACAATATTTATGACGCAAATTACTGTCAAACTAAAATTGCAAGATTGAAACATGTCTAAGCCAAAGCACGTGTTAAGTAACGTTTATAAATCTCGGTTCAGTTTTTTAATTGGTTTTAAAATACTGTTAAAAATGGTCCTTTGGGTAATTGAAACATTTTCAAAATTCATGAATGAGGCTTTGCTAAATAAAGATGTTCTTTGAATGGGTTTGAACTGTATTTAAAGGCCATATAAAAACATAATCATTCCCTTAAAATTAATTTCATCAATATTAATTTGTTGGCTCACTCCTAACTCACATTTACAATACTTACATTGAATCTATGATTGTTTGAGAACTAAACGCCTTGTTGACCGTTGCTTTTTATTGTAGATTTAAGCCACACCTAATATACTCATAAAGTTAATTATGAAATGCCGTAAGGTACAGTCGCCAGCACATCAAGTTACCATAAACTGTCAAATTTCTCCAAATGATTTTAAACCATAACTTGTTGATGATTAAGTTCAAAATCGAATGAGAAAATTTGACAGTTTGTGGTTACTTGATGCGCTGGCGACTGTACAATGGACATGTTGTTGGATTTGCAACGTTCGATTCAGCACTGAAAGTTGACAAACAGCATGCTCAGGAATAATTTATATTTCTCAGGAAATCCTTGGCTTAAAACTTCAATAAAACATTGTATGTCACATTTTGCTAGTTTACATCCACACAACACGCATTGCTTGCGAAACGTTGCGCTTTTGTTTGTTATACATAACTACCAAATATTGTCTACATTGAATGCAGTCTGAAATGTACTTTAACGCAAAAGCTCATTTTCACCTGATTTATGATCCTTGTCTTATAGGAAAATGGCAACACTAAACTTGACCAGTCTCTCATGTCAAGTTTCACTATCGATATTAAATAATCTCCTATAAATCATGAAAGGTCAGGATTAATATCTGTTCAAAGTTAATTTCAGACTCCAACCTGTTTTATATTTTCAAACTGGCAACACAGTCAGTGTTTATGTTCTGTGTAACGTCTAACAGTCGTCGACACGCGCACAACACGGAAACGTGGAGTTAAAAGCTTGTGTGTATGTCTGCTAGATTTGTGAGGTGAACGTTTTATTATCTGGGTATCACTATAAATACGATAATTTGCACAAAATACTAATGTCACTGTCAATAAAAAAATATTTGGACATTTGTATTTTGCACACACTACACTGAAATCTCGTTTACACATTACGACTTGTATTTTCCCAAGTGCATTTTGTTTTGCATTCAACAATTTTCTGTAACAAAATGTAACTTGATCACAGAATACATATGTAAAGACATCTAAACGCAAACTATTGCAATTAATTCAGCACATTATTCTAGGCACCCAAAGAATAATTCTTCGTCAGTAATAAATTTCAACTTTGGTGAGTCTCATTCATTTGTAATGAAATTACAGTAATAGTTTGCGCTTCGATGTCACTTACAACCCTGTTAAAGAAACGTACCGTGTAAACGATCCGCATTTTACATAATACTTATGTATAATTTTCTCACATTCGCCAGCGACTGACCCAAACGCGTGGCGCCTCGGCCGAATAGAAGAAGCCGACCACGAGACGCCCGTGTGAGGCCGCGCCTTGCACGTAGCGGTGCGGCCGCGCATCAAGCGCGCGCGACGCTAGTGCAACACCAACCTTATCACACACATAATAAGGTTCAACCCAGACTGAGCCAGCCCACAGTCCTGGCTACCTCAATAACGAACTCTATGTCTAAAACTGTAGGATACAAAGTCGAACGTTCATATCTATGTAGATCTTATTACAGGAAGTAAGTTGTATGAAGTGCTATGTGGCTTGAGCTGTTAGATTGAAAGTTGCGTGAGTCGATGTTGTTGGTTAAACACGATTGGTTCAATAGTCGATTGTGTGCTTTAAGTACTTTCACTTACGAATTATAGTTCAATAATTCGTTTTAAGTGATAAGGGAAATAAAATTCTGTCTCGCCAATCGATTCAAGATTTCATAAAACCATCTTAAACTTGAAAAATTGCTTAGTAACAACAAGATGAAATGGTGTAACGAAATCTTTTTCTCTACATAATAATTTCAATTATGAAACGACAAATTCGACTATTGAATCGATCAATATCCTATTTAACTTTTTACGAGTCAGAGAATCATCGTTACTTTGAGCTTTCATATTGAATTATAACGACAAGGTTAAAACGATGTTTCACCGACATGTAAACAAAGATTTATTAAGGTATAACTTACAAATGATCTGAAACGAAATAGCACATTGAAAAAAGACTAGAATCATTATTTTGTGTATACTATTTATGTAGATAGATATATAAACTAAATATTGAATCGACATGGCGACGTATTGCCCCCAATAACGTAATAAACGAGAGGTTATATTTAAATAAATGTTTTCTGTAAATACATTATACGATGATATTGTATAAAGATGAGAAAAATTGTGTGTACAAAATTATGTATTCTACTCTATTCGTAGTGGCCATGATGTGGAAGAGAATTTTAATACTTACATGCCTTTTAAATCTCACAGTTTTATTAACGTAGTAGCTTCGAAGCTAAACATATCTATAGGCTATCTGATATCTGTCTCTTAGGCTATACCTGGTGGAAGTCACATCGACGCACAACCTGTAACCATGATACATTATTCTAGACCTCCCCCTCCCCCCAGGTACAAATGTTATTCCATACAAGAACCATTCTTACATGGTCAAAAAGAAAAACTGTTTTTTTTTAATCGAAGGAAATTAACCTGGCGGGTCTAGAATCATGAATTAGTAACAGGTAGCGATTCGACGTCCCTTACATCTTGTATCTACGCTGTTTTCTATAGGTGAATTTTACTTTTGTTTATTCTCTGTAGAAAGCGGTGGCGAAGGTTCCATACAACTCGATTCCTACTGGCTTTCCTTTGAAAAATGGCGCAGTCAGTATTCCATAGATAAATAATATAATCACATTAAAGATATGTACTCCGGCTTACCTCTTACAAATATTGACCCTTCGCTACTGGTAGAAAGATGTATTACGTAAGAGTTTATCTTAGTCAGGTGATAACGAGTGCAGGTCACTGTTATCAAGTTGCTGAATGCAAACAAATGCATAATCTTAGTATTATTGTATTATATTTTTGCTTGTGTGTAGGTATTTTTCTTTGACATTAACGTAATAAAACTGCAAGCCAATTTTAGTAGTTTTGCCACTACTTCGGCAGGGACCGAAAGAAGAGTCATGTTGCTCGTGTTTTAAAAGGAATTATAGCCCACAATGCAGGATTTCACACTTCTTTAAATTCACTGACGTCTGTCTACTATAAAACTGTGATTTTTTCAAGGGAATGATACGGAAACGATTCCTGTAATATCTTCCATCCCTGTCAAACTCCACAAGTTATCTTTTGATGAGAAACGCCACATATTAATTAATAATGTACCTGATAGCGATTTGTAATAAAGAAACTTGTCGAGTGGACAATAAAGAGTTATTAAAGTCGCTGAAACATTTAAATAGTTTGATTATTTAATATCAGAGAATATGAAATATAGTATTCAGCACTGGCAGCCATTTCAGCGACTTTATAACAATACTATCATAATAAAAACGACGTACTATCATTGAACTTTGTAAGTCATAATTTAAACAAGCAGGCCTTAAAGTAAATGCAATAGAATGTTACCATTTAGTTGCAAAACTGTCTAAAAGTTAACATAGACATTTTCAATCTTATTTTACAAAAGAATAAGGTTGAAAATATTGTAAAACCTATTTAGCGTTTAGCAGTTTTGCGCGTAAAGTATATCTTATAATCACGAAATAGGGAATGACCATGATACTGAAATAAATAATATATTGAGCTGATTGTAAACTAACATTATTGTACAAATTGTTGGTGGTTACCGAACAATGCACACTACTATAAGAAGTCTGGACACATGAATTAGTTGTTTATTTCTTAAAGCAATAAGTACAGATTGTAAAAGATACTGGTTGTCTGTGTCTCTCACAAGTTGCCATGCTGAAATTCTCAAGTCAGGAAAAAGGTGGATCTTTGAATGATGTTATTTAATTGTCTATTAATAAGTTCTACAACAGTCCAATACTCAAAATATTTTTATTTTTGATTATACATGGACACCCAATAAACTTGGTGGTCAACCACTTTTTACCTCTATGCCTTTAGTAATAAGTTTTAAAAGTGGTCAACAGCGAATTTTGCTGGCTGTACATTGGTGGACTATTAAAACATGGAAAAAGGGCCTGAAAAAGATGATGTTTCATCTTATAATGAATCACTTTTCTTGATTTCTTAGCACTGTATTTAAATTATTAGCTCCTAAAACAATAAATAAAATACACTGTATTTTATTGTTTTAGGCGAACAAATAATTACGCGCAAATACCCTATTAACACAGCTGTGTAAACAAATTACGCAAATTGCTTCAATAAACAACTGGCAGCAAATCATTAAATTCTAACCCTTTTTTCTAAATGTTACCAGCACAAGTTTTTAACAATGGATTTTTCCGGTTTTCATAATGTCAACTTGCGAGAGGCGATCGTCGCTCGCAATGCTGTCGCAACGAATCTAATTGTTCGTACTTTCACTTATTTCTGATAACGCCATCCAACTGTGCAATTGTATTTTATTTTTAGTTAGGTAACACTTAAACAACTAATGAAGTTGTTGTGTGACATTTATTTTATTTTTTGTGATGTCTTCCTATGAAAATGCTATGATATTATTGATGATATTTAAAATGATTTAAAATAATACTGAATTGGCTAGATTGCTAGCGAGTGATCGACCCTCAGACACAACCGGTATAAAGGTGCCCTATTCTTGTAAATGTGTATGACTATGTGGCAGCTGTATGATTGTGTATAGTGATGTATAAAACATTCCAAAATTTTCATTTTTGGCTATTGGAATTATGGTTAAAAGTATATTTAAGAGTCAGAAGCACTGCCAATGCAATTTGATTGCTTGTTTTGCAGTCACTGCGTTATATTTTGTAATTAAGGATCTCATTTTATTTTGTATTTAAATGATTTTGATTTGTCTTGATAAATGAGGAGCACATTTTTATGTTTGTTTACTGTGGACATAGCACTTTGTTATGGTTGTATCAGGACAAACGTGATTGTTCACATACTTGCCTTGTGTCGTGTATGTGCACCCGGTGTGTTAGTATGCCTTAACAAATTGCCATTTGTGATGATTGTAAATTATGAATGTGTTGTATGATTAATTGTATTGAAATCATCTTAGTACATGTTGAGACAAATAGAGATTAAAGAAATAAAGTATCAAATTGTGTAAAAAAAATTGTTTTATTTTTTATAATTTATGGTGCTTAAATTAAAAGAATAAGAAATTTAAGTTAAACGGAAACAGTCAATAAAAAATGCCACACCAACTGATTCTAGATTTATTAATAAATTAATCCTCATTATCACAAGCACTATGAGTCATCAAATGTCATCCTACCGACTCCATGCTGTTTTATATACCTTCTGTACTGCTTATATTTATTATTCTCTGCTAAGGCTTTCTTTGCTTCCTCATCTTTTATTTCTTTCCAAACTTTGAAGTTTTCTTTAACCCAAAGTTCTTCATCTAAGAACTCTTGCCTCTCTGACTCCTCTATTGCATTGAACTGATGCTGTCCAAGTTTCATGTACTTTCTAATTAAATATAACTTCTCCTCCTCACCATATGGTTGCTTCATTATGGTGAAATTCCAGAACCACCTTAGATACCAATAAATATAATATGCAATAGTGTATGGTAAGATGATCAGTTGCACCCACAGAATGTCAACTATTTCTGGCTTGGCATAAGCACCCTTTATGTCCATGTTCTCTTCAATAACCTTTCGTATCAACCGGTCCTGTTCCGCTTTCTGTTCAGCTTTAGATTTCTTCACACCTTTATTTTTAGATTGAACTTCCTTCATTTCAGTTTTGGCTAATTCTAGAGCTTTATTTCTATACTTTGGCACTGTCATGAAGTATTTGATGGCGGTGTCGTATTTAGACCACGCGCTATAGTACTGGATTATCGATATAATAGAGATAGTGACGGCGATCACGATTCGCACGTCGACTTTCGGTGCCATACGGCGTCGGTAATACCTGTAGTAGTGAGCATAGTACTCTTGAGGATTGTCCAACATGTAATCATAGTCGGATCTCTCCTCTTCATCGCGTAAAATTTCGTAAGCAGTAGCTATTTCCTTGAATTTTTCTTCTGCTTCTTTTTTAGTTTCGGGTGTCCTGTGTAAATCAGGATGAAACCTTTTGGCCAGTTGCCTATAGCTTCTAGCGATCTCATTCTTTGTTGCTTCTCTTGTGACTCCTAAAACTTCGTAACAATTCTCTTTTCCACAATAAATACCTTCGAGTAGGTGATCTGCTGACGAGACCACTGCAATCTGCCATGTTGCACAGAGAAGAATAAAATAATTGTATTTTAGAGTCATTTTTATTTTAACACTTACTCTCAGTTATAAATGCAGTTATTTTTGACTAGCACCTAATTGTAATTATAATAAAACTGATATTAAAAAAAAATCTACGCTATCACGACTGATTGTCAATTTGACAATCGCGATGATCGAAATGAACTGTCAACGTCACGGCAACGTCAGCTTATTTTATGTTCGAAAAAATGTTTTTCAATATGGCAGCTTTTTATCCAAAAAAGTATTGCAAAACAATTAACTAATCCAGTACGAAGTAGTTTATGAAAAGTAGGTGGTAGCAGAATATTGTTGCATGTTGTACGGCTTAAGTAATTTAGCATTCCGTATCTGGCACTATTGCAAACCATAAATTAAAAAATTTAAATGATAGTGTCAACCAAAATTATTGACAAAACGTTAACTGTCATGTCAGTTCATCAGATGTCAATGTCAACTGTTAAAGTGTCACACGTGTTCTCATTTTCATTGTTGTGTTATTGAATTTAGTACAAATTAAAGCAAGAAAATGTTAGAAAACGCACTAGATCGTTTCTCAGAAAGTGTATTTTTGTATTTAACTGGACAATCAAAAGATGTACGAAGCCTTTTAGTGAAAAAACATAATGAGAACTTACAAACACACGGTGACTTTAGTTTTCCTAATTCGGTGAAATCTTGGCACGAATATGCTATTTGTGATCAAGTTGTTGATAAAGAAAATGCTACATTACTACAAGTAATCGGTAAAGAGTGCACAGATATAGTTGAGGAATCTAGAAAGTGGAATTTGTCAGTGAGCAAATTGATAGACGAGAAAAGTCGGATTTATTTGTTTTTAGAAAGACCTCGAGCTATCCGTGTCGGTTTATCGGAGGCATTGCGAAATAATGCGGTGTTATCACAGAAGATACGCCAAGGAACATCGACTGTTGAATTAGATCCTTGCTGTGAGGAACAATGTGACCTAACCTCGTTACGGGCGAAGTATGTTTGTAATGTCGTCAAGAACTTGTGTGCGCTATGTAAAGTGAACTCTCCCATATTCGTCACATCGAAATCTACGAGTAGAATGGAAGGAAGCCACAGAGTGCTCTGTGGGACTGTACTCAATTCTAAATCAGGAGCTAAAGAAACTAACATTAATGCAGATGATTATATTAGGTAAATATAACTATTCTAGCTATCTCATAGCCTAGATTATATTTCAACCCTAAATGAGATTTTCATTCATGTCAAACTGGGTTATGCCTAAAATAAGAGGAATCAGATGAAATAAATCTTGGTACAATTTCGTTCATAAAAATGTTTTTTTCTTATTCCAGGATAAGACAAGATGAAATGACCCTCATAGCCCAACACAAGTATGGTGTTAGAATATCAACAGATTCAAAATGGAAGGAGTTTATTGCACATCTTGGAGAGTCAGCTGCTGCATTTGAATTACTGCAGACAAAACCAAGTGGGGCAGTCAAAATTAACTTTAATTGCTCTTCTGGGTCTAGTAAAGGTGAATATGATTGTAAAAACTTTAGAAGTAATTAAAAACCTTTTAGACAATATACCTACCTCGGTTCACTCGTGCAAAGCAATGGCGAAATAAATTGTAGAGTAAAGAACAGGATTAACATGGGATGGATGAAATGGCGGCAGGTCAGGGGAACAATCTGCGACTACCGCATTCCCCTTAAAATTAAGGGGAAGATTTATAAAACAATGGTTATTCCTGCGTTCTTGTATGAATCAGAATGTTGGCCCATTTGCATGTGGCTGAGATGAGAATGCTAAGGGGATGTGTGGTGTTACGTGAATAGATAAAATAAGAAATCAGTATATAAGAGGAAGTCTTCTGAAAATGGCACCGGTGACTGAAAAGTTGTGTGGTAATCGGTTGTCGTGGTATGGGCATGTGATGCGGAGGAATGAGGAAAATGTGAGGAAAGTTTTGAGTATGAATGTGGTTGGGTATTCATGTACTCATGGACTGTGTAAACAATGATATGGCAAGAAAGGAGGTGTTTGATGAGAAGTATGGAAGAAGAAGACATGCTGCGCCGACCCCAAATGAATTGGGATAGGGGCAAGAGAATGATGATAGGCAATATACCTATCTGCCAAATGCACTTAATGCCTAAGGCATTAAGTGCGCCTTTGTAGTGTTTTTTTTTACATTATGTGCATAAAGTTTTAATAAATAAACATCTTATTAGAAGTAGAAACCAACTTGTTGGAAGCATATTGGTCTTGAGTTGATGACTAAAAAGGAGGTCAAAATCCAAACAAAAAGCTAAAGCTATTTAACCCCTGTAACTTATACTAAAATTAATCAAATCTAGATCATTCAACCTGTGTTGCATTTTAATTTAATTCCACATGACCTTGTTTGCACAATCAGTACGACATGGACTAATAAAATATCCATTACATTTGGTTACAGGTGCATCATTCATTCTGTACAATTGTGCCCGTCTGGAGACTATAATAAGGACATACAATGACAAAGTCTGTGATGGGACATACCCAGAGCTGCCACCATTTGATGATGTTGATTTTTCATTGCTAACACAAGAGGTAATGTTTTTATAATTAATAATATGATTGAGTATGAATGTGGATGGCAATATAGGAACACTAGATGGACTGTGTAATAAAAGATATAGCTAGAGGTGACTATAGAGAAATAAATAAAGAGAAAATTATGCTGCAACAACCCCAAATAAATTGAGATAAGGAAACGACAATGATGATCCAATCCTAACTAGATTAAGTTTAAGTGAATAGTACGTACAACAGAGAAAAGTGAATACATAGTGTGCACTAGCTAGAACATTAAAATTAATGAGATAAAGTAGAGAAACATCTAAGCAGAAGTAAGTTACAAACAATAAAATCTAAATAAAAAATATTGCATGAAGCCCCATGAGAATAATGAGTGAAAGAATAAAATAGTCATAATACAATGCTAGACAAAACATCTTTATACCAGGTTAAGACAAAATAATTCAATTTTTTTTTTTTCTCAGGATGAATGGCATCTAATATTCAACTATGTACTGGGGCTACCATTACTTCTGAGCCAATGTGTGGATGCAAATAGCCAAGTTTGTGACTTTAGACCACACCACATCTGTAGCTACCTCTGTTCCATGGTCAGAATATTCAGCCAGTATTATAGAAAGACCAGGATTTTGGTGGTAAGTACAGATCTGTAGATAAAGCATGCAGAAGTAGAAAAATATCTTAAATATTTAGTAGCTTAAATTCTGTAGAGGTATTTAGTATACAAAAAGTTTTTGCATCAAAATAGTATGAGAAAAAATTGTATAAGAAATCCTGATATTTCCATTTGTACTGTTTTTGTGCACAAAATTATTGTTATTGGAAATAGCAATTTGTCAGGGTGATTCTTATAATAGCGCATTAGAAAATCAGCACAAACTGGTGTATTGCTGCAAGGATTTTTTTTCCTTATTTTATTAAATATGGCGACTGCAAACAAAATGGAATTTACAATTTAATACTAGGGATATGAAATTCCAATTGGTATAAAATTCTAATAGGTATAAAGAATTTGTGATTGCATTCTAATAAAAATTGAGCAAGCTATTCCTCTTTCCAGGAGCCCAGAAAACATCTGCTTCCAGTAATATTCGCTAGAATTCACATGCTGCAAATATTAAACGAAACACTCAAGACATGTCTGAACATTTTAAATATTAAAAGTGTTTCCCAAATGTGAATCATAATCTTTTATTGCTTGATATTTAAGAATTCAAATTACCCTATTAGAATATATTTTAATATCGCAAATGCAAATTTTTAAATGCTACTTTATTTTTCGGCGCATAACAAACGCTACAAAACTTTATTTTCTATTGAACGGACGGCGAACTTTCGTGTTACTACATTGATTTACTGTTGAGCGGCCTCAATGCCGTGAGTGCACTTCAGTGCGAAGCCGACATGCATTACAAATTATTCAAGAAAATAAAAGTTCCTCAATATCCAACTACACTACAAAGAGCGCATTGAAAAAAAATGTTTTGTTTGGAAACACAAAGTTCACGTGATTGACCCAGGTATTTTATTGTGGGCATTGCTGCCTCGCGATTGGCTCACCGAGCGGGGCACGAGCGCCGCCGACAAATCACGAACCGCTTACACGGTCGCGCGTCCCAAGTCGCCTAGTGTGTTTTTGACATCGGTAAACGCAGTCGTGAACTTCGGAGCGCATAGATACTTTTATTTATAGTTTAAATCGAATCAAGTCGCTTTGCGTTTGTGAATACCTGTGCTCAACCGAGTTACAATAAATATGAGTATTGCTGCTCTGATCCAAGCTGCTGAATACATCGAAAGGCGCGATAGAGGTGATTTGGATTTTCTTTGTTTGAATTGTCAATCGAGTGCAACTACACGCACACGTCAACATGGCTCCCGTCTATTTTTGCCGTGCTATAATCAGCTGATTTTGACGGAATGGCAGTGTACTTTGTTGCAGAAGCTGAGCACGGATACGCGTCGAGTTTACCGGCGTACGAAGAGTCCCGCTCCGGCGGCAGGCGGCCGAAGACCAAGAAATCGCAGGGCAGCAGGTGAGTGGCGGCCAGTGTAGTGCTTGTGCAGTGATAATGTGAGATCAGTGGTGTTATATGTGAAGTGTCGGCGTGTCGTACAATCTGTATGTTTTCTGTTCCAGGACGACTCATAACGAGTTGGAAAAAAACAGGTGAGTGTTTATATTTTTATTGATAACGATGAACCCGGGTGTTATGCGGTGCGCCGGTGGCGGGTGCCGGCGCGCGGTGGGTTATCGCGTGGCGCAGTGACCTTGGCAGCGTGTAGTCGGCAAGAGAAAGAGTGCATGATCGTAATGAGACGTGCGGGTGCGGCGGATGACGCTCGTAACCCATTTGGCAGCAGTGCCACGGCCGGCAGGGCGCTGGCTGCCGTTACGTCACGTTGATCTTCCTCCTCGTCATCACGCTACCTGTAGGTCGCTGCGTGTTTACGCGCCGTGTTTGGCTAGGCCGAGTGCTCACTGCCCGGCTAGCCGCTAGCTCCGCTAAAGGAGGACGATTTGCGAAACAAAGCCAGTCTACGTGACATACTACTTCGCCTACATAGTTGTTTACTCGCGTTGAATAGGAATTTAGAACCGGTAACTTGTTAGCTAGGCTGTTATTCTCGTTTCATTAAAGTAACAAACGTGCCCAGTTTCCTCGGGTTGTGGTTGAGGACCGTTTCGTTTTATCCCTAAGCTTACGAACAATCCACATTTGCAATTATAAACGTGGGCCCTTTGATGTTCAGTAGAATAGTGATCATGACAGACCCTCCGTTCAGAGAATAATACGAAATTGATTGTGAGGCCTTTAACAATTTTAGAATTATGAAAGTGGTGAAAGTACAGTCAGCATAATAAAATAGTAACGTTATTCATCGGGCCCTAATGGAGGGGAATGTGCCTATTTGCCTAAGTTAAAGGTCGCTTTCATCATTGAATTTGTTATCGCTACGAGAGGTAATAGGGCGGGGACACTGATTATTTAATTTATGACTCGTTACAAATAGTAATTCAATTGAACGATTTTATTTGACGAATTAAACTGTAAATATTCGTAATGATTGGCTGCCTGAGTCGTTGACAGCTGGTTATAGAATAAAAGCAATATTGTGTAAAGTGTCCATCGTAAAGATTTTTTTTCGCTTTTTGAATAGACAGATTTTAATCGCAAGACCTGTCAATTGCCTGGTAGCAACTGATAGACAGCTATTAAGCCCATTCGTCAACTTTATATCATTTTTTGCTGCCATCTTGGTACAAAAAACTGTGATACGTCGCGTATCTAGAGAAGCAGCGATTAGTTCCACTAAAACAGTTTTTGCTCGTCTCGGTTTTTGTCATAAATTCACATTTCATACGTGAAAACCTTTCTCTAAAAGTAAACCGTTTGTAACATAATAATTCACGTTGAAAACCGTATCTGCAGTACTGTTATTTGTTCTTGTGACTCTATGAACAAAATGTATGTTTCTATGTTTATTTTCTATAAATAGCATCAAGTAATTGAAACTCACATAGTTTCACAGGCATAATATCTCGAGTGCTCCACGATACGCGTCAGTCCATAAAACTGTACTCCACTTTGATATTAGAAACTATTTATTGTTGGCTGCAATAATTGATAACAAAAAAACCTCGTTTGTATTTTATCGTGTCAACAATTAACTGTTGTACAGTGTTTTATGCGCTCGTTATATTAATTAGTCTATAAACGTATGCATCTAGAAAATCTTGTCTACCAACTGTTACTTTCGATCCTACATTTTCATCTTGTGTTCTTTTTGTCTATGAACGCAAAAGGAAATAACGGTTCACGTGATTCTGACGAATGAAGGGCGTTGTCTGCCTAAGGTTATTCCAAATTGGAGAGATCTCTTTAGTTTTATCTCAAAATAGCAATTCATAGAGACGACTGTAGTCTTCAGTGTGTTCAAGAAGATATTCTGTTCTCTCATCTTTGAAAGAACGTGTTTTTTGTCCAAAGCAAAAAATAGTAATAAAATATTGGACTATAACGTAAAATTCCGGACATTTTACGTTTAAATCTTTGTTTTTTTCAGCCTATACTTTATTTTTGAAAATAAATTCCCTAAAGTCGAAACGTCAGGCGTCCGGAAAAAATAACGAGGCTGGATAGAGTCCAAACAGAGGGCCAAAATGTCGGAAATGTCCGGACGAATGATATAACGGAAATATTTTACCAATAAGAATCTATTTAATTTCAATTTCTTCTATTTTAAGACCCATCCTATTCTAATTTCGTACTTACCCAAACAGTTCAAGTTACGAAGTCTTTAGACTAATTTTATCATGAAATTCTCACGTTAAATTAAATTTCATTTCGAAGCTGTTCACATTACTTTCATCATTATGTTCAGCAAACAAGATTATGTAATTTCTAATTGTGTCTTACCTATTTGAGTTAAATATTTATTGGTACTTACACCTGACTTACAGAACTTAGATCAGAATTAGAAGAAGAAAGAATAAAGAATTAGTGTTTTTAAATCGCCAAAAATCGAAAAGACGGTTCACGTGTTTTTTGTTAGCTTCTGAAGTCAGCGTGGCCATTCCCGTATTTTTGATCCAACGTTCGCACCCTATCTTTGTTTTAATCTGTCAAAGATACAATTGATTTACGAGATGAGCTTGCGACTAGATTTTAAACGTTTTTAATTACTAGAATAAACCTTCAGATATTATACGACTCCCGGCCGTCCGTCAGTGTATCCCAGCCCACTGGTCATGGGCCTCTCCCAAGTTGCGCCACACCCCGTCAAACCAGAAAATCGTCTCATTGTGGATGAAGAAACTAGTCGTGCGCTAACGAACAGTTTCTTTAACCTCGAGGAAAAAACATGGAAAGGATAGCTAGACTACGTCCTCAGCACAAGCTCTAGGATGTTATACTGGGCAAAATTCAAAGGCGATTTTTCGTGAATCGATTGCAATTTTCAAGCAAGACCTTATTTCATAATGTAAGGGGTTCCAAAATCGCGGGCCTGTGGATGGCGAGCTATGGGCTAGCTCGCCGTCTGGCCGTCTTATGACGACAGGCCGTGTCGACGGCGCGTTCGTGTTCCACGCGCGCCTCAAGGAGATGTCAGCAACGATGTAGGGGTCTGCAAGGGCCGATGCCTGCCAGGGCTACGGGACTGTTCGAAAGAGATACCGTGGCCCTGGAACACAAAGGGCAAAGAAACAACATGAATGGGTTTTAGTCAGTACAAGTCTGACACTCCCTTCCGCTCCGCCCAGAGTGGGGGGGGGTCATTTGATGATTACCCATCCGAAATGAAAAAAGGGGTTCCAAAATACTGATGAATTCTGTGATGTGAAAGATAAAGAGGTAAAGGATAGGATGGGTTGACAAGGAAGAACGAAACATAAAAAAAGAGTTGCTTTGACTCTAATTAACATGAGACAAGGACAGAAAGTTGATAGGTTCCAAAATACTATATTCCCAACAACATCAAATAGCAATCAATATCGTAAGAGAAAATAAAAAAAAAGGAATTAAAAGAATAAGAATAGAATAGAATTAGAGAATTTAGAAGTACACATAACATATTCTATTATATATATAAATATACGTATTATATTCTATAGGAAGACATAACATTGGATTGTGTTCACACTATAATCATGCCTTAATCACTCGTGTTATGCTAGAGGTAGGTCCATTTTGTGAGACCATTGTTTTAATTCTCGTAATAGGCTGATCGTGTGACGTGCCTTGATTTACTGCCTGGCTTCTAGGTAGAACTGCTAATGGTATCTTATTAATGTATACGCTTTAATGGCCGCACTGTTTGTATATAATTTCATGTTCTGTGAGGCAGTTGATGTGTTGAAATTGTAGGTCGTAATGAGGTTTCGTTACTTAGTTTCTTAACTGGCGAAATGTGGGTGTACACCTCTGCCTTAACCTTTGGGGATTACAGGCGTGATGTTATGTGGCTGGGGATGTAAATAAGCTGAATGTTCGGTCGTAATGATGGAGATATTAATCTGAAGAAAAAGTGTAGTAATTATAAAAACGAAAAGATAAAGTATCAACTAAATGTCATTTTAAAAAATAAAGCAGAAATAAGTCCCTAATCATTGTTGTTTTTATGAATGATAGAATATTAATGAAACAGATAATGACTGACATACCTAGGGAATTAGTGTTTAATCTAGTCCAATCCAGCTTGACTCGTAGATAGTTAAGTTCTAAACCATAGGGAACCTTCTAGTTACGGAGATATTGGGGGTTAAAGTTCCAACCGAGTTCACAGTCAAATTGACACCAAAAACTGAAGTGCAAAAGAAATGTACCAGCAATTGAATGACGGCACGGTTGGCGCAGTGGTTGAGCAATTGACTGCTGCGCTTCGTGTCGCGGGTTCGATTCCCGCACGGAACAAATATTTGTATGGCCTACAGGTAGTTGTTCCGGGTGTGGCTGTTTGTGTATGTGAACTTAAATGTTTGTAAAACGCACCCACGATACAGGAGGAATTCCTAGTGTGGGGCAAGGTTTTTATTAAAAAAAAAAAAAAAATTGCAGAGGTATAAAAATAGGAACAATAATTGAATTAACATGTTCATGAACTCGAATATCTTCAGTTTCTACGTGCTTTCGACAGTATTCTATATCTTTTACGATATTATACGATGTTAATTTAACCCCAAACCAGTAACGAAAGCTCTTACTTAGATTTAATTAGTGGCAGACTGGTACATACAGCGGCACATGAAGCTGTCCATTTCCAGTATAACTTGGCTTCGCTTTGTATAGATTTCCTATACAATGAGAGATCCGCATAAACTGATTTCGTATAGCTTGATTGGCCGTCGTGCGTACACACAAATAGGCTTACCATAATAACCAATTTCTCTTTAGTACCCAAAGATTGTTATAATAAATTGAGTTTGTAATACGTGTGCGAAATACCTAGTTTTACTGTACCTCTAGCAATTATAAGGAATCCATACTAATATAGTATGAAAGTAAGTCTGTCTTTGTTACCTTTTTGAAGCTAAACCACTGAACCAATCGTTCTGAATGACAAATAAGTAGCTGAATAAGGCCATAGACACTGACTGTACATCTTCGAATTATAAAGGCGCGTTTTGGGGACTGCCATTTGTTACGTTTAATAAGTGCTGCCTCGTTGGTGTCGCGCGACTGAGCATGAGGTCCTGGGTTCGATTCCTGGGTCCGGTAAATTGTTATTGGGTTTTTGCGTCAGGAATTTCTCAGTAGCAGCCACGTAGATTTCTGCCCGGTTGATGGCAATTGGCTCGCCCCCTACATGGGACTACTAACTGGCGAGCATACATCGTAGGTGTACTATTAGGTTGTACGTTGCCGAACCCTTCGGGGATTACAGGGGTGATGTTGTATTATGTAAGTGCTGATGCTGTGCTTAAGTAATTTGAATAAATGACTTATGATCCTGTACGTGCCCATAGGATGATAACTATAACATTTCCACCCTCTAGCGGGTGAAACCAGCAAGTAAAAGCTTGTATTAAATGCCTCTGTTAAATGTCCTGTGTCTCTCTGAAATAGATAATGTCAGACAAATTGATTTTACAAGTTCAGTTTGGTCGCCAGCCTCCATATTTTCTTGCCTTGAAAGGACACTCTTTTGGCAACGGCACTGTACGACTGTACCAGATTTGTCAATTTCAATAAGATTAATCGGCACGTGTCTAACACGAGTCTAGCGATAAAAACATGCCCACCATTACGTACAGTTACGTACGTAATATTCCCTATTTCAATACCCACGGAAAAGGTTTCGGAGTACATCCGCTCAACACTTTTCTTCTATATAACGCTTAAGGTAAGATGTAAGCGTGATTGATGGACAGTTACATTACATAAACGCCCCATTGTATGATAAAAATGTATATTTTTTTATCCAAGGAGGTTTTATGCACGTCGAAGCGACGCCTTTTTAGGTTACTTTCTCTTCAAGTCTTTCCTCTTTGCGCTTCGCCTAGGAAATTCACTTTACCTGAATGTCGATACCTGTTTAGTGTGGTTTAGCCTCGTTACAAGTGGTCTTTCGTAATTCTCTAAGGGCTTATTTCCTAAGTTATTATGAAAGGCTGTGTGATTGCGGTATTTTATTAGCAATTTCAATTATAGTTAACTAGCTTATGCCCGCGGCTTCGCCCGCGTGGAGTTAGGGAATTGCCCATGGGATCTTACTTCTGGAATAATAAGTAATCTATGTATCTATCTATAATACATACATAGATTTACATGTACTTGCTTATAACTTGTAATTATTATTATAAAGTTATATCAATTAAATTAGATACCTGAAATATTGATACCTTGGTTTGAGATTGGACATCGAATTTACTGGATTTTATCTGAAGAGTATGTAAACAAATTTTCAAGTCAATCGACCCCGAGAGTAAAAAGTTTCACAGAAAATTCAACACCCCATTTCACCCTCTAAGGGGTAGGAATTTCGAAAAACTGATACTAACTCTTCACAAAGAATACACCCTCCAATTTTCATCTCTGGGACCCGCGGTTTGGGCTGTGCGTTGGTATATCAGTCAGCCAGTCAGGACATGGAATTTTAAATTGGGGGATGATTTTGTGATACACGTATCTCATCATTTTAACTGAAGTATATGTAGACACATTTTCAAGTCAACCGAGAGAGTTTCACAGAAAATTCAACACCACTCTTAGGGGCGGAATTTCAAAAACCCTTTCTTAGTGGATACCTACTCTCCACAAAGAGTACATTCTCCAAATTTCATGTCTCTAGAACCAGCGGTTTGGGCTGAGCGTTGATATATCAGTCAGCCAGTCAGGACATTGAATTTTAAATTGGGGTATGATTTTGGAAAAACTGTGATACACGTATCGCATCATTTTAATTGAAGTATATGTAGACACAATTTCAAGTCAATCGACTCAGAGAATAAAAAGTTACATAGAAAATTCAACACCCCATTTCACCCTCTTAGGGGTGGAATTTCAAAAAAACCCTTTCTTAGTGGATACCTACTCTTCACAAAGAGTACACTGTCCAAATTCCATGTCTCTAGGACCAGTAGTTTGGGCTGTGCGTTGATGTATCAGTCAGCTAGTCAGGACATTGAATTTTTAATTGGGGGATGATTTGGAAAAACTGTGATACACGTGTCTCATCATTTTAACTGAAGTATATGTAGACACATTTTCAAGTCAATCGACTCCGAGAATAAAAAGTTTCACATAAAATTCAAAACCCCATTCCACTATATCAGGGGTGGAATTTCAAAAAACAGTTTCTTAGTGGATACCTACTCTTCACAAAGAGTACACTGTCCAAATTTCATGTCTCTAGGACCAGTGGCTTGAGCTGTGCGTTGATGTATCAGTCAGTCAGTCAGGACATTGAATTTTTAATTGGGGGATGATTTTGGAAAAACTGTGATACACGTATCTCATCATTTTAACTGAAGTATATGTAGACACAATTTCAAGTCAATCGACTCAGAGAATAAAAAGTTACATAGAAAATTCAACACCCCATTTCACCCTCTTAGGGGTGGAATTTCGAAAAACCCTTTCTTAGTGGATACCTACTTTTCACAAAGAGTACACTGTCCAAATTTCATGTCTCTAGGACCAGTGGTTTGGGCTGTGCGTTGATGTATCAGTCAGCCAGTCAGGACATTGAATTTTAAATTGGGGGATGATTTTGGAAAAACTGTGATACACGTATCTCATCATTTTAACTGAAGTATATGTAGATACAATTTCAAGTCAATCGACTCAGAGAATAAAAAGTTACATAGAAAATTCAACACCCCATTTCACCCTCTTAGGGGTGGAATTTCGAAAAACCCTTTCTTAGTGGATACCTACTCTTTACAAAGAGTACACTGTCCAAATTTCATGTCTCTAGGACCAGTGGTTTGGGCTGTGCGTTGATATATAAGTCAGTCAGTCAGTCAGTCAGTCAGTCAGTCAGTCAGTCAGTCAGGACTTTGAATTTTATATGTATAGATTTCGCTGACATAAAGCAGTAAACTGCCGGCTCTAATGATTTGTATTTATTTCAAAATGGTTCTGTTGAATGGGATAATGTCTCAAGTTATTTATTGTTAGTGCCGTTTGATTTATGGTTACCTCCTAAGCTTAACTTTACGTCTCAGTTAATATTCACTAAACAACATTCGCGTCTACGTATTTAACATGGCTGCAATTAAATGTCATGCAGATTTCAATGCTCTCAGTTACCGCTTACTCTTTCAATGCTAATGTGTTCATCAATCCACTCACGCGCACGTATAAAACGATCATAAAACGCGCGCATTTCAGATTAGATATATTCACACGTTTGTACCGAACCACCGAATCGCTTGAATAGCCACACTGTAAGTACTACTCGTATACATAATACATGTTTACATAATGTTTTGGTGACGTGGTACGGAGCGGAGACAGCGGCTCTGCGCCCGCGCAACCACTGTAATTTTCCAATAAACCGAAGTTAACTATACTTTATCATGTATTTGCACACACAAATTGCAAATCGTTTGTTGCTAACCGGCGTTGTGTACTTATTTGTTGTATTTGTCATTCTGTCTATACTTATTTAGTCACGTTTTTATGCAATGACACTTACAGGTTACTGAAAATAATTGTCGAAGGCATTCGATAGTCTTTGAAAGGTCGTTTAATATTTTCGTTCGACTCGAAACCGAACACATTAAAATACAAAACGAAGCTACAAAGATCTCTTTTAATTTACCAAAAATTTTTTTTGTAAAACACGCAATAACGGTATAAAATAACAATGTTTGTATGACTAACACTGTATACAGAAACTGCACGTGTTTTCGCTAAATTAACTTCATACTTTAAAGAGACAATAAACGCTACTATGTTAGTTACGAGCGGCACCAATCAGATGGCAGTATTTAAGCAATTTTTTTTTTTTTTTTTCTCGATATTTCCAGACTCGAAGGGGGAAAAGGATGCATTGCTTGTATCCTGGTAGCCACGTATTATCTTATTGAGGAAAATGGCCGACAGTGGCGTTATTAGGCGATGATTTAGCGACGTGGCCTCTGTTATGCAAGGGGATATGGGGCTATTATTGTTAGACGTGCCTTAAGCGGCTTCTGGGAAGCTGTTGCGGTTCTAGGTGTGTTAATGCACGTAGTCCCTGGTGTTCTGACTAGAAACCACGAGACATCATTTGGTGCTGACGAAATATGAAGGATCCATCTGTTCGTCGGTACTTATTACGTTTTGATTCCAAATGCATTTGTTAGCCATTTTGGCAGTATATATTTCTTATCTTTTGTAAATGAATGCACATCGCTGGGTGTAGAAATTGACATGTTGGTAATTTCCATTTGTTACAATATATTTTATCACACGTTTATTTTATAGCATCCCAATTTCCATTCTTGGCTTCACTTTCTTCGGTTTTTGGAGACAGATTAGACATACTTTTTCTTCCAAAATATCCATATCTCACCATCTCCTTTTATATAGGTACCTGACACAAAGCAAACAAAAAATATAACCAGAACAGCCGGCACTTGCAGCCACGTCTGTTATTAGACCGAAGATGCGACATGCATACGTAATTATTGACACAATCAGATGCAAATTTTCCATACAACAATAAGTTCGCAAAATATCGCATTGCCATTGTACATACTTAAGCCGGCTGCTGTATCTGACAACGATGCGTTTAACTAAACTAACGAATGGCACTTTTGCGACTAGAAAGGATCTCTATTGAGCTACACAGCATCGTCATCACCCTATAACTGGGTTGTCAGGTCAGATAGGCAGTTGTATTCAGCTGCAACCGGTTAGACTGGTAGCCGACCTGGATGTAGCTGGGAAATACTTAGGCAGATGATGACCATCATCCGTCTAGAGACAGTCCCCTATTGGATAGGTGTCTCCAATACCAAACTACTAACTCGATCCTCAACCACTCATCCAGCTATAACCAGCGACGCCACAAACCGTTGCCCTGTCTATCATTAGGGCGTTCTACCTTCTTCGACTGCCTAGCCTTTTCCAAACTATGTTGGAGTCAGCTTCCAGTACAACTGGATGCAGCTGAGTACCTGTATTTAACATGAAGCGACTGCCTATCTGCACTACCAAGGGTATCTTGCTACCCAGTGACTGAATTGTGGTAGTCACTGGGTAGTTCGGTACCCCTTGGTAAGACTGGTTAGGTATTTTCACTAACTGCAACCACTGTCAAATATCTACAAATGACAGTCGTGACCTACGGCTTAACGTGCTTTCCGAGGCACGGAAGGGTCTCGATTTATAATGGATTGTCACCCATCCATGGAGTGCCATTGGTAAGCGTAGCTTAACCTTCGATTGCCCCGTGTTATTCTTTAGCCACGAGTTCTGTCCTACGCTTGATTTTATCCAATTGCACGTGCCTCGTAGCTATGACTCGTTATTGGTAGGTAAAAACAATGGTTGGTACCTAAGATAAAGAACTGTTCAACGATTCATGTTTCTTATGACTAAATCAATCTTATTCATGCCCCTGCGACCTACATTCGTATGTAATGTAACCATTTTAATGGTCTCGTTGTTATAATGCGATGTATAGGACAACCTTCAATATGGCCCGAATGTGATTAGTTAGTGAAAACATGACATCACCATTATGTGCCTTGTATTGTTATTGTAACGGTTATTCTGTGGGTTATCGGATTTTTCTATAGGTTGAATAATATCTGATTTTCTGCCTCAGTGCGTTATGTTATGGTCGCAAGCGCAACTGCCTCGTGCGGTCCTAGTTTCTTTCCCCAAAATTTGTAGATCGTATGTACATTATTGTGACTGTCTCGTCGGTCTAGTGATGGCATGCGATCCTGCAGAGCGTGGTTCGCTTCCCTGGTTGGGCAAAGTGTTATTGTGTTTTCCATCAGGAATTTGACGCCTACTATTACGGACTTAAACTAACTGCCTGCCCTTCGAGGATCGCGCACGTGATTTTATGTTATAATTGTAACAAAATAAGGTAAAAATTCTTAATTTCCTTTATGTAACCGTACAAATCAAAGGCATAAAAGCGACGATTGCTCATAATTCGAATTAAAACGTTTGTACTTGCTACATTTTCACGTGGGAGTTAGCCTTTAAAACCTACGTGAATAAACCTTATACAGAGGGTTTTCTATTTATAAATCCATGTCTACTGTGGAAATTTATATAATTAGCAGCAGTTTATAAATATACTCCGTGGAAAACGTGGCGTTAGAATAAGTCACGATGGAAGTCATACAAAGTAGTGTTTACTGAAGAAATATTGTTACTTTCTTATACAAATCACATCGCTGAGCAATTTTGCAGAAAATACTT
Source organism: Noctua comes (assembly GCA_963082995.1). Taxonomy (NCBI): domain Eukaryota; kingdom Metazoa; phylum Arthropoda; class Insecta; order Lepidoptera; family Noctuidae; genus Noctua; species Noctua comes. The sequence continues at coordinate 16,830,080 of OY720276.1, read as the reverse complement.
CCGACGACTTCTTCTACAGATTTTTTGTTCGAGTTTCTGCTTCCTTCTTGTTCTTCTTCGTGTCGATGAATATGTTAATTTTTATTGGCTCAATACTGAGCAGCTTCCATGGATTGTCAGTGGCAGCACAGAGGTCGCTTTGACTGTAGCTTTTGGGGTAGATAGGGTAGGAACTAGGTTTTTTTATTTAGTGTGTTGACAATTTGAATTTGAATTATTTAATAATGTGTGATATTTTTTTTTTAGTTTTCTTTATTTTATACTGTATGATAATTTATTATAATCAGCATGTTTGTAAAATAATATTTGTACTTCGATGACGACTAGACACAGCGTTTCTTTCTTTCTTTATTTCATTAATAATTACAGCAACTGTACCTAACCTACCTATGTTCATCAAATTAAAATATTTGTATTTGAACGGCGGCGGTAGGACGTGGTCTGCAATTCAATTCAAATAAAAATTTGCAATTTTTAAATTTTGCAGTTCCACATCCGAGTATCAGTCTTTTTGTTGATTCTTCTGTTCATCTGCAGGTGAAACCTACTACCTGGTTAACAAGCCATTTTAAGCACAGTATGACCTTTTCCTCATACATGTTGTTAAAGCGAGAAATGTCATTTTTGGATTTGATGTTATACGATCGAGATTTATCTACTCACACCCACAAACACACATCACCAAACAGTATAAACGGCGTTGACTGATATATCTCTGAATATAATACTCTGCATAGTAAACAAAACCTTGGACTATTTCAGATTTATGATTTAAAAGCGTTTGATGAAAGCCTGGACCATTTTCATTTACGTACATTTCCGTAGATAAATCGTATTTTGATGTTGTTCTGACGTCGTCACAATAAATAGAGAACCATATAACACCTGTTGAAGTATCGCCTTTTAAAGGAAACAATGGTATGGAAGCTAGACTTGAATTGCAGACGAGGTCAATAAAACGCTTATTAATAAAATCTACTCAGGATTTACGACCGGTTGTTGTGGAGACAGTCACTGTGATACGGGCTGAGAGATACCTGAAAGTTAGGTTATACCTTAGGTTATCAGTAACGCGCACCTGCAACAGTGGCCACAGCCACGCTGGTTAGACTGGAAACGTGTTTCAACAATTAACATATTATAATGATAACATCGTATTAATGACGATGATATGACTAGAATAGAGTGACTACAGAGATGACGACTCATGGAGAAATATTGGAGAAGACAACGTATTACTCCGACCCCAAATAAATTGGCAGGATAATTATCATGGTGGTGGCAACATACTTCGGAAGAACTACTTCTAAGAACTAAGATCTACTCGATGACTATAGTAAATTGAAAGACAGATGATCTAACATACCACTTAGAGCCTCAAAAGTAATTATTCGTTAATCCCCACATGAGTAACCTCTCAAACCCCGCCACAGCTTCCAGAATCCCCAAAAATGCTGAGCAATAAAAGCTAAAGCCATCTTACGACGCCATCTAAGTACACTTGCCTCTTAAAATCCTCCTGGCCTCGTGAATCTTGACTGGCGTAGATTTGCTGTTGAAATTGCCGCTTCCACTATATTGTTCATCATGTTGGGCCAAATTTAACGACTGTTGTGAGGCTTCTATCTTGTACCGTTTTATGACTTACCATGCTCCACCTATGTTGGTTGAAGACGCCATGTTGGTTGGACCAAACATTGGCCTTTTAATTATACAGGGCTTAGCATAAAGCACTTTGCAATGAAGCGGAAGAATTGCTACTAACTTCTTTCCTAAAAGCTCTGCCAATTTAGCAAAAAGTAAACTAATTTAAAGTGCCGAGAAGATATTTTCACCAAATCCGAACGAAAAGTTAATTATTCCCAAAATTCTTACCGAAATCATTTCACAAAGTACGCACTTAATGGACGCTCGAGTTGGCTTTTTTTCTTATTAGTAAAAGTAACTAGTCGCTAGCTCGCTGTTTCCTATCAAGTCCCAGTAACGTCAGCAAATAAATTGAGGTCCATTATTTTAATTTGACCGTAACAGTATTAGAGAAGACATTTTCTATAACTTCCGTGGTTACTCGGGAGAATGTAAGAGTTATGTTGAGTCATTAACGTTTTGACATAACAGACAGACGGGAGCTCAGATTGTAATCGGAAACCATCTTTCTGATTAGAATCAGTACATTATTTTTTCCTTTTTATTGGAGCTTAGAACAGGTTATAAATTGCATTTTAAAAAGCGTTCCATTCGACTATAAGACTTAAAATATTAAAGTCTTTCAGCTTCTTGCTGTACAAAAAGAATCAGACGCTAGAATTTATATTCAACTAAGAATACTTGAATTCTAAACCTAGTAACAAGGAAAATATGACAGGCCGATTAGATCTAAACTACACATTATTAGCATCGCCTTGAATCTGAACCTAAAAAACTAGGATAGAATAGCGAGACGTTATTATGTAATTAGCTAACAATACAGCCGGACAACAATGGATAATTCCATAGTGATATGGGAATAAGAAAAACATGCAGTCGGCAGCCACTGGGTGTCCTGTGCAATTTTATGTACAGTTACCAGTATCTAGTTACCATTCAGCTTATAACATTGACCCATTATTGCAATATTTTATTCATGTGACTCTGTCTGTCTGTTATCTTTTCACGGCTACACCACTGATCCGTGGTGCCACTGAACCGATCGTTATGAAATTTTGTAGATTATTCGGACAAGCTACTTTTCATCCCAAATCTCTGTCGACGTAGCGAAAAACAACATTTAATTATCAAAAAAACAATATTGTTTTTGCATGGTTTGATATGTCACAAGTTAATTTATTCCATCCTGAAAATCCTGGATGCCAGTCGCTCGGGACCAGTCAATGTGGCGACACTTGGGGGAGGCCTATGTCCAGCAGTGGACGTCTTTCGGCTGAAATGATGATGAATTATCATCATCATTTGTTGATCCTGATTTTTTTTTTGCATAGTTTGCTATCTAAGGACGCTCAAGTAGTGTTTCTATCTATCTACTTATATCTCACAGAAAGTTGGGATGGGTATTGGTTCAACCACTCTAAAATAATACTGCAAGGGAAATCGCATATCCATTATTACAATTCTAAATCCTCAATTAAGCTGATTGCCTGATGCAATATCCCAGTTTATTGGCTCATAATAATTGTTGATACAGAATTATGCTCACACTGCAAAACAAAAAGATACACAATGCATGACTTGTAATGTTACCGACGCAATTGCAAACATGTGACCGTCACCACAGTATAAAGATAACCAGTAGACCGACTAGAGTGCGTCATGGTTCTTTTGGCCACCATCTTGTTTATTCAATACAATTATGCGAATGTAAACGACAGCGCCCTTGACAATGTCATTCAAGTACCAAAAGAATATTACGCACTAAAGATCCTTCTTGTGTAATTAATCGTGGGTGTTCGATATATCAACTAAAATATTTGTTATTACCTGTTCAATTTGGTATCACCATATTCTACCATTAGCATCGTTCCTAGTTGAAATACTGTTGTAAGTCAACTGGCATCGGTGACGCTTGTTGCCATGCTGGTATATAAAGATCATTATCTGTGGTTGCGACAGTCTGTCTACCGTACCATGTTAGTTGCTGGCTCTTGGACTAAGTTTTCTTTGAAGATTACAATAGCGTGCGTGTATTGTTTGTTTAGGAGCTAGTTGTTCTCAATTTCATTGTCATTTGTACTTTAGATCTTTGATAGGTTACATACAGGTTTTAGGCCACGTTTGGTTTGTGGAAGGTCATTTGTTGGAATAATTATAATAGAAGTCTAGTGTTCATTGTGTAATATTGTGTTGCTAGGTCACCGAATAATTTCTATAGAGCAGCCCACATAGGTTTTTTGAATTATATTAGAATTAACAGTAATGAATGTTTTTATAATAATTATAACCTTTCGCGTTGAAGAAACTAGTAATAAAATAAAATAATGTTGAAGTGAATCATTTATTTCAGCTAAAATTATAACGAGTCGACCAAATAAGGATGTGATTACGAATATTTTTCAGGTTCAATGGTTAAATCGGAAAACAAATCAACTTAATAAACCCTTTATTTCCCGAACAGTAAGTGATTTAAACGATAACGACTAACATGCCTTACTGTAAGTAGCAAATAATAATTAGCAGCAATTTTTCCTTGTTTCTGTACAATTACACTGCCATGATAATGTTTATGATAGTTTTGCTGATTGGAGCTCATTTTTCCTTCATTCATTACATGATTTTGACGCTTTTTGTATAGTTTAAGTATTTTAATGACAATATGACTAACTCCGTTGATCGGAATAATAGGGTATTTAAGGTATTTTACAGTACAATACAATCATATTAATACAGTTCTTCAGACAAGTCATAGGTCTCGAGTTCGAACCCAAGACACGCACCTCTGATTTTCGGATACATGTGCGTATTGTATAATATCACTTGCTTCGGTGAAGGAAAACATCGTGAGGAAACCAGCATGCCTGAGAGATATTTCTCGACGGCATGTAAAGCCAAGTCAGAGGTCCATAGGCGGCATAAAAAAACTGACACCAGGTTAGGCACTAACGACACGATAAAGAAGAAAACAGTTCTTCATAAGCAGGGAATTCTACAGATGCAAGACTTTCATATGTGGTACTCTAACCATGTTCATTGTCCATACCAGCAACTCCTATCCGAGTCATATATCCTCATAAAATGGCATTCGAATGATAGACTAGATGCAGCTATTTTTGCCATTACTGATTTTGCTTGATCTCACAATCATTTCAAGTTAATAGACTTTTTAAGTCGACCCAACGAATTAATTCCTAAATGTTTTATGAACGTTTAGTTTTGATCCAGTGCTAATAAAGCCGAACCCAACAACAGTATCAAACCCGTTTCTATTTTCCTATCCCATGATGTATTTGCGCTACAACTAAAAACACAGATGAACTTTTTCCTCGATTCCTCGAATCTCCATTCGTCCGGAAACTAGAGTTATATTGGTTCAGCCAAATACATTGCTAGCCCCAACCACCAACTTTTTTGAATTCACCCGTTCCACATATACGGTTGATTATAACTCGTGGCCCCCTGTCACAGTTTGCACAGTTTTGCACGGTTTCGCACAGTTTTGCATGGAAAACGTAACGTTATTACTTGCATAAAGAAGTCTTGATGCCTTGTTTATCTGTGTATTAGCATTTTCTTCTGCGACTAAAATAGATAAAGATGTTAAAATAAGTGCTTTTAGTGTTTAGTGCCATGTTCCTGTTTACACCTTCCGTGGGTGTTAGGAGTCGTGTATATTGGGACTAAGGTGTGGTTCTAAACGAAGTTATGTTATCTTTGCAAGTAATCTGAACTTACCGTGACCTCTGAGTTCCGTTTCGGTGTCTTTCCGCGAAGTATTCAGATAGGAAACTCTGACCTCATCCAGTTTAAAAAAAAGCAGTACATGTATTTACTACTGAATTAAATATCAATCAATGTTGCAAAAAATTGTTGGGGCGGCCATCTTTTTTTTCAATTTCTCCCTGTCTATGATGATAGGCATTACTATTAGCAACAAAACCGCTGTTGTTCCCTGAGTATTATGAATTCACCAATGAGCTGTGTTAAAATGAAATTATACAAAAAAAAATATTCTATGCACTCAGCTTTTCAGAATAAAATGTGGATCAATTTGTCTAATAAAAAAATGGAGAAAACTCTAGCTAGACAAGGTCAAGATCCTCATTACTTTAGACGGAAAGTAGATGTTACAATATATTATGATGTATTGGTAGTTGGCTTAGATCTCGGTCAGTAACTTAATACCAAAAGGTCATTATAGGATAACCTAAGATCCGTCGTAAGTTAGAAAGATAACTAAATCATTATTGCGACTTCTAGCAATGTTAGCAATTTATATAATCGACATGTTTACTGCTTATTAACGATAAAGAACGATATATACAGCCATATTATCGTTAAATACGACAGAATAACCTTAATAATCGTAATAATAAATTGGCATTTTAAGTAGCAACACCCTCTGAGTTTACAACTGCGTAAATTTCTTGGGCTATCGTTATCCAGGCCTGTTAGGACACGCCCTAAGGAGCCACTTAACATAAGCTCGTAAAACTAACACTACATACGTAAGAATGGGATCGTTTGCATACATTTTTATATCTTCTGTCATAATTTGAGTGTAAAACGTCTCTTTTTACGTCGTTAGGGTTAAGTTTAATGCAAATTTAAACAAAGGGCTTGTAGATAAGATAGGGTAATGTATTTGTCTTGTAAAAAAGTTGTTTTTATGTAAATAAGTTGGGTAGTCTTTGGAGAATTTGTCACAACTTGATCAAGAATTTGGTACTATGCTCAAGCGAATTACACCAATGAATCTGAACACGATAAAGCGCACCTGAACCGCGTTAAAAAGCTGTCAGTGTTTTCCGTAATGATGACACTGAATGCTCTTGAATGCAGTTAAGATGAGATGATTGCGTTCAGTTTTGTAGGCGAGATCGGCCATAGAATTTGCAGAGGAACGGATAATCCATGTATGTTCATTCTCTTTCTATAATTCTATACTAATATTAAGTTATTCAAGATTGCATACTTCCAACATGTATTACCGTAGCAAGAACATCAATATCTGCACCTAACCCTCCTTTCTCGTCGCAGTCACATACGCAATGTTATGTCTTTATCGCAGTCTAAACACATAATATCTTGATTCTTGACCCCACTCGAGATAAATGGAAACTACTCGTCTAATATCACAACATGAATAGTCTTCTCACTACTATTATAAATGCGAAAATAATGATCATCGAACCTGGTGTTCGCAGGTTGTGTAAACATGTTCGTTGCTCTTTCACGCAAAAACTACGGAATGGATTCAGATGAAATTTAGCACACAGATAGTTTGTAACATGGATTAACACATAACATACTTTTAATCTCGTGGGACAATTACTAGACATCAAGTGGGCGAAACCGCAGGCTTAAGCTAGTCACAACATAAAGAGTATTGGAAAGCTAAAACCATCGTCTCATCGCCCACTGAACACCTACGCACTATGCCGGACGTTCAACCTGACGCATAAGGTA